>OW971939.1:8990573-9620477 GCA_943193695.1 Acrobasis suavella
GTCCTAATCCTATCTGCTCTGTAATTACCAGAGCTTCCACGTAAATTCTATTCTTTTACTTATTTTCTAGTTTAACATGCTCGCAACGGTTGGCGTGTCAAGATCCTGAGAGCAAATATATTTGAGACGTTAATTTAGATCATAAGTTCTATACCTAACTTCTAACCTTCTAACCTTTCTCTGGTGAATAGATGTTTGATATACTAATTACCATATATCTCTATAACCTCAATACACATAACTATCAAATATCATAATCTGATAACCTTTAGATATTCACTATTTTGACTAAATTGATCGGATCCGATATCTTTCAATTATATAGGTCTAAGGTAACAAATGGAACATATGTGACTCTCAATTGACAGCAACAATGATAATACTACATTTAACCCAACTATAGAAATTCAAGTAATCTTCGATATATAATCATCTTTCCCTTTTATCGTATCTATCTTTAGCGGATTTATTAATTTAACCGTAAGCAAAACCTCACTATATTCCGATAACGAACCTAATCACGAACCTACGTCTAAACCGACCTAACAGCAGCCGCAACCGCT
The DNA here is from genome assembly GCA_943193695.1 of Acrobasis suavella. NCBI lineage: Eukaryota > Metazoa > Arthropoda > Insecta > Lepidoptera > Pyralidae > Acrobasis > Acrobasis suavella. The sequence continues at coordinate 8,991,137 of OW971939.1, forward strand.
TGCCTAACATAAGTCTAGTCTATTGTAAGACCTAGTGTGAACCTAGGGTCTGTTATTAGCCACCACGCTCATAACAGTTGTGTGAGAAGTTAAACGTGTGTGTGTGTAAAGCGACTTGTGTAGGATATGCAAATAAGAACTAATCTAGGGATATATTAGGATAAGGTCAACCCTCTGTAAACCTACAGGTTGACCTAGGATACCTAGGTGAAAGGAAATCAGGTAGACCCGGAGCGCCTGAATGCCAGTCTCAGCACCCAGTATAAATTACCTATTCAGTACTTATCTAACGCTCCAGCGGAAATTTGGGGTTTGTGAGAAAGGTAAAGATAAAATAAAAAGGAAGTCTAGAATTCTAGACCCGTCACTTCACAGTAATTTACCCGAACACAAAGCAACGAGCTCAAATCGGTGAATGAAATTTATAACACAAAATTACACACACTCGATTTTAAACTCGAAACTTGTATGTCAGGCAAAGGACGCGCAAGGACTGATCCCCCTTCTTGCCTCGCGTTTGGTTTTATTAGCACCGTCTGACCCTCGAATCCTGACGCGTCACCAAGCATGCAACAAAAAATATTGCATCCCGATTTTGCCTTTACATGCATGCAATAGCGTCTCTATCTAAGATAACTTAATATATTTACATTCACATAGAGATCTTCCGCTATCGTCATTCTATCGAATAATATGACATATTTATAATTTATTTAATTGATGAATGTAACACGATATATGAATCAACTGTATCTTGTGATTCCATGTGTACCTATAGTATATGAGTAAATAGACGCAACCTCACCCTTGTATATATTTGAATGTACAATTATAAATATGTCTATGTATAGAATTCGATTTTTCAGGAAGTATCTAAGCATTAGTACTACCCGACCTCTGTCCGTGTAATCAGCGAAAATTTAGACCAGATAAGCCGATCTAAAGATATGACAGAGTATAAACTCGCATTTACACAACACGGCGTAAATATAAACCAAATAATTTTGCATAATTACATTTATTTATCACGCAAAATTTCACCAAGTCCAAACAGCTGTGCAGCTCCGCAAACATTCCAAACTTTTTTTTTTTCCAAATCCTCATAACGCCCTCGCCTTCGTAAAAAAAATCTTAGGTACACAACTAACCATCTTTATGATCGTGTGATCGTTTCTACATGTCTTATGTGACCACTACACAAGGTGTACATGATCGACTACTGTGATCTGCCGAAGTTGTCCGATACTTATTAGGGTTGATGACAAGTTTTGAACTCAAAGTCGGCATTCGTAACTACAGAACCCTACAGTGCGCGCGGCCCGACACGCACTTGGTCGGTTATTAGGTATCTCGTCCGTTAAGACTCAAAGCTTTTAACAGCATTCATAGATATTTATTTATTTTAGGTATCCTGGTGATATTGGCACTTAGTCTGCTTACTCCTTATTTCTACTTCATACCGAAGGCATCTCTTGCGGCTGTGGTGATTTGTGCTGTGATATTTATGATAGAATATGAGGTAAATATATAAGCGAATAGTTAATTATAAAAATAAAAAAATATGTTAATTTCCAGTCCAAGTGCCCCTAGGTGGGACACAGGGCTTAAACAGTGTGTGCCATTCAGGTCGGTCTTTATTTCGGATTTTATAAAAAGTATGTTACTGACATTGTAATACTTAATTTGTGATAGTTATAGAGATACAAAGCACTGATGTTCTCTCCAGAAAAAAAGGTTATGACAATACAATTTCTTGTAAAATGAGCCAGTCATCAAAGATATCACGCGTCTAATTAAACGCTCAAACAAGTTGCTATGAAACTCTTAAATGTCATTCTTGACAAGGACAGCATCAGATTTGAAATCTCATATGTCCTTGGTAAGAATGACTGATTAGCTCGTCTTGATTAATTTACAAAAATACGTATTCGCACTATAGCGTATACGAATTGCGCAAGTGAAAATCATCGTATTTAGAAATCAAATGTAATTGCTTATAAATTATCTTTTTTTGAAGTAATTGCAATGAAACATCAAACAGACACTAAACAATTACTTAAGTGTAAAATTCATGGCCCGTAACTTTATTAGAATTAAATTATAGGCAATGAGTGTGAGTATACAAAACTTGCAGAAATAAATGCCTAATTCAATATTTACAAGATTTTACCCTGATTTTATATTTTTCTATTATAGTTCAGCAAATTTATATTTATATTATTATATTTTTCAGGTAGTAAAGCCGATGTGGCGTTCAAGACGCGCTGACCTTGTACCGGCGTTCGCTACTTTTGCAATATGTTTGATCCTGGGCGTGGAACTGGGAATCCTCGCTGGCGTGACAGTTAATCTTATATTGCTGCTGTATCCCAGTGCGCGGCCTCAGTTAGAAGCTGAGATAATTACGGTAAATATTGTACATGTTATATAAATGAGCTTAAACTGGCGTTCGCTACTTTTGCAATATGTTTAATCGTGGGCGTGGAACTAGGAATCCTCGCTAACGTGGCAGTCAATGTTATATTTCTGCTGTACACGGTGAAAATCACTTATATAATGGATTAATACTTTCTGATAAAACAGCATACTTATGAAATCTTACATGGCCTTATAAAATCTGGTCTTTTGCAGAACCCTTCCGGATTCAGCTACTTGCTGGTGACAGTCGGCAACAGTTTGTACTTCCCCGGCGTCGAGTACATCAGGCAGTACGTCGAGAGAGCTGCCAAGAAACAAGGCGGCTGCAGCATGCCAGTGGTCATCGACTGCAGATACGTTCTAGGTAGTTTACTTAGGAACTATTCTAGTTCTTCTTCCTTACAATTTCCCATTTAGTTAAACCTATGTTTCAATATATATCTTAAGTCATCGGATGCCTTTAGTCAGCTCAAAAAATCTGACACCAGTGCTATAAACACACTCAACAAAAGACCAGCTGACTGGCGTTGGACCCAAAAGTACTTGCTTTAGCATTTTTTCGGTTAACGGCTACCGATTTTTTTTCTGTTACTGGTTATTTTTGGTTACCGGCTACCAGTTTTTTCCGTTTACAGGCTACCGGTTTTTTTCGGCTATCGGACACCGGTTTTTTTTTCTTTAAATGCTACCTTTTTTTTCCGGTTACTGGGTACCGATATTTTATAGCAATCTATAAATTTAAAAATCGAGACACTAAGCATATTCGCGCGTCATACTGATAATAGGTATACTTTGCTTCCAGGTGCTGACTTCACGGCAGCTAAGGGTCTCTGCGCACTATCCAACTCCCTGTCGTCACGCGGGCAGCCCTTAGTGTTGCTGTCGCCGCGTGCTAGTGTTGCTTCAGTATTCAGCGGTGCGGGATCCAGTGTGGTGTTAGTTTTGGCACCCAACGACTTGGATTCTACTTTACAAGGTAATTTGTTAGTCTTCTACAAATGTAGAAAATAAATTATTTTGTGACTTGTCTTGGAAGTATCTGATTTGACTTGTTGGAAAATAGCGGATTGTCTGTGTTTCTTTCCATATAATGACACCGACAAGAGCCAAGTATCTCCTGGCTCTTAAATAAGAGCCAGGAGATACTTTTTTCTAGACGTCAAAATAAACATTTTATATGGGACTTATATGAAATACAGACAGATGACGCCATAGTTTCTTGGAGTCAAACAGCGCTCTTACTATTAGTTTTTCTGCAATAATAAATCTAAAATTACGTAAAAATGGATACCTTCAAAGACAAGTCACAAAATAATTTATTTTTGACTTAAGAAAATACCCGATTACGACTTTCGCAGAGATAATGGAGTGGATTGCCTTCTCCATTTTACCACTAGTAAATTTAATAAAACATATGGACTAAACATAGAGAAACTTTCAGCCTTTATAAAATAACGAAGAACTGTCTCTCGCGGGCTCTTGCTCTAAAATAAATAATAAAATTAATATATACCTAGCACAAAAGTAAGCTTAAACTTGTGTTATCTCAACGATATAAAATTTTATGATACATATACATACAAATATTAATACATATATTAGTAAACACCCAAGACCCAGGTAAATTTGAAAAAGGCCATTTTCCAACTTGTCCTGGCTGGGTATCGAACCCAGACCCTCCGGATTAGCGGACTAGCGTGTTGACCATTACGCCACAGAGGTCGTCAAATGTGTATTAAATCTTTTTCTTTCTTTTTCAGATCTCACAGGCCAGATACCAATGATCACTGCCAACGACAGACACAACACACCGCCACCAAATTACGACTTCGTCCGCCAACACGACGACGAAATCACAGAGGTCGTCATATCTAAAGACCAAAACAACACACCTTTACTGCTGAAAAAAGGCAATGAAGCGTCGAAATCTCACGAATCAGAGGTCAATGACACGTGACCTTGGTGACGTTATCGTTAGGTATTTATAAGTATTTTATCGTTTTAGTTACATTTATACGCCATTAGTAATAGTTGGGCAGTGGTGCCAAAGTAAGTTTTATTACTGAATTTGAGTGAAACGTATGTATGTTTATCCAAAGGAATGTTAAGTTATACGCGCACTACAATGCACAAACTAGTGCTTCAATTTGTAAAAGAAGAAATAAGGATTTATCGCTGATGTAATTCTTAACAGGCAACCACGATGCAATTGATCTGAAAGTTAATAGGTAGTTGTTTCTTTAGTAGGGATTTGCGCGCATTTTTAATGTTCTATAAAAATACACTAGATTTTAAGTTTATGCAGGGTGACATTTAAACTCCAGCCAAATTTTTGGAGCAATGTCAATCGATGACATTGAAGTATTTTCCGTAGAATCATTAGGACATCACCTCTAGTGCAGTCATTGAAGCGAAAAATACGGTCTTACCTCCGAATTTTTTTACTGTGAACCGATTTGCATGAAATTTTGGAATTAGGCTCATCTTACCCTTAACTTCAAAAGTAAAAATGATCTAAACTCCGCCTATTATTTTTAAGGGATGTAACAACCCCTTAATGGAAAATTGGCATTGAGCCAATTTATCGCTAGAAAACATGTCTAATAGTAAGTGGTGAAATTTTAAAGTGTTTTCTAACACAATTACCTCATATTAAAATCATTTTCAACCCCTTGAAAATCTTACAACCCTTGCAAACAACCCCTTAATTGAAAAATCACAAAAAAATACTTTGGTATGTCGCAGAGCCGGGTTTTAAAAGAAAACGAAAGGCTTCGACTAGAAATTTATTTAAAATTTAAAGAAAGGTCGTGGGCGGAAGGCCCGTCTGTTTGCACTTTTTCACTTTGTTCGCTAACGGTGGTACTTCCCGGGTGCGGACGGTGATAGCAGCTCCTGGTGGTCGGCAGCTCAGCGAGTAGGTATTCCGGGGGTAGGTCAGCGTAGCCCCGTGCGACGAAGAATCTACGACGGGCGGTAGCTCGGTGCGTGATGTCGATCGTGGGAGCAGAATGCCCCAAATCTTGAACCCTATAAATAATAGTACGGGTAAGGAATGTATCCCAGATCCCACTCTGATTGGCAACACTGATGGCTGGCGGCGATAAGCTATCGGAAGTACCAAATGTGTAGAAGGTGCAGTGTCAGTGGCAATCAGAGCGGTTTTGTTTTAGCAGACAGCGAGTTACAATGATTTGTGATTATGAGATGAAAAGCCCAAACATAAAGGATGAAAGTGATAAGTGACACAATATGATTATTATTTTTGTGAGATGCAAAATCAGCTTGGCAGGTATGATCAGATGCTTTCTTTCCATTGACAGCCAGTAAGAGATGAGTGATACATAGTGGCGAATTAGCTTGCAAAATACACACTTAATCTACACTTACAAACTACAGCTAAGCTACTGACTGATATCTGTTCAACACTTACCCAATTAGGGGTTTAAATCCACGTTTGTTTAGTTGTTTTTCGTGTGTGTAAGTGGCCAACACTGGTGTCCACGTATTTCACAAGTACGATGATTTCAATGAAACTTCTAATTAAATTAAGCAATGCTCATCGAGAGACTTAGGTATAGGTACTTTGAAGACGTTTATGACGTAAGTAACCAAACCCGACGCGGAGCGCGCAATACGTGCCGCTCGCTACGAGATGTTTTTATGATTCCGACATTCAGGCTGGCTGAGGCTCGGGCCGCCTCGGGGAGCGCGGGCCGCGGGCGCCGGTCGCAGCGCGATCGCCTGATCGATGACGTAATGGATCATACGATGGGTGAGGACCAATGGGAGCCGATTGTGAGGACAATAGAACGCCAACTCGGTACAGTCAACAGAATGAAACTTGTACAATAATAAGTTAAGGTTTAATTTTAGTTTGGGATTTAGGTATGTATATTATTTTATTGTTATTTATAGTTTTAAGTTATTTTTAGGTTTAAGTTAAGTTATTATTTTGATATTTAGGTTTAATTATTTATTTATTTTTTATATAATTTTTAAGTAACGAGTACTTACGTTACATTACCCCCTCCGGTACCGAAAGGATTTTATCCCTCAGATAAAATCCGCAACAAATCACGCTTACGTATTTGTTTTCTCATACACTCTTCATCTTTTATTCTTTATTTTCATACATCACGCAAATAAACAACAACGATATTCGTTTGTAATAATAACGTCGCATCCTTACTATAGGAAGGGTATCGGTTTATGATTAAAACACGAATAACCTATACAAATACTCCTTGTTTTATTTATTTTTTGGTTTTAACGGTAATTGGGACAATTTATGCTTAAGTGTGTATTGTTTATTTATTTAATTAATATTTCCTATCGATTTTAAATCTTTAATATGCCAAGAACCTATGTTTTTTCCTTGCATATTTTCCAAAACATAGACAAGTGGTGATTTTTTTTCTATTATTTTACATTTCATATATTTTGGGGCCAGTTTCTTACTAAAATATTTATCCTTGTCACTTATAACATAGGTACGCTTCATGACAAAATTACCCACTTCAAATTCCGCCGGTTTACGGCGCAAATTATAATGTGCGGTATTTTTAACGTGAGCATGCCACAACTGCTTTTGAACTTCATCGAAAATGGCTGAAAGGCAACCTATATTTTCGGCGTAGATATCACGAGGTAAAAATAAAATTTCTTTACCCAAATCATTATCGACATAATGAGTACCACACGAAACAAGCTCACGTCCATAGACTAAAAAGGAGGGAGTATAACCCGTGGCCTCATTAACGGAATTGTTTATGGCAAACTGGACTTTGGGAATGAAAATGTCCCAAGTTCTATGATCATTTTCTACAAATGTGGAAATACAAGTGATGATAGTTTTATTATATCGCTCAACCATGTTCACTTGTGGCGTATATTTTGGAGTGAAAAATACATTCGGGACATTGTATTTTTTAAAGAACGCATCCGTTGCACCACTGATAAATTGACTTCCGTTATCCATCAGGACAGTCTGTGGCACGCCGTGAACTAAAAAAACTTGGTTTTCTAAGATTTTAATAATAACGTCCGCGGTAGGTCTTTTGATGGCTGATACGATACAATATTTCGAGAAACAACATGTTATAACTAATATGTAATTTTTTTGAGCACGACTGACTGGAAGTGGACCAACAAGGTCGATGGAAATCATCTGGAAGGGCCGTGAACATTGTTTAGGTCGACCCATCTCCCCAAACGTCTTGTGGTTCTGCTGCTTGTATTCTAAGCAAGTTGTGCATGAACTTATAAACTTCACCACATCAGTGTGCATTCCTGGCCAAAAATAGCGTAAAGCCAAACGACGATAGGTTTTAAAAATACCTAAATGACCTGCGATAGGTTCGCTGTGATTTTCAGCCAAGACCTGATGACGGAGTTCTTTCGGTACGACTTCTTTCCATGAGAACTCTGAAGTTAGCTCGTGTTTATTTTTAGTCAGTCTATATAATGTGCTGTTTTTAATGTGGAAATTTGGAAAATTTTGTGGTCTATTGAGTACACCATTGAAAATATCCCTATACCATTGATCGTTGGTACTCGTGAAGCTATTAGACGTAGAAATGGTACCAACAGGGACCGCTCTTGACAAGGCGTCAGGTATGACATTGTCCACACCACGACGATGTTTGATCTCAAAATCGAATGCTGACAAGCGCACACCCCAACGCGCCAGTCTACCAGTGGGGTTATTCAGGGAAAGGAACCACTTTAGTGCACTATGGTCTGTATAAACGGTGAAGCGCTTTCCGTTCTCCAAATAACACCTCCAGTGCTCAATCGCAGTCAATACGGCCAATGTTTCACGCTCTGTGATGCTGTAATTCTTTTCTGCCGCAGACAATGACTTGCTCATATAGGCTATAGGGTGTTCTTTACCATTAACCGTTTGGGTCAACATACCACCGACACCATAGTTCGAAGCATCAGTATGTACTTCGAAGGGCAGAGTGTAGTCTGGGCAAGAAAGAACAGGTGCTGAAATCAACGACTCCTTAAGCTTTTGGAAGGCAAACTCCGCTTCAGGTGTCCACCTAAAGAGTGGAGCGCCTTTCTTGCTAGATGTCAACTTATTGAGGGGACCGGCAACGGTGCTGAAATTAGGGACAAAACGACGATACCAAGTCGCAGTGCCGAGAAAGCGTTTAAGGTCCTTACGACAAGTAGGTGTCGGGTAGTTAAGGATTGCCTCGACTTTTTCTGGATCGGTACGTAACCCCTCATTATCAACAACGTAGCCCAAGTATTTCAGTTGGCTTCTAAAGAAATTGCACTTTTCTAAATTGACCGTAAGGTTTGCCTGTTTCAATTTTTCAAGAACTCGCAACAATAGGGAGACGTGGCTATTAAAATCTTGAGATACGACGATAATATCGTCAAGGTAACAGAAGACCTTTAAATCAAATTCTCTGAACAGAAGATCGACGAGACGCTGCTGCGTAGCAGGCGCATTGGTCAGCCCAAAGGCGGTACGTTTAAAACGTAGAGTTCCTCTGCCTGGTACGTAAAATGCAGTTTTGTTCCTGTCCTTTTCATCAATAGGGATTTGCCAAAATGCCTTGGTTAAGTCTATGCTAGACAAATAACGAGCATCCCTAAGATTGTCAAGGATTTCAGAAACGTATGGCAAACTGTAAGCGTCACGTTTAGTTACAGAGTTTAGTTTACGACTATCAAGACAAAAGCGAGGTTGGCCATTCTTCTTTGTAACAAGAAGAACAGGAGAAGACCATTCGCTTTCGCAAGCCTCAACGACGTCCAAGGACAACATTTCATCGACCTGTTCGATCAGGATGCGCTGCTTTTCTGGTGACATGCGATAGTAGCGTTGTCGAACAGGTTGTGCGTCGCCAGTGTCAATACTATGCGTTATAAGACTTGTCTCTCCTAATCCCTTTCGCTCAAAAGAAATATCCTTAAACTGTTCTATAACATTGTCTGCTAACTGACGCTCTGTTTCTGTTAAATTATTATAACCGTGTAAATGTTTGCCTGAATTTTCGAGCTCAAGTGTTGCCTTTTTGTCTTCCGTGAATTGTAAACTACTTAAATATTTACGACAAATTCCAAAATCTCTCCAAAAATCTACTCCTAATATAAGGTTGGAAGTGATAGATGGTATAACAAATGCTTTTATTATGTGCAATTGGTTATCAAACTTAATAGGTAAGGAAAAGTAACCGATACTTCGTAACACTTGACCACCCGCAGCTTGTACTGTTGTATTAGTGTCGTCATGCATGAAAAATCCATGTTTTAATAGATGTATATGTGTATTGTTACCAATTATTGTTATAGCAGATCCAGAATCTAAAAGACCAGCTATTTGAATATCATTAATATCGAGAGTGACATAAGGTCTATTATCGAGTGGTGGTTTTTTATGTAGAATTGTGTCAATCCTATAGGACCTAAAAAAGTTTGAAACGGTTTTAAGCCAACAATTCCAATCGGCTTTATCAAATTTATTGTTTTGGGGATTGGCACAATTCTCACTATTCAGTTTTTTGTACTTGCAGTAGTACGCTTAGCCTTTGAACAAGTCGGGCACTGTGGTGTTTTAACATCTTTTCGACCACAGACAAAACAAAATACCTCGTCTTTGTTAGCCGTACACTGACGTAAGTTATGAGTGTCTACGCGGCAGCGAGGACAAAAACGTTTCTTATCATTTCCTGTGTTTGTATCTATAGCATTTAAATTATCATATTTTGTATTTTTATTATTGTAGCTTTTATTGTTGTTGTTTTCATATTTTGTATTTTTACTATCGTAGCTGTTTTTGTAATTGTTTTTGTAAAATGTATTATTTGATTTAAGATTTTGATTATAAGTTTGCCTTTGATAGTAATTGTTTTGTTTGGTACCACCAGAATAGGCAAATTCCGGAGCTAAAGTGTCAGCTGAGGGATTAACTGGCTCATGAAAGTGAGCGAGACGAGACTGGAAATTTTCATAATTTCGGCAAATCGTTTTTAAAGAGTCAATGTCTTTTATTTCTGAAACTGCTGCTAAAGTGCTCGTATAAGTTGGTCTTATATTATGAAGGACAATTTCTAATTTTTCCTCTTCCGTTAAGGGTTTTGACAAACGAGAGAACATACCTGTCATGATGGACAGATAAATTGTTATGTTCTCAGTCTCACCTTGAGTTCGTGAACGAATTTCAGAAATTAGCCTATAGTCATAATCTGCCGGTCCGAAATCTTTAATCAAAATAGAAACGAGTTCACTCCACTTTTTAACGTTAGCTTTGATGCCTCTATACCAATGGAGTGCATCTCCTACAAAAATTTCCGTACAATATGACAACAGCTTTGAGTCATCAATTTTTCTTGCATCACAAAATTCTGAAATACGCTGTATAAATGTGCGCACACATGATTTTCCGTCATATTTAATCTTAGTAATTTCGCTAGAAATCCCACGCTCACAAGTTACCTTGATATTTAAGGGGTTCGTAGCTTCCTGCTCGGTTGCTTGGAAATCAAGGGGATCAACGACACTATCCTTGATAGCGTCATATTTCCGGTAGTAATCCTTAAATTTAAGTATTGCAGAGTCTCTCATTGATTTAGACTGTGTATCAGTGGGCTGAATTCTTTTAAGGCGGTGATAAATATGATGTAACAAATTTTGAGTACGCAAAAGTGTATTTTTGTCTGGCAATTCGTCCGAATCTAAAACTGTTGAAATTTTGCTTATAACAGCGTTTACACCTAACAAATCACTATTTATATCATATGGGCTATTCAAGACGTCCTCTGATGGGAATAAAGCTGATAATTTTGAAATTTGTTTTCGCAGTTCCGTGACTGTACTAGCTGGCGTTTCACCTCTGACGCCTACTTCGTATTCCAACTCAGCCTTGTTTAGTGACAAAAGTTTTATGTGATAGGCCATGTTTTTTTTTTAATAAAAGGAAAAAGAGTCAGAGAAAAAAATATAAGTAACGTGTGTTCCTTGAGTAAGTGTTGAACAAAATATTTCGGTATAATCTTGACTAAGCTACGAATACTAATCGATAAATAACCTGCTCTGTTACAAACCAGCGTTAAAAACTACAACGTCTTTGCAAATAAAAAAAATGATTGTGAAAAAAAATATAAATCAACACCATGAAGAAGGAAAAGAAATGAAAGCTGAAAAATGATTAAAAATTAATTAATTCACACTTGTACAATTTTATATCCTGCCGACTGTACTTTTAGTACGGAAGAATTTTAGTTTTAACAAATGCAATGGTCGCAGGGTTAAATTAAGTGCGAATTAGTTAGTTTCAATGAAAATGAAAGAAAAATAAAAAGGACGTTTCACAAAAATGAAAATAAAAACAAACACATGCACACAACTACTGCTAACAAAGTGAAAAAAAACAGACCTTTAAAATAACCACGTTGGCGCCACTGTCGCAGAGCCGGGTTTTAAAAGAAAACGAAAGGCTTCGACTAGAAATTTATTTAAAATTTAAAGAAAGGTCGTGGGCGGAAGGCCCGTCTGTTTGCACTTTTTCACTTTGTTCGCTAACGGTGGTACTTCCCGGGTGCGGACGGTGATAGCAGCTCCTGGTGGTCGGCAGCTCAGCGAGTAGGTATTCCGGGGGTAGGTCAGCGTAGCCCCGTGCGACGAAGAATCTACGACGGGCGGTAGCTCGGTGCGTGATGTCGATCGTGGGAGCAGAATGCCCCAAATCTTGAACCCTATAAATAATAGTACGGGTAAGGAATGTATCCCAGATCCCACTCTGATTGGCAACACTGATGGCTGGCGGCGATAAGCTATCGGAAGTACCAAATGTGTAGAAGGTGCAGTGTCAGTGGCAATCAGAGCGGTTTTGTTTTAGCAGACAGCGAGTTACAATGATTTGTGATTATGAGATGAAAAGCCCAAACATAAAGGATGAAAGTGATAAGTGACACAATATGATTATTATTTTTGTGAGATGCAAAATCAGCTTGGCAGGTATGATCAGATGCTTTCTTTCCATTGACAGCCAGTAAGAGATGAGTGATACATAGTGGCGAATTAGCTTGCAAAATACACACTTAATCTACACTTACAAACTACAGCTAAGCTACTGACTGATATCTGTTCAACACTTACCCAATTAGGGGTTTAAATCCACGTTTGTTTAGTTGTTTTTCGTGTGTGTAAGTGGCCAACACTGGTGTCCACGTATTTCACAAGTACGATGATTTCAATGAAACTTCTAATTAAATTAAGCAATGCTCATCGAGAGACTTAGGTATAGGTACTTTGAAGACGTTTATGACGTAAGTAACCAAACCCGACGCGGAGCGCGCAATACGTGCCGCTCGCTACGAGATGTTTTTATGATTCCGACATTCAGGCTGGCTGAGGCTCGGGCCGCCTCGGGGAGCGCGGGCCGCGGGCGCCGGTCGCAGCGCGATCGCCTGATCGATGACGTAATGGATCATACGATGGGTGAGGACCAATGGGAGCCGATTGTGAGGACAATAGAACGCCAACTCGGTACAGTCAACAGAATGAAACTTGTACAATAATAAGTTAAGGTTTAATTTTAGTTTGGGATTTAGGTATGTATATTATTTTATTGTTATTTATAGTTTTAAGTTATTTTTAGGTTTAAGTTAAGTTATTATTTTGATATTTAGGTTTAATTATTTATTTATTTTTTATATAATTTTTAAGTAACGAGTACTTACGTTACAGGTATGACATAAAAGGTTTAAGTATAAAGTAAGTAATATTTTATATTCTCTATAATAATTTTCAAATTTTTAACCCCCTTTCAATCCTTGAAAACTACCCCTTGATAAAAAATTGTAATTTTTTTTTTATAAAATGAAAAGGATTTAAATATTATTCCACACTCTCGAAAATGATTATCATATTCTTAAATAACTAAAAATAACTAATAACCTTCACTCAAATGTGTTATATATACATATAAGAATGTTGGTATGTATTCATGCCTACGTTTCCAAAATATATGAGCCATATTATGTATATATATATATACTATTTAACTATTTTAGCTTTTATTTTGAAATAGCATGTCAGATTTTGGCGAAATTATGTAATTTCAAAGAAAATGCAAATATTACAGCATATAACTAGTTTTCACAGTCAACGAAACTATGAACTTAAAAGAGAGTATAGTGTATCATTTCATATTTGACCATCAGTATGGAAAACTTTTACACTCTCATATTTTCTTTAAAGTTTATATTTGACTGTCGAAAACTAGTTATATGCCTAGATATATGCAATTTCTTGAAGTTACAAAATACTGCCGAAGTTTGACATGTCATTTCAGTCATTATGGAAAAGTCTAGGGTAAGAGGATTCTTAAAGACGGCTTCTGAGCTTTGACAATAAAGTTTTTTCTTTATTAGAAATATTTTACTCTTGTATTCGTGTATGGGTTTCCAAAATATAGTGATTAAATAATTCATAAGTCAAGATTATGAAGTACTATTATTCTTACAGTTATTATTTACTTATTTTTAGCTCTTATAGTTGTCTACCTCGTTCGGGATAAAGATGTGACAGCGGATCTTATAGTTGTGAATCAAAAAATGCAATCTTCCATTATTTTTATTGATGTATAGTCATAGTTCCCTCATTTTTGTCAGATATACATACATACACACGCGATATGTTTATTTGTAAAACATTTTGAAACCATGTGAAGTGTGACTTTAAGGTTTTATTATTTTTAAGTAACAATAACGTTGTGATTTCTATTATATTAATAAGAATAAACTGCACAATTTGAACAAGACGCTGAATTTTATTAATTGACCACAACTACCTATATTTATTTACTAACTTTTTTATAATGCTTGTGGCGAAGTACTTACGAGTGTAACGATATTATATAATCTGATGGTCTAACATCCGAATCAGAAAAGATCTGCACCCATCTGTGAAATGAATAAGACGTATTTCATATTAAATTTTAGGCTCAAAAGTTTCGGAGATCAGAGGAGGATGGTCAATTTTATAAATATATATGGACGAATAATACTGATTGAGCTAGCCCCAAAGTAAGTTCGAGACTTGTGTACTAATTGTGACTTGGGAAACTAACTCAACGTTACTATGTTTTATAACAAATACATATATAAATAAGCATCCAAGACCCAGGACAATTTGAAAAAGGCCATTTTATAACTTGCCCTGACCGGGGATCGAACCCGGGACTTCTGGGTGGCGGACTAGCATGGTGACCTTTGGGTTTTCATGAATAAAATCAGAACTATTTATTTTAAAATAATATCAAAAATATATTTGAGATCCTCATAACGAGCCCTTTTATTTGATACATGACACATTAAGGTTTGCAAACGTTTTTTTCTTATAAATTTCCTAATTTGTCCCTCAGAAATGACCTATATTTAAAAAATATATATTTATTTACATCATGTTTGGGTCATAGGATTACACCATCCCACCAAATTTCTCCAGATTTGGTCCAGTAGATTCGAAGCTAATTGGCTGTGACAGGACAGACGGACGGGCAGACAGACGCACGAGTGACCCTATAATGGTTCCTTTTTCTCATTTTTTGTAAGGAACCGTAAAATTTTTAAAATTTCACTTTTTATAATTCTACAACCGTCGCTCATGCCAATTTTTTTGCAGACAACCTAATATCGTCGTGTTCGCCATTATACAGCGCTAATTTTGATATAAGATTTATTTATTAAACAAATGGGTGAAAACATTTCATTAATGGGCAATTTTTTTTAAATTTTCTAGAGACTAAAAAAATCCTGGCCAGAATTTGAGTTCGTCATATTCTGGCCAGGATTTTTTTAGTCAACGCAGTCGCGATATGTTCTTTAACTTACTTACTACATTTAATATAAAGATCTCTAATATTCATTAAACAGATAAGTACTTATAGAACGTGGAAGGGACATACCCTTAATAAATTTAACAAAATCAAAATAACACCCAAATAACCAAAAAAATTTTCGACATTCCCATACAAATTACCCGATCGGCTGCACACTTTTGTATGGAAATACCGATTTTTTTTTGTGTTTTGCTATTATTTTAATTTCTTTATACTATAGTGATCTAGAATAGCCCGTTCGATTTATTATGGGTATGTCTCTTCCACGTTGTGTAAGACCTTCCTTTCATTAAGACGAAATCCTCATCAGATAAAACTCTATTTACTGCAAATAAATGAATTGAATTGAAAAGTAAAGTAATATGGTAATGATTATAATGAAAAAGTCATTCTTGAATCAATAAATTTATTATTCCCTTTACGTCTTCAACTTATACACAAATAAATGCATGACTGTATAACTTAGCACCATTATATTACAAATAATAAATGCACCTTCTGACTATTCAGTAATGAGTATCGTAAAACTTATTCAGTACAGAAATTATAAAATCAGTCCAATTCCTAAAATTCTAGCTATTTTTTTTCTGATATACCAACTTTCTATTTACAACTAGATATCTTTGTTACTGTGTTTAAATTATTTAAATTAATAGTAACAAGATCCAAACTGTCCGACTTCATGAAAAACTTATACTTTTGATAGAATAGAAAAATCTGTCTATTGCAATATTCTCTGTATTAATAATTCATAACAGCTTTTGAACAAATTTAAAAAATACCCCTAAAGTACAAACCCTATTCTAATAAATGCATATTTCAGTACTATACAAAGTTAAGTAGCTGCCGCTTGGCTCATATCGTTGAACATCTATTGTGCTACATTTTGGTTGTAGAACATAGGTTTAGAAGCTGTGAGTAGTTTCTCGGAGACCACGTGGGCGATCCTGGCACTCCTCCGCCAAACTAACTCCCTGGTACGTTCATGGTTGCTGTCCACATTCACCTAGAACAAGACATTTCATAAAAAGGTCTGAGAAATATTGTAGATACAGAATGAAACTGTACATAATGCATTAGATTAACCTGAATACTCTACCTGAATTTTCCGGGGTCCAGTGCTGCCCCCATTTGAAATAAATCAATTAAGAGGAAACGGAGACATCATTTAAAATTTTGTCTTGATCAGACCCTAGATAACCCTTCAAACTATTTTATGAACAACTATTTACAGTTTAAAGTGAGAACGTGAAGCTTTTCTACGCACATACGCCAAAAGTGGCCGTTTTTCGCAATTGTGCGTATTGGGGTCTGATCAACACAGAATTTTAAATGATGTCTCCGTTTCCTATCAAATGATTTATTTCAAATGGGGGCAGCACTGGACGCCGGAGAAAGAAAACGCACTATGGGTATTAACTTATTGCCAGTGTTTTATTTGTATGTCTTTTAGACAGTTTTTGCCTTTAGATATTTAGGTAACGCGCCGCGACGTCTTTATATACTATAAAGACGTTACAGCAATAGGAGGAGGGGATGGCGTGAGGCTGAACGTTTGTAGGTAACGCGCCGCGACGTCTTTGTATACTATAAAGACGTTACGGCAATAGGGAGAGGGGATGGCGTCAGGCTGTACGTTTGTAGGTAACGCGCCGCGACGTTTTTGTATACTATAAAGACGTTACGGCAATAGGGAGAGGGGATGGCGTCAGGCTGTACGTTTGTAGGTAACGCGCCGCGACGTCTTTGTATACTATAAAGACGTTAAGGCAATAGGGGGAGGGGATGGCATCAGGCTGTACGTGACAGTTAGGGGTTGGAAAAATGTGACAAGTGGGAGGGGTTCAAAGCTTGGACCTAGAAATTTTGAAAGGGTCGAAATTCTTCGTGACATCATATGTGGATGGCCCCTAATCTCATGTTTTCATAATTAGGAAGTGACGAGTTAACATTAAATGTGTTATATTTATAAACTTTGCTTAGCTATTCTTACACTGCACTTTCCCTTTTATTCATTAAAAATGTCAAAGTTTGCTACACCTATTTTGGTAACAATATGTTTTGTCTTGGTTCTTACTATGCCGAATATTGAAAAGAGAGTATGCCAAATATTGAAAAGAGAGATAATGGTAAAACATATTTTACTAAAATAGGTTTAGCTCACATTGAAATATTTTTTGAGTAAGAGGGATGTTTACCTGTTTAGGCTGAAGGACTTTGATGGAGTGCAACGTAGCGACGCCCTCGTTGTTGACGCGCAGAGTCAGCTTGCCGGTCATCTCGGCGGTGGTGGCTGTCGCAGACTTGATCTCTTTCTTGGCTCCGCGCCCGACCTGGTAAGTGGTTTAAGGAATATGGTTTTATTATTCCAAATTATATATATTTTTTTGTTAAACCTGGTATCATATGTTTTATTCAAGTGAGTGACCCAATAGAAAAAACGGCCCATCTGGTAACTCATTGGTTAACTTTGCCTAGGGATGCTTGCAATACCAGGAGTGGCATATGCGTGTTGCCAGTCATAAAGAGATTTTTTCACATTTATACCCTCCTAAATACCTACCATCGTTATCTTTCCATCAATACTAAAAACTTCTTTGATCATAAAGTGACCTGAAAAAAATTAAATAAAAGAAATTGAAACATACCTCTTTCTCTACCCTCAAAATAAGTGGTCCTACAGCGAAGTTGCTCTTGACAGTGGTATGGTCTGACATGATGTTCACAGCCACGTCTCCGACCCTCCTCAAAGATGACAAACCATACAAAGTTCCCTTTGCTCTAGGCTTATTTTTATCACTAGTAGTCTTAACCTTATTTTTATCTTTCTTGGTTACTACTGGCTTTTTAGTGGTTGTTTTTGCAGGAGGATTGGGTTTGCGTTTAGGCTTAGTCTGTTTCGCTGGAGGCTTCGTTTGTTTTACGGGAGGCTTCGTCTTGATTGTGGTTGGTTTCGCTTTGGTACTTTCTTTTTCTTTAATAGCTCTAGATTCAACAGCATCGTGTTGCATTTGCTCTGCCACTGCTGGGACTGCTTCCTCTGGTTTAGGATCTTCAACCTTCTTTACTTGGTCTGGGTTTTGGGTTGATATTTGTTCTAATTTTTCTTTGTTCTTTTCTGAGTGAGTACGTGCACTGTTCTTCTTTTTGTGTGTTGATTTCCTGTAGATAGAAAGATTTAAGTAATTTTTGCTCTATGTTTCATGTAAGTTTTTTTTTACCTTAGAACACATTATCACACTTTAAAAAGTAATTTGACTTTTTAAAAAGATTTTTTGATAGATAAATTGTTTATTTGTCACTACCGAATTCTATGCTACCGACACAAACAAAAATTAAACTGTGCATACATTAGTTACACTTACACAAGATTTTGCTGCTTAACTCATATATAACTTTTTAATATGCGATGAAAGCCTAAGATATTATATTTCCTGATAACTGAAATATCAGATTTTACAATTACCAGGGTATTTATTGCTGATATATCTTAGTAATATAAAAAACCGATGTTTAATTTGAAATCGAAATATCACCCATTGTGAGTGAAATATTGTCTTAGTAGTCTTTTCTTAATGTGCTCTTAGGTTCATATAGAATCAAAACATCGAATCCATCATACTAATACTGACATATACAGAAAACATTACCTCTTATTGCTTTTCTTCTTAATCTTGTTCTTGTCCTTCGGTTTGGTCGTCTTCTTGTTAGCGTCGATGGGCTGCAGCTTGACGCTGACAGGGTCGTAGGACTTCCTTAGGATGTCATTCATCTTCTCCAGGATGTTGTCCACGAATCTGTTGTACTTGACGATGTAGATAGCCGGGACGGGCTCCTTCTTTGGCGGGTCGCTGGACAAGGCACCTGCGTGAAATTATCGCTTTATTCTATTATTTTGGTACGTTCCTGGATTAAAAATAAATTATTTAGTACGGTTAAGAAAATTAACCGTTACAAAATAATTGATTGTAAACTTGATGACGTGATTGTATTTGTAATTCTTATTATTCTATAAAACACTACAAAATATCTTATTATTGCAGAAAAACTAATATTAAAAGCGCTATTTGACTCGAAGAAACTATACGTCATTAGCCTGTATTTCATAAAAATCCTATACAAAATGTTTGTTTTGACGTTAGAAAAAAGTATCTGATTTGAGTTGTTGGAAAGGAGAGAATTATTTATTCGCTTTATATTGATCTAAACAGTAAAAGAATAAAATCAACTAAACAAACTTTCCTAAATGTTAAAAACCGTATATAATACCTTAAAAGCAAATTGTGACTTTGTATGCCTAATGGCGCAAGCGCAATACACTGATCTTGAATTATCCACTTAACGCCCATTTAACCTTAACAATAAGGATTATGATTATGTCTTCTCTTGCTTTTTATATTCATAATTCAATTTATTTTGGTGAGCTAAATCTAAAATCATTTGGAAATATTTTTGAAAATAATATTTTACAATCAATTTTCATTTAGGTATGAAAGATTACGTACCGAATTAATATGTTTTTCTTTTTGTCATTTATGAATCTATATTTATTCGTTCAACGTACCTACACCGTATGGTACCTACATAATAATATTAATATTTCAACTAAGCAAAATTTTGCAATCCTCATATTGAAGTTTTTATACATGACATTTGGATACTACCTACATTCTTCTAACTACACAAACAAAATGCATCAAAGAGATCAATGAATGACACATGTTTTGAAGATTAGTTTACGAATCAATATATTGATCAATAGCTGAGATAACGAAAAATAACTCTGAGAACCATAGTTTCTTTTAGATGAAAATATTAAATCATGCTATCAAGATTTATTTTATATCATGATCTTTAATGTTGATATCTCTTTACAAGTACTTAAGGATAAATCATTCGTGGTACGAATTGCAATCCAGATAACCAGAGTTAATACGCGGTACCAATATTCTGAGTATTTCACTAGATATTAACTATACCTACCTTATCTTTCAAAACTTTAAAGATTAGCTCAGTTCATTGTGACTAATAGGTTCCCATTTTATATTTCATAATGTTGTATACTAATACTAACTATTGCCATAGTTTTTTTGCCTAGTTAAGCAGAAAAGTTTCTTCGTCAACCAGGATAGTTGTTTACATCGTTACACTTCACACAGGTAAATAGCAGTTTGAGTCCAGCTGCTAAGTTATTAACCTAATCAAAACCATTTCGCTTACTAGTTCTATACTACTTAACTTTTTGGTATCATTGACAAGTTCTTTTTATTGAATTTGAACTATTAGTTGACTTCCAAAAAAATATCTTATCCTACAGTCTTACTGCTATACCGATAATTATCTGAGAAAACTTCATGAATATTTTCATTGATCAAATAAAGAGTCACAAAAGTCATAAGGGAAACCGATTTCTCTTTCGACCGACGAAATTCCTGGCGGCTAATTTGTGAGTGTACCACTTAGGTATCATGCAAGTGTGTAAGGAAGTATCCATTCTTATATTGTAATTGTACGTACAAATAACTACACCTAATTCGATCCACGTCGCGGCACGCGAGCTAACTGTACCGGCCGGTAGGAGCCCCAGTTGAATTCTAATAACAGTTACAATTAATACGTCCAGTCAACGGTGGATTTTCTATTTTCCACACGTAAAAGAAACTGCGTGCCGCGAAGCTAACATTCAAAGAAATCTAATTGTAGCACACTATATTTGCAAACTTCATATTCCGAAGTCATGCGACAGGTTCTACACTGTTACAAAGCGGTCGTAGATCAGATATCAATCTTGTCAGGTTGTATCAATTATGCAATTGTACACTACATCTTATCGTTCTTCTCAGCTATTTGTAACACTAACATTGTTCGCTTCATACCTAATTGTTCGTAAACTTTTTCATTTCCGTGAAAGGAAGTAAACATTGCAAACGGACAGGTGTGCCTGTCTGTATACCTACAGAGCCGGTAACAAACGAGTTCCATTTGGGTCGAATATGACTTCTCGCGACTCTCCCAACATTTCACGACGACAAACATTTAAAATTTCTCTTTTCGCATCTCATTATCTCGTTTTCACTAAGCCGGACATTCGACACGCAAATTTCGCAGCGAATTCGTCATCGAGTGAGAGTAAACATCTGATGCGATTTACTTTCCATCGGATTATGTCGAAATGTTGTAGTGATATAGTCAAGGTCGAGATTGGGCGTCGGAGCAAGGTCAAAGAAAGTGTCAAGGCTGTAGAAGAGATCGGGCGGGTTCATCGTCCGGAGCGGCCGGGAAAGTAGCGGCGGCCAGCGCCGGCCGACCCCTTAACATACATCCACACCGGACTAGTTCCTCCTTGAGAGCCAGCTCGCTGCGCCCGCGCCGTTGATTTCTAGATGGCTATCGCCGGCCTTCACTCCTATCACTTAATGGAATCTTGTTTTACTCGAATGGTTGCCGTTCAGAACAGGATGATGGGAAAGGGATTAGAGATTGGTTGTGCGTTAGATCATATATAGATAAATCGGTCAAAAGGCTAGTTATTATAGCTACTTTTAATCTCTATATATACAATACTGTTATGTAACTGTACTATAGAATAACAAGTAAGAAAATATATATAAGTCGATATAAACATATGTAATACTTATAGGTAGAGGTATGAGGAGTATTGTTAATACCTAATGCTGACTAGTATACATTTATTTATACAAACAAAATTAAATTAATATTACTAGATAATGTCACTCAAGCAACTAACAATATTAAGTATTGTGTAGTCAACTAGAATTCTGACCGATGAGTTTCTGACTTCAGATTCAAGACGTATTATATTTCTTTGAATACGCACAAATCATCTCGAAGGTACGATAAAAAATTGCACACAACAAATTTATAACAACAGATTTATTTCAAATAATTTGCCACGAGACCAGTGTGACATGATCTAGACATTAATTTAACTTTAACTCTCTCGGTTCCATACCTACACTTTCACACATCAAACACACGCACTTAATAAATAAAATAAATTAAATAGAATAAATAAATAGTCAATAAATAGCTAAGCTAAAGGAGGGGACCGTGGGGCCTCTCAGGTGGATTTGGTGGCGTGGCTCGGCCATGGCTCCGGCGGGCCTACTCACTATCTGAACTTTTTGTGTTCCGCGGCTGCGACCGCCGCGGATGTAGCTTTGGTTTTCTTTAGTTTGCCGATGTGGTTCGCTTTTTTGCCAGTCTTTTTGGCATGCGTCGCGACGCTCGCCTTCAGCTTTTTGGACTCACGTGGGTGCTTGGCGGAGATATTCCTGCCGAGGGCGTCTGTAAGGTCGTCGTCATCGTCGTCGTCCTCCTCCTCGTCCTCGTCATCGTCGTCCTCCTCAGGGTCGAGGGCGTCGGTGATGTCGTCATCCTCGTCGTCGTCTTCCTCTGCGTCAGCATCGGCGGCGGCTTCAGCCGCGGGGGCCTCGACTTCTGCACTGGCTGGTTCTTTCTGTCCGGCGGCAACCTCAGCCTCTTCGCCTTCTGCGGCAGCTTCAGACTCCGCTGCCTCTGTTTCCTCGACCGCAGCGGCAGCTTCCTCTACGGCTGGCGCAGCTGGTGCTGCGGCAACGGTATCGGCGGGGGCGACTACGGGCTGGACGGCTGCGGGCTCATCGTCATCCTCATCTTCATCTTCTGTGGGCGAATTAAAAATGTTAAAAATACAATCCATAATTTGTGATGATTCAAAATTCATATTGACTTATTGTATACGTAACCTACCTCCTAAGATGTCATCGAAGAACCTCTCCAGATAATCTTCGTCATCATCATCATCGTCGGCCTCTTCTTCATCCTCGTCATCATCTTCGTCGTCGTCATCGTCATCTAAAACAACAAAAATCATTAATAACTTATATTTCTTACCATCCATTTATCAATTGAGAAAGCACGTTTGTGCTACATTTTTCGAAATCTACACCTGTTAAAACCCGTTCTCGATGTTAGACCGATTGATTAGCGCCATTAACACCTAAAAGTAAATGGACTGTTAAACAAACAGTTAATCGGTGTGCGCCGCACGCCTCGGTGCGTAACGTCCAGAGCCAATGCTTTCCTCTAGAAAGCAGGGGAGCGTCAATTTCTCTGATTGAGTCTGTTTTAATTAGTTATTGAGAGCGGCTGTCACGCTGCCCGCCTCACATTCCGTATTGGCCCCACCACGTTCTGATTCTTAGGAATGTTTATCGATGGAACGTAACACTTAGCGTATGTGGCACAAGTTTTAATTTTGAATGCTAATTACTATTTACAGTTTTATTTCTTTACTTCATCTTAAACTACTAAATATTTATATGCAGAATACAAATTAAGAAATGCTATTACAATTTCATCTCAATAACTTAAGACTTATGTGAAGATGATATTTGCATGATGACATATCATAAAATAACTTTTCTAAGAATTGATAATCTGGGTGTTTATTGGCAATAAGTTCTTTTCACATGAGCTAATGCCGGTAAGTGGATTCAAAATAATTGCCATTGGTGAATGAGACGTAAATCTCACGGGCCACATAATGGCTACCGTTATGACTACTCATTTGAACGGTACATATACAGGTCACCGGCATGAATAGGAAATAAATAAAAGCCAAATATTTACTCCTTTGAGCATTAATTACCTAATTTAAAAAACCTTGACCACTAAGTCTTTAAAAAAATCAATTTTTAGTCTACATTCGATTCCATTGACTAAAAATATCTTAAGCGACATTAGTTTATTTTTATTAATGTTACTTTAACGTAAAACTAAACGGCGGACTTTATTCCTAACTGAATGTTGGCTTGGTAGTTCCGCAAAACTATTCGGCATCTTGACTAAAAAAAACTGCATATAAATCAGTTTAAACCATACCACCGAATTTAGAACAGGTTATCACAAAAGTACTCACATACCTGCAGCTAGCGTTTCATCACTGTCCAAGACCTTATCATCACAAATTTAGTTTCAATTTCAGTTGCTTCAAATTTAAAATCAAAATCAACTTAAACTCAGTTCAACATAAAAGTGTAATCATACCTGCAGATAGCTCGTCGTCAATGTCCAAGTCATCATCACAAATACCCAAGCTTCAGTTGCTCCAAAGTTCTTATTAGAATCATCTCAAAATAGTTCATTTAAAGTACAATCTTACCTCCAGCTAGCGCATCGTCAATGTCCAAGTCCTCATCATCGTCGTCATCATCTTCATCGTCATCATCGTCAGCTGCAGCAGGGGCAGCGGTCGCGGCGGCTGACTGCCTCGCAACCTCCTTGTCCTGCTCCTCCGACCGCGCGATAGGGCTAGCCAACGCCGACAAAGCTAAGCAGCACAGCGCTGCTAACAACAATAACGACCTCATCTCGTATCTGAAACAAACATCACCTTTAATCATCACCTTCTACCCGCCACTGTCACTGTCACATCACTAACACGAACACAAGAGCACGTGCACTGATATCCTTGACACTTCACCTTTTGACGAACTGTCACTTCGAGTTCGGCGGAAGGGTTCCGCCCGCGTCCTTCTGATCCGTGGTCGGGCGGGACGCTGTGGCCGTGCTTGGCGAACGGAAACGGTATAGCGGCGGCGTCTTCACCGCGCACTCTTTTATAGAGTTACGTCACACGCAGGGAAGGAAAGTAGTGATGGCAACTGCTGCGGCCAAAGATCAGCGAGCGCGCAGAAAGGTGAAAGCTACATGTCTCCGATCGAATATACATATCTTGTCGCCACTGGCGTAGTTGAAGAAATAAAAACGAATCCTTGTACGAGTATACCATGTCCAAAATACCCACGAATGTAATTTATCCTTACATTGATCCTTGGGCAAAATTTGGACAGCAAATTTTTACACAATTTACTAAGGACGTTAAATTGTGTTATCCTTCTATTTTCTTGTAATATGGTGATAATGTCAGAAAAAAATGGAAGACAATAATATTTTGGTTAGCAGGTGTAATACGATGTTTTATTTCATTAAGAAAACTAAATAAAATCTTAAATCTTTCCTTACTTTTTAAAATAGGTTTTAATTAAAATTTATAGAGTAATTTTTAGATTGATTGCTCTGTATGTATAACTTTTTACAGCTCTTCAAGTCAAGGCTTAATGGTAGAGCTTTAATGATGAAATTTACATTCACCGTTATAAACTCAAAATGGATATTCCAGTGTAACATAACAAAATCTTTTACAAAAACCGCAATTACAAATTACAACATCTCTAAAAACCCAATGTAGCAATATAATGATTTGGCTTCACCGTTGATTCATAATCTTTGACGAAGAGGGGTTGGTACACTTCGATCATTAATTTATTCAGCTTATTTACTGACTCGCCATGTCTCGACGGAGAAAAGTGTGGGCACTGCATGTGTGAAGTCAGAATCTTAAACATTTTGAGCATTAGTATGAGGGAACCGGTCCCATACTTTCACTTGAGGTTATGTATGTAAACGCGCTTTAAGTAATTGATAACGTGACGCAAAATACTTACAAGTAACAAGGCTGGGGCGGACACTATATGTTAGGAGCGACTAATGTTTCAATATAAATATGTGTTTTATTGGAACCCGATCCATGAAATTAACCAATAGGAATAAGAGCACAAATATATGACTCATTCGGTAATTTATCCGTATGTATTTTAATATAATATTTGTGTCTTTAACGTGGAAATATTCCTCAATATATCTTTTTTGCAAGATATGTATGTTCACTTATGACGCGATCTTTTATTTTAACTTTTCCCATTATGTCACCATTTGGCTTTATATTAAGAAGATACAAATGAAATACTAATCAAATAAACAACAATTTAATGCAAAAAAAAAAATGAAATACGATAAACACCACTAACTTTATCTAAAATTCTTGCATAACCTGTAATTAAGCGAGCGGGCAAGATCAAGTTCATTGCTTGGAATATATCAAACAACCAAAGCGATAAGAATATTAATGGGTGATATGAGTAAGAAAAGAATGATTTTCTTTTATTAATTAATGAGAGAAACTTTCACGCAGATACACCAGGATATAATGACGTCACCGCGTTTTGTATAAAATTTACTGATAAAGTAAACTGATCATTTTTAAAACTTCTTAAAATGTTTGAACGTCTGTGAATTTTGTAAGTTCATTTGTCTTTTCACCTTTATAAAGTCTTTGTAACTTTTTGATAACTACAAAAAGTCTCTCTCCTACTCGAATCACCTATAACATTTTTGATTAAAAAAAAACGTTCATACAAAAAATACAGGTAGTCAAAACCCTAGTGGGTTCCAGAAATGTTGTTTGTGAAATTAATACTATATAAGTTAAAAAAACGGTTATTTACTTTGTTAATAAAGTCCTTTTAAGAGGTTTCTAAAAAAAATTCTGTTGTGTGAATTTAGTAATATGTTAAATAAAAAAGGAGTATTTGCTTTGGTCTTACAGTCGTTTCAAACCTTAGTGGTTTCTAGAAATGTTCTTTTGTACGAATTAAGCTTATTACAAATAGTTAGGTTAATTATAAATAAAAAATAAACGCACAAACAGACAGATGTAAGCAGTGACATTTTAATTAGTATGGTTTTTTCTTTTAAATAAATAAATAATATATAGGGACAAATATCACTGATTGAGCTAGTCCCAAAGTAAGTTCGAGACTTGTGTTATGGGATACTAACTCAACGATACTATATTTTATACCAAATACATTTATAGATAAACATCCAAGACCCAGGACAATTTGAAAAGGGCCATTTTCCAACTCGCCCTGACCGGGAATCGAATCCAGGAACTCTGGGTGGCGGCCTAGCACGGTGACCACTTTGCAACGGAGGTCGTTAAAATTAACCTGGTAGAGTTTTAATGGCAAATGATAACATAACATTGTCGGAAATAGGTTTGGGATATAATACGCTTGTTTCACAAGATTATCTCAAGTATGAAGAGAGTATAAAGAGTTTTATACCGACAATTTTCAGAAATATTCAAATTTTTGATTAATCATTGTTAACATTTGCTACTATCCGCGGACACTTAGTAAATGTGATTAGTGATTTATGCATATTTTTTATATGGACAGATGATTATCACCTCAATATGTTGATATCGCGATGCTTAACCAAACCTAGAAAGGTCTAAACCCGTTTTTGGTATTGTAGGCGTCCACAAATATTTGTATGCGCGTTGTGAATGGGCCTCGAGGACTTTCTCTCACAGCGAATGAGTCTCTAACACTCACACTACAGCACTGTATATGGGCAGGTTGTAGCAAGGTATTGAATTCAGCGTTCTGGGCAGCTGATAATCTCATGTTTTCTTTTTTCATAATTGCAATGTTCTTAATTCGAATATTTTCCAAGAAAATAGCTAACTATCTCTCCAGAGAAAGACCACGTCAATTCGTATTCATGGATTGAATGCTCACTTACTTTTGTGATAAAAAATACATAGCTTACATAATAGTGTTTTGCTAGAGAGTACATGTAGTGATACTATGTTTCTCTATTACATACCTATTCTTATAAGTCTTCTTATTATTATTAATTAAAATTAAGACTAACCTTCATACGAAATTGCAAGATCAGATATTAATCCAACGTACGAATAAGATCTGTAAAGTAATGAATTAGTTTTAATACTAAATTATTTCTCTTTTTCTCTCTCTCTATTGCATACTAATGACGATCATATCCCCTTTTAACAATATCGTCAACAGTTCTGTCTTTTGTCTCGGTCTTCGGCATATAGTATCCATGGGAACCTTTTATTGGCTTTTTGATATCAGCCTTCAGTTGGCTTGCCTTGACAACAAATAAATAAATAGGACTGCTATTAAGACAGAGGTTTTCAAATTTAGCCTGATTTGGTCTGACCACTTGATTGGACATTTTTCTTACTTAATTTACTATTTTCTTTTAACTATGGTAAACTACTGAACAGCTAACTTCCTGCTACGCTGCACACACGCACACACCACACCAAATCGCACACTTGTCAACGTCGGAAGGTCAACGAATTTGATTTTGCGACACAGTTACGGCAAATATTTGTGTTACTCTTGAATTCCTGATGCTTGCACCTGTTGTCTTCCTGTTTTTCTTGTTTGTCGCTGTGCAATACGAACAACTTTTTCTATGTGGCGAATGCTGAGATCTCGAAAGGAAATCACACTTTCTCATACCAATCAGGCAGTTTGTATGGGAACGAGGTATTTATTTACGTTATCCCTGCATTGGTCCCGTAGGTAAAGTTATTCATATATATATATAATAAAACGATAATGAGCGTTTTTGACTACAGTGATCTTGGATATCAAACATTGTTTCCAGCGTGATCCCTAATGTGGTTCGCTAGACCTTACTTGGTTTTAAATACCATATTGATAGGCTGAGCCTCCCCTTCATGTATACATCGACCGAGGATTTATACCCTGTTTAAAAGCAACTGTACCCAAACAATCTTGACATGTCTTTTAATTAAAATATTAATAATACTTAATAAATCAATACAAATTACAAATTTAATATGTATGCAAATTACAAATTAATTATCTTATAGATTATATATTTCAATATTAATTTATAAAATGTATTACTATTTCAATTAAAAGGCATGTTAAGATTGCTTACATTTATCTAAATGCCTAACCAAATAGAGTATGGCTAACCAGACAAATCACCTACATTACACCTGACGCTAAGTAGCTTATGCGTAATACTATTATCATACCTGACTCCTACGGTCGTGCAGACGGTACTTAATGAATGTCGCCTAAGGCTTTCATCTCACTTTAATATACCAATAAGGCTTTCTCTTATTTATTAATAGTTTTAAGTTGCTTGATATTAGTGAAATAAAATCCTAAGTTCCGGTTTCGGAACGGAAGTTGACTGGGTTAATGGGATTTAAAGATCTACACTTCTGCCACTGTGGAAATAGAATGGTAGTAGCAGTAAAAGAAAGGTTAAGAATTTTTAACGGTTTTTTTTTTACTTAGAAATTACTTAGACCTGTTAATTGTTACAAAGTCAGATAATAAAAATAAATCATATTTCTTAAAAAAAAAGGAAATAATGTGGTAATAAAATGTCTAAGTGTATAAATCTGGTATAAAAATGATCTCGCGAAATAACGTCTCAAAATTAATAATTCCACACAATTGAAATTTACAGACCATAACAAATTATCCTTAAGGGGATACCTGAATTTTCCGGGGTCCGAAAAATTCAGTTGGCCCCTTAAATTGTAATTTTACAAAAGCCCTTTTCTTGTGTTTTTATTTTTATTTTTTTGACATGATTTATTTAAAGCCCTTTTTATTTTGGACATAAAAATATAATATAAGACACAACTAAAGATTTTATAAAAATATCAATTGGGTAAGTTTGAAAGTAGAAAGTTTTATGATTCGATAAATCTGATAAATGTGATCGATTTTTTTTCTTAACAGCATTTGTCACGCAATATAATTACTTTTATTTTCTTTTTTCATTAAACCAAAATGTGGTGTACGCACTCAAATGCAGCATCTGATTATGTAATGAAGAAAAACTAAGTGGGTTGGTGTTTAAACATTAAAGAAGTAAGCAAAACCTACATGTTTAGTTAGTAGTAGGGTTTTCGATACTCAGTTTACGAGTTTCAATTATTAAAATACCTACGTGACGTCACGCGCCACGTGTCAACCACTATCCTGATACAAATGTACTCTTGCTTAGATTGGTTTCTATGTACATTAATATAAATAAATATATGTTTATTTCGCACTACGGACCTGCGCACTAAAACTAGGATTGTAGATGTAGGAGTTAATTCGGCATAACTCAAGTGGGACTGGGCTGGGCATGTGTGCCGTATGCAGCCAGACGGGTGGGCCCGAAATATCATCTTATGGGTGCTAGAAGGACGCAGACGCAAGGGTAGACCACGAAAGAAATGGCGGGACGATATAGACTCTTTCATGAGTGGCTGGCAGCAGACTGCTCAGAATAGGGACGTGTGAAAGAAACAAGGAAACGCTTTTGCCCAGAGCTGGGTTACAAAAACAGGCAAAAAAAATGTTTATTTCATTATACGTCCACACGCCCTTGGCTCATCAACTAACTAGGCATTGAGCTCGGCCGTCCTACTAAGGCGACCGGTTGGGTACTTTCATTCGTTGTCACTTCCGCCTGCGCGCCTCCACGCAACCGGTACGACACAAGGACCCTGAGTTTGCCACCGTTACCTGATTGTGACTGTGAAGGACCATTTCTTTCTTTTAAATGTGTTATTGGCTGAAACTGACATTTAATATACGTACTGATTTTTGTTTATTTATGTTATATATACAATTATGTATATAACATAAATAAACAAAAATCAGCTAGCTAGCTTTTTCTACATTTTTTGTAGCTCTCCGTAGTGCACCTTCTCATATACTCGTAGTACCTATGAAGAAATCGAAATATGACATGTAATAGTGAAAAAATATATCATGTTTTGCTTACTAGTCGGCTCACGTCAATGCGTTTGCCTGACCCATAATACTATTTTAAATAGCTGCCAGTAGCAAGATGCTAATCACACTCGCATATTTTGACCAAGTGTTACCATTTCCGCAGTGCATATTTCATTTAATTTTGAGATTACTTATTAGTACATAGTTATTTGGGTACATGAAACAACAAATATTAAAAAAGAAATGTAATTATATAGCATAATTTACCAATAATTATGTAAGTTAATTACATTATGTTTACTTTAGCAAATAATATCAAGTTAATATAAAATATGTTTTGTTAAACAGATGATAAATAAAAATATATCTGAAACGATACAAAGTCAAAATCATTTATTAACTATGGATACCGTAATCACTTAATAGTTGTCAATTTTGCTCTGGATTTTATAATAACTGTTGACTTTAGGTCATTTACCTACAGCTAAGCTTATTGCCGCTTCCTAAACGCAAGTGCAGAAGAAACGGCAACAAACTCCATTGCAGCAAGTTAAAACATGTGATGAAAAGATTCTAAATGAGTGTGATTAGAACCCACGACCTTCACGTTAACGCCGTGAGTGCACTACCAATAGAGGTGACGATAGGGCTAAACAAGTATAATTAGTCCGTCTTTTAGATTATCCAAAAATAATGGAACCATATTTTTCAGTTTGCCAAAAAAGTAAATACTCACAAAGATACGAAACATCAAAGTTCCGGAGTGGGGGCTTGCGACGTTACCTCAATGTAAAAATCGTACGTAGCCGGGACGTCATGCGAAATTTCAATGCGCTGTATCTTTTTCATTTTTTTTTTCTCAGAGAAAAGAAAAAAATCGTGTTTAATATTTTCTAATAATCTAACCGATGGGCTAAAAATATTTTTTCATTCGTCATGCCAATTGTGCTACCGTGACTTCGAATCACCCTGAGGATTTTTCTTATCACACATTGTAGACTTTCATTTAAAGCATGCGTCATTCTTCATTACTATTTACCATTAAAATTTGGTCTTGATCAGACTCCGGATAACCCTTTAAACTATTTTGACACCTAACGTGAAGCTTTTCTACGCACATACGCCAAAAGTGGCTGTTATTCGCAATTGTGCATAGAAAAGCTTCACTTTCTCACTTTAAAATGTAAACAGTAGTTCATTAAATAGTTTGAAGGGTTATCTAGAGCCTGGTCAAGACAAAATTTTAAATTATATCTCCGTTTCCTTTTTATAGATCATCACTGGACGGCGGAAAATTCAGATATCCCCTTAATTTATTTGTACCATTTTTTATAGCTCTATAACGTCACGGGATCATTTCCTATTGAAAGTTACTATCTCATTCAGTGTCGTTTAATTATAATTATTAATTAATATATAATATTATTAAGTTAAAAAAATTGAATGAGCGTTATGAGGCATGCACTTTTGGATTTTCCAAACTTACTTTAAATCATATAATGTTTTCTCCATAAACTAATAAAAGCCACGGAATATAGTTTTTTGTTAATTGCTGTTACTAAGCACATCGCTTATGATGTTAATGAATATTCACAAACTGGCTACTTAGATGTAAGATATAAGTATAACATTGCCGTGTGATGTAGTGCATAAAAAATTGAGTTTTCTTCGTAAAATTAAAATTGTAAGCAGCTCTGTTCTGTTCAAATAAAACTGTTATAATTTAATGAGGTAACTTTACTTAATTATTAAAATGATAAATTAAATACATTAAAATAAAAAATCACCCACGTTAGTCTGAACTGGAAGTAAAGAATGTACAGCTGCTTTTTCTCCCGTGGAGATCATAGAAGAGCCTTGAGAACCCTCCTAACTACATGATCGGCTATCCCATGTCACTATTTCTGATATCATTTGATTTAGCAAGCCTTTATTGATTTGTCTAATCCGTAATAAATTAAGACGTATTAGTTACAGTAAGTATTCAAAATAGAGTAAAACTAGAGAGAATATGAAACAAAATCAGGTAAAAATTTAAAATGTAATATTTTTTTCAAAGGCTTCATATAAAAGACATCAACGAGCGCAGCAGACAGCCATTACACAAGTGCGCATTCGTAAATATTATCTGGCCAGACGGTTTACAAAAATATATATAAATATAAAAAAATATATTAAACTAGAAGCCGCTAGAAGAAGATCGCTATGTATTTTATTAATACTGAAAAAAATCTAAAAGTTTACTAAAAATAAAAATTGTTATTTCATGAAATATTCGATTCGATAGCCAAAAACGACATCACTATTGGTGTTTCTGTTATTTATTCCTTTTCAATTACAAAAATAAATAAATAATAGTAAAATAATAATAAAAATAAATAATAATTTAAGATATATAATGGCTAATGACATCTGGCGGGGATTGGGCGAAACACCCAGTAACGTCGTAATTTCTGCGAGTGAGTAGTGAGTGAAGGGTATGCACAAGCACATAGTACACTTGTTTATTTCATTTATAAACTTTAAGTTTCTACGACGATTACTTAGATGGCACTACGTAAAAATATAGGTAGATACCTACCTACTTACTTCGTTTTCGTGTCCTTCCCAAATAAAATGCACATTTTCGGATATAAAAATATCCTATGAGGAAATCCAGGCAAGTCACTTTGCCGTAAAACTGCTTGGCAACTTGGCAAAATAAGTAATCAAAGTAATATTATAAAGGCCAAAGTTTGTGAGTGTGAGGGTATGTTTGTTACTTCTTCACGCGCAAACAGCTGGTCCAATTTTGTAAAAATTTGGTATGCAGGAATCTGATACCGTTGAATTTTTCCGCGGGTAACACCGCAGGGCGCAGCTAGTTTGTAAAATAAATCTAAGGTTTGAGAAATAAAAATATTGAAAAAAAGATTTCTACCTGATAAAGTATATTCCAAATGTGAACTTATTTCAGTAAGTATTTTGTTTAATAATTGTAGTCAAGAATCTTATTTTGAATTTTTTAATAAAGTTTACTATTGCTTGTCATTACTGTTTACCTACTCCCAAGTTACCAGAAGTAGGTTTGCACATGCACGTTCGCATATCAAGTTATTTATACATCAAAGAATTTACCTCCTCAATTATATCATCATTTAATCGAATGCAAACATAATTTTCCTCGTAATTGATTGTTTACTGCAAATAAGTACTCAGTAAACTCTGTTATATTAAAATTCTGCTTCTGATAGTTAACACACACAGACAACGCAAGGCGTGACTTTAGGCGTGTTTGTTCTAAACAAACATACAGTAGTTTCCTCGAATTCTTCTCATATTTCGTTACATACCTATTTCAAATTCAAATATATCTTTACGAACCCTACCGTACGTTTATGTATCGTAATACATTTATAATGTCACTATATTTTACAAAACCTTTGACTTTCATTTAAAAATGGCGCTAGTACAGAAAATGGCAGAAAATTGATTCGTACGCAAAAAAATCCCTTGTATTCTCAAGGCTCTGCTTGAGAAATAGATGCGTTTGTACGAAAACGCATTCCCATTTCTCAATGAAAGATATAGATCATTTGCAGCCAAATTTACCCAACCGTGACGTTAAATAAGGAATGCACGCTTTATTATTGCTCTTTGTACAGCAAACAATTAACAACAAATAATGAATAGAATCTGCTCTTAAAATAGTTAGAGAGCATATATTTAAATCTTTATTTCTCAACATATGTCAACCTCCGTGGCGTAGTGGTCACCATGCTAGTCCGCCACCCAGAGGTTCCGGGTTCGATTCCCGGTCAGGGCAAGTTGGAAAATGGCCTTTTTCAAATTGTCCTGGGTCTTGAATGTTTATCTATATATGTATTCGTTATAAAATATAGTATCATTGAGTTAGTATTCCATAACACAAGTCTCAAACTTACTTTGGGAATAGCTCAATCAGTGTAATTTGTCCCTATATATTTATTTATTTATTCATGTATATGTTATCAACTATCTTGTCTTGTAAAAATTGGTGTTAAATCTTACTTGCTCTCATATGGTGTTGTGTACACTTTATTGGATTACTGACTAGTTTTGTTTTTCTAATGCTTACTAAACTCTCTTGTTATGTATTGTCGTAATCTATTTGTGTGCCTTATAATAAAATAAAATATGACGTCCTAGGCCATTTAAAGCCAAAGTTACCCAACCGTGACGTACATTAGGATCCTCGCTTAAGGACTGGGTGCTTTGTTCTTGCATAGCAAACGATGGGCCAACGTCATGTGATGCGACGTGTCATGTGACGGCTAGCCTTGACATTTCCACGAGGACTTGCGACCGGTTGAGCTTAAACGATGCAGTGACACCTCGGGAAAATATTCAACAATAGATTTATATTGACACAAGCGTGGGCTCGACTAAGCTTCAATTCAAACATTCCTAATTTACAAATATTTCATTGCAAAATTTTTAATTTTTTTTTTGTGCACAATCTTACCATTTACAAACTAAAATATGTAACCAAACAATTACTTTTTTTTTCTTGGGCATCCGAGCTTTGCTCGTAAAAATGAGGTCCCCTAAGTATTAAAGCTTCATTTTCGCTCCCAAAATCCCTAAAGTATTGAGTTTTATTGAAATCGTTTGAGCCGTTTCCCGAATCTTCATTATATATACATGTAGGTAGAAAGGTACGAATTTCCGTGGCGTACTGGTCACCATGCTAGTCCGCCACCCAAGGGTTTTGAGTTCGAACCCCGGTCAGGCCAAGTTGGAAAATCGCCTTTTTCAAATTGTCCCGGGACTTGGATGTCTATCTATATATGTATTCGTTATAAAATATAGTATCATTGAGTTAGTATCCCATAACACAAGTCTCGAACTTACTTTGGGGCTAGCTCAATCAGTGTTATTTGTCCCTATATATTTATTTATTTACGAAAGCTTGCAACTTCAGGTCAGCCAAATGCACTTTGATCGTAAAACAGGCAGACAAACAAACGTCGCAGACAGAGGCAAAAAAAATTCTATTGTAATATCGTCAAAATCTGCATCAAGTCAATTGTTCGCTAGTTCACACATATCTATTTTATTTATCAGCCAGCTGTGATTTAAGACTATTATAGGTACTTATATCTTATTTTATATGCAATCACATATATGACTTTTGTAACAACACGTAGTTCAAATTTTAAGTCAGCCTAATATAACACG
Organism: Acrobasis suavella; assembly: GCA_943193695.1. Taxonomy (NCBI): domain Eukaryota; kingdom Metazoa; phylum Arthropoda; class Insecta; order Lepidoptera; family Pyralidae; genus Acrobasis; species Acrobasis suavella. The sequence goes on from OW971939.1 coordinate 9,027,065, forward strand.
ATGTTGAATAGGTGCGTCATAGTCATGAGATGTTAATCCGTTAGTACTTTACCTTTATATATAAAAAAAAACTTATATTCATCTCTTATGTCGTGCTGAGTGTCGAGTAGTATGTACGTACTCGTACATCCTTGTTTTCGGAATCATGTTAAATTGCCTACCATAATCGTCGGGTCCACTCACGACAAGCAACTTTTTGTCTGATAGGCCATTGTGAATAATCCAGCTGGTTACAGATGTATACAACTTCCTAAGCACTTCCCGTTTGACACGCCTATTTTTTGCACATGGGTGTAAAACGAATACATACACTTAATCGCTCGATATTGCCGTACATTGAATACACAATTTTGACTTAAGTTTTAAAGTTTTCAGATATGTACTATACAAATATTTATAATTCTAAGTATCGGAACTTTCACAGATTACGTACTAGAAAAAAAACCCTCAGTACCGACCTAAGTACCTATACACGATATTTTAGTACCAAATGCGTAAACTATTTCAGTCACTTCATTCCATTACTCAGTTAAATTTTGGCTTTTTCTCAAGGTGTGTCTTACATGTCAATGGTCATCCACGAATGCTGAACAACCATGGATTACCATTTACATGTAGTATATTATCTTTCCCGAAGAAAAGCTGAAAAGTGCACCCTGAGTTCCAAAGCCGCAAATTTTTACACCACCGACAATTATTATTAAGATTTAAATATTATTGTATTTTAATCATATTTTAGGCTATAAACGTCAATCTTCCTTCCTGCTTCCTGCATATAGAATATGTAGTTGTTTAGTTAAAAGTTATGTAAATTTTGTTTTTCGTGATTTGTATAATAATATTTAATGTGTAACCCGACCTTACTGCAGCCTTCGAGCTTAGACACCTTCTTGTTTGCTTATTTTAACGCCTTGTGAGATTTTTGTAAAAGGAGTCACACTGAAACTTTGCTTTATGTTTTTCTTAAGCCCGCCGCTGCTACCGTTTTCTAACATAATATCTAATAGAAAATATGAAATATCGTTCATTTGAATGAACGAAACGCCCATAGTGTTCATTTAAATGAATGAAATTTCATGTTTAGTGGGACTACATATATTTTATTTTAGTTTTACGTAATTTTAGTTCTTATTTAGTTTTAAATTAAATTTTACTAACATAGGTTTAATTCAATTTAAATTCATATAACATACATTATATCTTCTACAGATTTGTGAACTTATTATATAGAATGGTTGAGACTATTTAATTTATTATATTTATTTTATTCTAAATATGAGATTGATTAGATATGACTCAAAACTATTTTTATATTCTTGTATGGTCTACATTGCCAAACCATGCATGTTTCGGGAAATGTGGTAAATTCAGGATTTGTATACAATTCCTAGGAAATGCCTTATACATTTCCTAAATAGCGATCGGAAACGTACGAAAAATTAACACGTAACTATAACCTATTATATATAGTATGGTTCTTCTCCGCAATTGTGTTGCGATGCTTCGATTGACGTACATGGTGAGAACTAGCCTTACTTGGTTATACCCTCAAGATATTGACCTAATTGACTATAGCGTATATATGCGTAAATAATATAATAAACGTAAATATAGATGAAAATCAGTGGGTTCAAGCTTCCTTACCTGTATGTCATGGAGGCCTTGGCATTTGTAGGCCTTCGGAAGTTTCTCTCCAGGATTTTTTTCCTCACATGAGGTAGTCGATCTAGTTAGAGTAACTAAAATACTATCTATTAATTGCGACGGATTAATCTTGACCCATGTAAGAGAGGCCTTGACAATATGGTAAAGTAGGTGTCCTAGTGTAGCGGTTCCAGATAGGCCTCATATGCAAAGGGTGTGGGATGAGGAGAGGACTTTAGTTATAAAGAAGAAGCTAGAAAGCCGAGCGAGTGGCGCTGATTTGGCCTTAGAGCATCTGCTGAACCTGAATCAGATGCTTGGCTGCATGCTTTGGCTTCCTCTTTTATGGGAACATTATTAGATAATGACTCTCTCAGATTAAATAGCTGCTGCTTTGAGGTTGGGTTCCACAGTTTGTGAGCCACACTGGGGTATTTGTGAAAAATGGTGGAAACAAAATACCCATTTGCTTTCACCATTTTTCCTAAAAACTCGCCCTAAGCTGTTTTCGATGTGCAGGCCGTTTAACGTGGCATAGCGCTTTAAACGATTTAATACTGCACTGATCACAGCTAACATACCGTGTCAGTTAGAGCCCCCTAGCTTGTCAAGGACTAAAACTCAATATTATCTTCGCAGTATGAGTTTGTTCCAGTCGCCGTTGAGACGGCTGGCCCATGGTGTCCTAAGGCAAATAGCTTTATGTAAGAGATAGGACGTCGCTTGAAGGACCGAGGATATAACCACCTTTAGCCAGAGGGTACCTTTGAGCCAGATACAATTCGGAGTAGCACTTTAGATTACTTTTATTCATTTTAGTTTCTGACTTACTTAGTACTTATCTGATTGATGTATTGTTAGTTTTATTGTTGGTATAAATAAATTTGTAAAAACCTATTACTTATTAACCCCAAATTAGTCACATAAGGTAGATTAGATTATGGTTGTGCAGTAATCAACACAGGAACGAGCGAGCGAAGTGAGCAAGCATCGACCAAGTGATGAAAGCGACCAATTTGGCTGAATTTTATATATTTCCATTCACTATTAAGAAAATGTTACACATTTTATAACACATTTACGATTGTTATCCATTACCATTGACACGAAATAAATGTTGTGCTTATCGTCACCATTACCATCATCACCAGACCGGATAATAAGGGGGATTTATCCTTTCCACATACACGCCCACAATCTCACTGAACATGGTCTTAGGACCTGTGGCGCCCTGGGCCCTGTTTTACTCCTAAGAAATAAAGATGTCATCTATCCATGGATATATGTTTACCTTTTAACTCGCTCACTTGAGACAGAACTTGTTTAATTACACCACGTGCATTTATGTGAATAGGCCACGATGCTTTGCGCAAGGCACATCATATGACTTGGTGCGGTCACATGCTTCTCGAAGATTGCACAGCGGAAGGCGCTTTCTCTCAAATGCTTTGCCCCCACCACGGGAGAAGGGAGGCATTGTTTACGTACACTTTACTTATTACACATTAGGTAGTTCACTTTACGTATTTTTGTGCTGCAGTATTAGGCTGCCGCAATATTAGAGTATTTATGTGCAACGTTCTATAAATTCTGATATTTGCATTGGCTTAGTATCGTTCCAAAACGGTAGCAGTTTCTAGCTATATTATATCTAAAAAGTCATTTTAATTGTAAAGTTACAAATTATATATGTTTATAACAAAGTTGCTTCTCGCCGTCTGTCGTTCTATATGTAAATTGCCTGCGAAGGCCTGATTCTATATGTAGATTGCCTGCGAAGGATGAATAAATGTTTGATTTTTTCCATATAGGCATCTATACAATATATATTTGTTTTGATTCTTCTATATATCTGATTTATCTGAAATGCTCATCTCATTTATTTGAATCCTAAAACTGGTTAACTAGTCATATCAACGCACAAAGATAAAAAAAAACGGCCAAGTGCGAGTCGTACTCGCGCACGAAGGATTCAGTACCATTATCTATAAAAAATACGTTTTTTGTATGGGTTCTCCTCTTAAATATTTATTTTATTATGTTTTTAGTTATGTATTATTGTTATAGTGGCAACAGAAGTACATCATCTGTGAAAATTTCAACTGTCTAGCTATCACGGTTCATGAGATACAGCCTGGTGACAGACAGACGGACGGACGAACGGGCAGCGGAATCTGAATAATGGGGTCCCGGTTTTACCCTTTGGGTACGGAACCCTAAAAAACAATAACGATTTATATTCGCTACAAGTAATTACTGGTATGGTTACCAAACGCATCCTTGTCGTGTGCCTTCCTGCGTAGAACAGGACCGTCGCATCCTTTCTCGTGGATACCGTACGAGGTAACTAAAGGACCAAGTACAAACATCTAGTGCTACAACTGCACTCCCAAGAAGGGTTGATGTCGGGTGGCGGCCAGTTGTAAGACTTTTCGCACAAATGCTTCCTTAAGAAGGTTGGCGTAAGGCAGGCAGCCGGTCTTAAAACTATAGCCAAATTGTTCCGACTATTTTATCTCGACTTCCCACGGTCTCTGCACCTTGGTAGAACATTGACATGCATATATTATGTTTGGAGAAGAAAAAGCGGGAAAGCGCATCCCGGGCTCCAAAACATCACATCTACATGAGAAAGAAGACGACCTCTGTGTCTTAGTGGTCATCATGCCAGGCTGTCACACTGGAGGTCCCAGATTCGATTTGCATCTTGGATGTTTATCTATATAAGGTTATATACTGAAACAATTTTAAGAGTGAATTCAGTCCATGATACTGAACAACTTTCCCCAATGAACACATATCGAAATATGAAAAATAATTTGTGGCGTCCTATACAAGTTGACCGATCAGCTGATCCGAGTTTGTATAGAAAGACATAAATTATTTTTCGTATTTCGCCATATGTTCCTTGGCGAAAATTGTTGACTATCACGTACTGAACTCACTTTTAAAATAGTTTCAGTATATTTTGTTACACCTTATGTAAGTATTTGTTATAAAATATAGTATCGTTGAGTTCGTATCCCATAACACATGTCTCGAATTTACTTTGGGGCTAGCTCAATCTGTGTGATTTGTCCTTTATATTTATATATTTATGGGTACGCAACCTTAGCTGAAGAAAAAAAATATTGCTGGTAAATCCATGTCGGATGTCAAATGATGCAGTCATTGAATATAATAGTTAAAAATACATTATATTATTCTTAACACTTTTTATTGTCGAACGTAAATGATTCATTTCCTATGAAACGATGATGCATGCTATCGTCTGAAAATCCCCAGTTGTTTAAGCGTAATTTAAAATTTAGCATGCACACCATTTATTGACGACGATGTCTATGAGTATGTACGTAAATTAGATGTAATAAAAACTTATTGTCATGTCTAAAATCTTATTCCATCTTATTGTACTTGGTTAAAACCAGTATCCGCCCAACACAAGAAGATCTCTCGATTTATGTCACCTTGTCTTTAGTCACTTTCAAGTTCATTTAGTTGAATAATAGTTCAAACGAAGCCCTAAAATGAGTCTCCGTTTTATAATAAGACACATTTCTCAATATCCCTTTTTCTTTCTCCCAGACCAGTAGTCTGGGAAAAAGAACCTAAAATAAATTATCATTTATTCTTTTATTTTATTTACTATTTAAAATAAACAATCTATTTTTCTTTACGCGCAGATCACAGAAGCCGATTGAGGGATAGCAGACTATTTTGATTCCCTTTTTCTACCTTTACAGAGTGGCCTATAGCCTTTAGGCCTTTTAGTCCTAAGCTCGGTTTACCTCGTTAGGGAAAAGGATGAGATAGTGTAACAACATTTTTTGATGTCTGTAGCATTGACACATATATTAGGACGTCAGTATTTGGGCATGAGATACCAATCTGATATGTCTGCAAATAATATTCTGAATTTTTAAAGCTAAACACTTAAATGAATAATATTAAATCGCTTTTTGCGGCACCAACTCGTATAATTTTATTGGCACTAAAGTAAATTATAGATAAAATAATATTAATGACGGTGGGGCCGCACCCATCCCTCATAAAATTTACTTATTTATTATTGCTAAGGTATGCTATTTAAGTAATTGATAATTGAATTGTGCGAAACTCTACAAACAAAGTCAAAAACCTACTTCTGATTCATATTTTAATATAAAAATTTAAAATGAGGAAACAAATTACAATTTTTGTGCCATTATATGCGCCGTTTAACTAAAAGAAAAATACGAAAAATAAACACATAATAATTACAGCAACATTATTCTTGTTGCCCAAAAACGAAATATCCCCCAAATAAATTGCAAGCTTCAATAGCATATCCCTGGCTTGGCAACCGATTGCAGATTCCATCACTAGCTTTGGCAAAGTTATGTAAACGACACTATATTTCAAACTGGTTTTAACGTACTGCAATGCGAATCACATGACTTGGTTTACTACCTTTGCTACCTTTGACTCGCTCCAAAAGTGAGACCCTACAAGCGATCCTCATAGAAAAGGTGCAAAAAATTAAATCGGTTGATTTTAAGGATATTCCCTTTGTACGAAGGTATGCGTGTTCGCTATACTATTGACATCATTTTAGCTCATCATATTAGAATCTGGGTTACTTTATTAAGAAGTTTCGATACGTATGCAGAAGTGGTCCGTAAGCGCTCGACGAGCGATGTATTATTACGCGATTACGCGTCAATCTGTCATCTGTCGCAGACTGAACTATCGCACGGCCGACAGCAACTATCGACTACTGTGGCCGACTGTCACCGACCGTCTCACCGACTGGTATCGCAGGCTAATGCTAATGACGCTCATCTTTAAGAGCCCTCACTGAGTTTGGTGATAATTGGACTATTCAAGTATTTTATTGGACTATACTAAATGCAAAGGATTCAATCAAATATTGCAGCTAGTCATATTTCATCGAGTTTAGAGCAAGAGTTGTGGTCACTTTTTGTTATTCCAGTTTTCCCTCTTTTTTTTCCGTCTTTTTGTATAGTATTACATAATGTATAGTATTACATATTTGTATAGTATACGCGGATTGAGCTAGCCCCAAAGTAAGTTTGAGACTTTTTGTATGGAATACTAACTCAACGATACTATATTTTATAACATATACATGAATAGATAAATATCCAAGACCCAGGTCAATTTGAAAAAAATCATTTTCCTGTTCTGATTGATCTTGACCTGACCGGGGATCAAACCCGGGACCTTCGGAGTGGCAGCCTGGCATAGTGATCACTAGGCCACAAAGGTCGTCAAGTATTAGTGATTTCATCAAATGCGAAGCTTGGCTATGTCTTATCAACCGTTAGTAGTCTTAGTACACCTACATACAGACAGAATTGTATAGTTTTAATTTGTTAAATCTATAGAACCGTATTAAGTCTTTTAAAAGCACACTAACAGGAGTCAAATCGGTAGAGTACGGGGGCATACTCTACCGATTTGACTCCTAGCTATCGAGATTACTAGCGAGCTACCACAGACTGGTATATAGCAAATATAATTGCCTACATATTTCGTTGTTTATATCTGCACATAGGATACGATTATGAGTAGTAAATTTAATAAATTGTGTGCAATAAAATTGGAATATTGGATGTTTTTTTTAATTTTTTTAAATATAAAGTTCATTAGTAAGTACTTCAGTATTTATAAAAGGTTTTTAATAGTACCATCAACAATTCTCTTTTAAATGGCCTATGAAGTAGGACTTTTTTAATAAACAAGTTCATATTTTTTATGTACATAAAATAATCATTTTGTGTTCATTGGGCCTAGTTTATTACATTTATCTCTTATTGTGTTTTCTCATTCCATTTGCCATTACTAGTGCTTTTATGAGATAAGTAGTAGTTTGTCTTCTTCCATTTGCGCAGGAGAAAAAGTATCCAAGAGTTAGTGACAGGAGAGTATGTACAGTCAAGTACCAAGATACCTGACCATGCCTTCTACTTCTATCTTCAATTTTCTCTTAAACTAAAAATGATATTAACATGAAAATATTTATTCAGACAGATTTAACTAAGTCTTTCTGAATATAAATTTTCATGTTAATATTATTTTTAGTTTAGGAGAAATTGAAGATATGTAGAGGGCCTGGTCAGGTATCTTGATACTTGACTGTACATTCTTATTTTACTTTTTTAAAGACCAATATTTCCTATTAAAAAAAAATATTCTTCTAAGTACACTCGCATTAGTGTTTCATTTCAATTCACACAATCCATGGACCATCTTTTGTCATGTCCCAACTGCCCGACTCCTTGTACTAAGGCAGATCTGAATGTGGCTAATGACAGGGCGATTGCCGTGGCTAGGTTCTGGTCTAACAATATCCAATTTGAGCTATTTCGACTCGATAAGAAAAAGAAGTCTTTTATCTATTGTCTATGTTACAAGTTATACTTCGTTGTTACAGATGTTGCCAAGGCACGTTCGTTAAAGTATAGACACAACTCCAGATGGGTCAAAGGACCAAAAGATCTCTGCGTCCGGTTCAACGAACCCGGACAGAGGTTTAAAAAATTAAACCTAAATCTCACGAGATTCGCAAACGTATGAAAACAAAACTCTCGCGCAATTTTGCATAATTTTGATTGATACCTTGATCGCTATAATAGCCTGGAAATAGATTTGTGTTTTGATTAAACCGTTTGATTATAACTATTATCAAAAATAAATTGCAAAATTGAAACAGCTATCAAAATTAAAGGATTTGGTTCTAATTATTGTATGTCATAAATATTTGCATTTCGGGCATGTCAGTGGCCAACATTATTGTCACATTTTTTAAGCTTCCTTAACTTTTGATATAGTTTGAATAGTATAGTTGTATAACAGCCGAGACCAACGATTTGCCATGCGCCTTACGAAGCACCAACGAACGAAATCTTTTTCAATTTAAAAAGCCACAAGCATTTCCCTTAAGGTCCTTTTTTTAAATTACCTATTGTTGTCCACTTCTGAACAAAAAGCCTCCCCTCTTTCGTTTCACAATTCTCTATCCTGGGTCTTTCTCTCCAATCCCTGTCGTAACTTTTAAAGTCGTCTGACCATCATATTCTAGGCTTTTTCTCTTTCTTTAACCATCAGTTGAAATCCAGTTAGAGTGTGGGCCCATCTTTCCGGTTGCATGCGGCAGACGTGACCTTCCAAATCCCATTTCAATCTTGCTGCCTTCTTTCCACAACTTTTGTGATGGATCGCAGCGTGGTTTTCCTCACGCAGTCGATACGTTTAATGCCTTAAATGCTCCTTAAATAACGTTAACAAAATTGTAAATGTTAAATCACTATATTTGTGTAATGAGTTGTGTGCATCGCATGCACCTATCTGTATTAGTTCATAGTTTTCTTGATATTGTGTTTTGAGACATTTTGGGGTAGCAATGATAGTCAAAAGTTAATTGGATCTCTCAATCTCTTATACCTAGATATGAGGGATACCTAGGTATATATCCATCTCTATATTACTTTTGACAGAAAGCAGGTTTTATGAACACATAAAACAAGCAACCAAACCTTTAACACCCGAGCAGCTTAATGAGTCAAAGGCTAGCCTTTAACCTATGCTACTTAAAATTACGTCATTGAAATTATAGCCGTTAACCACAGTAATTTGTGTAATTCGCTGTGTGCACTATCGAGTATCAGTAAATCGCCATTCGGAGGGTAACAATGATGCGATGCGGTCACGAGCTATGCTCACGCGCATCCTTGGTTGGCGAATGTCCCTTCTCTCGGTTACCGACCCTGACTACACAATAAACTCATATGTGCGTATATAATTCTCAAAATATTGGAAACACGAACTAGGGATTTTCTGAATATTAAAAAAAAAACAGGCAGAGTCCTCTTAAACTACTTTTACCCCTTTACAGCATTGACAGAGACTCAGCATTGAAAGCTCAACGGACTGACAAAATTTTGTTTGTCACCCTTGACGTAAATAATTAGAGCTAAAAATAACATAAATTGTGTACATATTAACTTTCAAATATACGAATACTTTTGGCTTCAGTGCCTAACTCCTGGAATATTTTAAATATTGTCGTATTTGGTGTTACGTTACGTTACACCCATTTCCTTGTTTATCTTTTGCGACAAAGCTCCAAAAGTAAGCTTTAATAGAAGAAAAGATAATAAAGTAAATTATATATACACACAATATAAGCAATCAAAGAGGTTTGCCGTATGTATGAAATAAATATTTAGTGCCTATTAACTTAAGTAACTATTAAATTATTGTTTTTAATTACGAAGTTATATCCTGCTTCATTAATTCTTTGCTATCAAAGTAAATATTATTTACGTATTTAAATGTGATTTTTCGTTGATGTTTGTGATTTTTCATAATATCATGTCAAAACATCATTATATTAATGTATGGTCAAATTGTTTGCACGTGATTAGGAGTCGAATAGGAGATAAGTGAAGGACACGTTAAACTTGAAATAAACTTTTTGCACTCGTACTCTTTGGGCTTTTAGGTACAAAACCCCACAATCATGTTTACTTTGATTAATAAGTAGTATTGTTTAATGGGTGGCATTGTCATTCAAATTTGCTGCCGCAAATGTAATATTTTAAAGTTAAAGTTCTATTCTGTTTTTCTTAGCATGCCGCCTAGTGTGGGTCCAACAGTATAACATTTGTGTACATGTAAGAGTCATTTACGGTGTTTTGGATAAACTTTTGCTATAGTGTACCTACAGAATAAAATATACCTACGAATTATTAATTCAATACACAAATAGTCAGTAAAAAGAAAACAAATTTAAAAAAATATCAGAGTAAGAACTGGACTTTTTTAGAAAAAAAAATCTTTGGCGAAAACACGATTGCATTTTTTGTTTGTATAGTCTCAATTACGGTTTGCTTCAAATTCCCTGATTTTAGATATCAGCCTGCAGTAGTATTCGTGAGAAAACCGAAGATAGCAATAATAATACGGCTCCAGCGCTGCAATAAATAAATAGAGCTTGCTGCAATCATCGTGGAACGAGAGCCATTCAATTATCTGTCATGAAACTTAGACACAAATAAAGTAAACGCTGTGATGGATTTTCATTTAGAATTCGAGTCACAAAATCAATGATGGCGAGCTATTCACATCCTCCAATACTAACGGAGAATAGAAAGAAATAATTCATGTCCTAATATATATTTTTGTTGAAAATTGATCACACTTTACAAGCAACAAAAAAAAATATCAAAGATTCCATGCTGGTAAAAAGTCTTTTTTTTTCAAGGAAAAAAGTAAGTGGTGGTACTGTAACAACATTTAGTAACACTGAAAGTGACCCCAGAAATGAGTTTGTGCCGCTCTTCCACATGAAAGCTTGACGAATTAGTGTGCATGAAAGTGAAATTAGTCAATATTGTCTGAAACCTTATACGGATGTATTTTGGAATTTATTACGTCAATTTGTTGTTTTTAATATTTACTTAGTTGCTGGAATGTCTTTGTTCATTTAATTTTTTTCAAACAACGAGAAAAAGGTGAGTAGATAATGATTTTCAAGTTGTTGCGAAAAGGGGATGAGAATTCGTGAAAGGATAAAATAAACGTTTTTAACGTCTTGTTTTTTTAGTATGTTTTCAAGAGACAAGCTTTGTTTGTATGAGTCAAAAACAGATAAATTCATTGTCAAGAAGAAAATAACGACAATGAAGACGATCAACACAAAAAGAGAAAAGGTGTTTAGATACCTTATATGACATAATCATTTCATCAAAAACATCATGGAAGGAAAGTTCAAGGCAAGGAGAGGAAAAGGAAGGCCTAGAATGACATTAATCGATAAAATAAATGAAAAGCCACTACAAATCGGGACACATGGAAATACTACACCTACAAGAACATAGTTCTTGAATATATTTGGCGACTCAGATTGTCAGTATATAAAACATCGAGTGGCTAACCAGACAATTTGTAAAGGAATGTCGATTTATTCAAGTTCAACTTTGTTTCAACTAAGCATTTAAACTTTGGATTATACGTTTCCTCAATAAATTCTTTTAACTAAATTGAATATCTGTTGTCAACAGATAATGAATAAATAATTTATACCTAATATTTGGACAATGGTTTATCGCTTCGAAAATCTGTCATTGTTTACCCGCTTCGTCCAATCGCTGACGCAACCTACGTGGGCGCGGTCACGAGTGGTATAGCAACGAAAGTAAAGAAAAGTACATACGCAGGCTTCGTCCATGGAGACTGAATATCAAAATTGTAAAACCTAATTCATAAATTTTATGAAATGGAATTTGAAAGTTACAAAAGTCTATACACTATACTATTCACAAACACACTAGTTTATACACAAAACGTGGCAGTACATAATTTTTGTATAAATCAGTTCAAATGAGAACGTTACCTCTGTCTTATAGTCTCTTTAATGTATAAAACAATCAAGATATTGCATGAAAAATTAAAAATTCTTCTCAATAAGACTAGCAACTTATCATTATTTCTGGTCCACATAATGTTAGTCAACAATTGTATTTTTTCAGGAAATTTATCAACTAATATACGTAAGAAAATATAATGAAATTTACTACGCGTAATCGTACTAAAATAAACGTAAACTATCCATCTTGCCATAACTGGAATATACAATGTCTTTTTTAATAAGGTACAAATATTTTAAGGGGTGATTCAGTCCATCATTTTGAATAACTTTTCCCAATAAATGTATATAGAAATTCGAAAAAACTTTGTCATTTTCCATAGTAACGATATCACGTGACTACTTCGATTTGTATGAGAACCTAAATTTTTTTTCGTTTTTCGAATTAAATTTATTGAGAAAAGTTGATCAAAATGATGGACTGAATCACCCCTTCAAATATTTGTACTTAATTAAAAAGGACACTGTAGAACTCGAGACCCGGTGGTATTAAGGCACTTGAACTACTCTGACCCACAAAGGCCGCTATTTACACGACCGGTCAAAAAAGAGGGTACTAATCCTTTACATACGAGTATGTGAGTTCATTATTCCTTACTAACACTTGTTTAAACAGATTTCAATGTATAGGAAATCGTTAAAATCCTTACATCATCTCGAATGACATAGGCTGGAAAAAGGACATTTGTGTATTTTAATCTTTTTTGTTTTACTTATTTACTCTCTTAATTTTCTACAGTGTGGGTAAAGCCCTAATGGTTATGCAACCGGCACCAAACTTTCTTAATTCCAATTTATTATTATCCTTGAAGGGACATTCCAGGATACAAAGTAAAAGTGAATGTAACAAGTCTTGTGATATAACATACATACAATGTTACAAATATTTATTGGCCTATATTATACAGTGTCCCATTGTTGGGAAAAGGAAAAACTAACAATCCAAACCTTATAATATTTATTTAAATTATTGTACTAACAATTATCAGATTATAGTACAAAAGGTACAACTTTATGCTAAGCATTGTCTACCAGTTCACCTTTGGGACGTAGTAGAAAAAATGCTAGAAGGGGTGCAAATTTAATTAGATAAGTATATCGAAAGGAATAAATTAGGGTGATAATAATAATATAGAAAAATAACATAAACTTTACACAAAATATCTATATAAATATATGAAAAATAATTAATAAATGCAAATCAAAAACTGGCATGTATATAAATACATAAAATAAACTTACTTATACTTAAACATTATATCGGTATAAATTAGCCTTCACACAGTCTTGTAATAAAGGCAGTGGAACAAAATATCATCAAATTGAATAGATATACCCACTGTTTTTTCTCCCATTCAAAGAATATCTTCTAATATCAATAGCTGCAGTGATCTAGTGGTATGAGAGCGCAACTTATAACCGAAAGGTCCTAATTTCAGTGCCCACTAGGGTAGTCTCTCTCACAGTAATAATAACGAGCGGGATGGCACTAGTCTGTAGCAAGATATAAACTTTATCTGGGTTTATACCCGATGCCATGCTATGGGGGCAGACTTACATTTTTATCGACCACGATTGTCGTCATTTTACTATCAAACAACGTCAGATCAGGGCTAAATTTAGAGGTCTGGACGCGGCGGGGCAACAAAGAATTGAAGACTGGCTCCAAATTATTTTCCAAATAAAACGATAAATTTTTTAGTCGAGTTTTTCAATAATTTTTGTTTTTGAAACCAAGTAGATTCTTTTAGTATTTATCAAACATATAAAAATAAAATTGAAAACAAGAATTATCTGAAATTAAATTTTAGCGTTAACGAACGAATCCTTCAAGTTTTTTTTTCGAAGTCTCTAATGGTAGGAGCGGGAGGGAGGAGTCTTTTAACGAGGCCCCGGGGCTATAGCCCTGATGGCCCTCCCCTAAATCCGACCCTTTGCCAGATGCCTTAAAGCAGCTTGAGGAACCTGACGTCTGTGTTGACTACTTAAACGCACGAAAAAACAAAACAAACATTGTTATTTAATTTGCATGTGCACTGCACATGCGAATCTGTTGGATAAACGGTTTGCAAATTTTGGAACGGAAAACTTATTTACATACTTACCATTCATACAGATAATGTTGCAAGTAAAATAGACATGTATTTACTGTACAAGCCACTGGTTTCCAACAAGTCAAATCAGATGTTTTTTAGGGTTCCGTACCCAAAGGATAAAAACGGGACCATATTACTAAGACTCCGCTGTCCGTCTGTTTGTCCGTCTGTCCGTCTGTCTGTCCGTCTGTCCGTCTGCCTGTCACCAAGCTGTATCTCATGAACCGTGATAGCTAAACAGTCGAAACAGTTACAGATGATGTATCTCTGTTGCCGCTATAACAAAAAATACTAAAAACATAATAAAATAAATATTAAAGGGAAGCTCCCATACCTAGTGATGTGAAAAATTTCTGAGCAATTTCCCGGAAGAATTTTTTTTAGGAAATTTATCAACTAATATTCTCAAAAATTTTTGAAAATATTCGAAATTTCCGTGAATTATCAAGAAAAGAAATTTTCGAGATCAGAAAATTTCTCGGTGGCACATCACTACATACAACAAACGTGTTTTTTTATAGATAACGGTACAGAACCCTTGGTGGGCGAGTCCAACTCGCACTCTATCGGTTATTTCTTAACGTCAAAACAAACGTTTCTATGGGATTAGTGTATGAAATACTAGACAGTGGCACCTTAGCTTTTTGGAGTCAAATCTTAAAATCAGTTTTTCTGCATTAATAAATGCAAAATAACTTGAAAAATGCATGTGATAAATGACAAGTGACATCATTTTGCAACTTTTTATTTTCTTATTAGTACAAAATAGTTTATTTTTTACCCAGCCTTATCCCTATTCTGCATGTACACGTCTTTATCGCTAATCTACCAAACAGAGAATTTTCGGTCTTGCATTAAAAAAATGCATATGTTATGGACGAAGTGATTAATAAAACAGTATAATAAACGTCCGCGCATTATAATAAATGCCCAAAATGAGGGGGCAATGTGAGAAACATTTTTAATTATGCTTGTCACCTGTGGGGTGATATAAATTAACACACCTCTTACATCCGTCCATATGAATTCGCGTTAAATTTCCATGAAAATTCCAGAATCTAGTGTTCCGCTCCACAGTTTACTATCGATAGTCTGTCCCGAGAGTCAGCAACAGTCGATGTCATGGACATTCTGTCGCAGCGACAGTCAGTGTGTCGTCAACGTCGTCGTTGTGTCGTCAACGTTTCGTCAATGTGTCGTTTGTGAGTCGTCAATATTTCTATAATGTGTCATCAACGTCGTCAATGTTTTATCATGTCATTAATATGCCGACGAATTGACACATTGGCGATACGTGGACGACGTTAATAAAGCATTGACGAAATATTTTATTAGAGGACTGTTACTGACTGTCGCTGCGTCAGAATGTGCACGATGATACTATTAAAATAAAGGTAGAACGGTGGAATAGTGGTGCATTATAGAACAATCAATCGTTCAAAACTATCGACAGTATCGATAGTTTACTCGTCGTCATCGATCGATACTATCGATAGTATTGTTTTGTTTATCAATAGTATTGCACTAAAAAAAGCTATCAATACTTTCGATAGTCCTATCGATAGTTTGGCATTTTTCGATTAAAACAGTCTATTTTAAAACTGTCGATTGTTTTAATCGAAATTGAAAGATTTCGTTCCATTTATGTTTGTCTTTTTAATTGAGTTTTTAGAGCTCTGGATATAAGTTCTTTGAGTCTATTTTTTGATCAGCCGCGCGTATGACACGCGTTTGTTCTTTATATTATGAGATGCCCGTAAGCTGCATGATAATAATCATAATGTCTAGGCAATGTGATAAATAAAGAAATTCTAATTATAATTTATTACTTCGCCTAAATTAACTTGGCATTTTTCATGATGGCATTATGAAAATTGTCCCAATTCATCACTTCGTCCATAACACATATGTTGTTACAGATATTAACACATTTCCGGATACTTAATGCTGTGGACGTTATTCAATTTTTTTTATTGTGTCTGGCTGAGTGTCCCAGAATTTGTTAAGTTTTTATAAAATATGCATCTCCATGTAGTGACGTTACATTCGGCACACCAGTTTTTTTTTACTTTCACTTGATAATGCCGCATTGATAACGGTTACGTAATAGTTCCAGTTTGTTTATATTTTCCGGGTTGCATTTAAAAGTAGGTCAAATAGTTTTTTTCAATGCTGTTGTTGTTTTTTGTATGTGTAAATAAGTAGCCAATACTGATGTCTGATTTTTAAAGCTGCCTAAAGGCATCTATCATAGCTTGACGACTGTTTTTTTCTAATAACAAATGTAGTTAATGCTTCTTTTGTTTATGAACCTCAAATAAGTTTTATCACACCTTTATCTCATACAAGGTAATATAGAGGCCGAGGCTTTAAGATTCGCATTCCACTTTCAGCGTTATGGTGGGTGTTAAAATATTACTTATTCAGATGATGACCTTCGTGGCGTAGTGGTCACCATGCTAGTCTGCCACCCAGAGGTCCCAGTTTCGATCCCAGGTCAGGGCAAGTTTGAAAATGGCCTTTTTCAAATTGTCCTGGATCTTGAGTGTTTATCTTTATATGTATTTGTTATAAAACATAGTATTGTTGAGTTACACAAATCTCGAACTAACTTTGGGGCTAGCTCAATCAGTATAATTTGTCCCTATATATTTATTAATTTATAATTCCTCAATCAGTTTTTATGACTTAGGCTGGGGGCAGCTTAACATTACTACAAAATCATTCAAATGAAAGTTTATTTTTCTACTATAACAGTAAAAATGCGTAGGAAATGGAATAAAATCTATTGAACCGAAATTAACGCATGCAACGTGTTGCGACGAACAAAAGACATCAACGATCATTCGCGCCGAATCTTGTTCTATTTCAAACCGTATCTTTTACCACACATGGAGACAATAAACGAATTGAATTGAATTAAATCTATGTTCTATATCTGTGGAAAGTATTTTTCTGACACTAAGAATAAATTTAAAGCAGCGGTACATGAATAGCTAATAAAAAGGAAAGAGAAGGATTTGTTTATTTATATATTTATTTGGGTCAAATCTTTAAAGAAGTGAATAGAATACTTTTGTTTAGTTTGAACCATTTACCGGTCTTTATTTATTGAGAAAAAAATTTGTCTGCTAATGTAAATCAGATGACAAAGCATTATTTTTACGACAAGCTGATCTGATATTTGAGCCAGAAGGGGGTTATGGGTTCCCGTAATAAAACGACACACCCCAATCGAGTTTTAGCTTATTACTTTTGTCTTGATGATAAGCCTCACAATAAAAGGTTTTATTTATTTAACTTTATTACATGACATTGTAAGCGGCGGACTTAAGGGCGTAGGTCTTTCCTACCAGTCAACTTACAGGTGGTGCTGACATGCAAATATTTCGGAAATATATGCAAAAACGTTTTAATAAGTGTGAACACTTACTTTAAACAGACCACAGAGTAATGTACTACGTACAAATAAATACTAACTGAAGGTTGTACGATTTCTTTTTTCAAAATACCTTTTTTCCCGTATTAACTCCTAATTTTATGTAACTACTTTTTGCCACACAGGTTTTGCCATTAAATTTCTTTCAAAAATAATAACGCTATAGTTTTTGAAACAAATGGAGTTGTAAAAAAATGCAGTTCAACATCATCATGACACAATATTGCAAATGTTAAACTGTACAATTAAAAATAGGTTTTTTATCAAAATAAACGCCCAGCGACTTGACCTTCTCATTTAGAACAATTACTAATAAAAATTCACACAAACTTTTACATACATTTTTGCAATCGACCTAAATAGGTGGAAAATTCTCACAGCCTCGCGTTGTATAGGCTTATCACGTGGATTTTCTTGTCTCGAAGTGAAAGCATTGGCTGAATACAATCGAATGATATTTACGCGTGGATTATGCAATGCGATCATTATAATAACCC
This sequence comes from Acrobasis suavella, assembly GCA_943193695.1. Lineage (NCBI taxonomy): Eukaryota > Metazoa > Arthropoda > Insecta > Lepidoptera > Pyralidae > Acrobasis > Acrobasis suavella. Next base: position 9,045,173 of record OW971939.1, read on the forward strand.
CTTAACGGGGCAGCGATGCCTTAACAAGTACCTACCTACGCTTGTGATTATGACTACTGTTCGTTAAGTTTTTCAGTGTTTGGATATTTTATGAAACAAGTTACAGATTCATTACCACGTCTTTATCCTTGCTTGATTGCTTTTCGTGTGTGTAAGTGGCCAACACTAGTGTAAGATTTTTCAAGCTGCCTAAAAGCATTTGACATAGCTTGACGACTGCCATACAATGATGACTGCCGGGACCAACGGCTTATACGTGCCTTCCGAAGCACAGAGGAGCGAAATTTTCATGCCACTTGTGGTCACCAATCCAAGTGCGGACCACGCCCGGTCTCGCTTTACTTGCGAAAGCGCTAGTAATGCGCACTTCTGCCGGGCCACCGAGCTCCTCAAATCCCAAACGGGGTAGATAGAATGTAGGGCCGGTAGACCAAAGGCCGCGTATGAGAGTGATGATTGAAAAAAAGAATCAGAATAGTGATGAGTTGCAACACTGAGAAAAAAATGGTTGCTAGTAGCAAACATTTTTGCTACACGTTACCAAAATCGAGTGACTACTGAACTTATTGCTACTAGTAGTTAAAATGTGTTTTTAGTAATAGTTGTAGTCTGGGACATGTAAGTAGGTATATAGTTCAGCTTATAAAAACAAAAGTTCGGTATCTACTTATCGAATTGCAAATAGCAAAACTGGTTGAGCTATTTCTTTTTCTCAGTGTAGCATCATTGACATGATACAGATTTTCGCCCATTTCCTGGATTGACTTTTGCGATCTGCACGTAAAGAGAAACAGCTAATATATTTATACGTTTGGGATAAAAGAAACATTCTTTTCTCACAGACCCAGAAGGAAGAAATACGTTTTTTATTTTGTTAATTAGTGACTATTTTATTTCAGTTTAGCTTGGGCCCGTAATCCCGGCAAAGTATAATATTTTCCATTCCCAGCCCTTTCACGCGGGTATCGTAAGGCGACTAAAGGAGGTATAGTAACAAAGAGCTAGCAGCAGAAATAACGTCGAGCTAATTTTTCGTTCTCCATTTACTGTAGAGGCCTTTATTTCATACACAATTCGAGTCAGATGATTTGAAGACAGTGCCAAATTAATTTCACTTACTGTTTGGAAGAATTATCGCCAAACATAATTAAGACTGACAGATTTATAAACAATATTTCTATAAGAAGATTATTCTTGCTCTTTTAGTATGGCCGCCTATATAGACACTCCAGACTGATTACAACAATCACTCATCACTTCATCTGATTGCTCATCAAAGTCAATCAGCATCATGTTCAATGAGCCGTCGCAGCCGCATTGTGAAATAAACGAGCTTTTGTTAACATCTTGACCTAGCCAAGGCCAAGGCGTAAAGGCTCTATATCAAACTTTATTGTTCCATATACATGCAATACTACAATCATCCACATACGCACGTATTGTCAAATCGCATTAGTGAAAAGAGCTACTTTGAATCCATTTGTATTTTTACATACATACACACTATCACGTCATTATACCAAATGGTTCAGACAGAGCATATTCATATTCATTTATTTCATGTTTTCATGTACATACAATTGTGAAACTAACAACTTGTTTACAAAATGCATGCGCAATACGCTACATTTAATAAAATATTCACTAAGATCAAAAGGTCTTTAACAATTGAAACGTACTGAAAACATCTCAAAGCCATTTTATTATTATTACAAAAAAAAATATTTAAATATTTATTAATACATATCTTCGAAGTATTCGTTAATCGTAAAATAACATTTTTTGATCAAATATTTTTTTCATGTACTGAGAAACATGCTATCCTTTACAATAGTCCTTAGAGCACTTTGGGTCTTGCAGCTCGAAGCTGACAGATCAAAGGCCGCGTGCGTTTAAGCGTGATGATGGGCGAGAAGGTGGAAAAAAAATAAAAAGAGTGATGGGTTGCTAGCCGCATCGCTGTATTTTAAGTTAAATTATAAGTAGTTCATAAAGTTGATAAAAGAGAAAAGTTTTATGTTACACTAGGTTCAGTTTGATAGATAGCCACGAGTGGCATGAATCACATGCTCCTAGTTTTGGAAGGCACTTTAAGCCGGGGCTGTCATCATTAACGACGGCATCAAACTATGTCAGATGCCTTAAAAAATACCAATGAACTAAAACAAATTATAGTCCTGGTCTCATATATCTTTCAGACTGAATTCCTGAAACTTTAATAAGGCAATTAGTTTTATAAAGGGTTACTTTTATTATATAAACCCGTGCAAAGCCTGGACGAGCAACTCGTTTATCATAAAGAAATACAGCTATATAAGCAGAATCATTTATTAATTTAACATATCTCTCTCTGTTATACATATTTAGTACGAAACATATAATTCATCGCGAAAGATAATTTTCTTATAATACTAAATATTCATAATCAATTTTCCTTAACTATGTACTATATAAAACAGAACAGCGAAGTAGGCTCCCAAAGCGATCACGGTGTCAGTAGCGCATACAGCGAAAATTAAATTTGATCATCGAATACGCAATACTGAAGTCGTCATCGACGAATGTAACCAAGTTTGATAACTTGCAACTTTCTCTGCCACTCGCAGCCTCACAGGCGGGCAGACGCGCGAACACTCCCGCGGCGAACGGCGCGCGCCAGCGGACAAACTCGATTTTATAAAATAAAATTTGAAATCCGAACGTTCAAAAAGTTTTGTTTGTTTTTTATCTGTTATCAACGGCCAGCATGGGGACTATAAAAATGTGAGTTCTGTTTTTTTTTAAATAAAATGTTGTGTGTGATAATAATATTAAATAAAAGTTGGTGGGTCCAAGTATGTAGTAGCCACATGTAACCTTTGTTGTTAATTTATCATTTTATCTTTATTTATCATCCAGATTATCTGTATAGCTATCTTCCTTTAAATATCAGAAATTACCGATGCTATTTTTCTAAAAGAATTTTTCTTCGATAAGTTTTGTATATATGACAAACTCGAATAAAGCGGCAAGTATAAAAAACAGCAAATATATTGCTAGTTAAACATTGAAATGTCCTCGCAACTAAGTTTCGAGACAACTGCAAAATCCCTCTCGACTTAAAGTAGGACAATGCCAGTAGAGGTTGCAAGTTCAACTCGTTTGAATATCAGTTGTATTTAGCGAACAATATGTATTACATAAAACTTTGGTAAATTTTCTATTTGAATTCACAGCGTTACGAAACCGCAATTCAGACATAACTACTGAGTTACTTTCAATCGGAAATCATTTATTAGGCTATTGATATAAATATCTTTAGCAACCGCGGTATAACTATATGTATCGCAACCAAAACAGGCTTTACTTTAAATTAAAAGTCATTCCGATTACATCTAAAAGCGGCTTCCTGCTTGCCTTGTCGAATAATTTTATATCTTTCTAATTTCCTACTTCATACAAAAACAAGCTCTTGTAGAATGCATGGTTTTTCACGAAAAAACAATAGAAATGTCTGAGATTCCCGCATTAAACAAAACTGTTGCAGAAAATCAGAAATTAACAAAACTAGTTTACAAAGGACAGGTGGCGCCGGCTGAGGAAAAATTGTTAGTGAATCTTCGATATTTTACTTTGTTACTTAGTCCCTATGTTTTATTCAAATGTTGAGACATACTCTGCCCTTGAAAATCACTTTCGAACTACACGTCGTGACCAAATAATACTTTAGTAACAATCAGAAATTTTTAATTTTATTTTTTATAAGGACATATCACACAGATTGAGCTAGCCCCAAAGTAAGCTTAAGCTTGTGTTATGGGATACTAACCCAACGATACTATATTTTATGATAAATACATACATAGATAAACATTTAAGACCCCGGACAATTTGGAAAGGCTATTTTCCAACTTGCCCTGGCTGGGGATCGAACTCAGAACCTCCGGATTGGCGAGATTATTTATTAAATAGTAGAAGCTTTATAAGGGGCATTAATTTTTGTCTATTATTAGTACTAATATAGTATCGTACCGTTGTATTAGAACGATAGGATATCTGCTATAATAACAGAATGTACCTTATAACATATTGTTCTTGTCCTTTAATTTCTTGTCAGTGAAGCTATTTTTAATTCAGGTATTTCTTTCTCTCTTCTGCCTTCTCTTCAAAATTCTTATTAAAAAAAGAAGGTGTAGAATACTACACCTTTTTTAACATGAATTTCTTTGTTCTGCCTTATCTTGGCTAATTCCCAATTGCATTTTAGCTGTGCACTTATGTGTCTGTTGACTCCGGGCTTAAAGTCCTCTATTTTGTATTTTATAATCTGTGTCTTTTTTTATACATCCCTAAATGTGCTTCTTTTTCTATGTCCTACATATAACTAATTTAAAATATTGTACGTAATGAAGGATGATTAATGAATGACAAGAAAGGCTCAAGAAGCAGGAAGTAAATATGTGAGCTATCAAAATATGCTATACACAATAGTGATTACAAAACCGCGGGTTATATCATAGTATCCGGACGAAACACCGCGACGGTAAAAACCGCACTTGTGGTAGGGCTGCCGACTAATTGGATACATAATTTTATAATTCAAGAAAATAATTTTATTATGACAGCAACTGATAAGTTTTTCATTTATAAACTAAATTTGTAAAATCTCGGAATAATATCATTCTTTGCCTTCTTTCGTTACTTGTATAGAAATAGGTAACAACACTAATTATTCAATTAGTGTTGTTACCTTTTTCTATATAGTAACTCTCTGTACTAGCGAGTTCCCTGGCATGGATCCTATATCTATGCATATTGTATGATTATCACTCTGCATAAATATTAAAATCATGTCTTTTTAAAACGATGTAATGGATGTATTTACTATTTGTTAAAAAGTAAAAAATAATCTTATTTGTAAAAACATAAAGCATAGGGTAAATATCCGTCAGTGTTATTTACATGTATTTTATATTCATTGTCATTCATTGTCTTAAAGATTTATGAACTTAGGAGTTTGTACCTTTCATTGTTTATCTATTTATTTATTATTAAATAAAATAGGATCAAAATTGAATAAATCAAATTATAAATAGGTAAATAACCAAATAGTTATTTACCATTACATTATGCAAATAAACATAGGATGTTAACAATTATTAAAGGACCAATACCCTTAACCTTGAAAAGGTATGCAAAATTGATATTTGTTTTTGAATAAATTTATTTTCATTTCGCAAACTTTTGCATAGTACTGAATAGTACTTTGCAAAAGTGTGCGAAATGAAAATTTGTTTAGCTACTAAAATTTTAAGTACTTAATTTAAACTTGAACAACAATCTATATTCAAACAAACAACGAGACAACTTCTATTAACTCTTGTTTGAATGTCAACCCTAACTGAACAATTTCTTTCTAACTTTTGGTATGTCGCTCTGTAATTTTTACACAATTATGACCTCTGCTTGCTGCAATGACAATCTATTTGAGTCACAAATCTTATTGACACCTCCAAGGCAATGCTAAAAACTAGACAAATATACTTGCCCACAACTATGTCGAGGGCATACGTATATATATTATGTTTTTCAGAGAAACCTATTGCTGACTTCATTGAAGCCATCCTTTTATGATCATTTATTTCCCATCAACTTTTATGACCTGTAATTATGACGTGTGAGTGGGACACGGATGAATTTAAAGGCATGTACTTATTGTTTTTATAGTGATTATAAGAGGTTTTTTTTATAAAAAAGGGTTTTTTCGTATAAGATAAAATTTCATCAATTTCGGGTAAGAAAAAGACTTAAATTCTTTCTGCATTTTAGAATCAGCTCTACGATTCATATAAAAGATTATCTATTATGCTAATCTTGTAAACTAATATTTATGAAGATTTTGTTTTGTGACTAAATTTGTGTATTTCGCTTAAAGGTACTGATCGTTTGATTGTTCGTAGAAACACTTGAATTCTACGTAACAACAAACAATCTTCAATGATACTGCTTAATTTATTAGGAAAAACAGATACTGCATGAGGATAAAAATGTTTCCTCATATAGACTTATTCCTCTTTTTACCAGAAGCGATGCGATCTTTCATTAAGAGATTCCATTTAAAGATTATATTATCATAAGAGGAAAACGATCTTCCAAGATACTTACGAGTACCTATTATCTTAAAAAATAAACATACTCTACGTATGAAACATGATTCATAAATTATGATATTTCCCTTCTAGGATGATGAGTAGGTACGTAAAAATTTTCAATAAAGTCTTTTAGTTTATCTTAGTGCAATGTGCTCAGTAGTCGACCAGTAATATAATATACGAATTTTTCAATTAATTCATTAGGTACGAGTAGAGATAAGTCGCTACATTTATTTTAGGTTTTCCACTAAGTGACGCGGGTGCACGCGACGGGATCAGTCTATCTCTGTCATAAACTCTACGTGCGACAGAGATGGTGACCGGCGACGAATTTTGCTATCTCTTTCAGACTTAGAGTTTGTGACAGAGATAGACTGAAACCTGCCGCGTGCGCCCGCGTCACTTAGCGGACGTAACCCCAGTCACATTCTTAGTAGTGCGCTATCCAGCTTTTCGTCTCCAAAAATGATACGTATGCGTGCATGTCAATGGTCTGGTATACTGAAGACCGTACAAAGTGGAGAACAATAAGCTATGTTTTTTTTTACAACTTGCCGCCACCGCTTCACATCAACGCCCCTAAGATATGCACGTGCTCAGTCGTTGCCCTTTGGAACCAACAAGAAAATATCTGACTGGTGATCGCAAATAGGATTTCGAAACCTAGGCAAATCTAACACTCGTTGAGGGAGGGGGGCAGGTCACGTCTTTTACCCTGTATCTATTATCGTGGCGGGGGGCGTTATTACAAAAGTGGCTGGTAATTTGTGGATAAGCAATGCAAATGACAAACAGAGATGGAGAGAAATAGGAGAGGCCTTTGCATATTGCAGTAGAAAAGCTGATCACGATGATGATGATAACCTTTAAAAGTTTATTGTCAAGCTGTCACGTACTTCAAATGCTTACGATATAAACAAAAGTTCTCGCGACATCAAACGTAATCTTGACGTAATGTCGCGTCCTCGAAGAATGCAGGCCGCAATTGCTACATGGATCACGCATTGTTGATGCGTCGCTCGATTGCGCAATCCTCATTACGTGTCTCTAATCCAAGCAGGTTATTAAGATAGAAAGCCTTTAGGTGGGCAAGATCAGATTTGTCGTTTTGCTTGCTTATCATTTCTATGGGTGATTTAGTATTTGTGAGTCGTGATAAATGGAAGCTAGAGGAACAAAGCACAATAACTTTAGGACTGATTACATCGCTATGCCGACAAATTTTATATATGCCCTAAGAACTTTAGGAGAAATAACAATGAGGTCATATTATAGCAGGTTCTTTATTTGGTTGTTGAACCTGCAGCGGATGGATATTCGAGTCTCCTTAACTGTGGAATGCGCATTGGCAGATGTTTACAAATTGTGTGGCTTTCATATCATATCATAAAATACTTTTATAGTATAGGATCGGAATCCTCATATTGCAAAGTACAAAGTGATGTCCCAGCCGCGTTATGCAAGCGGGAACTGCGCCTGCGACTTTCCGCGCCCACCACTTGCGCAACACACGTGTTTTCGTTTTCTTCCAGCAGATTCACTTTCGTAAAAATTCTGACAAATCGAAGATGACTAGTGATTCATTGCATTTGAGATTTTTTTTAATTGCTTGTTAAATTTTAATAAACAATAATCAAACTTTATTCGCTTATTAACGACTTCGGGCACTTTACTTCGTTATTAGAAAAGTTTGGTATACATTTTATTTATTAAAAGCGATTCTAACGTTTCAGAACGACCACTGCTGAGAAGTATCGCCTTAAGCAACACATAAAGGCAGTATTCGCTTACTCGCCAGAAGGGCTTGGACTGTCAAAAATTATACAATTTTAACACATGTTATGCTTGCGAACGAGTGAACAAACATAAATAATGCAATAAGAAATACGTTTAACTCGACCATATTAAGAGAGAATCCAGCGACTCGACCCACATACAATCTGACACTAGTGTCGGACAAAACGCATTCGAATAAAAGATAGGAGCTTACAAAGATACATGAATTATTGATATGTGTAAATATTAATTATTCATTAGGCACTTACCTTACTTACTAAATCATAATAATATGCGTGTACAGATGAGAGTATTTTATCTTTCCAACACAATCTGTAATTGCTTCCGGCACATAATTACCAGCGAGAAGATCGATAGCTATTCTTTTACCGCTCAACCGGACAAATGACAAATCAATGTCTTATTCTGCAGATTAGTAACAAAGCGACAATTACTTGACTACTACCTCCAGCTCTATCTACTATGTTGGGACTCTTGATACGGCATGACAGTTTTATACGAATAATAATAAAAAACAAAAAAGAAGGAAGGAAGGGAAGAGAAAACCTCAGGCGCAGCTATATGAAGCAAGTCAAGGAAAAGGTGATGGCAGTGTCGTATCAAGATGTCATGCCTTTGGCGGAAAACAGGAAAGAATGGGAGAAACTCCACCGATAAGAGCACTGCTCTTGAATTATGATGACGATGACATGAAGAAAAATAAAACCCTTTCATGCTGGTCTGCGAGAAAAGAAAAAATGTAGAATGTACCGATGCTGCTCTTCCCTGATTTAAAAACTTATCGACGGAATGGGCGAGAATCTGAATGTCAAAATGCGATGCGGCTTGCAACTCGTCATTTGTTTTTGTTTTTCCACCATTCACGCCCACCACACTAAGAGTTGCCTTTGAGTCTGTGGCCTAAGTCTCTGTCTGTCCTTTTAGGGATTAAAGACGTGATAGTGTTTACTTGAGTTCATTATTTTATAAAGATCTATGACTGTCAGTCCTTTCCTACAAATGGTTTGTAGACTGCTGGCGCGCCGAAAAAGGTAGCATTAGCTTCTTCAAAAACGCGGCCTTTGTGCTAACAGTCTACAAATCATTTGAACAAACGAACGAATTGTACATCTGGCTAGTACCACTTTACGTCTTGTGAATGAAAACTTCAGCTCAATCGAGTCTGGTGACTAGTAAGTAGGACTTATATTTAAAATATGAAAGGAATGTATATAACATTTTTTTATAGGTATAATTACAGAAAAAAGACTTTGTTTATTTCTAAATACCATAACGACAAAGCTCGTTTAATAGAGACATAAATTAATTGTTTCCCTCATACAGGCATACATAAGTAAGAATCTTTGCCGTTTAAGGGAGAATATTTATGAGTATACAGTGAAATATCTGAATAAGTTTTTTATAATATAAAATTAATTTATGTCAGTATGGGGATCTCGAGCGTAATGCTTATTACATATTTGCTTTATTATGAAACCAAAAATAAATTATATTATGTTGGCAGCAGGATAATAGTGAATTTTATTGAATAATAATAAATCAATCTGCATAACATTTTGGAAACATGATTTATTCATATTTATGTTTAAGGTTTTAAATTTTCAATAAATAAACATTTATAACATAAACTGAAAATCCACAGACACTTTTTCTACAAAACTTATTTACCTAGATTATAAGTAGTCTACTTAAATGTTAAAATATATATGAAAGATGCTGATAACGAGACAAAAATGCCAGCACTCTTAATAATGGATTAATTTAAGCGTTACGGTTCGTTTTCAGAGTATTAAGTAAGTGTGAGCTCATTCTAACGTAATAATGAATATGAGTTGTGTTCCTTCCTTTTACCGCATAATCACTTTTTAAGAACTTACTTAGTCATGTTCAAGATTGAAAAATTCGATCGACATAATCGATTTACAGATAATGTTATTATTTACTTTAACTTAGTTATGCATCTATGTACTCGATTCCAAAAAACGAATCAAAATTTAATTTCTAGACCAAAGTGTATTAAAAAAATGCTAGAATCATTAAATTTTTTGGTTATTAATTATTTTGTTAATATTATGAATTTAAAAAGAGAAACCATAAGAAACTCAGCATTTTTAAATGATTTGAAAATAAAACTTATTGTACTTGGTTAGGATCAATCAAATTTTCAATTGAACCCATAAGGCACCATAAAATAAAGCGTTCATTTGAAAATAAGCCTACTGTATCAGAACTAATCGTATAAAAGAAACTTTACTTTTGTTTGTTAACGTTAGACATCAAAATACGGTCACGGTGGTATGTAGTATGACGCTGCTGATTAAAGAATTGTTTTGCTGTCAAATTTTTTTAAAGTCTACAATTCTGAAATTGTTAGCATACGTATATGCCAGGTTTTTTAAATATGAGGGTTAAATAGCATTTTTTATCATCTATTTCTCAGACCCTTTTTCTTCTTTTTTACCCTAACCCAAACTATAATGTTTTATGATCTGCGTAGGTGGCTAATTGGTACAATTTTGCATATATACATAGCATTTACAGATATGTAATCACATAACTATGATAATTAATAACTCATGTGACTTAAATATTATTCTCAAGGCTAACCACGAAATTAATAAGTAGTTAACTAAAAAAACAAAGGTTACTAAAATGTGTAACATCTTTAGCACACCCACCTTTGTATTTTAATCTTGGCTCCACTAACATATACTTATACATATGTGACAAAAGGAACTAGGGGTATTATTAATATTAATGGTTTAAAAAAACGTAATAAGAGGTGAACATAGAATGATGTTCTTAAAAATTTTATTGTTTTTTAAATGGAAGAAAATGGAGGAGGTCTTTGCCCAGCAGCGCTTCACGTAAAGGAACAGGTTACTTAAATAGAAAATATAAATGTGATGATATAAATTGCTATTTAGAGTGTTATTATTAGATACCATTTAAGTACTTAATCCTTTTGTTTTCATTTATATACGATTATGTTTATTCCTTAGGGTGTTTCCAAACAATTTCTTTCCTAGTTTCGTCTTAGTTATTAAACAACAAAACCGAATTAATTCGGTCTTTTCCAGAAATAACTTTATTTTAGGAATTTGAATTAGGAAAAATTGAGTACGCTAGAAGTGGCCTTTGCGTCTTGCTGCCCTAGGCTCTGTTTACATAGAGCCACAAGACCCCAAATGCACGTCTGCCTAGTGGTAAAAAAAAATGGTAGTATTTACTTATATATAAAAAAGCCCCTTAGAAAATGACAAAGAAAAATAACCCGTGAATTCAAAATAACGCGTTAAAAATCCTTTCACCCTAACTCAACGTTGTGAGAGTGTTTATAGAATCATCGTCATTATCGTTTCAGCAGCATGTGTTTATAGAACAACCAACTGCATTACCGGAGGTAGCGTAACCAAACCGCGTAGCATACATACTCCGTCGTGTGTGCAGAGGTCACGACTGCGTAGGAAGCAATTATAGGCCAATCAACTATCTCAGACCATCGACAGGTTAATTATATGGCTAAAAACGACGGAACTATATGATTTTGGAATATTTTAGGCCAATGTACTGCAATGAGTTATTAGGTGCCCTTACGATACAAGCGCAATATAATAGAAAATTCAAACTTAACTGTTATTTTAATGTTACATTCTCATACGAACATCAGCTTTTGTTGAATTATAGAACAATATGGTCAAAAATAAATTATTTGTACAGATAAGAGAATAAAAACACTAAATAATGTCACTATTCATTGATCATATTCATTTCTAACATGATTGCAGAAAAACTGATATTAAGAGCGGTATTTGACTGAGAGAAAAAGAAACTATGACGTCAGGGTTTGGTATTTAATACAATACCGAAGAAAATGTATGTATTATCTGATTTGACTTGTTGGAAGCTACCAAACGACGAAGGTCAGAAGGAAGGAAGACTGTTTACTCATAAATCCCTAAAACTCAACAATCTACATTATCTAAGAAAGTATATGCCTGTAAAATAACAGAAGGACAAACCTCTTCTACACTTAAACACAAAGAGGTTATTTTGTTTTTTATAAAGTGTTATAAAGTTTCGAATGAGACACTTCAAACTTAATAACTTTGAATGAAATGCCACATTCGTGATAACATTCGTCTAACAATTTTAGTCATTTACTTAATGCCCACCAATTTTGTTCAAAAGGCCACGCTGCACATTCAAATTAAATACGTCAAATGTAAAATTTGATGAGAATCGTGATCGTTCTATCAAAATCTTGAGGTCTTTGGAAGTATTTTTGATATTTCCTTGTCTTTGACCAAAGCTTTGGATATGGCGAGCTTTTCATTGCTGAAAGCTTTTAAGAATAAATCGCGTTCACAAATACGATTTTCTAGAAGTAGATTTACATTGACTCTCATATAATATAATACAAATATTTTATCTTTTTAGCATATATATCATATATTATAATACAAATACTCTTTATTGCACCATTATTAAAAGGAAAAACAAAATAAGAAAACATATCGAAATATGATACAAAGGCGGACTTATCGCATAGCAATTTCTTCTAGTCAACCTTTGGGTAGAGAGAGAAGTATTACATCACCCACTAAAGTACAGTGAACAGAATTTGTCATAATACCTTCCTCGGAAATAAATGGTCAGTGAAAATGAACATACAAGTTGGTAGACATGGAAGATTGGTATTATACAAGGCACATAATATTACCTAATCGTTCTTCTCAAATACTGACTGTTGAACTGGGAAAGATTTTCACTCTCTCTCATCAAGAGATCTCTACATGGAACAAATTTATTGTAATATTTTCCTTTTTCTAATGATCCAATTATTTTATCTTGTCAAATAATACATACAACATAATATTTTCACGCCTGTTTTTCATAGGCGTAGGCAGAGACTGTGAAAATTATATGTGAAATATTGCTTTTACAAATAGAGGTATGAGTCTAGTCGGGTAGAATTAACCTTTAGGTATAAGTTATTTCAAATGCCACATCTAAGCAAAAGTAGTTTAACTCAGAACATGTAGTCGATTCCAATGGCTCACAGCATCTTGAGCAACCTGTCACGAGGTTCCAAAGCAATCTTGTGTTATGTAATTACTATTGACACTCGATTACAAAGATAACCGTGTCTTCGGCTTTAGTTAAGTGTTGTGTCCCCAGTCACTAATGTGTGGTCATTGTAGTCGTGAGAAAGTATTCTTTGCGTCTCGTTTCCAGGTCTATTAACACTGTGAATATCTACTTTTTGTATTTCTTTGTAACACTAAAACGGTGTCAATTACCTGCATTACGAGTAGGTACATTTGTGGTTTGACCAAAAGATAAAAACATTTTGGTTAGGTACTTTTATGTAAAAAAAGGCAAAAGTTTACAAGAAGTAAGTAGTTACGTGTTCCAAGTATTATATGATGTCACTGACTTCAGAAACACAATATAACTGTGGCCAACATATAATTATAAAGGTAATATAAAACACAGATAAGTAAATACGAGCATTATGACTAGATTAAATAAGGAAAGAAGCATACACAATTTCAGAAATATGAAGAAATAAGTGAGTTACAAATAAGATTTGAAAGAGTTGACATCTATGTACAGAAAAATTAAAATGAGACAATGATATAGGTGCTAACCGTGCACAAGTACGTTGCAAAATAAAATTTACAAGTCTTTGAGCCTAATAGGTAGACGGACCGTCGCAAGAGCTTTGACTCTTATCAAGGCAAAACAAAAAAAAGCGGCCAAGTCGAGTAACATAATATAAAAGTTCTCGTAGTTCGTTGTAACTTTGATCGATGTTTTAGTAAACATATTTAAAAAAAACTACTTACTAGATCTCGTTCAAACCAATTTTCGATGGAAGTTTGCATGGTAATGAACGGTACGCTTCAAAAATGGAGTCATAATTTCTCATACAAATAGTATGAGAAATTATGACTCCATTTTTGAAGCCTGACTGTACATCATATATTTTTTTTAGTTTTATCATTCTCTTATTTTAGAAGTTACAGGGGGGGACACACATTTTACCACTTTGGAAGTGTCTTTCGCACAAACAATTAGTTTGTGCGAAAGACACTTCCAAAGTGGTAGTGGTAGTCGCACAAACTAATTAGAAAAAAATGATATTAGAAACCTCAATATCATTTTTGAAGACCTATCCATAAATACCCCACAGGTAGGGGTTTGATTAAAAAAAAATTTTTAGTTTCAATTCTAAGTATGGGGAACCCCCGAAATTTATTGTTTTTTTTTTTCTATTTTTGTGTGAAAATCTTAATGCGGTTCACAGAATACATCTACTTATCAAGTTTCATCAGTATAATTCTTATAGTTTCGGAAAAAAGTGGCTGTGACATACGGACGGACAGACAGACATGACGAATCCATAAGGGTACCGTTTTTTGCCAATTGGCTACGGAACCCTAAAAAGAGTCAATGATGTAGGTGCTAACCGTGCACAAGTACGTTGCAAAATAAAATTTACAAGTTTTTGAGCCTAATAGGTAGACAGACCGTCGCAAGACCTTTGACTCTTATCAAGGCGAAACAAAAAACATACTTAAGTAACAGAAAATGGAAATACTCTAGGTCAATTAGGATTAACAATATTCCCATTAGAACTATTCTTACAGCCAAACGGTATGTAGATCTATTGGGACGATAACTCCCAAATGTCCTATTGGTAGAACAATTTTGGTAGGATTACTGGGACTAGCTCTAACACTAAAGGTAGATAACTGATGCTGTGTGAATATGTACAGTTATTGATTCTTAAGAACTAAGCAATCATTCGAACGAACACTAGCCGGATCATTGCAGCTACTTCCTTTACAACTTCCTGCTATCGGATGCGTGCATTTAATGACCACGTTTGACCGATAACGACTTAATGAGGGTCATAAAGTCACCTTTAATTCACGGGTAGCCAGGGTTTAACGACACCACGCACAAAAACCTCTCGTCGCAAGGTCATACTTGAGTGACCACTTAAACGATACGAAGTTAAAAGTAATTCTTCAGATAATTGGTACCTGGGTTGTGAAGAGGATACTTATTAAATTTTTATTTTTTTAATTAAAATAATTATATTTGGTAATTTATTGATTACAGACATAAATATCTATGGTATCAGGTAAAACATCCAAGGCTTCTTAGAACATTTTTGTTTTTTTTTTACGATCAAAAACAATTTTAACTATATTAAAAATAAAATTAAAAATGTTTCACGGTTTCTTAGAATTGCTTATTTATTCAGATGACTAAATCATTGTTATTTTTTTATATTTAAGTTAATTTGATTTAAGTATTTTTTTTATTTATTTTTAAGGCATCTTGTCTTTGGTTGGGTAGGTAACTTTAAGTATATTTTGAATAGTGAGGTACCTGAAAATATTTGATAACATGTATACTGCATTGCATTCTCTGAGTATCTAACCCGGCACTCACTTAAGCACTATTGCATAGTAACAGGTATTGCAGGTTTCCTAAGAAACGTTTTCTTGAGATCCATACCTTCAACTATACCTATAGGGCTGGGACGTCATAGCCATTAACGAACAATCGTTCATAGTATAAAATACATGATGCCCTTTTTTACTTTCTTTTTGTTACCTTTGAAAAAAATTTTGAATGTACCAGCTGCTTCTCTTCCTGCGCAGATCGTGAAACCCGATCGAGCGAATCGGTGAGAATTTGAATCATCATAAATCGATGTGCTAGTAACCATCGCCATGACGCTAAAGTATAACCCTTTGGGTATTTCGGCCTTAGGCTCTGTCTAACACGGAAGAATTGAAGATGTAATAGAGTAACTGTATCTTTTCAAAGCTACAAAAATTCTAGTTTACCAAATGACTATAAGTTAATAAATATTATTGTACAAATTGCCAAGATTAACTGAATTGAAAAATATACTTAAGCATAAGTATAGAACCGTGTGAACACATTGTCTGTACATGGTAAATGCGTCTTTTCACAGAAGCAGTATTTTAAGTTGTTGGATTATAGTCTTTACGGCTTAAGATGACAACCTTCTTACACCGGTGTATCACACATTAAAACGAGCCGGTATAGCATTGTTAACTATTAGGTAACCGTGTTTCCCCTCGGTAGGTTTTCGCAAGAGTCGTTGCCACACCAAGAGTCAGACTAATTGCCGTAAGCTGGAGGACTTTTAACCAATATTCACGCTGCTCGTTCGGTGTCCAATCGAATTCGGCAGGGTTATGTTGGCTATCACGTGATAGGGTTGCTCAGCTAGGTGGCGATCGGCCGTGACCGATCGATGATTGTCTTGAGTTTCCGCAATTTGGTTTCTTGGTGTTTACCTACGATTCTACTCACGGAATTGCTCTGCTACACGATAGCATTTTGTTTTAATATGAAGCCAATTCCCAACATGCATGTCAAATTCTAACGAGCTTGAGATGCAAATAACAATTATTTTTTAAATACCTACCTACCAAGCTTTTATTGCTCCTGCAGTTACAAAATTCATGTTGATTTAGTTTCTGTTAGAAGTGTTTTGTATTGGTAGGTATGTAAGGTGCCTGTAGGTGTATTGTTGTAATTAAAATATTCAAATGTAAAAAATTATGTTCTTTAAGACCGTGATTTAAAACGTAAGCAAAATACTCCACTTCCTTAGTTTAAAACATCTGTGATGTAATTGGTTGTATTAAATGTGTTCATGTTCAGCAAGAAGAAAATAATGCAAATTTAAATACCGTTGCCATTTTTACATCACCATGAATTTATGATTGGCGGACGAAATGAAATGGGATAAAGGCCAATCACTATAGATATGGCCAAATTCTAAGCCAACACAATTTACCTAAATATCTTATTCTATTGACATCATAAGATGAGGAACAACCAGGAGAAGATGGTGACACCATCTTCTCCTTACCACATCTGCAGTACCATTTATTCCTATCTTCACTTAGGTATATAATGAATTAATGACCCTAATGTCACAGCAGAAGCTTCTCACGTCTTTATGATCAGCATTTACATACTAGCGTTCTATACATAGTGCATACTTAACGATTAGTCACAACATAACGAGACTGTAGAAATACTACTTTATTAAATGACAATGCTTTATTAATTCCCTCGGACAGAAATTTTGAATAACGAATCTAAATCGAATCTAACGATTCAAAATAAAGTAAGCTAAACGTATTCACATGTTCAGGTGAGGAATTATTCTTATCTTCTCTATCATGAATATCAATACACTAAAATATTGCGTCAAAAACAACACACCAACAAACCTTTACGCTCATGGATACATAAAGGTCAAAAATATAATAATTCGGTCAAAAATAAATTATTTTGTACTAATAAGAGAATAAATGTTACAAATTTCATACACATAGAGGTTTGTTTTTTATACACACTGTTTGTTATGAAGTTCAAAAAAAGTGTCTTGACTTGTTGGAAACTAGCAATAAGATAAACTAGAATTAAGATCAATTGCCTTCCTATGGTATCTAGGAATTGGTAGATATTAGCATAGATGGCCTAAACGTATTCGCCTGTGTATCTCACAAATTTATATAACAGACTCAAAATATTTAACATAAGTGGAGCCAATATTAAAGTTTGATTCATAGAACATGCAGCATTTCTGTTTTGTGTTTGTTTTGTGCTATTGCTAATAGGGACTCACGTGATGCCGGCTGGGTTGCCCAAGACCCGCATATAAACGTAAACACGAAAGTTACGTCATCGGCGCGAGCGCATGCGGAAACGCTCATGTGCGAAAACTTCAAATCAAATATGCTTGTTTTTATTAATTTCTTTATGTAGTGTATTACTTTACTTATGCTAATTACTTAAGAAGGTGATTAGTTTTTTATAAAATTTAATAAACAAGTTCTTTGTTTATTTCTTGTTTAACGCATATATGCTGAAATTATTTATTGTTGCAATAATTTAATCATTAGATAATAAATTAAAACTTGTTGTTAATAAATTAAAACTTCCATTAAACTGCTACTGGAAAAATTATTGTTAAATCAAAACTGATAAAATACATCCAGTGATCAATAATATGTTATAATAATATATTTTATCAGTTTTGATTTAACAGTAATTTTTCCAGTAGCAGTTTAACAGTAGTTTTAACAACCTGAAAAACGAACGTTACTACTAACGTTTGTTTTTCTGGGTTTTATACGCAGTGGGTATATTATTACCTAACCTTATTCATTATTGTTTCCCGCATCGATTTTTTTAGTGCTAGTAGGTGAATAGATTCTTATTCATAGTGGTAATACCATCGCAAAGATTTTCTTGATATCTACACCTATTCATCTTAACAAAGCCGAGAAGTAATGTCAAGAATTCGTTAATTTCCTAATTATTCACCTTTGTCTAGCCTTTTTTGTTAACAGTAAAAAGTTGGTAAGTATGGGGAAACAAAAAGTATTGAAAAAGTATCTTTTAAGAAACCTACACCCATTGTTTCCAGAGAAGAAAACTTATATAATTTACTAATGAGTTCGACTTGGGTAAGTATCTATGTATAAACAGATTTTAAAAATAATGCAGTTTTTACTTTTCTATAAAAAATATATTTATATATTTACCAATTTATGTACACGGAAAATTTATACAGAGTATACATCAAATAAATTTGTATAAAGGTACTACTTGTCTCTTCCAGAAGGCCTATCAATAGTCTAGTACTACTAGCCAGTAGTACATTTACTCATATATATTCAAAAACATAATTGTAAATCAGCAAATATTTACACATGATAACAAACACAATTGAACATATGGTGAACTTATCCCAAAAGGGATGATTTCCAGTCAACCAGTAGACAGAGGACAATTAGATACATATTTAATAGATCATTTAATAGCCTATAATTTTTTTATTTTTAAAATATATATGCATTTATTATGCTCATAATATCGAGCATAATTATGTAAATAAACTAAACGAAGTATGAGATGGTAATCTGTAATACGGATGTACACATTTTTTTTTTGTTTAAATACGTATTTTTTCTTCTCTGATTAGCAAATAATAACGAAGATACAGCGCAATTAAATTTCGTGTGACGTCACGATCAGTTACGATTTTTAACTAAAAGTGACGTAAATCACCCCCACTACGAAACTTCGAAGCGCTGTCTCTTTGTAAATTTTTACCACTTTGCTGAACGAAAAAAATATGGGACCTTCACTTTTGGATAATCTAATTGACGAACTAAATAAAACAATATATTTATTACCCAGTGCACGTACCTATTACTCCTTCCTTAGATATATGAGTATTTTTTTTTATACTTTTAAAACGCTTTTAGCTAAATTATTAAATAAATTTAATAATTTAGCGTAAACGCTTAAATATTTTTAACTAGGTACGCAACGAGTTTTAATACGGTTTCTTTCAATAGATAAAGTAATTGAAGATGAAGCTTATATGTGTAATACATACCTAATCGTGCGACGCCGAAGCGGGCCGCTAGTAGTTTCGACAAAATATAGTAATACATATTTTAATATAGTTAACACTAGGTACTAGTCTATAGCATTGTCCTACATTCTCAAAGACAATACTTACGATAAAATATAGCGGCGAGGATAATGGCGAAGATATAAACGCATACTAACATATCGATATATAAAGCACATCGATGAAGACGTGCAGGATGTTGTTTTAAAGGTCGCCCGGTGTCCGGCTTGTGAGGTCACCGCGTTCCAATCAACTCCTTGTTCCGATCCACTAATTTTTATGGCATTTCGGCATTTTACTCGTATATCTACCTTTTTGTATCATAATTGAAATACGAAGTATCATAAAGACCAAGGCATGAATTTTTATATTCGAGTCTGAATATAAATGTTTTAATTTTAATAGCCTTTAAGCTAAAAACATGAGAGGTTTATTTTATTTTTGTGTGGTAATCTTGTCAGTTGAATATAGGATCATTTATACCAGATTATGCTTTGTACCATCCGTTTCTGAAACAACAAACAATAATAAATAAAAATACAGTACATCAACGTCAAATCAACGAAAAGGCAAAAAACTCTGATATTGTTTTTTGGTTTTATATTTTTGTTCGGAAAAATTAATTAAAAGCGTTTACAAAAAAAAGCATTACATTTGACCTTGCAAAGTTTATGACAATCATTTAGCCTAAATAATTGTCCCAAAACCATTAACAATTGTATAACAAACATAAACAAACACATTTAAAGAACCTCGTTCATTTCATTAAAACATTTTGACCTAAGAATGAACCGTCAATCTGTAATTAGTAAATAATAATAAATTCGTTATATGACTTAAATCCTTTGCATTCTTGATTTAAGAGGCTACAAATATGGATGCATATAATAAAGATATTTACTTCTTATAACCAACTCGTACGTACAATAAAATACCTTCTCGTAAGTTATAATAAAGTTATTATACATATAAGCATAAAACTTAACGTCACTACTTAAATAATAATAACAAAAGTTGTAAAAAATTATATTTATTAAGTTTATTTTTTATAACTTTACTAATAGATTTAATTCCTTCAGAAGCATAAACTTTTTAGCTTACAATATGCGGTTGTTCATATTTTATTTCCGCAATTTATAACATTAATTAAGCAACTATAACATATCCGATAGCTAAAAAACTTCTTGCTACTTTCTTCACAATAAAACGCATTAGGTACTTTTATATTTAAATCAAGTCATTTTATCTCATGCATTGATTGCAATTATATTAGTTATTTACAATATAAAAGGCTCATAAAATTAATACCTTACAGACTAGCATGCATACAATTATATAATAAATTACAAAATATGTACCTTTACCTAAAATAATATACAATATAATATTATCAATTAAAAATATGGGACTATTAAGTACATACGACAAAAGTTTAAAAGCTATGACTTACAATGAATTACATAGGAAAACAATTGTTTTTTGCAAATCTGCCTTGGCTACCTACATATCGTCTAATAAGTATCTTTAGGAAATATCAAGAATTCATAATTAAAAAATAGGTAGCCAATTACAGGTCATTGATATTCATCCATAAATTTGATGACCAATTAATTTTAATTAAAATCATTCTATACTTAAAATAACTCAAGTGCCTTCTTACCTTATTAAAAATGATAATAAAGATTATCATATTGTACGTAATAAAATACATTGTTGATACACTAACGGCTGTAATTTTAGTCTTATTTTTATTTATTTTTAAAAGTTGAATAGTTTAAAACTTATAATAAATCTCACAGAAGTTCATGTCATCAGAAAGGTCATGTACCCCTAAAGGGTCAAAAAATTTAATTTTCTCCCTTAGTCAAAGGACTAATAAGTGCATAAGTAGGTACTTATGTCTCAGTTTGAAGAGTATAGCTGATTAAATAAAATAAAAACAATTATACTTATTTTTGTACAAACTTATTGAACCCTATTTGTTATGTTATTGATTAAAAAAACATATTTATTAAAGAATGTGATTTTTAAACCTGCCATGTGTGTGACCTTTTATTTTTAATTTAATAATAAATTATTTAGTATTTTGCATCAATTGTTTTTTAATAACTTAGTCACCTCCTACGTCACTTCACCTTTAAACGAGAAGACACTGAGACTGCGCAAACGCATTGTTTGGGGTCGCAGTCCGTGTAAGAAAACAATGTCTTTGTCATGCTCATGTCTGCTCACGTGCCCAAAACTATTATACAGTTTCAATTTCGCCACATGACCTTGTATTTCAGAAATTCTTTTTTAATACGAATGAAATTGAAGGTAAGTTGGTAAGTCACATCTTTTAATATTATAGCTCACAAGACAAAAAATTAACTTATATCGCTTCTCTTCTTCTTCGAAAAGAGCTCCCTCTCGTAGGTGGAGTTAAGTGGAGAAGCCTCCAATCTGCTGTGTCTCCATGTCAACTAGATATTTGTTCAAAGGATCTTACTTCCAAATTTCTTTTAATTGTCTTTGCCTTGTCTTCCTCTTCCCTGTTTTTCTTTTGATTTCTTTCTACCATTATCTAAAATAGATATTTACAAAGAACGAAAGAGTTAGTTTTGCACAATCCTCATGTATCCACGGGACCTGAAAAATTCTTGCTAACGGTCCCATCTAAAGTTTGCACTGTGAATTCGCCAAATGACCTTGTAGGTATTTCAGAAAAAAAAATCGCTACTAAAACATTAAATTTTCACGCTCATTTGCACAACACACATTCTCATGTAAAGAGGAATTTCGTCAAAGAAGTTGTGTTCATTAGAACACTGTTTCATGTCATAACTGCTCACGTGCCCCATGCAGCAAACCGTTTCAGCTTGAATTTCGCCACACGACCTTGTCCAACATAAGCTATGCTATGATATCCATTTAAAGCACTCTACTTAGCGGTCACGTATTCTTGGCGAACGCCGAATAACGCACTTTCGCTTGACTAATGTCAACTGATAATGGTTTTCGATTGACATTGAATTAAAATAGTTCTTGATTCTGAATTTTAATAGTTATCGATGGTTAATTAAGTTCACTTTAGCACGTGAACTTTTGTTAGGTACATTTAATCGTGACTTAATTTCAACTGTAACTAAACCAGGGAAGCAATAAAAATAATACTTTAATGTGGATTTGTTTTAATGAAATTTCTACTTAAATCATTTTCAGATTTTTATAAATATTTAATTGTAGGTTGTGCTCTTAGAACAATGAAAATTCTGGATATTTTTGTTTAGCATAAAATTTGTAGACCGGATAAAATTTCCCTTAAGCCCTATTTTTCCTTATTATCACGTTATTGTGTGGAACAGACAATCTATTTAAAACTTGACGATTTATAATATCTTCTTCAATCTGGATCTACTAAAGCGTAAGCGCTAAGATTTTATAGCCTTATTGTCTAATCTAATGTGAGTTAGGTACCTACTCCGCTGTTTAAAGTCAATTTATAAAGTTGAATACTAACGTTACCGCAAGTCTCCTTTACTGTTAAGCTTTTTCAACTTATAACGTAATATGGTATTAAGTTAAAATAAATCCCATGTAATATACGAGGTCTCAAGGAGCGTGAAAGTGGTTGGTTGACATTTAGATAACAACCGCCTGTAGATATGTTCGCATGTCTCGTATAGAGGTAGTATAGTGTGGAGCAGCTGGCATACCTACCGGTCGGTACTAGTAAAACTACAAGTTAGGTACGTTATGCAAATGATTACAAACGATTGCTGACCGGGTCTTTATTGACACAAAACTAATATGGAGAACATTGGGGTACATCATAAATCTTTTTACATTGCACATTTTTTATACTATAAAACACCCAGTCGCTGGCGACTGGAATTTCTAAATAGCCTAACAAAATAGTGACGAGAATCGAATTTATTTATATATTTTGCACAATTTTTTTTCTAAATTCGTAAGTACCTCCTTATTTCCCATACAATTTGTCCATTGATGAACTGGCACGCAAGCGCCGCGCGCGCGTTTCGCTCATAAGGTTTGACCGATTTTGTTCTATGATCCTTAGAGAGAGTTATCGAATTAATCAAAGAAGACGTTCTAAAAATCTGCATTTCTTAATGTTCATCTAACTTTTACGCTTGTAATAATAAGCTAATAAGAACTAAAAGTGCTGAATCAATATCTAATATTTATAATATATGCAGGTGAAAAAAATATAAATATATATTTGCTAGTGGGAATTATGCATAAAAAGAAAGAAAGAAGCATGAAGAATTGTTTTGCAAATTAAACTTTTTCCCAGGAGAACTTTCTTCATCTAATGACTATGCCTTCACCAAAGTGACTGACCATTATTTGAATAAACTAACTTTTTTGGTCATACGAAGTCTTTTATGCAAATCAGCGTCGGTGAGTGGTTTTTTATTACAATCCAAGATAATCTGACAAGAATGGTAAAAATTATTTAAAAATAGCTACTAAAAATATACCCATTTGCTAAATCTAGTAGGCAGCATAATTATCATAGCCAAAAGCGCCACTTTCCTATAACATAAAATACTTAACTAGTTTAAGTAGCTTGTTGGACAAAAACAACGAGTATAGTGTAGGTTGATAGAAACTACAAGTTAAAACAAAGTATAAAATAGAAACTTTTAAGGAATTGGGTCTGAAAGTCTTCCTCCACCTTATCTTATCCTATTCTGGGTTCAAACGGGGCAACTAACCTTTATGAATACAATTAGTTTTTATGTTTTAACTTTTAATAAGTCAAATTACTTTTCTGCATTATACAATCTCCCTTTTTATTAAGTACAAATATTTTGAGGAGTGATTCAGTCCATCATTTTAAACAACTTTTCCTTATCCCTTATATGTACATATATCGAAATGTGAAAAATATTTTTTAATATTCTATAAACGATGTCCAGTGACTACTTCGATTTGTATGAAAAACTATTTTTTTTCTTGTATTACGGTATACATTTATTGTAAAAAGTTGTTCAAAAAGATGGACTGAATCACTCCTAAAACTATTAATACTTAATAAAAAAGGACATTGTATGCACTTTTAAGAGCGGCCAACCCGTCTTACTTTTCATACAAACGCTCGTACGTGATTATGGCGTTGTAACTGATCGTTCTTGAAAACTTTTGAACTAACAGGTATCTTGTGCGCTATTTCTAGGTTTCTATAGAAATAAAATTAAAGATTAGAAAAACAAATTCAGTATAAGCCTCCAAAAATTAGAACTTCGACCGTTCATAAAGTAGTCATAAAGTGTAAAGGTAAAGAAAATAGTTGGATATACACCTCGCAAATGTAATGAATAACATTTTGTTAAATAACATTTATTTCATACACTCGTTTGGCTTACTGAAAAAACACGTATTACCTAGAACAAGTTTTATGAAATTTCCGCACGCTATGAATAGTTAATATTAGTTCAATGGATAGTCAATAATAATACTAATTTCGTTCAATATAATGCAAACCGAGCCCTCAGACGCTATCTCTCTCTTTTTGCTTTACCTCTTTTTCTAGCATTGCCCCGGATGAAACAACAATCTTTTCAAACCATGCTCGCGTTGACGATAGAGCGGCCGGGAAGGGCCCTCTTAAGTAAAATTTGTGCACTTCTAATAAGAATAATAATAATAATATAATGCTTTAATTCAAGTAAATAGTTTATATGGAAATAGCAAACTCGACTTCCAAACTCTTATTCTACTGAAGTAGTAAGGCATGTCATTAAGAACACCCCTACTTCCTACTATTGTTCTCACTGGGTACTAATAGAATGAATGGCAAAGGTAATTGTTCTGAAGCATGTCAATCAATTAGACTCCAAAAGGTCAACGTTTGTACTACGCGTGAAAAAGGCAGTATAATTTTATAAAGCCGGTAGCTGAGAGGCAATATAATTTTATAAAGAAGTTAGCTGAGAGGAAATATTTTTTTAAAAAAAGCTTGTAGCAGCCCTCTTGTTTCATTTTTTCGTTCTGATTTCTTTTGCCGCGCCTCCCGGGTGGTGCGTTTTTGGGTTTTCTATTGGCAAAATGACATAGTAGGTTTTTTTTATGCGGATGACGCGCGCCAAAGACTAAGATTTTAGGGGTTCCGTACCCAAAGGGTACAAAAACGGGACCCTATTACTAAGACTCCCCTTTTTGCGGTCTGTCAGTCTGTCTGTCTATCAGTCTGTTACCAGGCCGTATCTCATGAACCGTGATAGCTAAACAGTTGAAATATTCACAGATGTTGTATTTCTTCATGACTGTCCGCTGTAACAACAAATATTAAGTATTTGTAACAGAATAAAATAAATATTTCAATAAAAATTATTCCCATAAAATAAACTCGATTTTTTTGCCATTCTTACTGGATATTAATAACGGCAACAGGTAGACGATTGATATATTCACAGAGTATTCAGTTTTATATTCACTTTAAAAATAAATAATTAAATTAAAATAAAATTAATATTGAAGGTGGGCTCCCACACAACAAACGTAATTTTTAGGGTTCCGTAGTAAACAAGGAACCCTTATAGATTCGCCATGTCTGTTTGTCTGTCTGTCTGTCTGTCCGTCCGTGATTTTACTCAGAGACTCTTAGTACTAGAAAGCTGTAATTTGGTAAAGATCTGTATATTAATCATTCCAATAAAATAATATATTGCAAACCAATTTTTTTTCAGTGTAGCTCCCCTACAAGTAAAGTAGGAGTCAGTTTTTTTTTTCTTCACAAACCTATCGTTTACGGTATCGTTGAATAGGTCTTGCAAAAATATGTGAGCAAACATCATTTTTCTGTCAGTGTGTCATTTTTCGATTTAAGGATCAGTTTCGGTAATATGTAGTTTTATATTGCAAATTTTTGATAGAGTTTAATATCCTTTAATCTTTATCTATTAAACGGTTATTATATACGGACATGAGAAACAAATTTCAGCAGTAGTATATATACCGAAGTTTAAAGGAAACTATCAGAGCTAAGTAGGGTTTACAAATCAAAAAGTTATAAGCGACCTACTTATAAAGTGTACTCGGAAAAGGAAAAGTTCATACAAGTTCAATAGAAAATTAGTTTTTAGACGTTTTTAGTGGCGTGAACTCAAAATCAGAACCCTACACAGCGCGTGGCCCGATACGCACTTGGCCGATTATTAATAGATACGTACGGAATACGATTTTTTATAAGTACGGAACCCTTCGTGCGCGAGTCCGACTCAAACTTGGCCGGTTATTTTTCACTGCGTACAATCTGTATTCCTATATGCCAGTATAATTAGTATGAACCTTCTTGATTTAAGATTATTTATTTATTTATAAAAACTTTTTTGATCCACAATAAACAATCCGCTAGTTTCCAACAAATTAAATCAGAAACTTTTTCTAAACGTAAAACAAACATCGTCTCTGTGATTTGTATGAAATAGCACGGCGTGATGTCATAGTTTCTTGAAGTTTTTTTTTATGTCATAGGGCGGCAAACGAACAAGCGGGTCACCTGATGGTAAGTGATCACCACTGCCCATGGACAACTGCAACATCAGGGGTGTAACAGAAGCGTTGCCGACCTTTCAGGAAGGGAAGATGTAGGGGCAGGGGGGAAGAAGGGGGGAGGGGGAGGGGCTCCGGCTCTCTCACTCACCGAACGAAGCATAGAAGCGGCGACACTACTACTCAGACGTCGATTTTCTGTGAGAGTGTGGTACTTCCCTGGACGAGCCGGCCCATTGCTACTAGCAAAACAGAGTTTTGCCGGTAGCGTGGCTCTACCACAAGTGAAATATATCTCCTATTATCGGTTTTTCTGCAACAATAAATCTTAAATCACGTTAAAAAGGGATATGATCATGACAAGTGGCATTATTTTGTGACGTTTTCTTCTTTTATCAGTACAAAATAATTTATTTTTGATCCTGGATACTACTCTAATGAACTTAACGCTAAAAGCGTTCTCTCCCAGTCAACCATAAGGATAAACAAAGATCTAGTTGCGGCGCAAAATAATTACCTAAATAAATCCAAAATATAACAAATAAATATACCTACATATAACTACATTTATTATAAGTATATATATACATACAATATATAAACAATTAATGATGAAGGCGAAAATGAAATATACATTATTTTAGAAGATGAGAGTGTACTTTTCTTTTAAAGGAAAATTTCGTTGAAATGTCCTTGATGTCATCGGGTAAAGCATTCTAGAGCCGTGAAGCTTTTAGGATAAAGTAGTTTGCCATAAAATTTGTGCGATGTAGAGGAATAGAAAGAAGAATTTGGATTCGAAAGAATTGAAAAAAGAGTGCAACGAATTCACATTTGTCTGCGTTCCCTATAATTTAAGCTCAGAATCGAAAGATTATATAATAAGTTGGGGAAAAAGTATTTTCGCATTTTATATGAAAATTCAAAACATTTTTAATATAGTTTATTTACATTTAACTAAAGTATGTAGGTACCATTTTGTTCGATAACTTTCTGCCATTTTATAGGTAGGGACATGATCCCATTGCTATAGAAATTTTGGGGCTTCTGATCAAAAAACTGCGTCAAGTAGTTTTGGCAGTCCTCTCGTGATGTTAACCTGACACTGCCTAAAGAATTCTGAAGAGACCTAAACAGGTGGAAATCTGAAGGTGCCAGGTCAGGACTATACGGCGGATGCATTAACACTTCCCAGCCAAACTCTCTTAATTTTTGCTGAGTGGTTAAAGATGTGTGAGGTCTAGCGTTATCATGATGAAAAACCACACCCCTTCTGTTGATTAATTCCGTCCGCTTTCTCTCAACTTCTTGCTTTAATCTTATCCGTTGTTCGCAGTAGAGTTCTGAATCAATGGTCCTGCCTGGTGGTAACAGCTCATAATGAATAATGCCCTTCCAATCCCACCACACACACAGCGTCACCTTGTTGCGAGTTAACCCGGGTTTCGCCACAGTCTGTGAAGCCTGACCGACCTTTGACCATGACCTTTTTCGCACGTTCTTGTCGTACGTGATCCACTTTTCATTACCAGTTATCAATTTCTTCAAAAATGGTTCGGTCTCATTACGTCGTAATAAAGAATCACAAATGAGTACACGGTTCATTAGGTTTCTTTCAGAGAGCTCGTGAGGTACCCAAATATCGAGCTTTTTTGTATACCCATTTTTTTTCAAATGCACCAAAACTGTTTTGTGGTCAATTCCCAGTTCGTCAGCTACGTCGTAACTGCCGATCTTGCTCCACTTTTTCAAAAATAGCATCGATTTTATCCGTAAGACCGACCAGAGCGACGTGCATCTTTGACATCAAAATTTCCAGATTGAAAACGCTTAAACCAAATTTGTGCTACTCTCACAGACACTGCACTAAGTCCATAAACATCGCAATTTTTTTTCGCGGCTTGCGTTTCATTTTTTCAAAATTTTAAAATGTATCTAATTTTTTCATTAGATTCATTCATCTTGACGGTAAGAAAAACAAATGAAAATCACGCATTTTCCTAATTTGAATTTGGAATTATCTTCTTTAAAATTTAAACTTTTAAATGATACCAAAACCAGCCAAGTACAAATAGTATAGCCAAAGTGGTTTTATTACAAATTCATACATACTATATGCGAAAAGACTTTTTTCCCAACCTAATATGATCAAGATCATAGTTGCGCAGGCAGATAATGAAACGAATACAATTATTAAGGAGACGCTCAAGCTTATTGAGAAAATCTACATTGAGATCTGGGTAACACACATCAGCGTAATCAATGATGGGTAGTAGATCTATCAATGTTTGAATTAATAAAACTTCGTTTTAACTGTAAACTGATAATGTTAAGATTTATTTCTTTTAGAGAACAAAATGTGGATACTTAAATTTTGTAATACACTTACTCAAAAGGCCACAATAATTCTTCAACAAAATAAGAAAGAGTTATTTTCATAAGATTAAACGATTAAATACATTTCAACTGCGGATCTTATACTTTTTGTGCAAGTCACTGACACGTTGAGAAAGTAACGTATGTACATAGTGTTATAAGACATAATATATAGATATGAAATCTTAGATAAAAATGAAAGCAATGCAGTGTGGTAATTTTGTGGTCGATGACGAGAACAGCAGGAAGGAACAGGTTAAGATCTATATAATTGACAGCACTCAACAGTAGAGAAGATGCATAATAAAGTACATTTTGATAAATGTCTCTGTTTTTTTATCGATTCATTTACTTTGGTTTTTAGTTGATTGAAAACGTTAATATAATAAGTAATAAAAAGTTTGAAAAATAATATTACCATAGGATTTTCTAAAAAAAAAATGCTACTTTTCTTATGAGGTCAATCCTGTAAATGCAATATTTGACATTGCATCTGTGTTCTTGCATGTTCTTACATCACGCCTACAAATGCGACATAAGTGACGTCACTCCTGTCCGATCTTTCTAACGAAAAAACGAAACGCCGTCCAAAGGTGGACGTGACTATGTAACGTTTATATCGTAAAGATATTTTGGGTTAGCAAGGTAGTTTTTTCTTGGACGTGCCTATTTTTAGGAACTCTATCCATAACACAACGAAAAAAATATGCATCTTCTCTGTTGGACACACATTGTTTTCTTGTCCTGTTGTCTGCTGGAAGAAATTTCTTATGAAATATGCAAAACTCATAAACCCAATTTTCTTATTTTGTTTGTTTGTATGTTTGTCTCTTTACGATTTGTATTACTTATTTAAACAAAATGGATTCGTTCATAAGTTCCTAATACAAATCGTAATCTTTGTTAATTTATTAAAAAGAAGGTAAGTATTTAATATCTTTTTATTAAAATACAGTGACTTGTTGTATTGTTTAGTTATTTCCTGAACTGTGCATGTAGTACAGTAACTCAGTATTAAATCTTATATACTCGTACAATCGAATGTGAATAGGTACTTAAGCAGCAATGAGAAATAATTATAATTATTATGGTCATCTCCTGCTTTATCGCATATGTATGTCGTTTTGATATATGATACAGCATTCTATAATTACATAATGAGTACGATTCGTTTTGAAGCATTGCTATAATAAAGTATTATCAATCAGATTATATAGTAAGTATCTAGGTACCTATTTTTTAAACATTACGATTCAAAGGAGTTGCATCCTTTATTATCGTAAGCAAGCTCTATATAGCTTATTTGAACTCTGTACTCACAGTTAAAACGCACTTATAACCTTATTCATTTCAGTCACTAAGTGCATAAGATAGTAAGTTTAAAAAGAAGTAATTTTACCAATAAAGTTTTTCTTCTCAGACAGACAAACATTATTATCTATAAGGTATTCATTTATCAAAGAACTAAAAGCCATTTATTACTTTTCCCACCAATAATTATTACCAAGTTGATCAAACACACTCAAATACAAATAAATATCTACCTATCGAGTTTTTATTTTTACTAAACAAAATAATACTTAAAGACTTTCCTAAGACGAAAAAATGTGAAATATTCTTCCTTTGATGAAGACTGGCCACTAAAATGTGTCACAAACGTCGTTCTATATACGAAAATCTTAATAATGTAAAATTTTCCCGTCTTTAAAAATTGTAGGTAACATATTATTTTTTACGAAGAACAAATATAATATTTATATATTTAGAAATAAGATTAATCAAATGAAAATAATAATTATGTTAAATATGACATAATGTGTGATATTATTATGTGATATTTATTCAGTTTGGCAGCAGTTCAATGCTATCTCATACTTGAACTCCCTTTGAATGCAATCAATTCGATGCCTACTTGTGCACTAAGTCATCTTAGTGCACATCAGAAACCTTGCAAATCTGTTGGCTACTAACACAAAAAAATACAACTACAAGCCTAGGTATTACAATTTGACTCTAAACTTTCCTTGAGGGACGATTTGGGCGACTCTTATTGTAAGCAGTTGCAATAAAAATCGCACTGTTCAGTGTAATTTTATAAACTGTGAACACCTGAAAAGTCTTTGTTCGGAATCTGCTGGGAGTAGAGATGGGTCGAGGGCAAAAACAAATTGGGCATAAATGGGCGTAAACGCGCGTATTGGGCAAAAAAGAGTTTAACATAAAAATAAATGCCTGATCGCTGGGCAGAAACAAATAATTTAATTCTAGTAAAAAGAAGTAGTTACTTAATCGGGATTTTGTAAATCATAACTATAATAAAACAATCTTTTCATAAATAAATAAAATTCACGTTAAATCACAACAAATCTAGCTTCTCCCAATAAATTCTAGTTTTCTTTCATGCGCTCGGGTTGCGTCGACTCGACGGGACAGACGAAAGAGTGATATTCTTCCTACTATGACTAAGTCATTAAACATAATATCAATTGCTTGTTTTTCATTGTCAATTTATTAGTCATAATCTCATTATGTTTGGGCATGCTCAAATGTAGCTATTTGAATGAAAAAGTAAATATATATTTTTTTTGGCAATGGACATTTATTCGGCATTTTTAAAATGCGGACAATATTCCCGGGCATAAACCCATGTCTAACTGGGAGGCATTGCTCCTCCTTCACTAACTAGCATTATACTTAATAGGTAGATCCTCTTATTTATTTAAATTTCGTTGTTACAGGTTAAGGCGAAGTCTACTGGTTGTGACGGCCGTGCTAGCAGTACACACGTTCGCGCAGATAAGTAAAACAGACGATAGCACACAAGCAGTCCCTAGCGACCTCAGGAGAGCCGTTAGTGAGGCTTTTGCGCTGGAAAAAAGATATCTGCAAGGTGCTCGGGATATGTGAGTATTTGTGCATATTTATTAATGTTTATAATTAGGTATTTTCCTGGGTTAAAAATAATTTATTTTGTAATTAAAAAATGTTTGTTTTGACGTTTAGCAAAAAGTATCTGATTTGACTTGTTGGAAAATAGCGGATAGGGTATGGCCATCAAGGATGTAGTTTTTTTAGGAATGCATATAGACATCTGAGAGGTATAGCTTGACGATGCCATCTAATCATGACAAAACTTAAACCAGGTGAATGAACCTCCCTATTCACGGAGGAGATCGAGCTACAAATCCAAATGCGAACCAACACTAGCTTGTCTAAAATCATAGTTGTTTCCTATTAATCTAAATACAGACTTGCCTTGTTAACTTTTAAATGCCTTGTTAACGGATGAGACACTTAGATCTTACAGGTAGATAAAGTTTAAAAAATAACACGTTCCATAACATAGAACACTGCAAAGCGCACCCAGACCCAACTCAGCTAAATATATTAGGCAACTAACGCGCTAAGTTGTAAAAAAACGCCCTATAATTGTTAGGTTGTTGGTTGTTTCAGTCAAAACTGCACAGTAGAGCAGGACGAAGCCAGCACTACTCCTTGCCCGCCAAGCAAGTACCGCAGTGCCAGCGGGGAGTGTAACAACGTGAGGCACCGCCCCTGGGGCAGGCGGGGCGACGTCTTCTTGAGGCTGCTGCCAGCTAACTATGCTGACGGTAAGTTATACTTTTAAGCAGTCCCAAGCAACTTTGCTGACGCAAGCGACGATTCTGCACGTCAACGGTACAAATCAACACAACGGAGCAATAAAGAAATATTGTCGTAGATTTCAACTATAGATATTTTTTTGTCAGAAAAGTTTACATGTGAAAATTGGGGGGCGGGGGGGGGACGCTTATCACACTAATATTATAAAGGCGAAAGTTTGTGTGTGTGTGTGTGTGTATGTTTGTTAGTTCTTCACGCGCAAACATATAAAATTTGGTATGCAGGTAGCTGAATTAACACATAGGCTACTTTTTACAAACAACGCGGGGTGCAGCTAGTTTTTAAACGGTTTTATTTAGCTTGGCCAGTTTATTTATTTGTTTGGGTCAAATTTAGTAATTGGAATTTTACCCCCTTCCTGACACCAGATCGATCTGATATTTGGAACCCACTCTTAATTTTGATGACAATACAATAATAAATATTTTTTATGACTGTAAATCCAAAATGGCCGCTGTTACAAAATGGCGGATTACATATCACACAACCTCTATATGGGTATCAAATGAAAGGGCTTTATTGGTAGAATAGAGTTCACTATAAAAAAATAAAATTCAAGATGGCCGCTGCCACAAAATGTCGGATTACATATTTTCCACAACTACCTCAATATAGGTGTATATATGTAAAGGGCTTGATTAGTAGAATAGAGCTCATTCTGAAAAAATAGTGAGGCATTAAATGAACTCAGTAGAATGAGAAGTATCATCTAGCAACAAAACTAAAAACTTGAAAATAGATTAAATAAAAAAATATTTTTATGTTAAACGGTTTTATTACAATAACAATAATGTAGGTAATGTATTAAAAGCTAAAAAATAATTCGGTAAGTCCTAGCTACCAGATCGCACCAATCTTCTCATCAATCTGGGGTATTGGGCGCGTGAAACTATCGTATATTATACGATTATTTTTTAGCATTTAGTACATTACCTACATTATTGTTATTGTAATAAAACCGTTTAAAATAAAAAAAAAATTTAATTTATATATAAAATGGAAGGGCCTTGATGTGAAGCTTGGTGTTTCGTGTAAAAATATTATTTGCCCCACCGCAGGCTTTGCCGGTAAAGTTCATTTATAATGAAAAGGTACCTAATGAATAGTTGTGCTTACTAATGGTTGGTACTCGTGGTCCTTCTGCGTGGTATTTTAATGTTGAGATTCGTTTCTTAGCTAGATAATAGAACACTTATATCATCATAACAAGATTTACGTTAAAAATTAATGCCCGACTACGGAAGCCATTGTATATAATTTTGAAATGTGCTAATTAAGACCTTTTATTTGATACCCCACTCGATATTGAAACAATTAAGAAATATTTTTTTACTTACACTTTTTGTATGTAGCATTTATTATATACGTTTTTTGCACACAAATTGTAGCCTATGTCGATGATCTATGTAAAGATGAATCGATTGACATCTAATTTGTCAAAATTGGATTAGCGATTCAGATGCTATGGTGAAACAGACATAAATGCCCATAACATACATACATACATAGACTACTAAAATCTTTACCCTTCCTCTTCGCTTTGCCGTAGTCGGGTAAAAAGTTCAGCAAAAGCAAAAGGTTGACATTAATTGACACCATGTTTTTACCAATACTGACGACACAACCCGTAAAATACGACATAGAAAGAGTAATTACTAAAGAATTCTCAATTGAGACAGAACAGAGATGTTTTATTTTTAGATAGATCATTGAGGAAATCCGGTGGTTATTGCCTGAGCATTTGGTAATCCATGTTTCGAGTCGCTTGACATTGACTTCGGTTCCAAATGAAAGCTGTAGAAATATTTCATTTGAATTATGTAATGTGAATTACATCAGATTGGGACATGTCGATACCGAAATATCATGAAAATCAGAACCTATGTTATACTTACCATTTAAAATGGTTAATCACCGGTATACCTACGTTGATAGATCTAAGATAACTTTTAAATACAAAAATATCTAACAAAATATGTAATTATAAAATGTTTACACTACGGATTTCCCTGCAGGATTTCCTTTACTTATTATTATTTAAGTATAAGATAATGCGATGTTTTACATGGTTAAATATGTGTTAACCGGTAGGAAATTATCACTTCTATGGTGGTAACGAAGTTATGCAAACTTTAACCTCATTTGTCTCAGAGCCAATGATTTGTCAATCCAACTAAAACATGTGTGTAATGAAGGAGAAGAGTCTTTTGTGTTTTTGTTGAACATTCGTATTCATTCAAGTCCACCTGCACTAAGTACAAAAAAGTAGAGAACACCTCTTACGCATTTAGCTTCATTGTAACGGAAAGGTTGGCAGTAGTGGCATGGCTTAAGTGGAGTTTTAAAAAGGAACCCTATGGGCCAATATTGAGATGTAAATTTCCACATGTCATCCATACGTAATATGAGCAACGTTTTTTTATGGAAATAATAGTCGATCTCGAAAAAAAAACTGTCAGTTAACCACTTTCATATAAAAATATCGATATCTCACCATTGATCCTATAGGAAAATTAGGGGCATATTGAGGGGCTGAGTCATCCCTTTACAATAATATGTCTAGATATATTCTTACGTGGTTTCTATTTTTATTTATCTTATAATTTTAATAAAATAAAATTTGCTAAATTGATAAAACAATGGGACAAGCCTTGTTAATGTAACACCTAAAGCACGACTTGCCACAAAAAATATGTTGATTTGTTTGATAGTGAGGAACAACCGATAGAAATGTCAAACTTCACAGTTGATCACGAGTTCTCAGAAACCCTATCGCAACAGGTAATCTTTTGAACATGACAGTTCCAAGAAAACTTAAAAAAATTGGTAAGCATGGGAAATTATATCTTTATATATCAATTAATTTTAAATTATTTAATGTCAAAGTTCATATGACGCCCTTAGGGAACGTACCCATACTACGTAACCTATTTAGGGGGGGGGGGGGGGTCTTAAAAATACTACGATCAGTCACAGGAGTGTGGGGGGGTGGCTTAGATTTTTGTCACGTAGTCGATTTCACCGGGAGAAACGTCCTGTTTAGGACTATCTTTGAATCTTTTTATAAATTAAGTTACGGTAGCAATATGTTTTTACATAAGTTTTTCTTCTTCATAATATTTAATTTATTAATAACTTTAAGCATGCATGCAGTCTTTTGCAATAAACGGCGTGTTAATAAACACAAATATGAGTCAAATTATTATTATTTGTTACACTTTCTGCTTGCAAACTGATTAAAAATCATACTTGTCAATACTACGTAAAAGCTTGAAGGAGGGGGGGGGGGGTCTTGGCATATTCTACGAGTGGTTACCGAGGGTAGGGAGGGGTCAAAAAATTTAAAAAAATAGGTCACGTAGTATGGGTACGTTCCCTTATTTACAATAAAAAGCATAGGTATGTCGTGAATAAATACTTATTATACAAATTACCTTTTTCCTAGCTTGTCGAGAGGTTTTAAGTAGTTCTTATATTACAAGCAGTTGGAATTAATTTTATAGCTCTACTAGCTTTTGCCCGCGGCTTCTCTCGCGTAGGGGTGGAATTATCAAAATCCTTTTTTAGGGGATGCTTACGTTATAGTAGTTTTATGCATGCAAAGTCTCAGCCCGATCGGTTTAAAATTGACAAAGTTTCATACAAACTTTCATCCCCTATTTTATCTTCTTGGGGGTAGAATTGATCAAAATCCTTTCTTAGCGGATGCCTACGTCATAACATCTACCTGCATGCCAAATTTTAGCCCGATCCGTCCAGTGGTTTGGGCTGTGCGTTGATAGATCACTATGTCAGTCAGTCAGTCACCTTTGAGTTATATATATTTAAAAGATAAATACTCGTGAGTGACGTAGACAAACTTTTACAAAAATGATAGACTTAATAAGTAATAAACATAGAATTAAAAATTATTTAAAAGCATTGAGAGATTCTAATATAAACTATTTACCATTAAACTAAAAATTTGCGGTCGTTTGGTTGCATTTGATAGTAACCTAATTTTCATCTACAATCCAACTTCTCACAGATACACAAATTACAAAATATCTCAATCTTTACTGATGCTAATTTACAACAAATGAGTTTTGTTACAAATCATTATTTGCTACGGTCAATAAGTAGCTGTTTGTGATTGATACCCGAGGTTACCATGTACAAAGACGTGTCAAATCATAATCTGTTCTTTGTTACACGTAACGTAACATTGAATGAATATTACAAACTAAATTAAATGTGCATATGCATTTACATAATAAGTTGATATTAAATAATAAACAATATACTCCTATATCTCGTACGTATGAATACAATACTTTTTGACTGTGATAAAGTAATAATGCGATGCTCGGTGTTTCTTTCTCTACGTGATCGAATCCGAAATGGGGAAATTCGTGGGAAAACGAAAACGTAATTATGGCAAAATAATTATTTCCTATAACTTATAAAAGACCTACAAACAAACACTACGTTTAATAGACCATAAACATAGTCAACATAATAGTAATCTGATTTCAAAGCACATAGTCTCGTGCAGTAAGTTTCTCGTTTGTTCTAAAATAGTAAGAAGTAAAAATTTTCAAATCTATAAACTGTCTTTACCCCAAATTACACAACCGATTTTAATAAAATTTTAATGTGACCCCTTAGAAAGTATACCCTTTCAAACAAAAAAATATTTTTTCAAATTAGCTCAGGCGTCTTCGAATAATTATTGGTGAACATACATAAAAAAGATCGAATTGATAACCTCCTTCTTTTTGGAAGTCGGTTATAAATGGCTTATTAGCAATTTTGAAACAAGAATATTTTTCACATTTAGACATCAGTCAACCGCTCGGCCCACCGCGTCTTCCGGAACCGGCGCTAGCGGTCACCGCCGCCGCACAGCTGACGCAGCCAACTGACCACGGCTACGTCACGAGCATGCTGGCAGCTTGGGGGCAGCTGCTCATTGATGACCTCTCCGCTACTGCCAATGGGAACAAGGTATGGTGCGATAAAATGTTATATTTATTACGTTATAGAATTTAAGAATGGTTCAAGAACGAATTCTTAAAAAAAAATATCATGTTCTGCGACTGTTTCATAGAATTACCTAGACAGTTACCTAATCCGCTTCATGGATAATCCGGCCCTGTGCTTTGCAGTTGGAATTGTCTTGTATTGTTACTTCACATACCTAAATGTCCATCTAAAATCCAAACCTTACACAAAAATATATTTTTTTTAATTTATTCATTTATTTTTAATAAATAATTTATTTCATTGAAATGGGATAATCAAAAACCATTCAAGGTATATACGCACATCCAACTCGCAAAAGTTTAGTCACACTCTCCAAATCTATATACATAGGTACATTACTATTTAATACACATGTTGCCTCAAAGCAAAAACTTAACAAATATACCCACTTTTACAAGACAATAAATACCAACTGCAATGCACAGGGCCGGATTATCCATAAGACAGATTAGCCAACTGCCTAGTTAATTCTTTGTAAGAGTCGCAGAACATGATAAGACATTTTTTCAGAAAAATCGTTCGTTCTATCTTGAACCGTTATTGAATAGTGTTGCCAGATGTCCCGCTTTTGGTCGGACGTCCCGTTCCTTAACCCTCTCAGGACGCGTCCTGTCGGATCCCTGAGCGGGACGCCCAAAGTCCTGCTTTTTCATGAAAGTAATCATTAAGCACAGTAGGTAATTTGTTTAACGTCTGTCGATTGTGCGACGGACGGGAGAGAATGCTCTCCTTTTGAAAAATTTACACGTTCTTATAAAATATTTTTGTTTATATAATAAGGTTTGATTGATCAAAATAAAGTCTGTAGTTTTTAAATAAAGGATTGTTAGTATAATTATGATTTTTTTTCTACGTCCCAATTTTTGCACCCGAGTGCCGCTTTTTTTTACGTTCAAGTCCCGATATTTTGAAAAACGCATCTGGCAACGCTATTCTTGAACCAAAAACTTACCTGAAGTATTAAAATCCAAGGTCAATAGAACTGACTACTTGAATTAAAGAATTAATATAAACATCCTGAATACAATATGAACCATGATAGAGCCTACTACTTTGCCAGTGCAAAACAAAGCAAATTACTGCGACCCACGTTCACATTTGTGTTCACACGTAACTCGTGCCGCAGACACCAAGGCTGCCAGACGAGCTTTTAAGGCTAACATTACTGTGTAAGGAAAATCATTTGAAAGGAAACGGAGATTTCATTTAAAATGTTGTCTTGATCAGATAATAGATAACCCTTCGAACTATTATGTGAACTATTTTTTTACAGTTTTAAAGTGAGAACGTGAAGTTTTTCTTCGCACATTAGCGAAAAACAACCACTCTTGGCTTATATGCGTAGAAGGAAAGAAAGCTTCACGTTCTCACTTTAAACAAACAGTAGTTCATAAAATAGTTTGAAGGATTATCTAAGGTCTTATCAAGACCAAAATTTTAAATGATATGTCCGTTTCCTTTTACATTATCTTTTTCAAATGGGGGCAGCACAGGACCCCAAAAATTCAGGTAGCCTCTTAATAAAGATATTTTGAAGGGGTGCTCACTTAACATTCATAAAAGACAACAAACATAATTAATTAATATCTGAAAGATCACCGTAGCAAGAAGAAAATTTCGAACAGAAACTATAAACAAAATTCAGTTTGTGTAGACTTCAGCAAATATGTTTAAACCTCTAAACGCCTCCTTTTCTGACTGTTTATCTTTTTTTTATATCCTATGATGTAAGTAAGATTATGAGTATGACTATAATCGTCTCTTTACAACCAGTAGATGTTGCAATGCATTGCATTCATGCCTCTAGTCGTTCGTGTAATGGCGAATACCGCTCGATTATTTTTTCAAGCCCAACTTGAACTTGGCCGAGACTTGGATGATTACATTGTTAATAACCTAATGACGTATTTGGTACATATCGCAATTTGATTTGAATATCAAGGTGAGTGAGATACGCCTTGAGATAAATTGGCCGGCTCGTTTTGGTAGTTTGAATGTATATAATGCTTCTAGTGGTATATTGCCAAAATATACCTGACATGTACATCTCATAACAGAAATATAAATGTATTTTTGTTATAATATATAACATAAATGACAAACAAAAATAAACTTTTTGCAACTTAGTTGTAACCTTTTCATCTGAATTAAATTAATAACAACTTGTGACAAATATTTAGTAAAAAATATGTGCTTAGTATACAAATAAACTCAACATTGGAATAAACTTTCCGCTCCGCCGGACAGTTGCCATGATACTCGTA
Source organism: Acrobasis suavella (assembly GCA_943193695.1). Classification (NCBI taxonomy): domain Eukaryota; kingdom Metazoa; phylum Arthropoda; class Insecta; order Lepidoptera; family Pyralidae; genus Acrobasis; species Acrobasis suavella. Next base: position 9,085,426 of record OW971939.1, read on the forward strand.
TATTAAAAAAGATATCAATTGATTGAGTTGGGCCAATTAAACTATTATTAATTAATATCCAATATAGTTAGAACTTCAACTTTTAGTACTGATATACTAGAAAGGGTTCGTCCTTATATGGTTTGGTCATTAAACTCATTAATAACTTAAGAGTTTTAGGAAATAATTTGATGCCTCGCGGAGTATGCAGGGTTACTTATTAAACACTAGCAACATTTTTGGAGCAAGTTCAGTCCATGATACTAAACTATTTTCCATAAACACAGTTATCGAAAAACGAAAAAAAGTACGCTATCCATAAAAATCAGCGCTCGGCCGAACGGTTTGTATGGGAGGCCGAAAAAGTTTTATTGGTTTTTAATAACTTTTTATATAGAGAGTAGTTTAGTTACATGGGCTGAACCTGCTCCAGAAATGTGTGCTGGTATTTTAAAAGTAACCCTGTATAAATTAAATTACCTATGACTAATTATTATTTGTTGTAGATAGGTATGTGTGGCCTTTTCTTAGTTCCCTTCCGGCTTATATCTTTTCCACTTCGCAAGGTCTTTGGCATCCTTGAAGTGAAATGCATATTTTACTTGGATAAGAAAATGCGGAAAACCGCACCCCGGGCTTCAAAGCAACAAGAGGACCTGAGGACGACCCCGATAACGCGCTTAGATCGTAAATGCTACACCTACAATAGCCGATATAATTTGTTTCTTTCGTTGAAATGTAATAAAACAAACATACCCTATATTGCTCTTTTAAAAAAAAAGATTTTCCGGTTCCCATTAAAGGTGCTGACATATCGCGGTCATGTTTACCTCCAGCGAGTGCAAACTTAAGTAATACAACACGTAATACTCAAATCGTATTCTTATGAATCGAATATGTACCTATTGCATAATGGTTCGTGATAGTACGCGAGGTCGTAAGGAAGAAAGGTTACGTCAGTGAAAGCAAAGTAACTGGCAGATTAAACGCTCCTTATGGGCTCGTCTCTTGTTGGTAATTGGTGCTTTGATGTTATCAATATCGATGTGACTCTGATGAGTTTACGTTTATATTGTATAACGATGTTGATTCACCAAACTGCTCTGAGTGCGAATCAATAGAAGAGGTACAGCAGTTTTGATGGAGTACGTCCAATGGAGTCTCCGTCGCGACATACAGCTAGTTTGAGACGTGGGTATGTGTAACAGCATTCTGGCTTCTCCACTATCTGAGGAAGCCAGGAGGCTGTCACAACTATATTCAACTGTATTGTATTTATAATGTTTAATTGTTATATGTTGTTTTTGTATACCTTACGGGGGTGACATGTAGTCACTGCGAGACAATAACCGTTTCATTAAATAAAGAATAAAAAAAGCATTGTATAAATCACAAGACGTAAGATTAGTTCTACTGGTTCTACGTAACAAATATATTAAACGTTTCTATTTGCCTCATCTCTTGTCGAAAACTCGTACGTTAATTTTGTCGATATTCATACGAATTTGACGCAATATGAATCCTAAGTTGTAAATGTAAGGAACGGTTCTTATGGACTCGTCAGTCGGTAATTGGTGCTTGAATGTTATCGATATAGACTTTGATAAGTTTCTGTTTAAAAGATTATTATTACTAGATCACAAGACGCAACTTGTATATAATACGTAACGAACGAATTGAACATGAACACTCCCTTTTAGATCACAAGACGCAACGAATGAATTTAATTATTTTTACTGACTACGCACTTACTGTCATACCGGTATTTTTTTTTTAATTTACGCTATTTTATATTGTAGTTAAGTAACAAATGAACGTGAGTTTACGATGATTGACAATTTGATAATATCGATGAAAGAGCGAATGAGATACTTTCCGTAGGTAACAAACAAAGATTTAGAATATACAAGTGGCAACGAATGATTTCAACGTTTGTATAGGCTCATCTTATCTCTTGGCTAAAATTGCTATACCTATAACTTTACCAGAATAGAATTGGAGTAGGTAGACCTACATAATAAGTTTAAAAGAAGTAAGTTATTGACAGAAATAGATTTATATAGACCCATTATCTTTTAGTTTATTTTATTTACTATCCGACATTACTGAAGGATAACGTTTTGTTTGAGTTGTATTGTACAAAAGATTTCTTTAGCGTGATTCTCGCATAATCTCGTGAACTGTCTACGAAAAATCTCTATACTATTTCATACATAGGGCAATATTACTTGTATATTAGAAATCTCAAATGAGGTTTAACATTGTTATTCGAACATGCCCTGTACTATATAGCAAGTATAGCAACATATTTACCTATATATCATAAATCATTACACATGGATTCGTGCTCGTGTTCCTTTTCTAGGAAGTACATACGGGTATGTGCGGAAATCACAAGCAATTCCGCATACACCGAGTAAGGCAAATGACTGATGGGTAGTTATAAAGTAAATGAAAGGGAAATCTATTAATTTAACATTATGAAATAATGTCATTTACATTGAGACGAGATCAAACTTTTCTTTGTCTTGGCATCTCGTTGTAACACCTCAAGTAACGAACGAGATTTCGCTGTTTCTTACCTCCTGCAAATAAATAACGTTGTGTGTTGTTTGTTTTTCGTATGTGTATGTGGCCAACACTGGTGTCAGATTTTTGCCGTGCCTTCCGTAGCACGAGAAATTTTTATGCCAGTGTGCCATGTAAAGTTTTTTCATATATTTCGTTTAGTTTTTTTCTTAGAATTGCTGTTGTATTGTGAGGTGTGTACCTATTACTTTGTTAACTGACACAGGCATATGACAAAATCTTTCTAGTGAGTAGGCGAAGGCGTCCATATTGAGTTTTCTTTGACGTTTCTTCTAGTAGCTAATACTTAAAAGATAATTAAAATTATTTGTAATGATTTAAATATTAAGAGCTTGTAACAGCCTAGTTTCTTTATTATTTTCTAACTTTTTTCTTATTTTGCATTTCGATAAACCTCTATACAGTGGACAATGCCAAAAGTCTCAAGATTCAAGGCCACATTATAGACAATGGACCTAATATTTGTTGAACTCGGAAAGATGGTTGCCTTTGACTAGAGTCAAAATTATTATCTAGATTTAGCTACTCGTCCTTGTCAACAACCTCACCCAAGGCTGTTTAAGAAAAGCAACATTTCACAACCTACTATGGTTTCGCTTCTGTCTTTTGTTTCGGAGACGCATCTAGACAATGAACTTAGCAGGCGGGAGAAACCACGACATGAAAAATTATAACAAATGCTTTCTCAACGTACATAAACAAACTTGTCTCAACTATTCAGTGTTGACAGAGCCAAACTAATGAATATTACACAATGTTGATTTAGGAATACGGTCATGTGGATTACGTATTCTGTGGGTACCCAAGGTGAAAGTTATTTGGTATTATAACCATTGTTCATGACGGACTGATAATGATAATCCACTTTGTTTGGGTTATGTGGCGTAATAATAAGGCAGTTTGGCATACAGTAGCATGCAAAAAAGTAGGGTGACACTTTATGTTTTGTCGTCCCTTCACCTGTCGATAAAAATAAAACAAGAGTCAAACAATTGACTTCGTTGACATGTGAAAGGTAAAGTAGGTGACACCGAAATAAAATGATTGTATTGAGGTATCACCTACTGTTACTTCTTTCTTACATGCGAGTAAATTTTTATATACCAAGTTATGCGCTTATGTTCCAGAAGTAGAATACCTAAGTAAAACATTTAGATAGGTTAGGAACCTAGTTAACAAAAGTATTTACCTGACTACAAACAAAGATATCATGTACTTTTTTTACCCATTTTATTATATTTGACCCAACTTTGAATAATTAAAGCTACGAAAAATACACTAGACCAGTTTAGGCGGAGCCTAGAAGAACTAAAATAATGTTTGTTTGTTTGTAATAACTTTATTGTACTATGAAAACACACAATTATATAAAATAACAACAAAGAGTAAATTGACAACGGCGGACTTATCCCATAATGGAATCTCTTCCAATAATATCTTACTACTAATGTTTGCATTGTTTAAGCAAATAATATACAGCATGAAAATTGAGTTAGCAATTGATCTCCAAGCCCCGCAATTGTTTTTCACTTATCTGATGTACTAACTTACCTACTCCTTTACTTAAGAGTCCCCTTACCCTAGACAGAATCAGACTTTCCCATACAAACGTAGTCTACGTTTTATTTTGAGACGACATGTCGGATATGGGCGAAATTATGTAATTCCAAATAAATTGCATATATTAAGGCATATATAACTAGCTTTCACGGTTAAAATATGAACTTAAAAGAGAATAAATAAAGTGTATCATATCATATTTGACCATCAGTATGGAAAACTTCTATACCCTTATATTTTCTTTCCAGTTCATAATTTTACTGAAGAAAACCAATCATAACCCTAGGCAAATGCAATTTCATTAAAATTACAAAATACTGCGGAAATCTCACATGTCATTTCAAAATAAAACGTAGACTACGTTTGTATGGAAAAGTCTAGGGTAAGGGGATTCTTAAGTACTTATCCGTATAAAATTGACAGCACCTATAAGTAGCCTAGATACTAAAATCTTGTTATTATGCATACTAAAACCAGTATTTTATTGTATCCTACCAGTAGTCCAATTAAGATAGTTACCTACATCGAAATGATGCATTTAATGTAGGTGTATGCAATTTGCTCGACACAAATCATTTTAATTTGCCATGACTGAAGCTAAGCCGTAAATAAAATATCTCCCTACTACAACTGTCTACAACTAATAATTGAGTGTACCTAATGTTTTTACAGGAATGCCAAGGATCTCAATGCGAGTACGTGAGATCGGCGCCAACCAGAAATATTGATTCATGCGGCTTTGGTAAGTTTATTTAAATAAATAAATAACATCTTACTTGCATAATGATGGTCAACGTGACGATGTCGTTACTTAGCCCTTTACAAATAAGCATACCTAAAGTAGATACTTACTATTTAAAAATAAATGTTAGTTTCCGTACCTACCGTACAGTTAGTAGGTAGGTATCCATAGCGTAAAGACGTTACGTTCAAGTTATGTTTAATGCATTTGACATAAAGACACACAGTGCCACAAGGCCCACATGTACGTGCGTTGCAAATATTCTGAGAAACGTTGAGTAAAATAAAGTTATAGAAGCCTTTGCTTAATTTTTTCAAAAATCACTCTGACTACCAAAGCAGTTTATCCAGATAATTCGATTTGATAATAAAATAATCAAATTTGAAGCAAATGATAAATAAGCAAGATTCCTCTTTATTACATAAGATATTCACTATGACCTAAAATTAACGTGCATTTGAATAACAACTTCACGGTGAGTGAGTGTAAAGCAGTTTGAAATGTAGCCAGCTAAGGAATGACTGGATCACTGCAGCAGGGTTGCCAATGCTGCATGAAGTTTGCAAATTATTTTTATTATTATATTATAAGACCAGTTTTTGGACAAAAACCTTCCCTCCCTACTTTTATACATTCTGGTCCTTCGATATGATCCTCCATTTGGTTTACTTTATTTGTTCTGAAATAACCGAAAAATAAACGTTAACTATTTTAATTATTTTGGTACTTATTATCTTATTACTTATGTGTGATAAAAAAAAAATGGCCTTTTGCCATCACTTGTCCCAGATTTTTAAGCTAAGGATCAATTTACTTCTAAAACTAATAGTTTCTTGGTAGCAATATAAAGCTAAAACCCTCACTACTCCCATATTCCAGTATTTCATTTCTTTCGCACGGAAAAACGGAACTACGGAGCAGTTCAACCCTACCTCAACTGGTTTCAGATTTTGCTCTTAATTTTAAAACGTTGACATAATCGTTAATTATCATAATGTGAACTCAGTTTTTGTTTCACTTTTTATTTGACACTTCTTGCTATTTGGTTGCCAAGTGGACTGCATTTAATGCAAAATATTTTATTGACCCACTTAGATACCGGTATAAACTTAGCTAGATTTATCTTGTTTGTGTACGGTTTAAATTAACACTATGGCTACATTCAAATAATTTATCACCACTTAACTATTTAAATGTACCAATCGATACCACATTTGATAGACATAAGGTACATTTAAAGCGCTTGTTGTCTACTATATCGTTTAAATAGCTGAATGTTTTTTTCTTTCGGTATCCACGCACGGTTAGTTTACTTCTCATTTTAAGTAAATTACAGATAACTCATTTGCAGTAAACAAAATAAACTACTTCAAAGACGACCTCCGTGGCGTAGTGATCACCATGCTAGTCCGCTACCCAGAGGTCCCGGGTTGGTCTTTTTCAAATTTTCCTGGGTCTTGGATGTTTATCTATATATGTATTTGTTATAAAATATAGTATCGTTGAGTTAGTATCCCATAACACAAGTCTCGGACTTACTTTGGGGCTAGCAAAATCAGTGTGATTTGTCCGTATATATTTATATTTATAAAGATACCTTTCTTTTTCAGAACATCGGGAACAGATGAACTTGGCCACTGCTTTCCTCGATGGCTCAGCCCTGTATGGCAGCTCCGAAAAAGAGCTACGGTCTCTTCGACTATACGACGCTGGCAAACTGGATGTGGCATCTTGTCACAAGTGAGTAGTTAGCTACGACTAAATTACTGAAGAGTTCTGGTACACGATTGTCTAAGAAGCGTAGCTATTTATCGTAATCTCCACCTAATAATGGCATTTATATAATTTGTCAATTTTCAAATTTCTCGGTAATTATTCGCTTAACGAGAACCTACCTCCTAAAATGTACCTACAGGACATTGTTGTATAGTGGCCTTTCCCTTACCTTACATAGTAAGTATATGAAAGTTAATTCATCTTGATATCATGCATGATGAATTTTAGCACTGTGTACTATGTTTAGTAAATACCAAAACAAATACGAGTGAAGATTAATAAGCTCATTTTCCTATATCCGTTTATCAACTAGTTAAGACCACTAATGATGAGCTGAGATGGAATTCCTGATGTCGTCACAGAAATGGATTGTATGCAAATACATCCGGCCGAGACTTGAGTAGTACCTTCCCTCGGAGATTTCAATCGTAACATGTGTTTACAAGTCATAAATTCGCATTGGATGTCATTGATGGCATGGGAAATTATGTATTGTTCAGATTAACATGAACATCTATGAGGATAAATGATAGTAGTGCCATAGATAAATATAATAAAGGAATAAATTTATCTATGGTAGTGCGTAATTTAATGAACTGTGGCACTTGAAGATAAAGTTCATAATAAGGACGATATCATCATGATTTAAATATACTTAGGTAAATTTTTATGTATACATCCATGTACAATGACTTTTCTAATTACATGACCTAGTTCGTTGAAAGACATTTTAGAGTGCAAACGCTAAATACGTTCTATTGTATACTGAGGCTTTATTTTCAGATGCAATGACGACAAGCCCACAGCTCCTCTCTACAAAGCCCTGGTATCAGAACACAACCGCATCGCCGGCGAGCTCTACGCTCTGAACCCTTTCTGGGATGACGTCACCCTGTTCTTGGAGACGAGGAGAGCAATTGCGGCCATCATGCAGCACATCACTTACAACGAGTTCTTGCCTGTTCTTTTGGGAGAAGTAAGCATTTTGCACGCCAAATAAGCGCAGCGTTAAGGTAGTGATCTACTCTCAACATGTCAGGGTCAAGCATTTTTCTGGACTTAAACTGTGTCTATTATATTCATATTGCACTAATACAATAATATAAATAAAAGAGACCTTTGATAAAAACATTTAATACTTATTTAAAGAAAATATTTGTCAGGCATAACATATAAAAATAATTTATAAACTTTTTCGTGGATATCTGTATGACGTATGTTACACAATAATTACGCTTGTACCATTTTTCATAATTTCACGGGATTGTTTCCTATTGAAAATGACTATCAAATTCAGTGACGGTAAATAATAATTATTAAAAACATTTGAATGAGAGTTATAAGGCGTGCTCTTTTGTATTTTCCAAACTTATTGCACGCCTCAAAAGCAAAGCATTGAGGTAGTCATTTACTTTCAACATGTCAGGGTCAAGCATTTTTTCTATTTTCAGTCTATAACTGTCTGTCTCACTGAAGATTTCAGCATTTCGTCTCTCTCACTGAAGATTTCAGCATTTCGGCTCTCTCACTGAAGATTTCAGCATTCCAGCTCTCTCATTTTTTCCTAAATGATAAATAAATAGGGCAAGTCACACTGAATTGAGCTAGCCCTAAAATGATTTTAAACTTCATCATTATTATTTCAGCCGCATGCATAACGTCCACTGCTGGACATAGGCCTCTCCCAAGGATTTCCAAAATAACCAATCAAGAGCGGCCTTCATCCAGCGCTTTCCAGCGACCCTGGTCAAGTCATCTGACCACCTCGTGAGGTGTCCTACGCTTGGCTTGCCAGTACGCAGTCGCCATTCGAAAATCTTTTTGCCTCATCGACCATCGGTTCGTCGGGCTATATGTCCCGCCCTCTGCCACTTCAACGAGCTAATCCGCTGGGCGGGCTATATCAGTGACTTTTGTACTCGTACGAATTTCCTCATTTCTGATTCGATCACGTACTTGAAACTTGTGTTATATTATCTCAACGATGCTATAATATTTATGTTTACTATATCATTTCATCATTTGAATGTTAGTATTGAGGAGAACTTTATGCGCCCGCGTCAAAGGGTTTGCGAGGCGCGAACCTCTCGTGAACGCGAACACATCCACACTCGCGCGTGAAAACAGTAACATGCAAGACTTGGTGCCTTGAGATTCTGTTATTTGTTCACGGAGGATAGTGCATCAAAATAAGCGTCACAACTTTGTCAACTCCATTTTTTTTTTAATTTTTGAGCTTCAGCTCCAGCGTCACGGCGATAGCAGTGTATATTTCGACGTCCAGTCTCGACGAGCGCGTGAACTAAACTGCAGTAAACGATAGCGAGTGTGGAGGGACATGTTTTTAGGGCCGACATCGCGTGAAATCACGCAGGAGTCTGAAGCCCGCATAACACTTCTGTTTTCTCTATGCTCAGGTGGGCATGGCCAAGGCTGAGCTGAAGCTGCAGTCTATCGGTTTCTGGCGAGGATACTCGAGCTCCAACCGCGCCGGCGCCTACAGCGAGCTCGTGGCTGTAGCCCCCATCTTCAAAGCCATGATGAATGAAAAGCTGGTAAACATAGCATTTTTTCTAAACAGACATTGCCGAAGACTTAGAAAAAAATTACTTCAGCAGGATTAAATATTAAAAATCATCCTAACCTACTAGGCAGTATTTCTTATATCAAAAGGTAATAAGGTTGACCATAAACCCAAATCAAAATCAAAACTATGGATCTCTTCAAAAGTCGTTGAGACAGAACTTACCTGCCTTACCTTGCTTAGGATTTTACCCGAATAACGTGAAATATTGGTTTATTTCAGATCAATACAACAGTAACCCTCGAGCACTTGTTCCACACCGTCGCCCACAAGGTCTCCCGCTTCCCAGCATCAGCTCAGTTTGACCTCAACCGCGCCAGGGATCACGGTGTAGCGCCTTACTTGAGAGCTCTGCGCATGTGCGAACCTACCACTTCTATCAAGACTTTCGGAGATTTCGAGAAAATGGGCTTTGATAAGATCCAGGTCGAAATGCTCGCTGATATGTACAAGTAAGTTATTGTTATATTTAATTCAAGTCACTCAAAAAAGCACTCCCCAGTTTGCCAGAAAAAAATTAATCCGGTTGTCTTCGATGGCAAGAAACTTTGTCTTTGTCTTCCGCTTGGACCCATGGAAATTCAAGAAACGTATGGATCACGATCAACCGTATGGAAACCTTTTTTTATAAAGCATATGAAAAGCCACTCTGAGCTATTAAATGCTATCATACTCGAATGCAGACAATTCAAAGATTTAGACAGAAGCTAAATATAAAGACAGAGGCCACTGCAACGTTCTAATGTATTGATGTGTTACAGGAATGCCGAAGATGTAGAGCTAATGGTTGCCGGTGCTCTAGAGAAAGCCGCCAACGGAGCCGTGGTAGGATCCACCATCGCTTGCGTCCTCGCTCTACAATTCGCGAACCTTAAGAAAGCTGACCGGTACATACTTAATTAACTGACAAAAACGTTCTTTCTTCCTCTTTTTATAATTCAATGTTTATTAAGATTTAAACTTCTGTGTATCTGAAAGATTATAGCTTAGAAGACATCTCAGACTTACTCGTAACAGCCTATACTCTGCACAGTTACACCTTTATACCTTTTTTTTTCTGGCTTTGTTATTCGTTCACACGATTCATCATCATCATTTTCATCAACTCACTATTGGGTATAGGCCTCCCTTTTTTTGCGCCATTTCCTACGGTCCTGTGGCCATTCTCATCGATTGCTTACAGCTTACCCGTCAACCTTACAATATCGTCTTACCAACGGGCCGGTGGTTTTCCTACTACCTACCGGTCTGTTCCCCTACCTCGGCCACCACTCGGTGCCTGCTTTGGTTCATCGGCTGTCTTCTCTCCTAGCCAAGTGTCCGACATGATTCACTCTTTTCAAATTACAGATTCTGGTACGAAAACGATATCCCGCCATCTTCATTCTTGCCAGAACAACTGGGCGCCATCAGGAAGGTGACGCTGTCCGGACTATTGTGCGCGGCCGACGATACGCTCATTAACGTGCAGCCTAAAGTGTTCGTCAAGGAAGACCCTTACCTGTGAGTAAATTTGTTTTAGATATTCATACTAGTTACCTAACAAACCAAATACTTTCTCAGTTACGTCAGCGACCCAAAGTTGATTTGGGTCTACGAAACGGTAAAGATCTAACGCAGATCAGCCTGCACCGTATGAACTGTATCCAGCTCCAGCGATATCTGGAGCGACCCATTGATCTTCGAATGTGATACTTTAGACATTTTTATCATGTTGATATCAATCAGAGCAATAAAATGCAATATGTTGGTATACAAGTTTATTTTTAAACACCAGTGACCTTTTTGGAGCATGTTCAGTCCATGATATTTAACTACTTCCCATAAAAACAATAATAGAAAATCAAAAAACATTTTCGGTTTTCCATACAAATTAGCGCTCAGCCAAACGGATTTTGTGTGGGAAGACGAAATTTCTTTATCGATTTTCAATATATTTTTTATAGGAAATAGTTAAGTATCAAGCACTGAACTTGCTACAAAAAGGTTATTGGTGTTTTCAAAGTAACCTGTATTTAGAGGAATGCTAGATTTTAGGCAAGAAAGTTAATAGAAATAATATTCTGTCATCCAGTTATTATTAATTAACTGAATCTTTAACTTTTTCAAAAGGAACGCAGCTCAACACTGCTCTCAACATAGCCGCCTCGAGTTATCCGCTTGGAGGGATGAGAGCGGTGCGAAAGCAGCCGAAAGATTGTCCCAAGACATGCTGGCCACAGCCCTAGAGAAAGCAAAGCAGGAAATGGCAGAGAGGAAAAAGTTGGAATACATGCTTTGGGAGTCCCGTAAGTAAACTTCCCAACCTTATCATTCTTAACTATTAATTTTTTTGTACCACTGGATTTCGTCTTCTCATTGACTTTCAGATCAATACAAATATGTGTTCCTTGTCATCCTACTTACTACAAATCTCTCTCTCTCTCTCTCTCTCTTATCTCATCATTTTTCCAGTTGCCTCCTCATCTGCAATGCTGAGAAGCCCCCCATTCCGACTTTGCACGGTCTTGACCATCCTTGGTTGTAAGACGATGAGCACGCATATCATCTTTGACGACGTCAAGCCAGCACTTCTTGGGTCTACCCATGCCGGACCTCGGCGGAGGCGGCATGGCTATACATTTGTTTCCCACGTAACTTGCCGGCTTCCGTAGGACGTGACCGTACCAGCGTAGGCGACTTTCCTGCAGTTTGTCCGCTATGTCACGGACATGAAGGCTGCCCCGGTTGCGGGTGTTTTTCACACGATCTCTCCGTGACACTCCGCATATCCAACGCCGCATTTGCATCTTCGTGACACGCAACTACTTGTGCCGCTCAAGCAAAGGCCACGCTTCACTCCCATATAAGAGGACAGGTATAATGATGGATTTGTAGACGTGTCCCTCAACCTAACCGGCATTTTGGGGTCACAAATGACACCAGTCACCTCTCGGTTGCCCATGCGGCAGATATATCCCACTTACTACAAATACTTATATCTAATAGATTTTGTGTTTTAGAAGACCCATCAACAGAATACTGGGATTTTTATTCTCAGAAAACCTCCTAGTAGTGCTGAGAAATTTTACGACAGTTAAAAAGCCTATCAGAATTATGTCTCGACAAATATTGTTAGAGGACCAAAATTCCGATGTCTTTGTTTTCTAACAACGGGCTACAAAAGAACTTTACTCCCCTACATACACTTATATGTTTGTTAAGCTATAGATTTTACTCTTTCTCTTGATTAAAAACTTTAAGTGCCTTCTAATATTTCTTACAGGTGGTGGTGCTGATCCTAAGTCTCCCGTGGGAACAGCGGCTTCCTTTTCCAAAGCCAACAAATACGCGCTGAAACTTGCGAACACCTCCTTGTTCTTCGAATTCGCCACCAATGAACTGCTCAACAACATCCATGGAGGGTGAGTTTAATTAATTGCTTGTTGTTTGTTTTAAGTTTCTTTAGCCAAAGAAATGTTGATACATCGCTGGAAACTAGAAATTAATGTCATCAGCAAAATTCTAAGATTGTTTGCGCCATGCAAATGCATTCAAGTATCACGTCTAGTCTAATTATACGACAGAGACCCAAAAAGGAGGTCTCGTTTTGTGACTGAGACGAGCTGAATGCGTCGCGTATCCGCGTGACGCAGTGTAAAGCCTTGAATGCCCAATAACGAAACTGATGACGACTTCTCTTACCGTCTTATAACAAAACTTCCAACACTTTTAAACGTACAGCCAAGTGTTTTGTTAGTGAAATTTCTTGTACACATTTGGTCATACAATTGCTTTGAACGTTTCAGAAACCGTCGTAAGCGCCAAGTCTTCGACGATAGCCTCGGCTTCGGTACCTCAAACGAATTCGTCGATTCCCTGCAAAACGTCGACGTGAGCAGTTTCGTCGGGCAGGACGTCGGCCCAAGCATCGAGCCCAATTGTGACGACAAAGGATCCTGCGACCCTGACAGCCCTTTCAGGACGTACACTGGATACTGCAACAATCTGAGGAATCCTAACTTGGGAAAAAGTTTGACCACTTTCGCAAGGTTGCTGCCTCCAGTTTACGAAGATGGTTAGTACCTCACCCCTTTAAATCAAGTTTTTTTACCTGCTAACTAACTAACTGTACCTCAAAGCCGAATTCATGGTCAGGAAAGAATAAGGAAAACTTACTGTATAAAAGCGTAACATTTACAAAGCTCGCACTGCTAATTTAGTATAAATAGCCAATGAGAAATCTAGTGCTTTTAATGCATTATAAGACTTGAGACACTTGACGATATCTTTAACAGTTGGAAAATGAGAAAGGCTGAATAAACACTCAAAACTTTTAATTCAATGAAAATAAAAATACAATATCCTTATCCCAGGTGTGAGCCGCCCTCGTATCAACTCTGTCACCGGAACGCCCCTGCCGTCCCCTCGTATCGTATCCACAGTCATCCACCCCGACATCTCCAACCTGCACACCCGCTACACGCTCATGACGATGCAGTTCGCGCAGTTCCTGGACCATGAGCTCACCATGACGCCCATCCACAAAGGTAAGCATAGAACTTTCTTTGAGATTTTAGCTTGTAATAGACCTCCTTCATGGTACGCCAAGGCTTTGATAAAATAGATCCAAGGGTAATTAAATCACACAAAGGCCACTGGTGGACTGATAGCATCAGTGACAAGTACACAGAATAAAATCAATTTCGGTAAAAAAAGCTTTATTTCAAGAGGTTAATACCCAACTCGAACTCAGCTTATAATCTTTAATTTCTTCTTTCTTTAGGACTGAAGTTACTATTGTATTCTTAGGTTTTCATGAGTCCATCCCCGACTGTCGCTCCTGTGATTCACCACGCACAGTTCACCCCGAGTGCAACCCCTTCCCCGTGCCAAGAGGCGACCACTACTACCCTGAAGTTAACATCACATCTGGGGAGAGGCTGTGCTTCCCCTTCATGAGAAGTCTGCCTGGACAACAAAGTTTGGGTAAGTTTTACTTCTTAGAAGCAAATTTGTGAGACTTGCACATGAATGGATCGTTAAACACCACAGCCGTTCAGGAAGGATTTCTTGGTGACGTTGTACCATCTCTAGTACAACGGTTATAAACAAGAAGATAGTATGAAGGGCGGAGTAACGCTACATTTTGTACTTGTTCCGCATATTAGTTCAGAAGATTGACATGATGTACTTACTAATCGCACGTCTGTAAGTGGAATCGGTGTAACATCTTTATTTTCCTTGTTTTATCTCCTATCATCCTACCTATATCCTATCATGTCACTTGTAATATTTTATATCCCTTTCACGCATTTCATCTACCTGGCCTCACCCTATGCTGTTTTTATTCTACTTTAACGTAAAATATCATTTATAACAGGACCCCGAGAGCAAGTGAACCAGAACACTCCCTACATCGACGCCTCAGTAATCTACGGTGAAAACCCTTGCATCGTGAGGAAACTGAGAGGGTTCCACGGCAGAATGAACGCGACTATCAACCCTCACGGAGGCCGGGAGTTGCTGCCACGATCTGACTCGCATCCTGAGTGCAAGGCCGCCAGCGGATACTGTTTCATTGCTGGTAAGATATACGCATGTACAAGGGGTTCTCAGTGACTTCACGAATGAACTAACGCTGATGATGATGAATGCAATCAAACCAGGAGTGGAATAAGTATTCTACTTCTGATTGATTGATCTAGGAACAATCCCAGTTTCCAACACATTCCTCTTTGTTTATTAGCTTCTTTCTCCTCGAAATGATTGAAACTCAATGAATTTGAAACCTTTCGAAGTTTGAAACAATTAAAGTGACTTTAGTATCAATATTCTAGGTGATGGCCGAGCTTCCGAGCAGCCCGGTCTCACTGCCATCCAGACCATCTTCATGAGAGAACACAACCGCCTGGTAGAAGGCCTCCGCGGAGTTAACCCTCATTGGGACGCCGACCTTCTGTTCGAGCACGCTCGTCGTATCCTCGCTGCTGAGTTCACGCACATCATCTACAATGAGTTCTTGCCGAGATTGTTGTCATGGAATGCTGTCAATCTGTATGGGCTGAAACTGTTGCCTTCAGGTGAGCCAGCATAAACTATAAGGTGAATATGCCAAGTGGTAAGGAAGCCAGAAGTTTTACCGGTCATTAAATCTAAAGCAATAAGTACGTGCGATTTTTTGTAAACGAAAATTTCGCAGCCACCAAATAGAAGGCCTGCTACTTTGATTTGTTCCTTTCAAAGCTCTTATCTTTTTCTTGGCTATGCTACTGGGCCCAGAGTGCGGTTTCCCGCTTTTTCTTCTATAAAATATGCATGTCAAATGGTCACCCACGGTTGCCGAAGACCATGCGAAGTCGATTTGGCTATTAGTTTTACAACCGGCCGCCTGCCTGACGTCAGTTTTCTTTGTTGCTTCCAATACATCCCTTAAAAAGTCCTTCCTGAACAGAAATGAGCTTGCAGCAGCATTTGCCAAGCCTACATGTTTCAAAGCAATTTTCATTTTTCGCTCATGAAAATAAATGTAATCACCAACCTTTCTTCCCAGGTTACTACAAGGAGTACTCGCCTACCTGCAACCCTGCTGTCGTGACAGAGTTCGCATCAGCCGCCTTCAGGTTTGGCCACTCGCTCCTCCGCCCTCACATGCCTCGCCTGTCGCACACCTTCCAACCCGTCGATCCTCCTATTCTGCTGAGAGACGGTTTTTTCAAAACTGATTTTTTCATGGAGGTAAGTTTCTAAAGAGTTTAACACGAACGCAAATAAAGCGGAATCACGGGCTATACGTAATAGGTTTTTAAGGTGTTGACAAAGAAGTACTTTTTAGTAGAAATAGATAACATGTATATGGAATATATTATATATAATTGGTATACTTGTTTCCTCTTAAATTGCAAGATTCTCCTCTGATAATCGTTCTTTGTACACACATGTTTTTGAAAAAATATTACGTTACATTAGATGCATCATATGACCTGGAACCAGATATTTATAGAAAATAAATGATCTCCATAAATTTTAAAGATTGAGAAATAAGAAAGGGAGAGCATATTGCGGAAAAATACCACACTTATTACACTTGATTGCGGTGGCGCCATAATAACAGGTCCACTTACTAGATGTTCACGTATAATATCCTTGTTTTGTCTTGCAGCACCCATCTTTAGTCGACGAACTTATGCGCGGTCTCTCCTCCACTCCCATGGAAACCCTCGACCAGTTCATCACCGGAGAAGTCACTAACCATCTGTTCGAAGAGCGCCGCATTCCATTCTCGGGCATCGACCTCATCGCGCTGAACATCCAGAGAGCCAGAGACCACGGCATCCCCAGCTACAACAACTATAGGGCATTGTGCAATTTGAAGAGAGCCGCCACTTTTGAAGACCTGTCTAGAGAAATCCCAGACGAAGTTATTGCCAGGTTGGTGTTAAAATAACTACTCCTTGAAATTTGTATTTAACAGGAAGCTTTCTTTGCGTGTCTATTGCCATCTAGATAGCCTATTATCTGGATATTTTTATCCCGGGAAAATTTGAGGTTACCGTGGGATATTCAAAAATTGTACCCCGCGGGCCACGCCGCCGACATCAGCTAGAATTCACATAGCGTAATACTAAACAATTAAAGCAAAACGCATGACTTAAAACTAACTAATATGCATCAGTGCCTATGTTGATTTGCGTTTCATTTTAAAACTCTCACTTCTAGGTTGAAGAGGATCTACCCTACAGTAGACGACATCGACCTATTTCCTGGTGGCATGAGCGAGCGACCTCTGCAGGGTGGACTCGTAGGACCGACCTTCGCTTGCATCATCGCCATCCAGTTCAGGCAGCTCAGGAAATGCGACCGATTCTGGTAAGTAATAAATAATAACTAAAAGGACAAATTACCTACTATAGTATTTCGATTCCCATTTCTACTTACACCACACTGAAAGTGACTTTGGGTCATATGAGTCTCTATCTTCTTCGTCACAAAATACGTAATACAATAAGAAATTTTAATAAGACGTAATGAGTATCTATACACAGATTGATCTTACACCTTTTACCCTTGCGCTGGTTTATTTATTTGTTTACCGATATCTCTTCAAATGTGACAGGTACGAAAACGATAACAACGCTGCGAGGTTCACAGAGCGCCAACTAGCGGAGATCCGAAAGACCACTCTTTCCAAAATCATGTGTGAAAACTTCGACGTCGAGGGAGACATCCAGCGCGCTGCCTTTGATTTACCCAGCAACTTCTTGTAAGTAACAAAAAAATTATGTCCACTCTGATATCATCATAGATACATAGGCCTCACCCAAGGATTTGCAAAATGACTGTGTTACCAGGGCCAGCCGTCGACAGGAGAGGTAGCCGGATCTCTATCGGAGGTCGCATCCGCACGCACCCCCTGCCCCGCCGTTAACATGACCACTCTGATATGTAAATATTACCGTATTCGAGGCAACGTCAGCAGGGAGCGCAAGTTTATACAGAGCTGGCCCTTCCTGCCTTTCTTGGCGACGGCCTTGCCCGTATTTAGATTTTGAAAGGGTCGATCGATGATATAAAAAAATTTGCGGGTCGAAACTATTTTCGTAAGGCACTTAGGCCGAGGTGGTTGGCATGCACTTAGAGAGGCCTATTTCCAAAGTGGAATATTACATGATAGTGTATTAGGTATGGCACCGATAATATATAATAATATACCGAAACTATATAAAGAATTAAATTTGACTTAGTTAAAGAAGAAAATTAAGTTAATTTTGATAGATAAATGTTATTATAGTGTTAATAATTTGTTATCTGATAAATTGGAAATTGACTTTGTTTCATAGTAAATTGTAAACGGTTTAAAGATTAAGTAGGTTTATTTTTATAGTATTATGTATGATAGACGATAGCTTTTCTGACAAAATTTGCACACCGGTGATGGTAAACATGATTGGACGAAACTGAATATAATATCTTGTAACACATGTTTGGCAAATAAATTATCTTTATCTTTAGAGTTCTGCCAATTTTGATAGTCAAATTATTGACCAATATCAAGTTAAAAAAATTCTTCACTAAGTACTCTAAGTCAATCATCATAACTTACCTCTTTACAGGAACCCTCGCGTACCATGCTCGTCTCTGCCCAAACTGGACCTGTCAGCGTGGAGAGAGAGCTCTGCACAGGGCTGCCTCATCGCGGGCCGCTCCGTCGCTGTGGGAGAGTCCGCCTTCCCATCGCCTTGCACGTCCTGTATATGTACTTCTGAGGGAGTAAGTTACATTGTTGTACTTATTAGATCTAAATCACAAACTGGACCTGTTAGCGTGGAGAAAGAGCTCTGCGCAGGGCTGCCTCATTGCGGGTCGTTTGTTCCTATTCCTACTTCGTCGATAGTTTGAATCTGTTATCCTAATCTGTAAAAAAAAATTTTACAATCGTATATATATATAATTCGTTACTTTTCTGTCGTTAAAATATTACAAAAACAGTATGGAGCATAGGCGAAGCTCTAATTTTCATACCATTAACGAAGGTTTCCTATTATTTATTTGGATTTTAAAAGTATATATATACTCTTTTTTGATTCGGGAAGCGCATTCAAGACTCTTACCTGCCGTAATGGCGAAATAGTTAGAAAACCAGTACGGTGAGAAGGAATACCTTCCTAAGGAAATAAGGATACCTTCGAGGTCATTCTAACATAAGCGAACATTGCAGGCCCAATGCGCATCGCTCCGCATCACAGACTGCGCCCAGCTGCTGCGCGAGTGGCCGCGGGACGCCGTGCTCCGCGACGACGTGTGCGCCGCGCAGTGCGGCGCCGCCGCCGCGCCCGCGCCGCACGCGCGCGCCCCGCGGAGACCCAACCTCAACTTCAAGTTCCCGGACTTGTCGCCGTTCGTAGCCAAGTGAGTGTCTCATGTGTAGAGGCGACTGGCTGACTGGTGGGTATCGTGACGTTCGAGGTCCAATATGACGATGATGCTCTTAGCATTAAGTCCGCCATTTGTTTAAACTTTAAACAAAAAGTATACTTTAAAGTACACTTTTGCTTTGGAACGATAAGAATTAAAAATAAATAAAAATTCAGTTACCATTTAAAGTAGAGTCAGCTTTAATTTTATCAACAATTGTGATGCTGTAAAATTATCGTCTGTCATTAGAAAATGAAAAAAATACTTTTGAGATACAGATACATCGTGACGTCTTTATTCCAAACGGGGTAGACAGAGCCTGGGACCGTAAGACTCAAAGGCCAATGAAAAAAAACTTAAAATACTCTAAAAATCAACTTATATTCAGGATTTAGACTTTTCTCTGAATTCTTACAAAATACCAGTTCAACAAATCGCTCTTTAGGATAAAGAAATCGAAAGCCAATCATCTCCGTTGATTATTACACCCCGTCCAAGCCAAAATAAAAAGTAATGGTCAACCAACCGATTTGATAAAAGGCGCTAAGGCTACTCGTGATGATTGCCTTACTAAAATTGTAAATATAAAAAAATATTTTTAATACGAATAATTTCTGAAAAGCTGACAATATCAACCCCAGTAAGCTACAGGTATTGTTTTAGCTTTTCAGAAATCACATATGTTTAAGTTTATTATACTTTAGACTAAGTTTTGTTACGTGATTTTGTATGCAGATATTTATAGATCTGGTTACCAAAAATTTATAACTTATTCGATCATTGAGTTACGTTAAAAAAGTTTAATGCTAATGTGCTATCTGAGATTTCTTAACATTATTACTATGTTATGATAAAGATCAATATCGAGTGTAAAGAGGCGACTATGAACTTCAAATGTAGATTTTTACTCGATACTTGTTCACATCGGCATATCTTTTAATTTGCCCAATTCTCAATTATTATGTAATTATTATATCATGTAAACGTTTTGTATAAACTTTTATTATGGCCATGTTTAGCTTTAGTTGATAACGTAAGGATACAGTCGTGAATGTTTATACAGAGCCCTGAAAGCATATTTTTCTTGTTATTTTATAAAAATAAACCTTAAATGTATTTACTAAAGGTTCATTTTAGACTTGAAACTTATTATATTCCCAACGATCCTACAAGTCAAAATGAACTTTATGCAGTAATTTTAAGACTCAATTTAAATGTGCTTTCAGCCTATCTGAGTGAACTGACCCATATCTATCTAGCTGTCATATTATAGCAAAGTAAGATTTACCATTTCATACTGCATGTTACCATTACGTAGTACAATAAATGAGAATTTACTGAGCATTACCATTCACTGCTTAGAATGCCTGGGGTCTAGAATGTGTAAATTATTTGTACAATATTGACGTAGTTTTAATTAGTGTTAAGAAATACAAACTCACCTAGTGACAATTTTATAAACTGATTTATAAGTTGTTGTTGTTTCATTCTCATTGCACCTTGCGAGTACGAGTAATTTAGAAACTGACTAAGCAGCTCCGAATTATAGATGCCTTTATACTTGTAGGGTGACCACGACCACGCGACGTGTTCTGCCATTTCTTTCGCACGCAGAGTTTGTGACAGAGATAGACTGAACGCATCGCACACTAACCTATCGGTTAGTTCAATCAGAGTGGAGCGCAGCGGAGAGGATTTTTTTTATGACACTCGAAAATAAACTTTAATCTATTGGGATATATAGTGCAAGATGCGAGCGAACATTTTATCATGTTAAAACGTTCATACACTTTAGGCTATGGTAATACGGTCCTTTTTTTCAATTTAGTTAATAAATTGCTCGTGCATTTTTGATCTGTCTGCACTACCTAACCCTAACGCAGCGTACCCCCTAAAGAATGTCAGTAGGTATAATATCAGTATTAAAGTGAAAATAATACAGAACAAATTCCAGTTGTGTCACCATTGATAGCCCTAATTATATAGATCTAATTTACGGAAAGACCTTTTACAAAAGACCAGGTATTCCCGCTGAGTATAGGTACATGCTAAAGACTAAGCACAACCTCTCGAAAAAACTCCACCACTCTAAAGGCTAAAATCACACTGGCGCACAGTCGAAGCGTCGCAGGGCGTGTCATGTTCTTCACCTAGAGTATGTTTATCTCTATTGTGCTATCAGCAAGGTAGTAAAAATTTGTGTTATGAAAATATGGAATAGCGCGACGACCGCGATGTCGCACTTCTTCTTTGGGCTGGAGTCGAGCGGTTATGCGCGTCGCCGCTCGTTCCTCGGGCGCACGCGACAGACGCCGACAGCACTGTGATAGGGTCGCACGTAGTAAAGGGTGGGATAAGTTTTTTTTTTTATTTTCATTATTAGATTATTTTAAATCTATTTTATTTATTACAGAAGTTTAAAAAAACGTATGCGAATTCAGTTTTTGTACACAATGTCATCCAGATGGCCACCATCAAGGCACTGGCATTCGTGTAAGCGCGCCCTAAAATTTTCCACCCCAGCCTGCAGGTTGCTTGCAAACTAACTCTAAACTGATGTTTGATGTATTACAAGTTGCCCCGTCTCGTTGTACTCATGTGTCGAAATTGTACCCACGAAATTCTTGCAATTCTGCACTCAAGTACTGCCTCAGCATTAGAGTATACCGTTCAGAGATGACATTCACTGCTCTGTCAAGCAATCTGCAGGCGTGTACTGGAAAATTTTAAGGCGCGCTTACACGAATACCACCGCCGTGAAGGTGGCCATCTGGATGACGTATTCAAAAACTGAATTTGCAAATGTTCTTCTGAACTTCTATGTATAATAAATAAAATAGATTAAAACTAATCTCTGATTAATTATGAAACTTTAAAAAATTAGTAGAGCTAAAACACTTCAAAAAGTGTAGTTGAAAAATATGACTCGACGCGACGCTTTGACTCGGTGTCAGTGTGAGTTGAGCCTTATAGGTAAATAAAAATAAAATATTAAGTAAAATATTTACAAATCACTTTATTTTGTTGCATATCAAGTCTATTTAGTTTCTTTTTACAATAAATACATTGCGTTTGAGTATAAAAACGAGTGTTGCAAAAAAAATTAACAACACAAAAACGGTTTGACAATTTCCGAATACTTGAGTCTTGATTTGTCAGGCTAAGCCCCGTCATTTCGATAAACACATGTCCCGGTGACAATTGCCGAAGTCGTGGAATCGCCACCAAGCGACCGATTTTGATAGCACTCTCACTGCTCCGAATTGTCCTGGAACAAAAGATATTCTAGTTGAAATACCTATAGCAAAAAAATAAGGGCAAATGCGCCTAGCGCCTACTTTCCTAAACGCCCAGTTTTATTAACAAATGAGAAAAATAGAAGAGCTAAGAGTCCATCTCAGTTGAATGGACAATAAGGATTTTTTTTCTGTACTGATGGAATTACATAGGGCGCACTATAAGTTTCCGGAACTGGCCACTTACATAAACAATATTTAAAAATTTATTGCAACATTTGAAAATAGAACTCTTTGGCTGTAGAATGCAGTTTGTTTCATCTGACTGTCTTTTGTTTTTACCTTGTGGCGCCATTTAAAAAATTGTGTGTCTGCATCAACATGGATTTAACTCGGGAAAATTTTCGTAGTATGATTTTCTACGATTTTAAGTGTAATTTGACAGCTCAACAGAGCATCGCTCGGCTTGAAACAGCTTTTGGCAATGAAGCACCATGCAAGACAACTGTTTATAGCTGGTTTGCAGAATTCAAGCGTGGTCGTATCAATCTCAGTGACGAATCTCGCGATGGTCGGCCGTCCACCGCTGTGACCAACAAAAACATCGATGCTGTGCGCCGTATGATTGAAACAGACAGGCATGTGACCTACCATGAAATTCGCGCATCCTTAGAAATAGGCATGAGTCAAATACAATTAATCCTACACAAACATTCGGGTGTGAGAAAGCTGTGCTCGCGGTGGATCCCACACAACTTGACCGAGGCTCAAAAAACGGACCGCGTCACTTGGTGCAGTGCCATGCTTACCAGATTCAACGAAGGTGCGTCAAATTTGGTGTGGGACATAGTAACAGGTGACGAAACATGGATTTATTGCTACGATCCCAAAACAAAGCAGCAATCGAGCGTATGGGTCTTTCAAGATGAGCCGAAACCAACCAAAGTGGCGCGCGTGAAAAGTGCATCTAAGCGGATGATTGCTTCTTTTTTTAATAAAACTGGACACGTGGCTACTGTTGCTTTAGAGAATCGTCGTACTCTGAATAGTGACTGGTACACGACCATTTGTTTGCCGGAAGTTATTGACGAACTCCGTAAAAATAACCGTAAACGCCGTATCATCCTGCACCACGACAATGCTAGTTCTCACACGGCCAGACAGACAAACGACTTTTTGAAGGCGAAAAATGTAGAACTCATGAGTCATCCTGCATACAGTCCCGACCTGGCACCTTGTGACTTTTTTCTGTTCCCAAAAATTAAGAACCAATTACGCGGTCAACGATTTTCATCACCAGAAGAGGCTGTCGAGGAGTATGAAAAACACCATTCAGAGGTCACCACAGAGGAGTGGCACAAAAGTTTTCAAAACTGGTTTCATCGAATGAAAAAGTGCATAGACGCCAAGGGAGATTATTTTGAAAAACAATAAATTAATTTTGTACCTTTAATAGTATTTTTTCATATTCATTCCGGAAACTTATAGTGCGCCCCACGTAACAGCACCAGGCGTCCGGTTGATAAATGTATGCTACTGTTGGCTACTGCGCTACACTTTACGGCCCTTTAGGGGATTTACAAGCGGCACATACTTGAACAAAGGTTGAACTAATAGGACAATCAACCATTCATTTACACGCCGTATTTGTCGAATTTTTATTGGGCGGTAAGGAAGCAGCATGTGGGAGATATCGCAAAGCAATGCATTTGTCTTCATGATACAGAAACGCAAAAAACGTAAAAAGGAATTCTAAATTTAATTGGATGCGTTTTGACGCTCGAATGGGTCTCTTGATTTCTTCGAATGTCCCACAATACAGCCCGTAACGCGCCCGGGGCACAGAATTAACCCTTTCACCGCGAACGTCGGATTTATCCGACAAACATTGTCGGGCCCATTCCGCGAGCGTCGGATATTTCCGACAAAAAAAAATGCTCGTATTGCACATAACTTACGTATCCACATCCCTTTTAGGTTGTAGGTATTTATTTTAGATTTACTACCCCTCGCGTTGGGGCACGTCAACTGATATAAAGTCTCGTGGTGAAAGGGTTAATATAAGTACGTATTATATACAACGGAATCTCCAAGGTTCCGCGCAATAAGCATCCCCGTTCTCCTCCCACCTCTAACTCGTTAGCGCTATGTAGAGGTGTTGAGCGGGCGGCTGCCAGGCGCCTGCAGCCGCCTCGATAAGGCGAGACCGTGGGAGAGGTGCGAAGACGGGAAACGGACGCTTATTGCGCGGGACCTTAGGAGATTCCGTTCTGTATGTAATACTTATAGTAATCAAGGAGTAATACTTATATACTAGCGCTTTCCCAAGTAAAGCGTCACCGGTCGTGGTCCGCACTTGGATTGGTGACCACAAGTGGCATAAAAATCTCCGTCCGTGCTTCGGAAAGTTCGTATAAGCCGTTGTTCCCGGCTGTCATCTTTTTATGGCAGTCGTCAAGCTATATCAGATGTCAAGCTATGTCAGACGGCCTCTGTGGCGTAATGGTCAACACGCTCGTCCGTCACTGGGAGGTTCTGGGTTCTATCCCTAGTCAGGAAAAATGGCCTTTATAACACAAGCTTAAGGTTACTCTGGGGCTAGCTCAATCTGTGTGATTTGTCCATATATATTTATTTACTTAAGGCAATCTGACACCAGTGGTGGCCACTTGCCTACACGAAAAACAAACCAAACTTATATTCTGTGCCTGGGGACTCTTTGCACATCACCACACACACAGCACTAGCTCACCTGCTGTCGTTCAGTGGCGTGTCAGTTGGCCGCCACCTCCTTGAACCCGTTGGCGATGGGCGCGTGCTCGTTGCTGCGCCGCCACAGCCCGTACACGCGCCCGGGGATGCCCTGCCACAGCCGCACGGTCCCGTCTTCAGATCCCGTCGCGTACAGCTCGCCGTCAGGTGACCACCGAACGCAGTGGACTGGCCCGAAGTGGCCTTTGTTCGACTCTACAATTGTATAACAAGAAATGTGTTTTTATATGGTATTTCGTATACTCATAAAAATATTAAGAAATATTAGTGCACAGTAGCTACATCACATTGCAGCTATGTAATTAAAAAAAAGTCGACCAACACTTTCATACAAGTAAATTACCTGCATGTCCTACCGAATTAAAACACTATTCGCCAGTTTCGGCCTATCGGTATATATGATATATCCCCCCTCCTTGTAGCACCATCATCAAGCAGAACTATATCTTTATACGTGTCCTACAATAATTTAGGACTAATTCTACCATAGCCAATTGGTAAGTGTATACAGACGAAAATTATATAATAAATTAATAAACTCGCAAAGTTCTGGGCCCATGTTGTAGTCAATCAAACTAGTACACTTTGAGGTCCTCCCCGCCGCAGACGAACGGCGTCTGGTTAGACGCCAACGAGGC
The DNA here is from genome assembly GCA_943193695.1 of Acrobasis suavella. Taxonomy (NCBI): domain Eukaryota; kingdom Metazoa; phylum Arthropoda; class Insecta; order Lepidoptera; family Pyralidae; genus Acrobasis; species Acrobasis suavella. Next base: position 9,111,196 of record OW971939.1, read on the forward strand.
TGAGTAACATTCACTACTTTTACCTATAGAACTAGAGTACACTCACCAAGCTCTGTGCCCGTGTTGTAGTCAAACTTGTACACTTTGAGGTCCTCCCCGCCGCAGACGAACGTCGCCCGGTTGGGCGCCAGCGAGGCCGAGTAACATTTCGTCGGCACGGGAAACTCCCGCATTTTGCGCATCGTATCCGAGGAGTAAAACGACACGTTTGTACCTGAAATAAAATTTGTAAATCATTGTATATTACGGCTATAGTTTTGAACTTAGAAATCGCGTAAGTTCCTATTTTGTTGATCCAAGAAAGCTGTTGTAGACAGCTAGTTATAAGAATACCAGAAAATAACACAAGTTAATAGAAAAAAAATCAAAGATTTTTTGACGAAATAATAAAAGAAACGTCGCATCTACAACTTCCGTAGATTCCGTGAACATCAGAAACTCTTTCTTTTATGGTTATTATGAGAGAATATGTAATTTAAATCTTGTTTACCATGAGCTACTGTGAGTATTGCCCCATCCCTCGATAATTCTAAGCTATTTGGAATCGTCGGAAATTCCACTTTGTGCACCTCCTGAAACAAAACACCAAATTAGTCAATACATTAAAGATTGAAATCATTCACGATGCAAGGTCATGCGGGTTCTTAATTCAGCTTAAAAACATGTTAATCATTGATACAATCAGAGATGAATAAAAATGAATTTTTGTTTCCGTGTAACTGTTAGTAACTTGACAGTGCAAAAATACATACAACTTGTCTTGGGTGTTTACTATATACGTATTTATCATAAAATATGGTATCGTTGAGTTAATATCTCATAACACAAGTTTAAGCTTACTTTGGGGCTAGATCAAGCAGTGAGATTTGTCCCTATATATTTCATCATCATTATTTCAGCTGCATTACGTCTACCGCTGGACATAGGCCTCTCCCACAGTTTCCCAAAATGACCGATCTAGAGCGGCCTGCATCAAGCGCTTTTCAACAACCTTGGTTAGGTCGTTTGACCACCTTATGGATCCTACGCTTCGCTTACCAGTACGTGGTCGCCATTCTAGAACCTTTTGGCCCCATCGGCGAAAGGTTCGTCACGCTATGTGTCCCGCCCACTGTCATTTCAACGAGCTAAACTACTGGGATATATCAGTAAATTATAAATCTATAACCATATATTTATTTACTGCATCATATAGATAAAGAAGGCAGATTTAATTTTACGAGTATTTTGTACTGACCTACTGAATATCCATAGATTTTTTTTTAATTAGGATATACCTGTCCACTGGTGCGGTCCCATACGCGCATCGTGAGGTCGTCACTGACGCTCACGATCCTTGAATTGTGCAGGAACACGGCGTGTCTGATGCTGCTCGTGTGGGCGTTTATTTTTTCTAATGCTGGAAAGAGAAATACAAAATATAAGCCAGCACATACTAAACATTTGTTATATTTAACTCTTTTTTCTCATTTTAAAGTCAATATATATATCATTATAAGATTTAAAATTTTGATAACAAATTACTGAACATTAAGATACCAAACGGACTGAGAATGTAGGATGATTTTTGCAAGCATAATCAATAATAATAATATAATAATTTCTTTATTCATCTTACACAATTTATACAGGTTTTCTTAAATCAAAAGAACAGTTTTCCTAAGCTAGAAATTGTGAGAGAATGGTGTCTGAAGTAGGTCTCAGAGAAACCTGTAATACAGATCACACAAGGTTCGAGTAGAAAACATTTAGAGAATAGACAATGTGATAATGTGCCGGGCGATGAAATAATAAAATATAACTTCTAACATATAATACGATAAACAAAAGATGTTTTAACTTATTTACAAACTCGATATAATAAATAGGTGTTTGCGTGTATGCGGAGTGATGTATGTGAGTGCGTTTTTCGTGAGAGTAGTGGTGAAAGTAGAAATGTTGGATGAATATGATGAATGAATGAATGAATGAATGAGTAAATATATAGATAAAAATTAATGAATACCTATATGTTCCCACATTTTCTCTTAGAAATATGAAAGAAATCAGGGTGTTCCTATTCAGAATTAAAAGTGAAGTGAATAAATACAGATAGATACATTTAAATCAGTGTACTATTTTAATGGTGTAAGAAGCTTTTCAGCATGATCATAGTTTAATGTTCTTAGATAGTCAGAGACTGTACGCTTACAGCTGTATTTTAGCAAGGGATAGATGGTCAGAGTTTTATTGAGTTGGTTATATAGAAAAGGTCCAAGAAAAGGAAAGAAATTATGCATACGGATGGTACGGAAGGCCTGGGATCGACATACGATGTCCGCTCTGCGGCGGTTTCTCAATAGGTCTGGATCAAAAACCAGTAGAGAGTGTTGCTGAAGAATTATATGAAGAATGAAAGTTTGTCGGACTGTCAAAACATCCCACTTACTGTATAGTTTTTGAGTGGGATACTGATAGGGTAGACCAAGTCCAACCTTTAGAATCAACCGTTGAGCTCTCTCTAGTTCAATGATATGACAATTAGCGGCACCGCCCCATGATTTAATACAATATTCTATAATAGACTGACAAAGAGCATAATAAACCATACGAATTGTTTTGAAGTCAGCTACATGTCGCAGATTCCTAAATATATAAACTAGTTTACGTAGCCTGTTAACTAGAATATCTATATGCGGTTTAAAATTGAGTGTCTGATCGACTTTAACGCCTAAGTATTTTATACTACTAGTTCTCTCAATAGTGGGACAGGAACACGAGGCTGATCTATTAGCGCAGGTATGGGCCTTGATGGTATATGATTCATGGGGTAGGAAATCTGATCTAAACGCATGTGTTAAGAATTTAGTTTTACTGACGTTAATAGTAAGTATATTAGCATGCAACCACGAACACACTGCATCAAATCCATTTTGAGCCCTAGTAAACACTTCCTGCCATAATACACCACTAAAAAAGAGTGCTGTATCGTCGGCATACGTTAAAATTTGACAGCCAGGCAATTGTAAATTGCATAGTCCGTTAATATACACTAGAAACAACGTGGGACCAAGTACGCTGCCCTGAGGAACCCCGTATGTTACAGGCAATTCATCACTGAGCCACTGCTCAATCTTGACACGTTGCTTTCTGTTGGTTAAGTAGCTAGAAAATAATTTCAACGCTAGACCTCTTACTCCTAGTTGTTCAAGTTTGGATAACAGGAGGGGAATAGAAACTGTGTCGAAAATAATCAAGCACACACACTTATTTTCTTCTATGTATTATGGTTGAAAACTATTAAACTTATGTTTATTATTCCACGACAACCTGCACTTCGCATAAAGATAAGAAATATGACTCAGAATGAACTACATACGAATAAGTCCAAAGACAAGAATTGATGTGTGACTTCGACCTTCTTATTACCAAATACTCAAAGTCGTTTTGGAAATCTTTGGGAGACGCTTATTTCCAGCAGTGGACGTTGTGCGGCTGAAATGATGATGAATGATGATGATGATTACCAAATTCTGTTCTGCAGTCGTGATTCAAATAAAGGTAAATCGGACTTGGATCGATATCCAAGTCTCATCGGGTCCGATGACCTGATGAGATCAGTGACCCAGTGCGAGTACGTATTACTATCGCTTACCCAGGTTAAGTGACCCTGGGCCTAGTCCACATTAGGATGGGTGACCACAAGTGGCATAGACATTTCTTTAGCTCCTCCGTGCCTCAAAAAGCACGTTAGCCCATTAGTATTGGCTGTCATCATTGTTTGGCAGTAGTCAAGCTATGTCAGATGCCTGTAACTAAGCAGACTAAAGAATTCTGACACAGTGTTGGCCATTTACTCACACGAAAACTAAAAAAAATACTAAATAACACGCGGGAGACCACTATTAAAATAACCGGCCATGTGCGAGTCGGACTCGTGCACGAAGGGTTGCGAACCATTATCTATAAATAATCACGTTTGTTGTATTTGAGCCCCACTTAAATATTTAATAGGGTGACGACAGGGTTAGAAAATTATAATTGTAATTAGTCCATCTTTTTAAATTTGTATTGGGAGGTGACTTCAATGCTAAGAACATGTATTGGGGTTCCCGACTTACGAACACAAAAGAAAGAAAACTTATGTGCGCCATTACAGAAATAAAATGTGATGTTGCATCAACAGGTTCACCTACATAGCCAACGGACCCATCAAAAACCCCTGATCTCATAGACTTTTTTATTTATAAAAACATGTCGTTTAACTACATGCAAACTAATCAAAGTTATGATATGAAATTCAAATACTCAGCCATATATTTAGAAATAAACGAAAAAGTTATATTTAAGGAAGATAATTTAACCCTAGTCAATAAATATACAGACTGGGATAGTTTTAAAATAGAATTAGACAGCCATGTAGACCTTAGAGTACCACTAAGACTCCAGAGCAACTAAATATAGATTTAGAGAAATTCGACAGCTTAATACAACATACTGCTTGGAACAATACACCTAAGAGTAAGAAAAGGACAATGAAAAACACATACCCATTAGAGATAAAAGACCTGGTAAAAGAAAAAAGGAGACAAAGAAAACTATGGCACCAAACTAGGTCGCCAGACGATAAAAAAAGTTGAATAACCTCACAAAACAGCTTAAAAGGGCAATCCAAAAACATAATGATGAGTGCACAAATACGTATCTCCGAAAACTGACCACTCACCGTAGTACAGAGTATTCTCTCTGGAAAGCTACGAAGAACATGAAACAGCCAATAAACCAAATTCCTCCCTTGAAACTTGGATTTGGAAAGTGGGCGGTTAGCAAAGAACAAAAAGCTGCTTTGTTTGCCGAACACCTTGAAAGGATCTTCAAACCAAACGACAGATCAGAAGGCATCGTTGAAGCTATCACTGAGGAACTCAGCGAAAATTATGATGAACAAATAAATATAAAGCTTGTAACTCCAAAAGAAGTTATGAGGGAAATAAAACAGCATATCAACCCCAGGAAATCTCCTGGCTTTGATCTTATACCAGGAGAACTGCTACACATGGAGATTTCCCGAGAAAGGCTTTAGTCAAACTAACTAATCTCATAAACGCTGCTTTGAGACTTAAATACGTGCCCGATTTATGGAAAGTAGCTAAATAAATAAATAAATAAATAAGTTCTTTATTCGCTTAAAGATTTGTACAGCATACGTTTGTTATTACACAAAAAGGTTGTTAAGGGTAGTACAAATTAATTTTTAAGCCCTGATTTCCAAACTAGGCAGGAGCCTGTATTTTGGAATCCAGTGTTCGGCCGTATTTTATATGAAGCGAGGACCAAAAGTTCAAAAAGTTAACAAACAAATATAGGTACTTAGGCTAAAAAACAAAATAAAACGAAATAAAAAAAAAAAAACATACAAGCATGGGGCATGTGTATGTATAGAAGTGTGTGATTGTGAGTGTGGTAATGAAGTGTGTTTGTGTTGTGTGTGCCGTGCCGGGAGTTGACAAACTGTTACCCAGGAACATCTAATATATTTCTAGGTAGCAGTTTCTCTGTGTCGTCATAGTCTTGTTGTGACAACCAAGTGGTTAGTTTTGTTTTGACCTCATACTTATTTAATCGATATATGTTTAGAGTGTTGTTAATTGTTTGATAGATAATCGAACTGGAGAAATAAAACTGTCGAGACGCAAATGAGGTTCTGTGCGGGGGTATGGGACATATTCTGCCGGGGGTTATCCTTTTTGATGGGTCTGGGAGTGGTAGTTTGACTGAAGTAATAATGATTCCAAAACCGAGAAAACCGCCAAATGAGACGACGTCGTACAGGCCAATTTCATTGTTATCCGTTATGTCAAAGTTATTTGAAAAAATATGACTAAAAAGACTAAAACCTATCATCGAAACCAAAAATCTTATTCCACCACATCAGTTGGCTTCAGAGAAAAGCATTCAACTATTGATCAAGTTCACAGAATAACAAATATAATTGAAAACACCCTCGAAAATGAAAAAGTCTGTTTTAAGCGCCCCGTATCTTTGTAATTTTTTGTTTCCCAGAGAAAAGAAAAGTACGTGTTCAATATTTTTTTAATAATCTAACCTCCCATCCCATATTACTAAAAGATATTTTTCCATTCGTCATGCCTATTTATTCTGTTTTTAGTATTTGTTATTAAAGCGGCAACAGAAATACATCATCTGTGAAAATTTCAATCGTTTCGCTATCACGGTTCATGAGATACAACCTGGTGACAGACAGTCAGACGGACAGCACAGTCTTAGTAATAGGGTCCCGTTTTTACCCTTCGGGTACGGAACCCTATTTACTACTGCACGTGAATGAACGTACTCAATACCCAACGCTTTTCGAGGTATATATGTCTAAAGTTACGTAGGCTTTATATAATTAATGAGAATGTCGTTTCGTTCGCCATTCATGGCCGAGTTCTGTTCAGAGCAGGTATTTACTAATTGCTTGCCAGTGATCAATGTCACGGAACTGTATTAATACACTGATATAAAAGACAAAGATCTGGCTTGTTGAGAGGAAGGAAATGAATGACTTGTACTTCTGTGCACATAGAGAACCTTCAAGTGTGATGTGACGTATCAGCCAGCTGAGACCACTGGCTAAGATAGATTTATTTATTTTCAAGCTGTTGCCCTCGGTCTTGCCTTCTTGCCGTTCTCGGGAATTCTGGAAACTATGGGCATACCCGGAAATATTCCTAACTGCAAAATTTATTGGAATATTTACAGATATATTGGGAATATTGGTATATACCTGTATATACCTCACATTTTTCCATCCATCTAACAAATATCCATATATACGTCCAACTCCATCTATACAAACTTTCGTATATATAACATCTATGTTTTAGCATAACGACAGTTTTATAGCTATCTATTAGATGGCAAGTGGTCTGGCGTTCATTCGTGTTTTTATCGTTTGATTGTCTTTCATATACATACCACGGACACATACAATCCAAACTAACAAAGCGCATTCGAACGCAAAATGGGAACGTAGAACACTTGACTGCTTAGGGTCAGCTCAAACCGAGGCACAACGCGACGCGAAATGGCTCACACTTCTGAAGAAAGATAGAACTTGTTCACTACACAAAAAGATCTTAGCGCGCCGTTGTACGTGGCGCTAAAATTTGTATCTTATTGACTAGTAAACAAGGTCTTTGTTTCTTCAAATTGCGCGCCACGCCGCGTCGCGTCACTTCTCAGTCTGAGCCGAACATTAATATGTGAGAGATTCCTAAGATTTACAGCGATCTATGTTTATACTATACACTAGATGCACGCTACAATTCTACTGAATCATTAAAAATATTTTATATCTGTAGAAATAAAATGATAATATTTACTCATGTTTGCACTAAATCTATAAATGGAATCGTAAAATTGTCCTATCACGCTATGAGCAAGTAAATAGATCAACAATGGTTGTTATTTCGGAATGTTTGCGCGCCAAAATCATACGTCCCGAGAAAATAATATCTTACGCATTCGTTAACTTATTTAAAGAAATAAGATGCTGGCAGATATAAATCATGTATTCATTTCATATTGTTCACTGACTGCTTTTTTCCTAGTCAATCAGTGTTATCAAAGAATAAGTACTAGTACTCACGTACTGAAGTCTTATTTAGAAAAGCAATTCAAAAAAATATCTCCTTAATGTGGTTAGGCGCTATGGTTTAATTTACAATGCAAGCCAATTTCATTCTTATTACTCTAGACAAACGATTAATGTAACTGAATTTTCCCCTTCAAAGTGGTCGCCGCGCGCATAGTAATAATATTAGGTAAAATTTCGATACCTAAACGAGGAGTGACACAGGCCTGGTGTTATGTCCAACAGCTGAGCAAAGCCCTCCTCGCAGCAGCCTTGCAGCTGAGCAAAGCAAAGGCCTTCCTCTTCCACTCGGCTGTGTCCATCAAAATAAATAGCAATAGATAACAAAATCCTGCTATTTATTTGGTCGACAATCAAAATATTTTTGACCGACAAATAGCTGAGCAGGCCTGCACATTAGCGTTTACCTATGTCTGTCTCATGTATTATGGCAAGTTAAGATTTCTGATTTCTGAATACTGGTGTAGAAACTCTGTGTGACCCCTGAGAAGTCACGTGTTATATATATAGTTATTAACCGAATGCGGCGAAGCCAAAAGGAGGGTTATATGTTTCGCCGCTATGTATGTATTTATTTACTTATTTATTTAATACTTTATTTACCAATAATAAATGGTACAAAAGGCGGACTTAATGCTAATAGCATTCTCTACCAGTCAACCTTCGGGATAAATAGAAATTTTGCGTAGTAGGCGTAAAAGTAATGTATACTCAAACAGTATGTACCAAACATACAACATATTAAATACATATAAAATAAACATATATTATACAATATACATAAATAAATAATATATATACATAACCATACAAACAATAAATACATTAAATAAATATGTCTAATTACTATAGAAAACCAGTATAAAAATTTCTGCTGCATTCAAGGAGAAAGTAAACGCATATGGACTTTTTTCTTAAAAAGATATCTGTTTGAAATAGTTTTAAGGTCCTCAGGCAGGGCAGGGCATGTATGTTCATCTGTTTCCTCGTATCTTTTATGATATCTATGGTATCTTAAGAATGACGTGTCGTTTGAAACGTCTTGGCTGTGCGCTGGTTAAAGGCTATATGGCACCCTGCATATGCCAAAAGGTACAATGCGACACAAATAAGTTGGACACGACAAAAATGGTGGACTTCAAAGCATTTTTGTACAAATTCCCGACACGTAAATTGAACCAAAATGGCAGTCGTCGGCGTAATACTTGTACCTGCGCCGATAACTGCCATTTTGGTTCAACCTACGTGCTGGGAATTTGTACAAAAATGCTTTGAAGTCCGCCATTTTTGTTCAACTTATTTGTGTCGCATTGTAAGTACTTAACTAAAAAATAAAATAAATTGAATCATACCATATTTGGTATGAAATGAAAAGGCTTTAAATGCACATTTCAAAAATAGATACATTATTAGCTGTTCCTCCCTGCTGTGCTTGCATTAACGTATATGGGGGTTTTAGGTAAAACATAGGCGGGTTTTAGTTTAAAAACCTATATTTTTTGTGCCATCTCGAAAAGTATTTTCCTGATAGCATACTAGCTGCGTTACTCGCTGATAATGTGAGTGACAAACAAGACAATCACATCTTTTCTCTTTATAACAATAGTAGATTTATAATAAAGTGACGTGCATTACTATTTTTGATATTTTATTATACGATCAGTGCCTACCTTATAAAATATGGAGCCGTTCTTGTAAATTAAGTATGATTACCTAAATAACAAGAACGGCTCCATATCGAAGAGAAAAGGTACATTTATCACTCTGCCATCATTATTAGGGTGGCACAGGGTAGACAACTTTGTATTGATGAAATGCACGCCACTTAGTACATAAGAGAGAGGTACTAACCTCCAGCCTCTGGTTTGTTCAGATCAAACACCCGTATCAACTTCTCGTTGCTCGCCGTGAGCAGCATGGTGTCATCTGCGTTGAAGTTGACGCTCTTCACGATGTGCTCGTGATCGAACGTATGCGCCACGTCGCCGAACCGCGCGTCCCATAACTTTGCTGCAACAAAATAAAGATATTTTAACCAACTGTTATCAATTTTACCTGTCTCAGTATCACTCAGTCAGAGATCTGCAAGTTAAATATGTCCCACTTCGCGGTTTTCGATTCAGCTAGCCCCGAAGTAAGTTTTAAACTTGTGTTATGGGATACTAAGTCAACGATAGTACCACAGACATACAAAGTGAAGCAGACTAAACATTACATACTTAGAATGCGTGGCAATTTTTCACTCGTAGTTTATTTACTATTGCCAAAATAATATATTTTTAAACAGTAATTGCGGGTATTTGTATTCTAAGTACTCTTTCACATTCATAAAGAATATTACTTTACTATTTTTGTTTCAAATATTACCAATTATGATAATGAAAAACTAAAATGTAGATTCATGCCATGCGACATTCTTTGTATTATGCAATAATGTTTAGTCTGCTTCCCTTTATATGTCTGTGGATAGTACTTATATTTTATTGTAAATAAAAAAATGACGTCTTTTTGGTAAATATTTTCATAAATAAGAAATTGGGATAGCAATGTAAATATATAAGTAATAATAATGTCATAAAGATGGTGTGATGACGAGCGTCAGTAAATAAAAGACGAAAACTTTTAGCTTGAGCTTATTTTGTCTTGACAAGCACATTAGGTTTCACAATAAAAACTTGTACACTAGTTATCCGCCCTTAACTGTGAACTCGGCAACCCCTTGACAGATTTGACTATTTTTTTTTAAATTCTACTGACCATATCTACACGCCTAACAAATTCCAACCCAAAGGTTGACTAGTAGACAACGCTTTTAGCGTTAAGTTCGTCTATTGTTCTGTAAAATTTGCATTTGATGAACAATAAGATTAATAAATTTTATGATAAATAAATCAGTAAATTTTATGAAGCTCCGATCAAAGATACTCAAGTTATGGACGAACAAACATCATACTAACATACAAATGCCAGATTGTTCAAGTACATTCGCTCGCTTTGCTTGCTCATTCAAAAAGTGTACTTTAAAAATCCTTCTGTCTTGCATTGAAATTAATAATTTAAAAACTATGAAAACAGTATCTGCCTCAGGTACATTTTATAGCATTGCAATCCAAGTATCAATCATTGTTGGGTTTCATTGGGTTATGTTGTCCCATCTAATAAATAAAAAGACGATCCACCAATAACAGCATTATTTTGAGCTTTCTCAGCCTCAATTATAAACCTTTATGATCACACTGCCTAAAAATCAAAATGTCTATGCCAAATTTAATTTCTATTGATTAAATAATGGTGAAATATTTTTTACTAGACTATTAAAAAATCCTGACCTATTGTTAGTTTATTCAAAAAGATTATATTGAGATGTATCATGATTCATGAAAAACAAAAGATGCATATAGACATAATAGAATAGAGCTGATCTGATAATGATACTAATGACACACAATAGGTATAGTTGTATAATTATGTTGTCACTTGAATTGATAAGTTTACTAGCCAGGTTATTGCAAAATGTAGACCTAAGTACATTTCAAACAGTTAGCTACAAATAGCTTCATTCCTGAGTTTTTATTTTTGGTTAGGTAGATTAAAATAAACAACAACTGAATAAAAAAAACAACTACAAGGATATTTGTTCTTGTCAAATGACATCAACTATTGTAAAACATAATAGATTTCCTTATAAGGCTCACTCTTATAAGGTACTAGACTCTTGACTTCGCAATTCATCTATGCAAACATTGTGTATGTGCATCAGAATATACATTAATATAAGAAAAATTGTGATATTCATAGTATTAACACTAGAAATAAAAATAGATTAGCTATCAAACTTTTCAGTTTGAAAAAGCTAAAAAATATTTGTGGGTCTTGGCTTGCGCCTCTATAATAAAATTCCTGACAATAAAGTAGCATTACCATTATCCAAGTTTAATACTGCCGTTAAAAATCATTTATTGAAAAATGCGTATTATCATGTAAATGACTATTTATCATCTGATCAAAATTCCTGGAAATAGTTGACTGCAAAATTTAATTGTAGTATTTAACCCGTCAGCTTCCCAGACGGTCGGATCCGACCGAGAGAACAATAGATAACAATGGGTTTGCAAAATTGCGGTTGTTGACAGGTTAAATGTATAATATCATGAATACTTAGCTTGTTAGCTTAAGTCTAAATCTGTATTGTAATTGTAACATAGCCCATAAGGCTGGGTAGGGACCAATGCTGAACTAGGTTTCTTTCGGCGCAATTTTCTCAGCAGTGGCTGTTTCGAAACGCTAGTAGTTTTTAGCTTTTGCAATAAAATAATATTTAAAAAAAAATAACCTTGAATAAGAGATTTTATCCTACATTTAATAAAAAAAATTGACTTTGAGTTTGACTTGACATCCAGGAAATATATGTTATGTAGTTAGGTAGTATTTTTTTAAATTATATATCCAAAACTTCATGTCATTAAATTTTCTGAAAAGTTTATAAAATTTGGTTGCCTATTAGCAGCTTGATAAATGTAATTGTAGTTTTATTTTTCTTCCTCACCGCAGCAAAGTAAGGAAGAAAGTGATGGCTGTATTCATAAAAAATTATGCCCTCTTAAATCACTTATAGTCAGTAATCTTAACAATTTAAGGAGTGCAGACATTTCATGAATTCAATAGAAAAAGCAGCATTTCTAAAATCTTATAAATATTGTGGGTAGTGTTCAGAATTTGTTAAAGATAAAACTATGGGATATACTTAATCAGACAAATAAATAAATAAAATAAAACTTACCTGAGAAATCTGCTGAGCCACTGGCTGCTAGACCAGCATTCTGTGTCAAGGCCACTCCCCATACTGCCCCCTTATGACCTTCGAAGGTCCCGATCCAGTCACCTGTCTCGCCTTGCCGCAACATGGGCTTGCCATCTGTTAAAAATGCACCATTGTCAATATCACAATAAATGAAACTTTTTTATGGACATGCCTAATATAGGATCTTCATTGATGCTGCTTTGTGGTAATAATTTATCATTGTTTTAATATTTATATGTAACAAAGAGATAAAGTTGTAATCATTTAATTTTCACTATAGTAACATTTTAACCAATTATTTTTTGTTGATTATTGATTTAATTTCACTTTACTCATGTACACTTGAAAAGTTGTAACTTATTAAAAATTAAAGTTGTTTATATGTAAACTATTAAGTAAGGATGGTATTTAATAGAAAGTATAGCTAGAAAGAATGCTGTACTCATGAAAAATATTCATACTAAATATTGAGTACTTTTCATAGGGCCTAACAACTTTATTTTATAACTACCAGCCCGCTCTAGCGTTGCATGTGTATATTATAAAACTCCAAAATAATTATTAAAACAATGAACATTTCAGAATTCTAATAAGATTATTTAGTTCAACCTAAAACCTGATATTCCAGGAAGTACACAAACACCCAGTTTTCTTCACACAAAGCATAAACAAGATGATACTTAAGTAATTACATCATAAAATCTGCTATTTTCCTCATAGGCTCAATACAATGAAAGTAACTTAATGACTTGTTTTTACCCTCCATCTCTTGACATTAATGTCAAGTACTCTGGTCAAACCTTGAGGAAGTACAAGGTGACCCAGAATGGGTGAAATGTCAACATATACAGAAACAATCTTTTGGTTCTAGTACAATTTTGAACGCACACAAAGGCACGGAACTTGTAAGTCATGTCGCGGCGACGTGAACAACACCACGATACGTCTACAAGGCGAGCCGCCGCCGCGAGGAAACTTACGAGCGGATACTCAAGGTGCTTCCTGCATGTCCGGAAAGAGAAGGTCACAGCATGCATACTATGCACGCCGGCCGACCGGTCCACCGATATGAGGAAAGTGAAGGCCTTGCTTCGCAACGCCCAACATCTGTCAGGCTCAACCCAAACAAATACACACAAAAACACTTGCGAGTCTTCCTCCTACATCTAGGCCAAGGCAAAAGGGCATTCCCGAGCACATTTAGTTTTGCTATAAGATTTATTAAGCGTAAGAATCTCACCATAGGCCTGTTAAATCCTGGCTCGCTTGGTAATCGCCGTCGCCATGATGAGTTTAGAGTCGCTATGGAACGACACGCAGTAGATGTGATGGCTATTAATGAGACGTGGCTGTATGAAAACGAGGATGCGCGTGCACCCACGGTGCCCGGCTTTAGGTTTCGCCATGCTCCGCGCTCCGTGCATGCACCGCGCGGTCGTGGTGGCGGAGTCGGTTTCTACCTACGGCGCGGGATGTGTGCGCGGGTTCTGGAACACCCACCAGCACAGCATGTTGAACAGATGTGGCTCAGTATGAAACATGGGGGGTATAGGCTCGTCATTGGCGCCGCTTACCGTCCGCAATGGATGAACGTCGATACATTTATAGACGCGATGACTGAATCTGTAAGTTCTTTTTCTAACTTTGATCATGTTGTTTTGGTTGGTGATTTTAATATAGACCTACTGGATTGTGATGATAGTGATTCTAAAAAACTCCTTAACTTTATTGATGTGATGAGTCTCAACCAATACGTGGATGAAGCTACACACTTTACTGATCACTCAGCCAAATTGATAGATGTAGTTTGTAGCAGCACTAAAGTCATAAACCTTGTTGTTGACTACGTGCCAGATTTAAGTCATCACGCCTTTATTTCGTTTGAATTAAATGTTAAAAAGCCTAAACCTAAGCCTCGTTGGATAAGATACAGACCTCTAAAGGATATAGATATTGATAATTTTAATGCTGATGTCAACTCCATACCATGGGAGGAACTAATTTGTGATGATGTAAATGATACGGTTGAAGCCTTTAATAGTCAAATCAATGTTTTGTTTGACCTACATGCTCCTGTTAAAATTTCCTATATTAAAGAACAGAGCTATCCCTGGATAACCCAAACTATAAAAGAAATGATGCAGCTGAGAAATGAGGCGCACGCTAAGAGCCGCAAATCAAAGCTAAATAAGGATGTATCAGCATACAAGGAGTTAAAAAAAATTGTCAGTGAAGCTATACACAACGAGAAAACAGCTTATTTTCGTTACAAAATAGATCAAAACTTAAAGGATTCTCGTGCTCTTTGGAAAAATTTAAAACGTAACATTGATTTTAATAAACAGCAGACGGAACTACCCTACCACATTCGTAATCCTGACCACATAAATAGTCATTTTCTAAATATCCCTAGAAATTCTAATACTGTAAACATGTCCCAGTTATCGTACTTTTGGTTTAATAGATTTGGTCCGTCGGTCTTTAGTTTAAAACCAGTTGATGAAACCACAGTTTTTGAAACTATTAAGCAAATTAAAACTAATGCACAAGGCGTAGATGGCATATCACTGGATATGATTATGCTAACACTCCCGCGCACGTTACCTATTATTACGGCTATTATTAACATGTCCATGGCAAGCGGTGTTTTTCCAGACTTATGGAAACATGCTGTAGTTCAACCACTCCCTAAAGTAACGAATCCAAAAGAATATAAAGATCTGCGAGCCGTTAGCATTCTTCCCTTTTTGTCCAAGATTTCAGAAAAAATCGTATGTAAGCAATTGGTAGAATATTTAAACGCTAATAATATCCTACCTTCTAAACAATCTGGCTTTCGTGCTGGTAGAAGCACAGCCACAGCGCTTTTGGACGTGGTTGATGATATTTTGAAGGGAAGAGATATAGGTGAAGGGGCAATACTGGTATTACTTGATTATTCTCGTGCTTTTGACACAATGAATTCCACTTTGCTTATGGCAAAACTTGTTTATTATGGCTTTGATGGTCCTGCATTGAGGTGGTTTTCGAGTTATTTCACGGGCCGTACCCAAAGAGTAGAAGTCACCTGCAGTGACGGTACTAAATTGGTATCTAGAGACCAACCTATTAATACAGGTGTGCCACAGGGGTCAATATTAGGACCGATACTGTTTATTTTATACACAGCCGATTTACCTAAGTGTTTGAGTAGCAGTGAGTATCATCTATACGCGGATGATCTTCAGATTTATCAAACATTTAAGCCATCTGAGACAAATACTGTTGTAAAAAAAGTAAACGAGGACCTCGTGCGAATTGCTGAATGGTCAGATGCCAATGATCTGGTTTTGAATCCCTTAAAAACAAAATATCTTGTCTTAGGCACAAAAGCGCAGGTCTCTGGTATCAAGAATCACTCACCTGAAATTAAATTGAATGATATACATATCAATGAAGTGGCTGAGGCTAGGAATTTGGGTGTTGTGTTTGATAATACTTTACAATTTGAAAAACATGTGCTTGAGACAGTGAGGACCTGCTATTACCGGTTGAAAGTATTGTATCAAATTCGTGAGCACCTAAGTGTAGAATCACGAATTTATCTTTGTGAATCTCTCATCTTGTCTAAACTCAATTACGCGGATGTTGTATTCGGACAATGCTTACTGGCTCGTACAAAGAAACTCATCCAACGCGTACAAAATTCCTGTGCCAGATATTGTTTCACCATTCCGAGAAGAGCACACATAACACCTTATCTAAACAGAAATGATCTGTTAAACATGGATTCCAGGCGTGCACTCCACTTCGCAGTTCTTCTTTTCGGCGTCATCAAAAATAAAAGTCCTTCGTATCTGTATCATAGACTAGAGTTCACCCGACGGGCAAGAGTTCCCGACCGCCTCATATGCCCCAGACATAAAACTGCTGCCTTTCGAGGTAGCTTTAGGTACGCTGCGACACGTTGTTGGAACAACATTCCACCACCTATAAGGCGTTCGAATACTGTTAAAACTTTTAAAGTTAATATGAAAAAGCATTTATTAAGTACTCAAAAATTGTAAAATCGCAGCTTATTTATTTATGTACTTTATTTTATTCTATCAATTTTTTGTATGTTTTTATATTTATATTTATAATTATATTTGTATTTATATATAAGTACTAAGTTTGTGTGTAGCGTATTTATAGTGTACATATAATGTCAGCTGCTGTATAACTATTTTATTACTAATTCATAAATTTGTATTTTTTTTTTTTTTTTTTAGTCTAAGCATGGCATCCGCGGAAGATCAGCGTCATGGTAACCCCATGACAAAATGCTGAGCGGAGACCAGTTTGGTACTGTTTGGTAATTTGTAATTGTACCTAATTGTATTTCTCATTTGTGTACCAAATAAACAAATTTTCTTTCTTTCTTTCTTTCACATATAAATCGACAAAACTTACCTTTGCAGGCAGAAATCAAATAATATCCATCTTTTGTAACGTCACTAAAATCCAAATGCACAACTGGTCTTGTATGGCCACCACATGTGAGAGGAACTTGCTTGAATGTTGTCATTTTTGTTTAAATTTTTATGTTATTGTACTTTTAGAAAATAAAACTAATATCTTTGTAACTAAAATTAACCTAATGAGTCTGATCGTACTGAATGTTGACAATCGACTGACGGACGGTAAAATGCAAGTCAGTGTTGCTATAGAATGATTTGTTTATTACCACAGATTTTTATACTTACCTTCAATTTCGTAGTATGACCCTGTGTGAGTACCCCTAAAGTTATGTGTACCCCCCGAAATTACACGTATTGCAGTTGCAAGTACCCTGTTTACTCATTGCTGTTAAAAAATAACGAATTATTTTGATTTGGTACCTAATTACCTAGGATTATGTTGGTTTGGTACCTTGGTACAGACGACAGGCTTGTTAAAGGCGTAAAGGCATTGTATTGTCACTGGTTATGTTTTTCAAATGTATATAGTTATGTAGGTATGTATATTTTTTTGGTATGCTCTGCCGGACAGGTTGAAAGATATAAGCTTGTCGTTAGATTCGTCTCCAGGGGATACATGAATTTTTTGAGGTCCAGTGCTACCCTCATTAGAAATAATTTTTTGACCGAGCAATCGAAGCGAGCGATGGCTTCAATTCTAGTTGGGGCAAAAACCATTGTTTGTCTTTATATGTTCTGTATTAACTCTCGAACCATTGAACCAATTTTGATGTTTTAATTCGGGACGCACCAGGGGACGCATTTTTGAAATCATTTGTCACATTACGAATGGTTTGCGCGAGCGTTTCCTTGAATCAATCGTGATTCGTGTGCGAAGGATTTGCAACGAGTGGTTTTGACCACTCGTAATTTTGACATTTGTAGCGTGTTTTTTGCTGACAATATGGTTTCAGAAATACGGCCAAATGGTATTTTACGCGAGCGATGAGTTAGAAAATTAAACGTTTTGTGTTTGGGTAAGTCCCTTAATGAAAAATAGCACTCCTGCAATGGAACGGTATAAGTTGAAAATAGAATAACATAAAAATAGTTCTAATAAAATGTAAGATGCGGATCGGGAGTCTCAAAGGAAACAACTGTATGCTACTAAGTATCGATTATAATTGACTCAAATCTCTTACATTGATCTGGACAAAGACATATGCATATGATGTACATAAGTAGTTATAGTAAGGGTGCGTTCACACTATACCACAAAAATAAGAACTGCTAAAAATGGCCTAGGGGTTTGAATTGTTTATGTATGATGTCTTACATGAACGCAATTCACGCGAATGACGAAATCGTATAAAAATAATATATACTTAGGGCGCACTATAAGTTTCCGGATATGCATACAGTCCCGACCTGGCACCTTGTGACTTTTTTCTGTTCCTTAAAAATTAAGAACCAATTACGCGGTCAACGATTTTCATCACCAGAAGAGGCTGTCGAGGAGTATGAAAAACACGTTTCAGAGGTCACCACAGAGGAGTGGCACAAAAGTTTTCAAAACTGGTTTCATCGAATGAAAAAGTGCATAGACGCCAAGGGAGATTATTTTGAAAAACAATAAATTAATTTTGTACCTTTAATAGTATTTTTTCATATTCATTCCGGAAACTTATAGTGCGCCCCACGTATTAGGCTTATTTATTAACTGATGACAAGTATGCAATCGATAATTTAACTTTGATTTAGTAAAGTTTACCAATCATGAGTCCAAAAAGTAAGAGTACCAAAAAGAGCAAACTACTTTTTGCCTTTTACAACTTACACGTGGTCCCAGGCTCTATCTACCCCGTAAGGAACAGAAACGTGAAGTGAATATTAATTTAATAACATTTCCCAATTTATGGGTAAACACTTTGTGATGGCAGTATCACCGTCAATAAACCATAGACATGCTTTTTTTTAAAGTTTTGTTAGAATTTGGCTGGTTAGCTTTTTGGCTCTATTTTAAAAAGTATGTAACTTTTCTTTGCCATTTAAAAGTAAAAGTTATATGACTAAGTTCATCCTCTATGGGTATGAGCCTATCTCTGTCTATGGTAATTCCACTGACGTGTCTTGACGTTGACAAATTATTGAATTGTCAAAATTTATTTAGTTTCCCAAGAAAGATTGTGCATTTTCAAGGGATTAAATCACCAAAAATGGATTTCTTTACTTCAATTCCAACGCACATTGACTATGTCGGCCAGGCGAAAGCAGAGAAACTTTATAGAGCCATCATTACATTATTCAGTATTGTGGGATTTGTTTGGGGTTACATCGTACAGCAATTCTCTCAATCTGTTTATATCCTTGGCGCCGGCTTCATCCTAGCTGCGATCCTGACACTTCCACCCTGGCCCATGTACCGTCGCAATCCTCTCAATTGGCAAAACCCAAGAAATACGGACGAGAAACCATCAGGCAAGAAAGGCAAGAAATAGGCATACTATTTGCATTCCAGTACATCTGTTGTGTATCTCAATAAAAGCTAGTTCGTAAGTATTATGTATGTTTTATTTCATAACCAAAATTCGAATTATTCTTCTCAAATCATATACTCAACAAAAACTTAAAAATAATTCATATACTTAAAAACAATGTCAAGAGGTTCCCAAAATTACTTTGAGATATTTGTGCCTTTGAGTAAATACATTATACATACCCCGCACTCTCACTAATCATATGCAGTGTACTGGAGCAACAACTATAAGTAGCCAAACAAAAGATAATTCAAAATACTGCTGTAAATCTATTGATTTCAATCCAGTTACTATTCCTTATCTTTGCAGAATTTAATGCATGTAAATCTGACCAACAAAAACTATTCTATATGTTGTGCATTTACAATAGTGACTAAGCTATTTACTAAAAGACAAATAAATTAATGTCCCCACTAGTTTTATTGAAATGTCTTATTGTGTAACAGTGGGAAAGTTAGCTTGGAACAAGTTCAAGAAACTTTGTTTGATACATGTAGTATGTTTTTTGATTAAAATTAACATGAAACACAAACATTAATAGACATTAACTCTAGGTGAGTAACCCTTGCTTGTTAATAAGGTAGTCTGTTTATTTGCAAAATTTCTGTCATTCATTAGTTGTTTATAGTAAACATCAAAGGTTGAGAACATACAAGCCAAACATCAACTACAGTGGTATTTTTATGGTTCATAATAGTTTTTGTGTAGAAAATGAGACTTACGAAGTGTTACATTCAATAGTTAAATTGAACAAACAAGAGAAGTTTCAATGATAAATAAGGTGTCGA
The DNA here is from genome assembly GCA_943193695.1 of Acrobasis suavella. Classification (NCBI taxonomy): domain Eukaryota; kingdom Metazoa; phylum Arthropoda; class Insecta; order Lepidoptera; family Pyralidae; genus Acrobasis; species Acrobasis suavella. Next base: position 9,131,379 of record OW971939.1, read on the forward strand.
ATACCAGCTACCGTCAACTCAAGACTGACAATTTTACAAGTAATAACAATGGAGATTGTGAACACAGTCTGAATGTTCACTATTTGTCAGTTTAACATGGAAAGTTTATAAGCTATTGTAAATTAATAGGTGTCTGTGTATTGTGAGCAGTATGATACAGTTCACAATTTTTTATAAACTATTGGTGTTCAAAATCATATGGTGACACATATACTTAGTTTGGCCATAAATACTGTTACAATTAAAAATAAACAAAATATTACATTTGAATTTGGAATCACGTTATTTTTATATAATTTTTCATTGTCTTTTCTTATTTTGGCGCCAATACATTGTACAATATTTTGCAATATTAAAATGGAGTGGGGTGATAAAGAAAATCGAATCGCTGTGATTGCATTACACAAAGTAGGTATTTTTTTTTCTGTGTGTTAACATATCTATATTCTAAATAAATACGCTAATTGTATTACGATCTAGCCTAAACTCAGACTAATTTATCATTGACCTAGTTTTATAAAATACTTATTTAATAAGAATGTGTCCATCCACACTTTTCTTACTAGCTCTATTAAGGGGAAGGCACTCTGTTAATGTGTCTTTAGTTTTCATTGTCACTATTTTTCACTATTATACATATGTCACTGCTACACTAGTTCGAACGGTTTAGTTCTTTTAAGTCTTCGCACAATGTCTGTGCTGTCGAGGAGCTGTATCGCCTCAACACTCACATGATGAAGCAGCCTAAGCTTGTGTGCTTCGGTATACTTTTTTAAAATTCTGTCAACGAACTGTATGTTAAGGTCACGATGCAGGTCGTCATTTCTTACATACCACGGAGCATTAACAATATCCCGCAGCACTTTATTTTGGAATTGTTGGATGATATGTTGCTTTGTTTAGTACAGCCCCACAGCTGTATGCCATAAGTCCATACTGGCATAAGGACTTGTTTATAAAAGAGTTTGTTTTTAATTGACAAGGTACTCTACCTTGTCAATTAAAAACAAACTACTCTTCGTCTTCCAAGCAACCATTGCATTTTCTGATACCGTATGTCAAGTTCTCCTCTTTTTTTCTTGACATGAGCTTTCCAGCGCAACTTTGCGGCGAGGGTCATACCTAAATACTTTGCTGTGTCTTCGTACGGTATTTGTTTTTCATTGATGTATACGGGATGATATTGGTCTTGCTTGTTTGTAAAGTTCACGTGAATTGAATTTGATTCAATAAGTTTGATTCTCCATCGTTTTGTCCAGTTTTGAACTTTGTTAACAGCTACTTGGACCTTTTTTGCAGCTACCGCATGGGTGCTTCCGACTGCCATTATAGCCGTGTCATCGGCGAAGGTCGCAATGGTGTTGTTTTCTAAATAAGGAATATCACAGGGCCCAAAACACTTCCCTGAGGTACTCCAGCTTTTATTGCCTTAAGTTCAGAATAATCATTTTCTTGCCGTACTCTGAAAACTCTATCTGATAGATACGATGTTATTATGTCAACAAAGTTTTTGGGGAGCATTTTCTTCAGTTTTGTGATAAGGCCTTCATGCCATACTTTGTCGAAAGCTTGTGCTACATCTAAGAAAACCGAAGAGCAGGCGTTGTTGCCTTCAAGGGTTTTTTCAATTATATTTGTAATCCTATGTACTTGGTCTATTGTTGAGTGTTACAAAGTAGGTATGGAGCCAAATGCAATTTTTAAGACTATTAATAGCTACAATAAGACCTCCTCTGTTTGTGACAGAAAAAAATCTGGCCGTCCACGTAGTGTTCGTACGAAAAAGGTGGTCAAAGCAGCAAAGAAAAGAATTCGAAGAAATCCTGTCCGAAGTCAAAACATTTTATCACGGGAGATGAAGATATCAACTAGAACCATGTCGCGTATTTAAAGAGATGACTTAGGACTTGCAGCCTATAAGGGACGTACTGGTCATTTCTTAACTGATAATTTAAAAAAAGATAGGGTGGTAAAATCGAAACAACTACTGAAGCGGTACGCAAAGGGCGGTCACAGAAAATTTCTGTTAACGGATGAGATTTTTTTTACAATTGAGCAACATTTTAACAAACATAATGACCGTATTTATGCTCAAGCTCTAAGAAAGCTTCCCAATTATTCGACAGAGTGCAACGTGGGCATTATCCGACTTCAGTGATGGTTTGGTGGGATGTTAGCTATGAAGGAGTGACTGAACCATACTTTTGTGAAAAAGGTATCAAAACATCGGCATAAGTGTATCAAGATACCATTCTTGAGAAGGTAGTTAAGCGCCTTAACAACACCATGTCCAATAACCAAGAATGGTCCTTCCATCAAGACTCGGCACCGGGTCACAAAGCTCGGTCCACGCAGTCTTGGTTGGAATCGAACGTTTCCGACTTCATGAGAGCTGAAGACTGGCCGTCGTCTAGTCCCGATCTTAATCCGCTGGATTATGATTTATGGTCAGTTTTAGAGAGTACGGCTTGCTCTCAAAACGCCATGATAATTTAGAGTCCCTAAAACAATCTTCCCATGAATTTGAATGAGAATTTTCCCATGGAAAGAGTGCATGCTTCTATTGATAACTATATTGCAGCCAATTGAGACCACTTCGAATAAGCTTTTATATTTTAAATTGTTTTATATTTATGTATTAAACTAACACATTGTACAAGTAATAAATATTATTTGCAATAGTTTTTTTTTTTTTACAATATTTATGGCTAGACTAGGTATATACAATATAATGTAAAATATAGGTTACTATCAACAAGATTTACTTCCTCGAGATATTATAAAAAAAAATAAAAAAAAGCAATTACATACAGAATACCAGATGATGAGAAAATATGAAAAAACCTTTAGCAGTATCATCGAAAAACATTACCTTCCTTTGGCAGGTTGGTTGAAATTAAAGCTCCAGTTTGAACATTTAAAACTACCTAGTAATGTCATGAATTGTATGAAATCAGCTAATCTCATTTTAATGCTAACCAATCTAATTGACATGACAAGATAACATAGATAGCTATAGTTCTTTCTATATTATTGTTGCAGTCAAAAAACATGTATTCACAGACATACAAAGGGAAGCAGACCAAACATTAAATACTTAGAACATGTGGCAATTTCTTACTCATTCCTTTTTTAAATTGCCTAAATAATATATTTAATTAATAAACAGTTATTGCGGGTTATTGTATACTAAGTACTCTTTCACATTCGTAAGTATAGTACTTTACTAGTTAAAGAAAAACAACAAAACTTATGTACTTAGCTTAAGTGTAAATTCATGCCACGCGGCATTCTATGTATTATACAATAATGTTTAGTTTGCTTTCCTTTATATGTGTGTCATGTACTATTTGTTTACATATAAATACAATAAAAGGCCTAGAGTAATTGCTATACCAAACAATTACTTCAATTATCTAAGTTGAACATAAAATAACATAAAGATCAATATTTCAATGTATGAAATGAAAAAGAAAATCTGAATACCCGCAAGCAGTTTTCAACTCAGTCATTGCAGCTTTCAAAGATAAATAATCTCAATTCTAATACCAAAAATACTCAATGTATTATTATAAATCCTCATTAAAACTAAACTTTTCTCTAAGATTTTTAAAAATATTGTAAATCCTACTTTCATTGCACACGTCACAATTATCACTGGTGGTATCTACATTAGCACTACTACCTTCTTTACTATCACTGGTTTGTTCGTTTTCGTTGTCTTTAGACTTCTCTTGTTCATCATCGTTTTTATTAGTGTTTTGTTCACTGGTATCACTATGATCCGTTTGAATATCATTGATTGTGTCTTCTGTTATTTCCTCCGGTGTTTCCTCATGATCAAGCATTTGTTGCAGAGTTATAACAACGAACATGAAGGTGACGCCAAAATTGACAAAAGTGAGTGAAAGTGGTCCCAACACTAATATACAGACTGCCATTGTGAACAAAGCTGCTGCTATCGACTCGTAGTTTTTCCTGAAAAAAAAAAACATGTTTTGGCAATTCTTAAATTTAAAAAGGAACTAGCTTTTCGGGCGTTGCGCGGGCTGCAAGCAGCCCGCGGTTTTTCGTGCAGCTGTTGAGGTAGGCTAAATATGTTTCCAGTTCAGAAAATGTATAAACATTGCAGTCTGTTAAGGAAACATGAAAAAATGTGTGGGCGGCCATCTTGGATCCAAAATCTGATTGCAGTTTCGAGTTCCGCGGGGTGCTTTACCCCATGATACAAAATTTTAGACCCCTTCGACGTCCCATGGAGTAGTAACGAACGAAACAATTTTAATTTTTTAAAATCTAGACGCCATCTTGGATTCCAAAAAAAATATGATATTTGGATTTTTCGTCTCAAAATATATAAAGATATCGATTTTCAGCCAAATCGGAAGCAGTTGACTTACGGCGGCCATCTTGGATTTCTTAAAAATTAAAAAAAAAAAAAACAACGCAGCGCTTGGTGAGAGTGGCTCGGCCTACGGCCTCGCCTGCGGCCTCGTGTAAATTACTTAGGGAAGTGAGTGGGGAGAAGGGGGGGGGGGGGGGGAATGGCTCGGCCTTCAGCCTCGCCACTCAGCTCGGCTTTCGGCCTCAGGCTGCGCTTAGTTACTTAGGGGGGACTTTTGTATGAAATTTGTATGGAGGGGAATTGTCCATGTAGGGCGGACATCTCGAATTTTGAAAAAAAAAATTAAAAAACAAATGACACTCGTCAAATTGCTCACAACCCCCTACATTTTGGAAAAAAAATCACGCCCCTAACCCCAACCGTTTTCGCAGGCCGTACACCTTCCACATGAGGTTTCCGCAGATCTTGAAATGTCAGATTTTTCTGGTACTCCATTTAACACCCTTTATACGATGGTATATCATTCATTACCCCTGTCACCCGGGAACAGACTAAACAACTCTGTCAATGAGTCAGTGAGTGAGTGGTATTGTAGGTTTATAGTATTTAAAAAGGAATAAGATTAAACGAGTATGTAACCTACAGTGATTCAGTATTTTTAAATTAAATTAATTTAAATGATTTATTTTTGTAGTCATGTAATCCTAAACATCAACAAATAACTTACAATTTCTTCTTTGGTCCTTCCATCTGCCATATTACAGTTGAACAAGCCGACATGGCCATTCCTGTGGGCCAGGATGTGTCTGGTTCTAACACCATCGAGTACCTGCCAAAGTATGATGAAATTTATAAGTATCTCTATACTTACAATAAATAAATATAGTTTTCAAGGACATTGCCTGGTTATACTAGATTTGGATGTACTTGAAAGTTTAAACTCTTCATTCCAAAGGAGGTATGTAATGTTGCCAAGTGGAGCAAAAAAAGCTAGAACCCAAAAAGGATTAGAGTAATGGTACAGACCAGAAATCTGTGGTACAGATGCTAGATCCATTAATATAGAGCTGACACGCAAAGTAACCATGAATATAGAGTTCATTTTACAACCAGTTTATTAATGATATAGTCCATGCCTGCCTTAAATTACTTACTTGAAATTCCTAGCCCAAGTCATCAACGCCGGTACATTCACCAACGTAACTACCATCCACATAAAGAACAACATCATGTGGAAATTCAAGTTATTTAAATCCTCATCTATACTATCTTTATCTTTTTTAACTTCTTCGTCACTATTTTCATCACACTTTGGCACTGTATCGCCCTTTCCTTCTTCTGAATTTAATACTGATACAGTTTTTTCACTTGACGACTCTTTCGGGTCATCTATCTTGTCCTTTATTTCTTTTATGTCATCTCCTTTCTCATTATTCTCTTTGATCTTATTCTTAATGTCTTCTATTGCTTTGGTTTCTTCTGTTGTAGTCTTTATAAGACTAGTTTCAGATTTATTGCTAGTGCTAACAGTCTTTTTAGTTTTGAACATTCTGCACATTCTTGACGCGAATTTCGCCATCAGTTTGTAGACGTAATCCTCGAGATATTCTTCATACATTTTTGATAGCTGTAATTATATATTACTGTTATAGTAAACTGACAGCTCAGGCACTAACGAAAATTAGGGAATTTCTGACTCTACCTCTGCTAATCAAATACAACCTAAGAAAATATATTTAACGTTTAACAAAAACGGTGTATACTACAAAATTAAATAATTACCGCGCCAAAATGTACGAGTGTGGATCGGCTGGTCCACTAGTTAAAGTTGTTCACATTAATAAATACTTTTACCCCCTCTTTTAAATTCGTAGAATTCTTGATTCTTGTGTCTGTATTCTAGATTTTATGGTTTTGCAACAAGATTATTTAATTTGTAAAATTTACATTATTATATGTATCGAATTTTTCAAAATCTCGATTTTCTTTATTTATACTAACCAAAAAGGCATAGAAAGCAGCGCCAGCGACCAGAGAGGCTGCGCCACAAGACAGAGGGACTGCGGAGACGAGCACCACGCTCACCACCATTGGTATCTTCTGAAGCCCAGACGCTACCCTCTCCGCAAAGCCACTGCTGCCACGCCACACTATTCTGTAGCGAAGAATTTTATTTTTGTTTAAAAGAGAAATGCATGTACATACTTTTAGATTAGTCCACAAAAAATATATCTATTCAGGAGTTTATTTATTAAAACAAAATATGTGATATTTAAGTGCTTTTTACGGCCACTAGAATAGAATATAAGAAGTCAGATTTTTATTCCTGCATTTTCCAAAAAGTTTTGGAAAGAATTATATGTGGTTTATCAATAATTTTTAGACAACATCCACATACAATACATACATATAAACAATACAAGCAGTAGTTGATGAGCTAGTTGTTTTATGACCATCACAAGGATAGCCGCAGCTGCCGCAATGTTTATGTACGCTGGCAACACTATGAGCGAGCGGGCGAAATAAATGATGTTAATTTGCACTGAATAAATATGTTTCTTTCTTTATTTATTTCTTTCAAACATAACAACTTTGGTTCCTGAAGATTTCGTATTCAAATATATGAACAGGGATACTTTACTGACCTAAGCAGTAGTCGATGAGCCAGCTGCGACGCAAAGACCATTAAAAGGACAGCCGCGGCTGCCGCAATGTTCAGCAGTCCAAGCGCAGTCATGTATGCTGGCAACACTATGATCGAGCGAGCGAAGTATAGCAACTTTTGGTTCCTGAAGCTTGCATCTTCAAATATGAACAGAGATACTCACCTAAACAGTAGTCGATGAGCCAACTGTGACGAGAATACCATCACAAGGACAGCCGCAGCTGCCGCAATGTTCAGCAGCCCGAGCGCAGTCATGTACGCTGGCAACACTATGAGCGAGCGAGCGAAGTATAGCAACTCTTGGTTCTTGAAGCTCGCGTTCTCAAATATGAACATGAGTGATGGAAGAGACCTGTTAGAAAATAAAAAGTAAGCGCCGCTTTAGATTGGAATGGCAGCGGACGGCAGTGCACTTAATAAACCATACTTCTCCTTTATTTTAATGCGACCGAAGCAAGGTTTTTTGGGTGTACTTATGTGTTTCCCTTGCCACGCTCTTAAGTGTAAACGGCTTGATATATTTTAGCTTAAAAGCAATTGATATATCAAAAATAAAAAAGAACATACATACTTATAATTGCGAAATTTTGGGTAAGTATTTTTTCCGCCGGATTTATTGTTATTTTTTTAATCATCGCTTAATTGTTCTACATAGTAAATGTAAACTATTCTCCATCAAATAAAGGTACTTACAATAATGCCATGACACCCAACTTCGCGATCACCAAGGAATAGTAAGGCTTCACCCCCTTACTCATCAATGCCCCGTGGATGGTCAAACAAGAGCCCTGCTCCATCAAGTGTAGGATGTTGCTTCTCGCCGCCAGCAGTACTATAGCGGCCATGTACGGCGTCAGCACTGGAGTGTAGTGCCTGGCCAATTGGGCGAGACGGTGGTACCAAGAATTTGATATACTGAAAGAAAAAATATTTTACAGATTTTGATAAAATTTCTATGGGACCATCTGGAAAGTATACTCTTCTAAATAGAAAAAGAATTTTTCCAAATTGGTCAATGCGTCTTCGAGTAATCGGTGAACACTCATAAAAAAAAAAAGATACCAACGAATTGATAACCTCCTCCATTTTTTGAAGTCGGTTAAAAAGTACAGTTTATTTATAGGGTTTTAGAGATATTCAAGATGCAGTACAAAGTACGTAAACAAATTAAATAAGAATTGAAGAAAAAACATCACGCGTGCAAGACTCAAACATTGTGTCACTTACTAAATAATAAAACATGCAATAGCTCATTTGGAAAAATATGGTCTAATAAAGACCATTACTCCAAAAGCGCCACGACAGATGTACGTAACTACGTGTCCGCATTTTAGTGTCAAGAAACATTGAGCGTTACGGAATGATGATAATGTCTCATTTGGTTTGACCTAGAATTTGAGTCCTATTCGTGTGGTTTTCAACATTTCTTATTTCATTATTTAGTTTGAACAAAAAGTACAGTTTATTAATTTGAACGGTACTTCTAAACAATGTATACGTTACAAAAGCGTAATACAGTCAGACAGCGTATTTACATTACAATGTGAGAACAAAAATTACCAGAACCAATCTTATTACTAATATCTTACAGATCCAATGTCACACAAACAACTAAAATGTACTGTTACGAAACTGGGGTTCGAGATTTAGAGAAAAACGCCAAACTTCGTATGAGGGCCTTTATTCACTAAGGAACCTTAATTCGACACGTGAAGATACTTCCACTTGTCGCACTAGAGTAGGCTTCCTTCGCTTCGGTTCGCTTCGAAGTGATCGCTTTCGTAGCTCGAAATGAACTGCCGTGGTGCGCGCTCGTTCGCCTTCTTATATGCGCCGATACACAGGTCTACATTATTCTCGAATATTACCCACACTTGACGAATGTGTTTCGATGTCGCCGAAACGTCGAGGCGTCGGTATGTGTATGTGTAAATGGAACTTGCCAAACAATTCTAGACTTTATGCTGCAAAGGCCTAGTTTTAAGGCCTAGTTTCGCTTGCACCATTCTGATGAAGTTCCGCAAATTTTTGCTCGCGAACATTTTGCGTTTTTCTCGTTCGCGACACTGCCCCTTTCTCAAAGACGCGCGTCCCGAGCGTCACTATTGCTGCCATGATAAGGTGCTAGACGGTCTATGTGTACAACTTTAAGTGTTCCTCTTGGTTGACGTTGGATCCGATAGGTCACGTCGTTCATTCGCGTGACTATTTTGTATGGTCCTTCCCATCTCGTTTGTAATTTTGGTGATTTTCCTTTTCGACGAATCGGGTTATGAAGCCAAACTAAGGCTCCCTCTTCGAAGCCACGTAAGTTCTCTTCGGTCATATCTAGTTTTCATGTTTTCGCTTGCCTGCAAACCATATTCGCGAACCAAGTCATAGATATCCCATATTTGCTCTCGAAGATCGGAGACCCAGTCTAGCACAGTATGTGGGTCTTTTGGTGGCCTCCCTGTTAGTAGATCCACAGGTAATCTAAGTTCTCTGCCGAAATTCACCTGAGCTGGGGTCAGCTTCGTGGTTTCGTGTTCCGGTGTTCTATAAGCCAGAAGGAAAAGGGGTATGTACTGGTCCCAGTCTTTCTGATGTTTGTCAACCAGTTTCTCTAAATATCTTGCCAACGTCTGGTTAAATTTCTCCACCATGCCATCAGACTGAGGGTGATATGGAGTGGTCATTGTTTTATACAACCACAATATTTTGCAAACTTCCTGAAATAGTTGCGATTCGAATTTCCTCCCTTGATCTGAATGAATTTCTAATGGTACACCGAACCGGCAGACTACTTTTTCAACCAACTTCGAGGCTACTGTTAAGGTTTCTTGGTCAGGTATAACAAATACTTCTGGCCACTTGCTAAAGTAGTCTATGACAACCATAAAGTACTTGTTTCCTGATTCAGTTACGGGGAATGGTCCGGCAATGTCTACTGCAATGCGTTCCCATGGCGCGCCGACATTGTAAAACTGTAGACTTCCTCGAGTTCTTGTTGACAGGCCTATCACGGCTGCACAAGTTGTACATTTGCGGCACCAATCCTGCACATCCTCCCGACAATTCAGCCAGTAAAACCGTTCCCGAATCTTTGTTAACGTTCTCTTGACACCAAGATGTCCACCTGTTACACCATTATGTACTTCACGGAGAAGGTCTTTCACTCTAGGCGGCGATCGACGATCGCGTCGATCGATACAAAATATAATTTTCAGCAAAATAAATAAAAAATCTTAATTAAATTTATTTTGAATAATTCTGATGTAAAGAAACTTTCCCAAAAGTATTCCGGAATTATTCAGAATTTTTCAGAAGTTATGCAACTATAATCTATCTACAACAAAGTAAGATACAACTTTGTTGATAAAGTCTCGAGTTACCTACCTCAGACTGCGGCAAGTATGAAATATGAAATGATGGTATGTATTCATAATAGGTTGGGGAAAAAGTATTTTCGCATTTTATATGAAAATTCAAAACATTTTTTTATATAGTTTATTTACATTTAACTAAAATATGTAGGTACCATTTTGTTCGATAACTTTTTGCCATCTTATATGTAGGGACATGATCCCATTGCTATAGAAATTTTGGGGCTTCTGATCAAAAAACTGCGTATAGTAGTTTTGGCAGTCCTCCGTGATGTTAACCTGACACTGCCTAAAGAATTCTGAAGAGACCGAAACAGGTGGAAATCTGAAGGTGCCAGGTCAGGACTATACGGCGGATGCATTAACACCTCCCAGCCAAACTCTCTTAATTTTTGCTGAGTGGTTAAAGATGTGTGAGGTCTAGCGTTATCATGATGAAAAACCACACTCCTTCTGTTAATTAATGCCGGCCGCTTTCTCTCAACTTCTTGCTTTAATCTTATCAGTTGTTCGCAGTAGATTTCTGAATCGATGGTCCTGCCTGGTGGTAACAGCTCATAATGAATAATGCCCTTCCAATCCCACCACACACACAGCATCACCTTGTTGCGAGTTAACCCGGGTTTCGCCACAGTCTGTGAAGCCTGACCGGCCTTTGACCATGACCTTTTTCGCACGTTATTGTCGTACGTGATCCACTTTTCATCACCATTTATCAATTTCTTCAAAAATGGTTCGGTCTCATTACGTCGTAATAATCACAAATGAGTACACGGTTCATTAGGTTTCTTTCAGAGAGCTCGTGAGGTACCCAAATATCGAGCTTTTTTGTGTACCCATTTTTTTTCAAATGCGCCAAAACTGTTTTGTGGTCAATTCCCAGTTCTTCAGCTACGTCGTAACTACTGATATGCCGATCTTGCTCCACTTTTTCAAAAATAGCATTCATTTTATCCGTAATAGGGCGACCAGAGCGACGTGCATCTTTGACATCAAAATTTCCGGATTGAAAACGCTTAAACCAAATTTGTGCTACTCTCACAGACACTGCACTATGTCCATAAACATCGCAAATTTTTTTTGCGGCTTGCGTTTCAGTTTTACCTTTTTGGTAGTAAAATTTTAAAATGTATCTAATTTCTTCATTAGATTCACTCATCTTGACGGTAAGAAAAACAAATGAAAATCACGCATTTTCCTAATTTGAATTTGGAATTATCTTCTTTAAAATTTAAACTTTTAAATGATTCCAAAACCAGCCAGGTACAAATAGTATAGCCAAAGTGGTTTTATTACAAGTTCATACATACTATATGCGAAAAGACTTTTTCCCTGTTTTTTTTATTCATTGTTGATAACACTATGATTGGATACGAAGTGTTTTAGTAAACGTGACACATTGATCCAATTCGTTTGTTGAAATTGTTATTTTTGAAAAGTTTAAATGTGGAGAGTTGGAATCTATAGTTTTGTTACAAAAGCCTTAAGCCTATACATATGCATGCCTATTATTATATAGAGAAATACATCTTAAATGCAACGCCAGAGAGTTTTTTTTTTTTTATTAAATTGTTATACGATCTTCCAAGATCTAATGAGATCGATTCAATGCAATACGATTCAAATCGTGGATCGATTCAAGGGGTAACGATAAATTATAATTCAAAAGATCGATTCAAAGCAAAAAATAGGGCATCCCTAGTTGAAATGTTGCAGCGTCTTCAACGGCCAAGAGTTCTCTTCTTGTTACACAATAATTTCTTTCAGGCCTTGATAAAGATTTACTAAAATATGCAATTACTGTTTCGTTTTCACCCTGTTTTTGAGACAGTACCCCTCTGATCGCTGTGTTGCTAGCGTCTGTATCAACGATGAATTGGCCGCTAGTCTGCGGGTATCCCAAGATTGGAGTATTGCAAAGGCATTCTTTTAGTTTGAGAAAGGCATTCTCGCAGGTATCATCCCATTTGAAAGGCTGTTTGTCTTCTGTCAGTCGATGCAGTGGTTTAGCGATTTCAGAAAATCCCTTTACAAATCGCCTGTAGTATGAGCATAATCCCATAAATGCTCGTACCTCTGTCTTGTCTTTGGGGGTAGGCCAGTTTTTCACTGCTGCAACTTCATCAGGATAAGTTTATATGCCCTCACTGGTGATAACGTTTCCGAGGTAACTCACTTTGTTTCTAAAAAGATTGCATTTCTTTGGATTTAGTTTTAAGTTGGCACCCCGTATCTTCATAAAGACTTGCTTTAGATTCCGCAGATGATCTTCGAAGTCTCGACCCATGATTATGACGTCATCCAGATAAACTAGGCAGGCATCTCCTACTAATCCTGCTAGTATGTACACACTCCATAAGTCGTTCAAAAGTAGCGGGTGCGTTGCATAATCCAAAAGGCATGACATTGAACTGCCATAAACCCTTTCCTGTCGAAAACGCTGTCTTTTCATTTGGAGACCGGAGAAATTAGTCTCCAAATCGGTTACTCTATTTTCCACCATGATAAGATCAGTCATATGGTTTTCCACGACGTCTACATTCTGACAAATCTGGTCCACGTCTTTGTTCACCTTGCTTACGCACGCCAAAACCATTTGCTGGTCCTCACGCAAGCTTGAAAATGATGCATCTTGTTTTTCTTCTATGCGTTGAAGTCGTGCATCTTAATTTTCTTCCATGCGTTGCAACATCCTCATTAAGCTGTTTAAATCCACACACGCCTCTAATGCACGCGGTACTGATTGGTGGGCGTGGTCAGTGGGCGTGGCCTGACCAAGGTGGGCGGGGCTTTAGGACCAGTGGGAGTGGCTTGAGGTCCAGTGGGCGTGGCTGGAGGTCCAGTGGGCGGAGCCTGATGGGTAGTGGGCGTGGCCTAAGGGTTAGTGGGCGTGGCTTGAGGTTCAGTAGGCGTGGCCTGAGCCACGCCCTTTTGAGACTCCATGGCACGCTGGGTCCTGATGCCTTCCCTAGTTCCCTAGTGGTATCCTCTTCTTCCCTCGGAAGAACTGGCATCTCCAAATCCACTTCCGACACCAAATGTTACGAAACTGGGGTTCGAGATTTGGAGAAAAACGCCAAACTTCGTATGAGGGCCTTTATTTACTACGGAACCCTAATTCGTCACGTGAAGATGGTCTTTCTGATGTCCAAGTCCGAGTCGCGTAGCAGCTGAGGTCCAGGTATCTCGCCGAGATTGTCGCAGGTACTTCCACTTGTCGCACTAGAGTAGGCTTCCCTCGCTTCGAAGTGATCAATTTCGTAGCTTTCGTAGCACTCGTTCGCCTTTTTATATACGCCGATACACAGGTCTACATTATTCTCGAATATTCCCCACACTTGACGAATGTGTTTCGATGTCGCCGAAACGTCGAGGCGTCGGTACGTGTGTGTGTGAATGGAACTTGCCAAAAAATTCTAGACTTTATGCTGAAAGGACATAAAGCCTAGTTTTGCTTGCACCATTCTGATGACGTTCCGCGAATTTTTGCTAGCGAACATTCTGCGTTTATATCGTTCGCGACAATACAAATAAAATAAACAAGTCGAAATGTTGCTATTTTTTACGTATTTATATTCCATATTGCATCACCAATCGTATTTTAGCTATCCCATGAGTTGAAAGTTTTCTTTTTTATTTATATTCTTTATAATTTACTTACCTTATTGTAAATGTGCATCGAGGGTCCAACAGCAGAGTAATTTTAGGATGTTTCTGTGCATCCAGTCCTAGAGTAGAATTAGGATTGCTCATAAATAATCTCAGTTTCATTGCTGATATCTTGGATTGCCTGAAAATATAAACAAAAGTTTCACAACTACCCCTCTTATTTTAATAAGTAAAAAAAAAAACTTTGGAGAAAATATTTTCTTCATAATTTTTTCAACATTATATCATGAACATCATTTTACCAGATTCATAATTCTAATACAGTTTATAAATCTACATTTTAAAACTGCGATATGAGAGTTAACATAGGTTCTACAGCAATATTTTTTATATCAAACCAACCTTTTTACAACTATTTATGAAACTATTAAAATTGTTGGTCCTTCGAGCCGGATATAATAAACCACACTTACGTAAAATAATGATAGTATTCATGATTTTCGGCCCATGGGACACTGAGTTCAGCAGAGACGTGATAATGTGTCGCCTTACAGCCAGCAGTGGGTTCTACATAAAGCAGGTATGCCTCGTGTATATGGTTAAAATCTTGTAGAATCAGTTCGTAGTATAAACTGTCCTTTTCTGTCTCTTCCTTTATTACTGACTTCCCCAATGAAAAGTATGAAGGTAGGCTGACAAAGACTTGGCGGGATGCATGGTCGTTTATATCGACATTTAGTACTACCTGTAGAAATAGGCAAAAAGTCCCATCAAAATCCTAAATGTTAAAAACATCAAAATCCTTACCTGTCAAGGGTAGAAACTAGCAGTCTGCCCCCAATTGAGCGAAATATTTTATATATTTGTGAGTTCAACAAATTAATATAATAAGACAGCACCATTTTCTGAAACCTAATACATGGCATAAAGGAAAGGCGAGAATCTAAATCATGAGAACAGGCGATGCGGCTGGCAGCCCATCACTATTTTGATTCCATTTTCTTGCCCACCATCCATCACGCTTAAAGCGGCATTTCGATCTAACGACCCTAGACTACGTCTACCCTGACAGGTATATGGACGTTATAGTGTATAAACTAACAGGTTTTCTCGTAGGCGAAACCTTGACGACGACATGCGTCCATTCGGGATGGTCTTTGATCAGGCTGTGGAGGTGTATCGTCGCCAGCTTCCGCTTTCCAAAGTCGGTAGCAGCGCCGGTCCATCGGCTGAGCTCGGTTAACGACGTAGCTTCTTTACTGAAAATTTAAGGATGAACAACGATATAAAGTTATAAACTTTACAGCGCTCTTATTTAACAATTTAGCAATTGTGCAATCAATCAGGGTCACTGTCATAAGCAAAGTTCGCCCGCAATATAACACCGCACAAAAAACGACCTCCGTGGCGTAGTGGTCACCATGCTAGTCCGCCACCCAGAGGTCCCGGGTTCGATCCCCGGTCAGGGCAAGTTGGAAAATGGCCTTTTTCAAATTGTCTTGGATCTTGCATGTTTATCTAATAGATTGGGGAAAAAGTCTTTTCGCATTTTATATGAAAATTCAAAACATTTTTTAATATAGTTTATTTACATTTAACTAAAGTATGTAGGTACCATTTTGTTCGATAACTTTTTGCCATCTTATAGGAAGGGACATGATCCCATTGCTATAGAAATTTTGGCGCTTCTAATCAAAAAACTGCGTCAAGTAGTTTTGGCAGTCCTCTCGTGATGTTAACCTGACACTGCCTAAAGAATTCTGAAGAGACCGTAACAGGTGGAAATCTGAAGGTGCCAGGTCAGGACTATACGGCGGATGCATTAACACCTCCCAGCCAAACTCTCCTAATTTTTGCTGAGTGGTTAAAGATTCGATAACTTTTTGCCATCTTATAGGTAGGGACATGATCCCATTGCTATAGAAATTTTGGCGCTTCTGATCAAAAAACTGCGTCAAGTAGTTTTGGCAGTCCTCTCGTGATGTTAACCTGACACTGCCTAAAGAATTCTGAAGAGACCGTAACAGGTGGAAATCTGAAGGTGCCAGGTCAGGACTATACGGCGGATGCATTAACACCTCCCAGCCAAACTCTCCTAATTTTTGCTGAGTGGTTAAAGATGTGTGAGGTCTAGCGTTATCGTGATGAAAAACCACACCCCTTCTGTTGATTAATTCCGGCCGCTTTCTCTCAACTTCTTGTTTTAATCTTATCAGTTGTTCGCAGTAGAGTTCTGAATCGATGGTCCTGCCTGGTGGTAACAGCTCATAATGAATAATGCCCTTCCAATCCCACCACACACACAGCAGTACCTTGTTGCGAGTTAACCCGGGTTTCGTCACAGTCTGTGAAGCCTGACCGGCCTTTGACCATGACCTTTTTCGCACGTTCTTGTCGTACGTGATCCACTTTTCATCACCAGTTATCAATTTCTTCAAAAATGGTTCGGTCTCACTACGTCGTAATAAAGAATCACAAATGAGTACACGGTTCATTAGGTTTCTTTCAGAGAGCTTGTGAGGTACCCAAATATCGAGATTTTTTGTGTACCCATTTTTTTTCAAATGCGCCAAAACTGTTTTGTGGTCAATTCCCAGTTCTTCAGCTACGTCGTAACTACTGATATGCCGATCTAGCTCCACTTTTTCAAAAATAGCATCCATTTTATCCGTAACAGGGCGACCAGAGCGACGTGCATCTTTGACATCAAAATTTCCGGATTGAAAACGCTTAAACCAAATTTGTGCTACTCTCACAGACACTGCACTAGGTCCATAAACATCGCAAATTTTTTTCGCGGCTTGCGTTGCATTTTTACCTTTTTGGTAGTAAAATTTTAAAATGTATCTAATGTCTTCATTAGATTCACTCATCTTGACGGTAAGAAAAACAAATGAAAATCACGCATTATTCCTAATTTGAATTTGGAATTATCTTTTTTAAAATTTAAACTTTTAAATGATACCAAAACCAGCCAGGTACAAATAGTATAGCCAAAGTGGTTTTATTACAAGTTCATACATACTATATGCGAAAAGACTTTTTCCCCAACCTAATATATATGTATTTGTTATAAAATATAGTATCGTTGAGTTAGTATCCCATAACACAAGTCTATAACTTACTTTGGGGCTAGCTCAATCAGTGTTATTTGTCCCTATATATTATTTATTTTTATTTATTTAATATATGGGGTGACAAGTCTGCTTTGTCGCGCGTGTCTTTATGCATAGTTAACCGATTTGGCTAATGTCGAAAAAATATTTGTATGTAAGTATTGAGAATAAACACCGAGGAGCGGGGCAAGCACTTTTAAATAAGACGGTCTACCATACTATTTGCAAAAAATCGTACGATATCAAAAATATTGGTATGCACTTAAAATAGCATAGTAAAAACAAAGATCCTTGGAAACTGCCCAACACTGCAATCTGCTTTTCTTATCAAATGTAAAAGTGTTACAAAACAAAAAAAGTATAGAAATTAGAAACAAAACTTCATATTAAAAATGAATTTTGAAAACCGGTCCACAATTGACGAAGAAATCGGTAAACATACATTAAAAAAAGAATATACAGTCGAACATAGAACCTCCTCTTTTTTTGAAGTCGGTTAAAAATGTATAGTGACGCTGCACCAACTTCATGATATCATAACGAACATAAAACATAGTGAAAATAAGAAAAAACGATATACATAATAGGATTTTATTTATGCAACAGTTGTATAAGGAGGGTTAAAAAATGCGAGTGGCGCAGGTATATTATATAAAAATAAACGTAAATTGACGCCATCGAGCATTTTTTGACGACTACATTTACTAAAATAAATACAAAAATAAACAAAGAAAAGTACAAAATACTACCATATGTTTGGTAGATACTAGGTATCTATAGAAGACTTATTTTTTTTTATTGACGTCTTACTAGTGACTAAAAATGTCATTTTTGAAACATGGAGTCACTTAAACGAATGTTTTTCATACAAAAATTCCGTTTGTTCAGTGACTCCACGTTTGAAAAATGGCACCATATGTTAAAATAACGATTTTATTATGTTGGCAGTATGGTAGATCAAAAGATGGTAGAAAAAAAGTTATAGGCTAGGAGTATCTTTTTGGCAAAATAACGACACATGTGCTATTAATGAATAGACTATAGACTTTTCTGAAATCATATAATCTATGTTCTTATATTAGTGTTCGGGACCATTTAAAAGACAGATAACAGTATAGAAGTCGAAAAATATATATATATATTCACGGTGATTTTCCATTGGTTTTGGAGCCGAAGGCCACTTCATAAGGATCGTTAGTAAGACCTAATTAGCTAGTCAAAATAAAAATTCAGGAACAAAATATGTTGACTAAAACTCGAAAGTAAAATCGTGAGATCAACTAGTAGTACCGTCAGCCGGCTAAATTTCGAGTTCATCGGGGTCACGCGTCAGTTATGAACGGGCGTAACTACGTGGTCTTGATCGAAAATCTACATGACAATCTTTTTTCCAAAACCAATGAAAAGTCAGCGTGTATAAATGGACGATCAGCAGATAGACATATAAAATAGATACTAATAATTTAAATTACACACCTAGAACTGTAAAAAAATGTATTCCATAACAGGAACCAGCCTTCGTGCTAGGAATGAAGTAAAAAACGTGATCTGAGGTTCTCTTCATTCAATTGTAAAGGTCAAGAACTAACAGGCTTGAACTGAAATGATGGAGCTATCGAACTTTTTTTAATCTGTGTTATACCCGTAACACAAATTTAAGACGGGACCACCTGGTCCCGTCTGAAATTTAGTTCCGATTTTTTTCGCAATATTGCGAGGTCCACTTACTTATTTATTTACCTTTTCCTGTAGCTAGGGAAATCAGGAAAACGTATTTTTTCTTTTAACTATTCCATGTATTACTGACCAGTATAGTGCTTTCTGGCCTGTCCGTAGTTTATGTTTCAATATAAACTTACCAATATCTATAAGTATGGTGTGTGTACTTGGCACTGCAGCCGAAGATCCAGTCTCTATCATCCACATTCACGGTCTCGACAGCTACGAACCGGTTTTGCGGGAATATCACGAGTCTGATCATCAGATAGGTGGTCCTGGAAGATGTATTTACTTTATTATAAAATAGAACATGGTATAATAGAGCCGTGTAGTTTCCGGACTAGAATTAACCAGTACATATCTCTTTACTCACGTAGAGTCAGCTACTAACCGACATGTTTCGACATTATCCAGAGGACCTTATCCAAATGTGACTAGAGGATGCGCGTACACGATTTCGCCTCGAAACACAGACATCGTATACGCGCGTTTTCTAGTCAAATTCGTCCTGATGAAGACCTACGGACTACGGACAGAAAGATTTTTCCAAATTGATACAGGCGTCTTCGAGTTATCGGGGAAAATACATTAAAAAGGATTTCGACGAATTGATAACCTCTTCAACCAGCGTAGGACAGCCACCAACTAGGTGGTCGGACGACCTTAGTTGAAAGAAATTGCTGAATGCAGGCCACTTCCAATCGGTTGTTGTGAAAAACCTTAGGGGGGGCTATGTCCAGCAGTGGACTTCCGGTAGCTGATGTTAATGATACCTCCTCCTTTTTTGAAGTGGGTTAAAAAATATTTTTCTTGGGCTTACATAAGATAAAAATGGAGTGGGATGTTCAAACACTTGCAGCTCCGAACAATATTACAAAGCAGCAGCGCCGGCCATGGGCGTACTCAGGTTCTGGGCCAGGGGGGGGCAAATCTTATTTTTATAAGCTAGGTGAGGTGGTTTTTAAAAATAAAAAAACTTAAATTAAAATAGATAAAATCTTTTTATATAAATTCTTCTTATACAATGGCTATTTTAAAAGTAATTTTCGTGGGTCTTCAGCAAAACGATTTAGGATGCCTTCCGTGAAAGAATCACTCATACTTTTAACAAATTCTCTGTGCACACTGAGCATACAAAGCCCATTCAATCTGTCTTCTGTCATAGTCGATCTTAGCCACGTTTTTACACGTCTAAGTGTACTAAACGACCTTTCAATCGTAGCAGTGGAATACGGCATTGCCAGCAAAATTTCTAGGGCTATCTTGACCTTCGGGTAAAAAGAATCTGCTTCTTGTATTAACTCCGCTATTCCAATATTTTCAAAATCCTGCTGCTGCTTATTTATCCAAAACGTGCGCCAAAGTTCGGCTTCAGACGTGATCCCTTCTAATTCATAAAAATCAGATACTTCCTCCATGCATTTTTGTAATTTAGGAACTGTAATTTTAATTATCTGAGTAGGGTGTAACAATGAAAGTGTAAACGCTGGTGAATGCTGTCTGCTAAATCTCGCCTCTAATGAAGATGACAAAGAATCCAAATAAGGCACGTATAATGAGCGACGAAAATACTCGCTAAGTGAAGCAGCTGGTTGATTTGCCCTATGTTGTTGGCGGCTTGCTGTTCTTGGTAAACGTAGGTCAATGTTTAAAGCCGTAGCAATTTTTTCAGCTGATTTGATTAAATCTTCGCTCCCTTGTTCCGCGGAACGCCGGTGTTCTGCAACTGCAGTAGTTATTGTTTCTATATGTTCTGCACATCTTAATATGTCTAGCGTTTTAGATTGCAATATGTTTGCGACGGGTTGCAGCATAGAATTATATTTGTCTATAATACATAGAGCAAATATAAATGTAGTTTGGCTGACAGCAGATAGTAACTGAAAAGCTACTTTCCTTGTGGCAGAATTACCTTCCCGAGAAAGTTTTTCTAAACCTTCTGCAATTTGGACAAAATATTTCTTAAACATCGAAATACTTTGGTATTCATGGGACCATCTTGTTTCACACAGCAATGGTATTTTTGGTGCATATCTTTGACGCAGAACCGATTCCCTGAAAAAATTTATCGTATCTTTTACGGTTCCAATGCAGTTGCGGATCTCAGAAACATGATTTAAATCGTTTACCACGAGGTTTAATCTGTGGCAGGCGCAGTGAAAATATAAACCCTTTTTATAAGTTTCTCTCAATATTTTCTGGACTCCACCATCTTTTCCCGCCATAGTAGCACATCCGTCCTTGTCCCACGCATTTATTAGCGTCAATATTTAACGTATTAATAAATCTATTTATTTCAGCAGCTATCGTTTGGGCATCCATTTTTTCCAACTCTACGAAGCCCATAAATACTTCTTTAACGTTTTTTTCCTTTTGATCGTAATATCGAAGACCTATTGCTAGTTGTTCCTTACCAGATATATCTGCTGATTCATCAGCCAAAATACTGAAAGCACTTGCGGCCCTAATGTTATCGACCAGTTTTTCTCTTATTAGAATACCGCATATGTTTAAAATTTCATTTTGTATCTTCGGGGACGTATATTGAGCATTCTTTTGACCCTTCTCTAAATGTTGCCGCAAAATTTCATCACCAGACTTTATTTTTAATTGAAGCAAATCTTGAAAAACGCCGTCATCCTTTTCTTTTCCTCTCAATGGCAAATCATGTGTTCCACAAAAAACTATTGTACTGATTATAGGTAGCAATGCATTTCTATTGTCTTCAATAATTTTTTCGTGGCCTGTTTGCAATGTAACTTGTACATTTGTTTTAATGTTACTAAAAGAATTGGCAGACGCACTCGACTCTCTATGCCATTGAGTATCTACATGGGCTTTACAATAAATATGTATATCTTTATACTTGGTAAATGGTCGAACAATTAGAGATCCCTGTACACCACGTGCGACTTTCGGCGGGAATAAAACACAAAACAAACAAAATGCACCTTTCAATTTCTTTGAGTATACAAGCCATGGTTTGTACATTTCTAACCAAGAGTGGTTAAATTTGCGTTTTAAATGTGTAGCATCACCAGCAAAATCATAAGTTTCTGAAGGTACCCAGCATCGCTTTAACATTTCCATTCGCTTCTCCGTTGTCAGTACGAAAGACCGTCCAACCCATCGACCGATATCGTTTTCATGAAAATTTTCTCCATCATCCAGAATAGACGTAGATGTAGATGCGCGAGATTCAGATACTATCTCATTAACAATACTGCAAGAATTTACGGTTTCCGATTCTGAATCTTGCGGGCTAACAAAAGAGTTACACAATTTTTTATTAGCAGAATAAGATTGTGTTATTGACGCTGAATCCACCTCACTAGACTGCGGCAACTGCTTACTGCAACTGGCATCATCATCCTCTGTGCTTGTAATTTTCCGTTTTTTTGCTGCAAAAATAAAA
Source organism: Acrobasis suavella (assembly GCA_943193695.1). NCBI lineage: Eukaryota > Metazoa > Arthropoda > Insecta > Lepidoptera > Pyralidae > Acrobasis > Acrobasis suavella. The sequence goes on from OW971939.1 coordinate 9,153,613, forward strand.
TACGGTATACGGTAATGAAGCTATAAAAAACTTTTTAACAAAAAATTTAACCGACTCCAAAACTAAAATGTTAAAAATAATTTCTTTGGAGTCGGTACCACTTTGAGCAGTAGACATTATATTGGTACCATTACCACAAAGTGGTACCGACTCCAAAGAAATTATTTTTAACATTTTAGTTTTGGAGTCGGTTAAATTTTTTGTTAAAAAGTTTTTATTTTACCATTTTTAGTGTTTACATAAAATGATTACCTCATAACCATTTTAGGACTAAGCCTACCCTTACCAGTATCACGTTAGCCCTAACTACTACCTAGTTACCATCGACTAATTGCAATACCTACTGTCCTCTAACTCCTAACCGTTAAGGAGTTCTGTAGCTTCATCATCAGCACAGCAGCATCAGATGTATTTTCAAGCATATCTTACAAGGATAACGTTAGCCCCACCCACTACTAAATAGTTTCTATCAACCAAATGCAGTACTGTCTCCCAACTCCTAATTATTAAAGAGTTCTATAGCTTCATCATCAGCACAGCAGCATCAGATGTTGATACCCGGAAGCAAACACCAGAGTAAAACATGATTACGTAACAAAAGCAATATGCAAGCATACAATTTTCGGTAGATGCCCTCGATTTCTCCAGGATTCCATCATCAGATCATGACATCCTGACAATGGGACCAACTAGAAACCAAATCCTGTCGAATAAAAAAATAATTTTACGAATCGGTTCAGGCGTCTTCGAGTAATCGGGGAACATACCTAAAAAAAAATTAAAAAAAGATTCACGCCGAATTGAGAACCTCCTCCTTTTTTTGAAGTCTGTTAAAAAATACGTTTATTTCTTCGGCATGACTATAAAAAAAAGTAAAAACCGCCTTCAGACAACCAATAGCCGCGAAAGATCAACTAAGACCACAGGAATTATGTCTTTTCTTTTGACATCTTAAACAATTGTGATTGTCTTGTTTTATTTAAAAAAATAACAGACTTATTAAGTAGGTAAATAAGTAGGTAATAGAAAAAACTTACCAAAAAAGTTCCGAATATCCATTTTCATTCAAAGTTTTATTATAGTAAATCAGAATATAAATAGAAATAATACATATTGGTACCTACTTAGGTCCTAATTATATTCAGTAACAAAACCTTATTTATGTCAAAACTCGTGCACTTTGAAAACAATTACTTGTCAAACAAATGCAAGCTGCTCGCTCGTACTCTCTCCCCGCTTTCGCGGCACTCGATGTCGCTCGGTACGATTCGGTAATCTTCGTGTCGTGTAGGCGCGCGGGCGGGCTTCGCAGCGCTGCCGTAGTAACTATTAAGTAATCTGTGGCGCTGCGCTGCTAGCGAGCTGTTATGGGTATGGGTAATGAACGCGCCGCGTAATATAGGGCTGTTAAAATATTGTATTAATAATACAAACAAATGGCAAAAAAATGTTTTCTTAATTTTTATCGATAAAAGTACATGATAAGGTACTTAGTAGGGACGTCAACATTATCCAGGGGGCAGCTGCCCCCCCCCCTGCCCCTACCTGGGTACGCCCATGGCGCCGGCTAATCAAGGGCTAATTAGTCATTCTTATTTAAGGAATACCCAAAGGGTACTGACGTAATCATATCCAAAATACACCGTTCCCCGAAGTTCCGACCTGGAGGTCTGCCAATGGCTATGTCTCACAGAAGGCATGCATTATACCTAAATGACGTTGCGCGATTTACGAGTTCGACAAGACTTTACTATGTTAATTATGTTTCTTTTTACGATTGTGATTCTTATCTTGATAGCGTTAAGACTTTCGCTTACATTATTAGTCATACATATACACGGTAGGTACACATCCATTGTGAGTGTCAGCATCGTCTTTATTCGTTTGACGCAAAGATGATTAAAAATAGTCTTCCTTCCGTATAATAAGTATAGAAGTATAATACGAATATATGTACATCTATATATATATAAAAGCTCATCACACTCACTCATCACGAAATCTCGAAATCTACTCAGCCAATGAAGATGAAATTTGGCAGGAAGGTAGATTGTGACTAGGAGACATCCGTTAAGAAAGAATATTTGGAATTTCCATCCCTAAGGGGGTGAAATAGGGGTTGCCAGTTTGTATGGAACTTCGTAACTTTTAAGGTGAGACACATGAAATTTTTTATTTATTTTAATACTTAGTAGAAAATAATAATGAATTTCTAAGATTTTGAAAATTACATCTCTATAGGGGTGAAATAGGGGTTGCAAGTTTACTTATATGAATCTTCGTCATTTTTGAAGCGGGACACATGACATTTTTGAATAAGTGGTCAATAAAAAATAATAATACAAAAATTAGATTTAAAATATTGCATTCCCTGGGGTACCTTAGGGGCTGCGAATTTATATGATTATGAAACTTCGTCATTTTTTGAGTGAGAAACAAAAAAATTGAGAAAAATGGATCATTTGTTCTCTTGCTCTAGCAAATGAAGGTAACGGGAACGAGAACGGAACGGAAACGGGATATTATAATAACACAATTTATGAAGTAAAACACCAATTAAAAATCCTATTAGAACCATTTTCGACTTCTACGCGGACGAAGTCGCGGGTACAACGTATAACGTATATATATATATATATATATATATATATATATATATATATATATATATATATATATATATATGTTTAGGCCGTATGCTACGCCTGACAAATTTCAAGAGCAAGACGACGAAGTGTAGCATTGTGCAGCGGCTATCATCATTGCGTAGTAGATCTCCGTACTGTTAACATCTGTTTTTTTATTGTAGTTAAATTCAAGTAATTACACCATTAAGTAGCAGTTCAAGGAGTTTTACTTCAAAGTCCCTTCAACCACATATGGAGAAGAAGACCGGCGCAATCATATATATATTCGTATAGTTAGCCAAATTACTTGCTAATAGACCTGGCTTTCCTTTCTGGCGACTCTTGGCTCTGTTTAATACGTAAAGATTAAAGACGTAAAAGTGTATGTATGTATGTATGCATTAATGATATCATTTAAATAGTTTGATATTGATGCTAGGTTGTTTGGTAATGTAAGTTAACCCTTCAGTTATTTTACACTAAAATACACATCCGCAACATACATGCTAAACACGGTACACATACCGGCTTTGGTCTGCAAGCGTGATGATGCACTTTCCAAGGTTGACCTCATTCATAAACTCTTGCAACGAAACTGCTGGCTGGGCGGACTCAGAACAGAACAGAAATACACATCCGCAACATACATCATCAAGAATGAAAACAGAAAAATATTACTTCGTCAAAAAAGTTAGCCCGAGACCTTTCCACCCTTCACTGCAGCCACCTCCCAAAACAACTAATCGAAGCCTGAGGTAGCAGGCCGAAGGCTGAGCTCCACGCAAGGCCGCAAGCCGAGCTGCATGACGAGGCCGTAGGCCGAGCCACTCCCACCAAGCGCTGCGCGGATTTTGTTTAATTTTCCAAGATGGCCGCCAATAGTCAACTGTATGATCTGACGTCAACAACTACCTATTAAGCAAGTAATACAAATATCCAAAGATAACTAAATGATTTTTGACTTTGACTTGGACTATGCGATTTATTTGAAATTCAATATTCTTGAGTTTTTTTGGGACGCGGAATCCGAATCTTTTTTGTCTGAAATTTTCTATGCTGGGGTAAAGCACCCTGCGGAACTCTAAACTGCACCAAATTTTGGATCCAAGATGGCCACCCTCACATTTTTTCATTTTTTTTCTTTGCTGACTGCAGGTTTCACCCATTTTCTCTACTGGAAACACCTTTGTCAACGTCAAACAGCTACCTACACCAAAAACCGAAACGCCCGAAAAGCTAGTTTGAATTTTAAATGTTCAGATTAACCAATAACACATGACCAGTGGCGTAGCTACCGGAGGGCTAGACGGGGCAGTGCCCCGGGGCCCCTAACTCAGGGGGCCCCTCGGACTCTGACTTACAAACTATAAATTGAACTAGTGAATTTTTTTCCGTAATTCGGAATAAAAATAAACCAGATTCCACGAACGTGACTTTAGTAATTGCAACTTATTTGAAAAAATACAGGGGAATTTCCAACAAGTCCCGAACATCTTTGTTTAAAACTTGCGGGGAACTCCCCTGTATTCTTAGGCTGGTTTCACAGTCGTGCCGTTTAACTGAACAGCGCGTTTCAACAGCACGCTCTTCACGCAAGGCGGAACTATGAGAAACGCGGCGCGTTTCAACAGATTGAGTATAAAACGCTACTAGTTAGTGAATTAACGAGCACGAATCTAGATCTAGAGACGGACGAATCTGGAGTACTTCGAATTCGGAACATAACAAATACGGAACAAACGATTTTAAATAGTTTAGTTGGGGCCTTAGTTTATTTTTGCCCCAGGGCCTTTGGTAACCTAGCTACGCCACTACAAATGACCCCAGATAAGACTGTATTTATTTAGGTTTAATGATAAAGTAAAATCAAATAGAAAGGGTTCCTACATACTTTTCAATTTCTGGTCTGGAAATCTGATATATTCTTCTGTTATCTTCATACCAAAAAGCGTCCACATGCATCATCACATTCGGCCTGACTATTCCAGGATTCAGGAACATCGAGCGATTGGCCTGTGGATAAATAAATATTTAATAGACATCAGCTGCTCCTTGCCCGAAGCCACCTCTCGTTAACATCCAGAGTTTAACCCTGAATGTAGTGTCGCTTTAGGCGTGCATGATAAGTGATATTGACAAGCTTAGATGCCAGCTCTTAGGATGGTTTGTGAGCTACGTCAGATGCCTTTAGGTAGCTTGAAAAATCTGACATCAATATTAGCTATTAACACTCAATAAGAAAGAAAAAACGGGTGGTTTGCAAGTCGCTTTTGATATCGTTCTGCTATGGGCCATATCTTCTCTTATGCTTGTTAATGTGCAGTGTCTGTAGGATTTTGCATTTTAACACTAAATAGTAGTCAAAATCAGAGTTAATTACCTAACTTTACCAGAATGTATTCCAAAAAGTTATATTATCATTTGTGTAAGTGTAACTAAGAATGCGTAACCCCAGCAAAATGTTGCGCCTTAGAGAAATGAGAGTATTACGGATACTTCGTTCATAGTAAGCCTCAATATGTTCAAATATAGCGAAATTCGTTCATGTTGTATTTTCGAAGTTATTCGAGAAAAACTGATTTTGCTGGAGTAACGTTACCCCAGCAAGGTGTTTTTCAAAAAAAGGGTTTAGCCTAGAATCAAGTATATGAAAAGACAGCTCCTAATGGGTTGTAAATGTATACCGATAGCAAAATTTGTTCATCTTATACTTAATGAGATATTCAAGATTTTGTTGTTTGTTGTCTTCGTATCGCGTAATTTTTGTTCATCCAAATTTGTACACGTTAGAAGGGTATATCATACGTATATGTAACTGCTTTTTATTTGTTAGTAAATGTACTAGTTTCCGAGTAAACCGGAATTTTTCGATTTTTTTTCATAATAAATTACTTCGATATTTGTTGATGAATCGGAATTCTTATATTTAAACAAATTTGAACAAACTAAGGCCTATAAACAGTAATTTTTTTCAAAATTCTGCTACTAACAGTTTTCGAGATATGGCAATTTGCAAAACGTTACCCCAGCAAAATCTAGAATATCTCAAAAAGTATCAGATGCACAAATTTTGCTATCGGTATACATTTACAACCCATTAAGAGCTGTCTTTTCATATACTTGATTCTAGGCTAAACACTTTTTTTGAAAAACATCCTGCTGGGGTAACGTTACTCCAGCAAAATCAAATTTTCTCGAATAACTTCGAAAATACAACATGAACGAATTTTGCTATATTTGAACATATTGAGGCTTACTATGAACCAAGTATCTGTAATACTCTCATTTCTCTAAGGCCCAACATTTTGCTGGGGTTACGCATTCGTAACTAATGCATGTATAGTTTAATTTTTGTGTGTGTTGGTAGTAACACAAATAAACAATTTATCTATCTATCCACTTATAAAAATTATAAGTAAATAAGAGCTTACCTATTATGATGAGACCTAACAAGAAAAATAATATTGTACTTAGTTACTAATATATAGTATTTTGGTAACAGCTTTTTTTATTCTACCTGAAAGAAATGTCTGGCCGTTGTTGTCAATGCACTTTTGTCTTTCTTGATCTGGTTAGTGTAAGGGTCGATTATTGCAAACAAAAACTTGTTGATAGTCATTACTAGTTGTTTGCACCAAACTATGCTCACGTGGTCTGTAGACACCCAAACACCAGGTACGGCAGTTGTCTATGAAAAAAGAAAATAATAGAAATATGTGTAAAAAAATGTAATTATAAGATTATCTGCTTGGTTGTTCAAAGTATGAGTTGCAATAACCGGCCAAGTGCGTTTCGGGCCACGTGCAGTGTAAGTTCCTGGAGTTACAAATGCCAAATTTGAGTTCATGTGTCTTAAAAAGTCTAAAAAAAAATTTTTTTTTCAATTCCTCTGTAAATTTCCTTTTTATAAGTGTCATTTTATATGTTGGTCGCCTAAATTTTTAATTTGTAAACCCTACTTAGCCCTGCTGTGATTTTTTTCACGTGTCCATATACAACAGTATAGCAGATAGAGAAGGGGGACACTTAAATCGTAACAAAAATTGCAATACAAAACAAAATATTTCAGAAATGAATATCTAAATCAAAAAATGGTGTTCACAAGCTTGCAATATTTTTGAAAGACCATTTGAACGATAGCCCACAAGATAGGTTGGTACAGAAAAAAATTACTAATTTCACATGTATGGGAAATACCTTTAAAAAATATATTTTTACACATTTTTGGCATGACCATGCATGTATATTACAGCTTACTAGTATTTATAGTCTCTGAGTAGAACCGCGACAGACAGACAGACATGACAAAACTATAAGGGTTCCTTGTTTATTACGGAACCCTAAAAACTTAGTATGATGAACGAAGACAATATGGAAGGGATGAATAAGTCAATTAATTAAAAAAATAAACAACACAATATTAACCCTGATGCTTTTCTACTTTTTTTTTATTTTGCAACTGAAATCTTTTTACTTACTAAAGCTCCAATATAACTTTCATTATCAGCTGTCAACCATGATGGTATCAGCACATCACGAGGGCCACTTCCAAAACTCAACAACAGTTTCCTTTGCCTCACACTCTCATCTGCATTGACATTTGTTGCCCATTCCAACTCCATCAACTTGTAATATGAATTAATTTCTACGTCAAAGTTTATCACCGGAGCCTGCAGAGGTGCTGCCAATGTGATTGCTAATGTAGTTGAGTTTAATGTACTTGGATATGCTAAGAGTCGTTTTGCAATCACACCACCCTAAAAAATTTTAAAAAGTGGTTAATATTTGGACTTTGTATTGGATGTATGAAAGTTTTTTTAAGAATAATTTTAGGGTCCTAGCATGGCTTGTTTGCAGCTATATGATTTTAATTACAAACTCAATAACAAAAAAGCAGATAGAAAATAAAGTCAACAAACTTTAGCATTGTACATTATGTTGCTATCATCAAAAGTTCACTTTTAATTTAATAAATTTTTCTAAATCATATTCAAATTCTTATTACAAGAAGGTACTAACCATTGAATGACCAATAAGGATGACAGATGTTGGCACAATTTTGGTGTACTTATTGCTTTGGTATAAACTTAGTATCTTTTCAATGCATTCAGCTGCATATTTTGTTTGTTTTTGCAAAACTCCTCCATACATTCCCGAGAGCTCCTCATTATATTTTACTAGTGAAAAATAATAGTCATTCATACTTTAAACAGTTTAAATTTAATCTATAATAAGGTAAATAAATACTTATAGAAGTAGGGAAAAGAAATTTAATTTTGTAATATAGAGTATTGTATTAAAGTATACTGTAAGAGGTGACAGCTTATTATATGCAAGTGATAGATAAATCAGGATACCAAGTAGGTAACCAATATTACAAGAATAGTTTAAATAACTTAGATAAGTAATAACAAATAATAAAAAAACACAAAAAAAAAAACAAATATACAGCCCGGATTGTCCCCTCTTCAAAGGAACCCATTATGCAAGTATCTCTTAACCCGTCAGCTTCCAGACGGTCGGATAAGACCGAGAGAACAATAGATAACAATGGTTTTGCAAAATTGCGGTTGTTGACAGGTTAAATATATGAAGAATAAAAAAGATTGGAGTATGATATGACTTACTTGTGTAAAAATCAAAATGATAATTATAATCATGAGCCAATGCCTTACGAAGTGCAACTGAGGCTAAGGACCGCACCTGCATGTGGCTGCCAGAGTTTCCCGGCAAGAAAAGTACTGGCACCCCATCAAACCTTAGAAGTAAAAACACATTTTTTAATACACAAGCTTAAATTTTTATTTAAAATTCTGTTCAAGATGTTGTAATAAAAATGGACAAACCACATTTGCCTTGCCTTCTCAGTCAATCTACCTTCACTGTAGGCATACAATCCATACTGTGGATTCACACTGTTATCTGGTAACGAAATTTCCTATAAAAAACAAAAAATGAATACCTAATCATAGAATCGAAAGAGAAGTTTGCTAGTACCTATGAATGATACTAACCACGAACTGCGGGAATTCAAACATGTAAGTCATTACACAATAATTATTTTTATCACTGAAATATAAATTTAAAACGCCGAGAAGATATCCCATAACGAACAGAACCGATATTATTTGAAACACACTTGATTCTATTATTTTTAACACCTTCATCTTGGCTCAATAACATAAAATCAGTTTGTATTTCGTCTTGGAATATTTGTTAATTCGGCTTTTGAAATTTGTATCTGCATTGAGCAAAACAGAGCTTCATAGAATTAAAATTATACACATAAAACAGTAATGGGAAACGTAGTCATTATCAACAAAGGATGAAGGATTTTATTTTAAAGTTTGGGGCACAAAATTAATCACGAAATAAACCTAATTTACAATTATTTTCATAAAACAAAAAATGTCCAACAACCGACAGACAACCCGAGACAGACTGGACTGATTTGTAAAAAACTGTCATTGTCAATCAATTTGACTTGACAATGACAGTTTTTTTCGATCATAATGGTACTTCTTTTTTTTATAATTATTTTACGGCTCTGGATACTAGTCTTTGATGCTTGGGCCGGACCTGCGCCTATCGTCACGAAGCTTCGTACTATTACACGATACACGCATATGTGACCGGCCGTTATTTGGTATCGTCCCGAATATTCGGACTTCGTGTAGTATCGCACGGGTGGCGATACATCAAAGGATTTATGCACGCTAACAATTCGCTCTGCGTGGTCGCACTTGCATTGTTCGTTCATTTTGACATTTGTTTTCAACTTGTTCGGACGGTGCTGTGCGACGGTACCACGGTTGTTAATGCGTAAAAATGGAGTGGAACGACAAAATAGTGTTAAAATCGGATAGATTTGGATAGGTAGATGTTTGTTGATAGATTACACAGGGCAACAAAGTTTTTGGTGCGTTAAAACTAAAAGCTGTTTATTACTTAACTCAGTTTGTAAAATACTAACCCAGTACTAAAATATGCCTAACAGCTCTCAATTTTATGATATCTGATGAAGAAAACTACAATTTTTATAATTTTCAAACAATGATTACCTTAACGTTCAAAAATGTTTATTATTTCCGTTTTCTAAATACGCGTGTGATATAGTAAAAATCTTGCTCTTTGCTACAGAGTTTCAATCATTAGTCAATTCAATGTCAGTACGGAGATATCCAAGGTTTTGCTGAAGACCAAATTTTCCCATACTATTTGCATTTTTACTTTTGTATTGAAAATAGTATGGCTAATTCAACTTCACATATCTTTGCAAAATAAAAGGTAGGAACATGAATCAAATTCTGTTTTGAAGGCAAACGTGAAACTTAATTTTGCAATCTAAAACTGACTCTTCACAATTTTGGTTTGTTATAAATATCACCCCTTCAAAATATACAAAATAACTGAATTTTAAGTTTTAATGAAAATAAATTTTCCACAAAATTGAGCTATTTAGTAAAAAACAAAACTAAGTTGATAATCATCATACAAAAGTCTACTGAAAATACCTTGGATGAAGAATCACTGGATGTGACAAACTAATAATAATATCGCGACAGAGCGAGATCACCACATACAGATAAAAATAAGTGTAAAAAAGACCAAAATATTATTTTTTGTCTTTGTCAGAATTCCCGTTTTGTTTTGTTGGGCACAAGTGTATGTTGTGACCAACAAAAGGTACCGCCTTACGAAATTACTTGGTATTAGTGAAAATCAGTATTGAAAGTGTTTAGATTTGTGTGATTTGATAAACATTTATTGAGAAACATGGTAATTTGTTATGTGTTAGGCTGTAAAAGCCGCAGTGAGCGAAAATGTGAAAACATAACCTTTCATTCGTAAGTACGATATTTTAGTAATTACATGTATTTGTTTACGGAAACACCGATAGAATGATTTTAATAGCATATTGTTACGTGAGGAAACGTGTCTCAATTACATTTAAAAAGCGCAAAATAATATTTTAAATTCACTGATGAGGCAGTATTACCCAACCAAGTTGAATAGATAGTTTATTTAGGAGCAAGCCAAAGTTTATTATACTCTTTAATTTTACAGGGTAATACGATTATTAAGGTTGCCAGTGCTGGTATTGGGAAATTACCCAAATGTTATACATATTTAGTTTTAAGACGGAACCTGATTTCAATTGTTTAATTTTATTCCTTTAATTTAATGAAACTATAATTTTTTTAGATTTCCAAAAGAATCCACTATCCGACAATTATGGATACGTGCAACAGGCCGAGAAAACTGGGTTCCGACTAAATATGCAAGAATATGCTCTAAATATATGCACTTTGAACAAAAGTGTTTTAGGAAGACTCCGCGCAATACTTATTTAGAAGCATCGTCAGTTCCTACACTACATACTATTACTAAGCAGGTAATTAACCATACTAATAATATAAGTAAATATAATATTGATTTCAATGCAATATGGGGCATATCTTCAGTGCTGGATTTGCCAGCAGGCTCCTAAATAAACTGCCTTAAGCTCCAGCTTACTAAAGCCAAAGGCAGTAGCGGCAAATATTATTGTAGCCTACTTGCAGCAAATTTGTAAATCCAGCCCTCCGTATTATATTACCTTATAATGCCGTAGTTTTAGTTTAAAAATACTTTGCAGTAATCCGTTTAGTTATTTCAAACAAAGAGATGAAAAAAAGATTTATTATTGTTTAATCACATTCCCAGAGTCCATTGAGATGTGACAACAGATCCAAGTGGTCAGAAAAAATATTTTTGTGTTGGATAGTCCATTTATCGAAGGAAAGAAGTTTATTAGCTACATAACATAACCCCTGCAGCTTTATTCGTTTGATACCAGTAGACGCAGTCAACGCTGTGGGCGGAAGCTAGTATACAATAAGAATATGTTTTTGGGTTCTATACATGTTTTAAAATTTCTATTGTCTGTAATGTTATAAGTGAGTTATTTATGTTAATGATTATTTTCAGATCTATGATGTAACGGAAATCCCAACAACATCTTCTGAAGCGATGATGGGCACGGACACAAATCCTGTAAGTAACTGTTACGTTAAACAGTTTTTTTAATGATTGTTTAAAGTTTTCTATGATTGGAATATTGTTATTTATCTTAATGATTATTTTTCAGATCTATGATGTAACGGCAATCCCAACAACATCTTCTGAAGCGATGATGGGCATAGACACAAATCCTGTAAGTAGCTTTGTTAAACATATTTTTTTATTGTCCAAAGTTTTCTATGATTATAATATTGATATTTATTTTAATGATTATTTTTCAGATCTCTGATGTAATGGCAATCCCAACAACATCTGAAGCGATGGTGGGCATAGACACAAATCCTGTAAGTAGCTGTCACGTTAAACATTTTTTTTATAACTGCTTAGTTTTCTATGATTGTAATATTGTTATTTATTTTAATGATTATATTTCAGGTCTATGATGTAATGGAAATCTCAACATCTTCTGAAGCAGTGATGGACGTAGACACAAATCCTGTTAGTAGCTGACATGTTAAACGTATTTTTTTACAATTGTTTTAAGTTTTCTATGACTGTAATTGTTTTTCTAATTACTCATTTCAGATTGATAGCGTGACTCCGAGAAAAGAAAACTTCTAAAAAAATTAGACCGGCAAACGCTATTAGCTCAAACACGAAAAAAGAAGCTGGCTATTTTACGATCAAAAAATCTTCGCCTCTTGAAAAAAAACGCTGAGCTGACAGCTGTGATCGAAAAATTACAAGAAAAACGTTTAATTAATCAAGACACAGCAGACTTATTAACTACTGTCCATCCGGAGAGAGATTTCTTAAAAGCGACGAAAAGCAAGTTTTCACCTGAAGTACGAAAATTTGCATTAACTTTACATTTCATTAGTCCGCGTGCATACAATTATGTTAGAAATTCGTTTAATACTTGTCTTCCACATACTCGCACACTCGCGCGATGGTATCAGTCAGTAGAAGGAGAGCCCGGATTTTCCTCCGAATCTCTTGCTGCTCTTAAACTTTTAGCTAAAAGTTCTTCAAAAAAATTTATATGTGCGCTATGTTTCGATGAAATGGCCATACGGAAGTCGGTTGAATGGGACGGCAAAAATTTTGTTGGCTTTGTCAACTGCGGTGAGCAACTAAATAGCGATACTCTCCCTGTCGCAAAAGACGCTTTAGTTTTTATGTTGACGTGCCTAAATGGCAGTTGGAAACTTCCTGTTGGCTACTTTTTAATAGATGGGATAACTGCCGAACAAAAAGCGTCTTTACTTAAAACATGCATCGATTTAATTAGCGAATGTGGCTTAGATGTAGCTGCCGTTACTTTCGATGAATGTCCAGCAAATTTTTCAATGGCCAAGTTATTGGGATGTCAATTAACTGGGGACGTGATTAATCCTATATTTTCCCATAAAAATAAAAAAATTGCCATATTTCCTGATCCATCTCATATGTTAAAGTTAGTAAGGAATACTCTTGGAGACAAAGAATATCTCAGAAACCCAAAAGGGGAAATTGTTTCTTGGCATTATTTAAAACAGTTACAAGATCTTCAAGAAGACGAGGGTTTCCATCTAGCAAATAAATTAAGAGGTGCTCACATTCATTTCCAAAAACAGATAATGAAGGTTAAGCTGGCTTCTCAACTCTTCAGTGAATCCGTAGCAGATGCACTTGAATTTTATAATGAAACGATCGGTCTACATCAAATTAATAATTGTGAAGCAACTGTGGATTTTATTAGAAAATTCAATGCACTGTTTGATATTTTGAATACACGTAATTGACAACATTTCATTTTCTAAAAGGTATGAAAATTCGAGAATCATTTCGAGATTTAGCAATTCTGAACACGTAAAATATTTTTTCAGAGTTTTTTGAGTTATATTTTTGCAGATAAATGAAAAAAACTCAAAAGTATAAGGATATAGGCATTTAACAGGTTATGCCTTTGCTTGAACATCTAAAAGTAAAAAAATTATGTCAAGCTGTCAGCTGTCAATTGACACGTGCGTCAATCTGACAACTGACATCACGAGTGAGAGAGAGAGAGATAATAGTAGTGTTGTCTATAGAAGTATCAGTTCGATGAAGACCATCTATTATCGATAGTTCTTTAAGTAAAGTTTGCATGCAAATGTTTACATAGTTTGGTGACGAAATGCTAATATTTCCTTTATATGATTGATATTTCAGGTTAAATAAAAATAATATTGACATCCAGGTCTTAAAAACTATAAAAAAAATGAAGTAAGGAAAAATGCTACCCTAAAATGGGGCGACTTTCAAAACACAAGGTGACATTTATGATAGCTTTTTTTTTTGTTTTTAATTAAATCTTCCAAATTTCTGAACGCATATTTATTTATATTTTTGAAATAGCAATCCTGGTACGTCGCCCATCTTTTCACAACGCGTGTACGCCGGAGCCCTTGTTTTTATTTTCAGTCAAATTCACCCCAATTAACTTTAAAATGCTGAAACTTAAAAAGTAAAAAGTGAAACATTTTTTCTTTGTGTTCTTAATTGACAACATTTCAAAAATGTTATATTCTTATTTTATATTTTTTCCTTAAAGAACTTCAAAAAAAAAGACATACGTATTTTTTCTTTTTAATTTCTTTTCATTATTTCTCCTAAAATTAAATTGTTTAAAATCTCTCCATTCCAAAAGAGCGTAAGTACAAGAGTTAGGATGTAACGAGTTTACATCTTTGCCATACATTATAATTAAAAAATAAACTGACGTCTATAGAGTTGTGTTTTGTAGCAGTAAGATATCGATATCGATACAAAATCTTACGTATCGTAAAATAGGGTTACTTTGATTAATTTAAAAATTCAAACGCTTCTATCTCAGCTTCGCTTTTTTGACTACTTAATATTTTGTATTACGCAATTTATGTTTGTTTACTGGTTCGCAAGCATTACATGTTATAATGTGTCAACATTGTATTATATTATAAGTATTTATTAACTAAAAGACAATTATAATAATATGACAAAGCCCTTCTGGCGAGTAGGCGACCAATACTGTGAAAATGAGTTTCTTTCGGCGTTTCTTCTCAGCAGTGGTCGTTACGAAGCGCTGGTATCGGTAGCTTTTCTTTAAAAATAAATTAAATTTTAATATACTTTACACGTAACATAAATTATAGTTATTGACGTGTAAAAGTGCCTGTAAAGGTCTAATTACTGAATAAACATTTGAATCTTTGAATCAGCTACTTTTGGCATAAAAATATTATATTGACGACTTGGTATGTGGAAAACAAATGGCATAAAAAATTACGCTTGTAATACTCGACAAAAAAATTTGCCCTTTCATCTCTATACTTGAAATGGGGTTTTTGGGTAACCCACGTTTATTAACGGATTCTCATAGTCGCCCCTTACAGGAATTAAGAACACAAAGAAAAAATGTTTCACTTTTTAAGTTACAGCGTTTTAAAGTTAATAGGGGTGAATTTGACTGAAAATAAAAACAAGGGCTCCAAAAAAAAGCTATCATAAATGTCACCTTGTGTTTTGAAAGTCGCCCCATTTTAGGGTAGCATTTCTCCTTACTTCATTTTTTTTTATAGTTTTTAAAACCTGGATGTCAATATTATTTTTATTTAACCTGAAATATCAATCATATAAAGGAAATATTAGCATTTCGTCACCAAACTATGTAAACATTTTAATGCATATGTATTTTTTCCAATCCTAATTCTACTTTACTGAAAGAATTCTCGAATTGTCATACCTTTTAGAAAATGAAATGTTGTCAATTCCTGTAAGGGGCGACTATGAGAATCCGTTAATAAACGTGGGTTACCCAAAAACCCCATTTCAAGTATAGAGATGATAGGGCAAATTTTTTTTGTCGAGTATTACAAGCGTAATTTTTTATGCCATTTGTTTTCCACATACCAAGTCGTCAATATAATATTTTTATGCCAAAAATAGCTGAGATAGAAGTGTTTGAATTTTTAAATTAATCAAAGTAACCCTATTTTACGATACGTAAGTTTTTGTATCGATATCGATATCTTACTGCTACAAAACACAACTCTATAGACGTCAGTTTATTTTTTAATTATAATGTAGGGCAAAGATGTAAACTCGTTACATCCTAACTCTTGTACTTACGCTCTTTTAGAATGGAGAGATTTTAAACAATTTAATTTTAGGAGAAATATTGAAAAGAAATGAAAAAGAAAAAATACGTATGTCCTTTTTTTTGAAGTTCTTTAAGGAAAAAATATAAAATATGAATATAAAATTTTTGAAATGTTGTCAATTTGAATAGTTTTGGTTTTAAGAAACCGTTGAAAAAAAGCAATTATGAAAGTGTCAAACAATTTCTAAAAGAAATGTTTGACTATATAAAGATGTTACAAATAGGGAACAGACATATTTTAAACACGGAGAGGAAAACTGGCTTTTTAGGTTTTATGATATGTATTAAAAGTGTTTTTTTCCTATATGAAGAATTTGTGACAACTAATAAATTAGAATTCTTATCAACTTACAAACTTAGCCAAGACCACTTAGAAATCTTTTTTAGTGCTATTAGAGCCAAAGGTGGATTCAATAACAACCCTACCGCTAGGCAATTTAAAGCTGCTTATAAACGCATGCTAATTCATGGTGAGTTGAAACACCTTACTACAGGTAATTGTGTGCCTTTGAGTGATATAAATATTTTAACATGTACGAAGCCAGAGATTGCAATTAATAATACAACAGATCGTAATCGGTTAGTCGAAGATGAGACTGATCTTTTACCATCTTTAGAATCATAAGTGATTTTATCTCAAGACCACGATTATCTAGCAAACCCAACAAGACTAACAGAATTTGCAGAACATGTAATAGTATATATTGCGGGTTTTGTGGTTAAAGCATTAGAAAATCAAATAAAGTGTGAACAATGCTTAAATTCTTTGATTAGCACTGAAAAAATAATTAATTCATTACAATATAAAAAAGACAAAGGTGGTTTGCATTATCCATCTCAAGCTGTTATAAATTTGTGTAAAATAGCTGAACAAACATACAGAAAGAACAAAGTTTACAACCGCAAGTACCCTTTGCATTATCTTGTACAGGAGTGTTTGAAGAAATGCATCGGTCTTAATTTATTTTCTGAAGATCATGACTTTTCCGATCGATCAATGTTTGATAATCATTATTCGCTTTTGATAACAGCAATTTGTAAAAAATATTTAAATGTGCGTATTCATTATGCTACAAAATCACTATGTAATAAAGGCGAGAATGTTCGGAATTTCTACAATAAATTAGTTTTATTCAAAGGACAATAACTAGCTAACTTTTGCTTACTTTTGTGGGTGTACATCAGCAGGTTGTGGCAGAATATCAGTGCTTTGCTGATGAATTATGAGTAAGACGTTAAGCTGAGTCTACGAGTCCTACGAGCTTTTAGAACTGCTACAATACTCACTGGCTATTATGTTATTGCATTCTGTACGTTTCGATGGTGTTTTATTTTTGTTGTTTAGTAAAAGTATGTGCGTCTTTTAGTAAACTTTTATTGGTAGAATGTTACATTAAACAACCTCTGGTAATAAGTATTTAAATAGTGACTTGAAAATTCACTAGGATATAGTATACTGCCAATGAATACAGAGTAGATATTTCTCTAGTAAAGGGAATTATAGTACAGTGGTATGATTGTGCACTAAAAATAGTAAGATTAATATGGTTTTACTTGTAATCACGAAATTGTAATATTGTTAAAGTCACTGATAATGAAAAGTTAAGTTTAAGTCTACTACAGATTTTTATATGCAACTAATTTGATATAAGTTTAGGTTAAATAGTTTTTAAAAATAAGTTTATTATTTTATATTTAATGTTAAATAAATAGATGTATGTAATTAAAAAAAATTGAATAAATAAAACTTATAATAGTTTATTATAAGTACAATTATTATTGATGCATGTGCATAAATTCGTTAGAGTTGGTCGTAGTTTTTTTGAAGAATAATAAAAACGAAATATAACTTTTATAATCAAATGTTTATTGCTATTTTAATCTTTTATAATCAGTCTTCTGAAATTAAACAACAAATAGAGAGTTTAATATTAAAACTTTATAAAAAAAAACTTATTTTAGAAAAAAAAACAGAACTGGCCATTTATCTTGTACATATCAGGGTGTAATGGCCATAGTTGTACGGGACAGATGGCAATTACTCTTCCTGCCTTTTCCCTTCCCCTTTTTAGATGCTGATGCATTTTTGCTTTTGTCTACATTTGGTACACATAGTAACAGATGGGGATTAAAGAAACGATAGTGAGTAAATAAGCTTTGTTTTTATATAGCGTGCAAACATCGATTAAGTGGTATTTGCGTATCGAACATTTCAATTTCAGTATGGATATCTCTCCTTTTTTGTCCGGGGAAATGGCCATACTGAAATTGAAAAGTTCGAAACGCAAATAGTCATCATTTCGATGTTAGAATATAGGTGGAAACACGTTAAGACAGTTAACACACAAAATACCAACAATCAACATGAAAAAATATACGTTACACGATGTTATGTGAACCTACAAGAAATCTTTAAAAACAAAGCTTATTTTATCCCTTTTGTTTTTTTATTGCGAAGATAACTAACTTAACTTGCTGTCAAACACCGCCCGAAGTAAACTAATTGCAACAGAGCGCCACCTAGCAATTTTTTTGCGAAATATATATTGGCCATCTTTTCCGTATGGCCATCTCTAACTAATTTACCCGAATAAGTATCGTATCGTATCAGTGAATATAAAACATGTTCACTTAAATGGTAATTTTGATTGGTTTATAATTAGGTTTTATCTATATATAATTAATTATTATACTTTAGGATGTGTGACTTGAGTCCCTCTAATACTTGACAAAACTCTGTTGTGCTTACGGGTGTAAGCACAGCAGAGTTTTATGGCGCCGTCGTAGCAAACCTAACACACATTCCAAATTCTTAAAAAGGATTAGTAAACAATCTATATTTTAATTCTGAATCATGTGTTTCTTTGACATACCCTAACCTGCATAATAAATTTTACATTTGTTTTTTATTAGTTGGAAAACATACAAAACCCATTTTATGCGATTTATCTTTTATGCTCAATTTTATTTGACACCTTTATGTCAAGCCTTTTGAATTTTAAATATATAAGTATGATTCACACCGATCAACACTAAGTTTACACTAACTTGTGAACTTGTGTAGTGGGTACGTCTTGAGATACTAACGATGCAATATTTTATAATAGATACATATACAACGCTGATGGGACATACCCGTAATAAATCGAACCACGTGCTATACTAGATCACTACAAGTATAAAGAAATTAAAATAGCGGTCAAAAACAAAAAAAAATATCGACGTTCCCTTACCAATTGCCCGAGCGGCTGGACACTTTTGTATGGAAACCCGAAGATTTTTTTCATTTTTGATTGTTATATTTTAAATATTACTTATATTATACTGTATTAATTTAGTTTAGTTAGCCCGTGGTTTAATTAATTACGGGTAGTCGCTTCCACGTCGTATAGATAAACATTCAAGACCCAGGCCAATTAACACAAAACTACTAAAACGATAAAAAATATTTCACCTATTAAAAGCTACATTATCAGCGGCTTACAGGTTCAAATTTACGCAGACAAAGTCTTATTATTTAGACTAAGGCTTAAATGCTTTATCTGTCAAAACTAATTTATACTGTCCTACTCCTACTGCTGGGCAAAGGTCTCGCCCATCTTCCATTTCTTTCTATTCTGAGCCATTTCTGTCAAATTTCGCTGAAGTCGTCACGCCATTATTACTTTAGCCTGCACTGCGCCTACATACGACGACGATCGTTAGAATAGTTGTACCTAAAATTCTAATTATTAAGTAATAATACTCTGTGAAAGCGTAGCTGGGGGCAGCCGCTTTTTTTTGTTCTTAAAATATAAATAATTATTGACGTCTGCGATATGTAAGCTAATATACCAAAATTGTGGGGTAAATAAATAAGTTTCATTTCGCCTGGTAATACCAGGCATAGAATGTACTTTATCTCCATCCTTTACGGGTGTACGCGCATGTCGAGTCCACTTAATACTTGGTCCTAGGAAAATACTGATTTAATTTCAGGCACCATTAAATATATTCATTTTTGTTGCCATGTGTTATCTTTCTAAAAAAAAACAATGTCTTAAATGTCATAATGAAAGAAAACTGACAGTGACAAATAGCTGTTGGATTGGCCCTTGACAATAACTATCTAATTTGTGGATTGGCCTGTTCCTGCTAATTTGTGGCCCTGCTTATTTTCACAAATAAATTGTTTGTGTATTTTTTATTTCAGATAAGATTGATTTACACACTATAATTTGCATTTAGTTATTTTACTTGAATAACTGGTATGTTTAAACACTCTTTATAGCCTACCTAAGTAAATTGTACCTCTTGATCATTGAACTGAACTACACCTAAACAAAATTCCTTATTACTTTTCATCTTTCAGCACATTCCGTTAATCGAGATTCAGCTGCTGCAAGGGCATAATTTTATTTTTGAACCTTACACGATGAATGCCGATGAAGTCATTATACTGGCAACTATTCTAGTAGTCCTGGTATTATTAAGAGTCCTTTATGTCCTAATTAAAATAAACACAACAGAGTGTAACTTACAAAGCACTCAAGATGGTCTGAAAACTATTTTGTGTATGGGATCGGGAGGGCATACAACTGAACTTCTAAGATTGGTAAATAACTTGAGTAAAGAGAAATATCACCCACGACTTTACATTTTGGCCGATAATGATACAAGCAGTGAAGTAAAAATACAAAGAAATGAAGATGTTCAACTAAACTATTCAGTCAGCAAAATACCTAGAAGCAGAAATGTGAAGCAGTCCTACATATCTTCAGTGTTTAGTACATTGTATGCATTTAGTCACACTCTTCCTATAATACAAAGATTTAAACCAGATGTAATATTTTGTAATGGCCCTGGCACTTGTGTACCAATTTGTGTTGTAGCTTTTATTCTAAGGTGTTTATTTATATTAGACTGCAGGATTGTGTTTATTGAAAGTGTATGTAGGGTAAGGACATTGTCTCTTACTGGAAAGATATTACAGTTCTTTGCAGACATATTTGTAGTTCAATGGCCTCAATTGCGAGATGTTTGTTTTAGAGCTAAGTACTTTGGTAGGTTGACATAAGTTTAGAAGTATTTCATACAAATAAAACAAACGGAAACTCAGAAATGTGTATAATTAATTAATAGTTCCAAGAGATCAGTAGGTACATAATTTTCAATGGTTGGTTTTGGTGCAATATTTTATGGTTAATCAGGATAACAAAATCTGGGGATTGCATGTAGACAACAGTCTCTAACACTAGGACAAAGTTTGAATATCTTGCCTTATTATGTAAGGGCTCAGACAGACTAGCCAGTGTGCCAGACCGTCACTGTCTTGAACTGGCAAGAGTGATTGCCAAACGTCACTGTCACAGGCATACTTTTACTGTCTGTACCAGCCTTAAGTAAACCATTAGCACATGGAATGCAAGTACACTTTTTGAAGTAATTTTGCTGTAGATTCTGTACTTACTAGTCTGCTTTCTGACTTCATTAATTATCCTTGCTACTACCATTTTTTTAACACATAATTGTAGTGATCCCAAGAACTACAGGGTTTTAACTTTTTTTTTGAAGCCTAGACTCTTAATTAAGGGGCTTGACATGCAAAAAGCCTTACCCCCTTATTCATAAAAAATTATAAACGTTTGCTAAACAACGTCACATATTCAAAAGAGGGAAAGGGACAAAACATGTTTTAACTAAAAAGGGTTTAGCAAACGCTTATTATTTTTTATGAATTTGGGGGTAAGGCTTTTAGTACTTTAGGCTAGGTCTTTTGAATAGGCCAAGCTTAAAGGACTATAAGTCTTTATAGGCTTTTGGTTCGATGTTGTCTTGGCAATATTTAAGTAAAATATACATTTTCTTTTCCTTTGTCAAAATTAATTAAAAGTAAAATAAATTCTTTATTCATTATTATGATGGCTTACTCAGGCTGATACTAAAAATGGCTTTAACTTAAACATAAGCCTATACATAACTCAAAAAAACCTACAGTCACAAAAAAGGCTTTTTAGGCTTATAGGCTTTTAAAAATGACATAGCTCTAAAAGAGCACCGACAGGCTTAAATTTTGTCCTTGGGAACGTGATATAATATGTGGGGTCCACACAATGCACATGTATGAGGTGTAATTTATGTAAACAATAAACTACCTATATAAATATGCATAAATTAAAGATTTTTTGTACATTTACATAATATTAGTCCACTTCATATTCTATATTAAGACTTGTTCTGTTACCAGGCTCTACTTCTGCTTTATTGTGATGCAACAATTAATAATTTATGAAACCATTTAAAAAATATATATTTGCTTATTCAAATTAAAAAAAAAAAAACTAAATAAAACAAAATTATCCTATACTATAAACTCGAAATCGGCTCCAACGATTTTGATGAAACTCTGTATTTAGGGAGTGATGAGTATTTTTTTTTTTATAAAAGTAAACAAGCAAATCTCTGTAGCCCAGTTAGTATTTTTTATACAAAGTGGAGATTGTTGTCATACATTCTAAACAGATCTAAATTTTCAATCCTTGGAAATTATATAAATATATTTTAATAATCTATTTCTACATTAATTTCCTATGTTGTTTATAAATTTGGCTGCATATGACAGTTCTCCTGATCCTAGTTAACTAAACATCCTAAACAGATCTAACTTTTTATTCTTGAAAATTCTATAAACATATTTTTATAATCCATTCTACATTAATGTTGTTGTATATAAAATTGGCTGCATATGACAGTTCCCTGATCTTAGTAAACTAACAAATATAAAAGCTTTATACTTGCTCCTAGATATACATCATGTAATATAGGAGCTGTTTATATTACTGGTAGAAATAGGATATAAGACCCTCCTAACATTATTTATTTATTCTTGTAAAGAAAAGGCACATGACTACAAAAGGCAAATTATAAAGGCCTTCCATTGCTTATTACATGGCGACGATGTTTATACTTAAGTACTTTCAGCAGTTTAGTTAATAAAGATAAAAACAATAACAAAATGACCCTCAACTTCATCTTATTTATGAAGGTGTAATAAAGCGAACTTACTTTCTTGCAATACATTTTATGGTTTCAATATACAGAAGGATAGGAATCCAACCAACAATATCCAATATTTTTGCATTAAGTATGTTTTAAATTATATTCAACAAAGTTAGTCTGCTTATGAATTTCAATTATCCACACAAGATGAATCAATTAATAATAACCAATGCATTGCTATAAATTGTTATAATCCTTCATTCTATTTCAAAATAAATCTTGCAACAATGAAAATTATCTGTCTTTACACAACAAAAACATTCACTAAAGAAACTAAAGCAATGTCTCTTATCTCAAAACAGTTTTGGTTGTCAATGTCAGCCTTATATTTAATTAACATACATTCGGCATTTTCTAAAGCATGTTGGCAACAGAGTATAACATACATTAAAATGTAAATGCATCAGTCTTCACAAATTTTAAGTGAAAATATTGCCATAGTTAAAATCTTGTAAATGAGGCACATCAATTAGTACCATAAGATGAAAGTACTAAAAAATAGTGGAGCACAAAGTAAATCAGGTAATATTTACAACTATGACCCAACTACAAATAAGTAAACAGCCTCATTAAGTACTCACAATTATTCAATAGGTACCTTTATAATTTCCGTTCTACCCGGGTCATAATTATCAGAATACATTATACATTTAATTAAAGTTGTATAAAATAGTCTGGAACGACGAACTTGGCTGTTCACATGACTGAACATCCAAAAGACTGCTTAAATCACAACCCTACTCTTTGTAGTTGGGTAAAAAAGTATCTCTTTTAGGAGCATGGACACACTGGGTGCTGCATTTCATCTTCAAGTTATGTTCATAAGTTTGATCCCAAATCAAAAATTTCTTAAGATTTATTCTGCATTGTCTAAATTAAGTAGTTTAAGAAATGCTATTATATTATAACCATTATCATTCTATCAAAAACAAAGCTCTTTGACGTCACAAAGTTTCAACATACTAAAATAATGCACATTTTAGACCTATAATAACAACATAGCTGTTAAAATAATGCTTAGGCACATCTGAGAATACAATATCAGTAGTGACTATCAATAAGTACAAAAGGAAGAATTAAGATTTTTTTTAAATAGCTTGTTATGCACAGGTATAGTAAGTAATTAAGTTTCATGGTTTGCTGCTGTCAGCTGCATCAGAAGCTTGGTTACTAGTTTCTTGTTTGGCATCATCATTTTGTCTGATGTGTAGCTTTTCATCTGTGATGAGACACATGGCTTCATCATATGTAGGTGGTGGGGGTTCAGAGCTAGACGGTTGGGGCTTACTTGTAGCAGCATTAGCTATAAGGGCATCATAGGATGGAGGGAGTGTAGCACTGGATGCTGTCCTAGGCACTTGACCACTGTATGCTTGTTCTGCTGGCATAGCAGCCATATCCTGCGAAAAATAAAATAAATTACAGATTGATGTAAGTGCCAAGGCTCTTAGGCCTTGCCAACATAAAGGTTGGCAAGGCCTAAGAGCCTTGGCAAGGGGAGGAAGGGAGACAGAGGTAAAACAACACCAGCCAAATCCAGGATCTAATCAAAGTTTGTTGTCATGAATGTAGCAGTATGAAGTCAAACAATAACTTCATTTGTAATAGGTTGGGGAAAAAGTCTTTTCGCATTTTAAATGAAAATTCAAAACATTGTTTTAATTCAGTTTATTTACATTTAACTAAAGTATGTAGGTACCATGTTGTAACCTGTCACTGCCTAAAGAATTTTGAAGAGACCGAAACAGGTGGAAATCTGAAGGTGCCAGGTCAGGACTATACGGCAGATGCATTAACACCTCCCAGCCAAACTCCCTTAATTTTTGCTGAGTGGTTAAAGATGTGTGAGGTCTAGCGTTATCATGATGAAAAACCACACCCCTTCTGTTGATTAATTCTGGCCGCTTTCTCTCAATTTCATGCTTTAATCTTATCAGTTGTTCGCAGTAGAGTTCTGAATCGATGGTCCTGCCTGGTGGTAACAGCTCATAATGAATAATGCCCTTCCAATCTCACCACACACACAGCATCACCATGTTGCGAGTTAACCTGGGCTTCGCCACAGTCTGTGAAGCCTGACCGGCCTTTGACCATGACCTTTTTCGCACGTTCTTGTCGTATGTGATCCACTTTTCATCACCAGTTATCAATTTCTTCAAAAATGGTTCGTCTCATTACGTCTAATAAAGAATCACAAATGAGTACACGGTTCATTAGGTTTCTTTCAGAGAGCTCGTGAGGTACCCAAATATTGAGCTTTTTTGTGTACCCATTTTTTTTCAAATGCTCGTAACTAATGATGTGCCGATCTTGCTCCACTTTTTCAAAAATAGCATCCATTTTATCCGTAACAGGGCGACCAGAGCGACGTGCATCTTTGACTTCAAAATTTCCGGATTGAAAACGCTTAAACCAAATTTGTGCTACTCTCACAGACACTGCACTAGGTCCATAAACATCGCAATTTTTTTTTGCGGCTTGCGTTGCCTTTTTACCTTTTTGGTAGTAAAATTTTAAAATGTATCTAATTTCTTCATTAGATTCACTCATCTTGACGGTAAGAAAAACAAATGAAAATCACGCATTTTCCTAATTTGAATTTGGGAATGCGTAACCCCAGCAAAATGTTACGCCTTAGAGAAATGAGAGTATTACAGATACTTGGTTCATAGTAAGCCTCAACATGTTCAAATATAGCAAAATTCGTTCATTTTGTATTTTCGAAGTTATTCGAGAAAAACTGATTTTGCTGGAGTAACGTTACCCCAGCAAGATGTTTTTCAAAAAAAGCGTTTAGCCTAGAATCAAGTATATAAAAAGACAGCTATTAATGGGTAGTAAATCTTATACTTTTTGAGATATTCAAGATTTTGCTGGGGTAACGTTTTGCAATTTTCCATATCTCGAAAACTGTAAGTAGCAGAAATTTGAAAAAAATACTGTTTATAGGCCTTAGGTTGTTCAAATATAAGTATTCCAATACATCAACAAATATCGAAGTAATTTATTATTTAAAAAAATCGGAAAATTCCGGTTTACTCGTAAACTAGTACATTTACTAACAAATAAAAAGCAGTTACATATACGTATGATATACCCTTCTAACGTGTACAAATTTGGATGAACAAACATTACGCGATATGAAGTTATAAAAGAATTTCATCGAATTCCAAGTGGTGTGACTTTAGCCATCGAATACGCAGTTCTCTCTAAACACAAATAGATAAACTATAGTGAACATATGTGTTCATTTTGTTACAAAACATGCCTGATGTTGTGTAGTAAGAGGATTTTAATTTCAGTTAATTTTAAAAAATTAAATAGCTGACATTATAAATCACTCATTGCTTAAATCACATCAGCGCCCCCCAACTTTATTCTGGGCCCGTTACCGCCCCCCTTAAAGCCTCCAGCGCCCACAAGGGGACGTTATCGCCCACTTTGGGAAAGACTGGGCTACATGAATATTATTCTGCTCAACTGTACTTTTTATCGGTTATTAGGTTGCTAATTTGCGTAGGAAACCCGCAAGTATAAAACGGCCGCTTTTTCGTAGCCTCCGTTATTTAGTCGGTTTGTAGGAGAATTGATGATATTTTCTTGGTTTTATAATAACTTTTATTCCATCCGAGATTTGAAGCCGAAATTTTCAGGCATGTTTTGTAACAAAATTAACACATATGTTCACTATAGTTTATCTATTTGTGTTTAGAGAGAACTGCGTGTTCGATGGCCAAAGTTACACCACTAGGAATTCGATCAAATTCCTTAATATCTTCATATCGCATAATGTTTGTTCATCCAAATTTGTACACGTTAGAAGGGTATATCATACGTATATGTAACTGCTTTTTATTTGTTAGTAAATGTACTAGTTTACACGTAAACCGGAATTTTCCGATTTTTTTAAATAATAAAACTTCGATATTTGTTGATTAATTGGAATACTTTTCTTTAAACAAATTTGAACAACCTAAGGCCTATAAACAACATTTTTTTCTAAATTCTGCTAGTTACAGTTTTCGGGATATGGAAAATTGCAAAACGTTACCCCAGCAAAATCTTGAATATCTCAAAAAGTATAAGATGAACAAATTTTGATATCGGTATACATTTACAACCCATTAAGAGCTGTCTTTTCATATACTTGATTCTAGGCTAAACGCTTTTTTTTAAAAACATCTTGCTGGGGTAACGAAAAATCAGTTTTTCTTGAATAACTTCGAAAATACAACATGAACGAATTTTGCTATATTTGAACATATTGAGGCTTACTATGAACCAAGTATCTGTAATACTCTCATTTCTCTAATACGCAACATTTTGCTGGGGTTACGCATTCGAATTTGGAATTATCTTCTTTAAAATTTAAACTTTTAAATGATACCAAAACCAGCCAGGTACAAATAGTATAGCCAAAGTGGTTTTATAACAAGTTCATTCATACTATATGCGAAAAGACTTTTTTCCCAACCTAATATTCCTTTTGTAGTCTGTGATTTCTAGAAGTGACTTGGTATTTTAGGATATTTACTAACTATAAAAGTATCAATGAATCTATTTATGACTTAGGATTCCGAAATTGCCTCTGACATTAACAAAACTTATTGATTGAAATACCTACAAGTCCTACCTAAAATTATTTCTTTGACGGCATTATTTTCTTATAGCATTGTCATCTCTTTACAGAAAACAAAAATCCTTATTTTTACTTTATTTAAATTGCAATTCATTTCAAAATAATCATTGAAGTAAAATATAGCTAATTCTATGAAACTAGGTCGCATGTAAGGTCACATTTGTGTTGTAAAGAAAGCCATAAAGATATTATAAAAATAAGTTAGTTCAGAAAGTAGATAGGAATTTTCCTATGGTTTTTGATAATTGTTTATGTGTATGTACTGATATCTCCATTGATTTATTTACATGTTAGGTAGGTATTTAGGATAAACATAAAATACATAGATCACTTTCTAGGCAAAATTATTGACTTGCCTAGAATGAAAGTATGGTCACAAAAATTTTGTTAAAGAGGTTTGAAGCATTTGATAGATGCATTTATAGTTAACATTCTTCATGATAATGAATGTTATACATATAGTATAAGTACTCACTCTAATTAAAGCACGTCGATGTAGCAGCATTTGAATTACACTTTTCCTGCGCAAGTATAACATGCTTTTGACTGCAACCATCATTCCAGAGCATATGAATATAGGTCCAACGAGCCACATGTGTCCTAAATTGCTAAGAATGTAACCATCCGCGCCTCCCAATGCCAACACTGTGATCACCGTACCGACCGAAAACAGGACCATCGACAGTACAAAATACGAGTAGCTCGTACAGTCACATCTTCCAAATCTTTGGTCTTCTTCAAAGTCTATATCACGGTGTCTTAGCCGATTTATACGTTGTCTAATAAAAGGGCTATCAAAAACGGTGGCCATTTTTTAACTCACCAACACTGTACAAAACACTACAATAAAAATAAATATTCCATTCTCTTAACACTAGTTGATGGAAAATTGATAAAAACTACGGTAATTAGAAAGTATATATGAAACGTTTTAGAAAAAACAAGTTGTTCCATGCGACTATAAACAACTATATTACATATTTTTATGAAATTTCACTTTTGACTTCACATTCACAATTTTCACAAATGCAATGCACGACCACAAAATGCAAAATGACAGTGACAGTATTACAGTAATGACATTGACAGGGTGGATAATATATTTAATCTCTATGGACGTTTTTCCACGGCACGGCACGTTGACGGCAGCGGCCCGTCGCCGTCGTACCGTACGTGACACCCGGAACAAAAGATATTCGTATTCATACGAATATGATTACGATGACGAGTTCTTCGATCCCCTACACACAGACATAGTGTTCCCGAGGACTGTAGGCTTTTATCCCTAAATTTAAATCTGTCGGTCTTTTTTAGGGCTATGTCATTTTTAACACGTTGATGGACAGAACGGTCATAGCCGCCATACTTGACGTTCAAAATTTGACAGAGCTGCTATGCACGTCGTGTTTAATATTGCTCTAAATGACAGAACGGTTAACGCAGTCTAATTGGGTATTTTCTTGGGTTAAAAATAAATTATTTTGTACTGTCAAAAAATAAAACTTCGCAAAATAATTTCACTTGTTATTGAACATATCTATTTTAAAGTGATTTTAGATTTATTATTGCAGAACAACTGATAATAAGAGCGCTATATTATTCCAGGAAACTATGACGTCATTTGCGAGTATTTCATAAAAATCCCCATAGAGAATGTTTGTTTTGACGTTTAGAAAAAAGTATCTGATTTGACTTGTTGGAAAATAGCGGATTCGCCCTATAGAATAATGAGGATTATTGCCTACTGTCACGTCACACAAACTCTCTTACTTTTTTTTTTTTCAATTTATTTGGGTAATCAAACAATGGTACATTGTATGATACTATAAAATCATACAAAATAAACAAATGAACGTGCCATCAAAATCGCAAACCACTGATTACTGCTACAGAATAGGTAAACAATAATTCGATAGGAAGTTGTGATGGGTTGGACTGCATTTACATTATTAGATATTTACAAGACTTAAGTTAATTAGGTAACTAGTTATCTCTCTTTCTCACAAGTTACATAGCTTGAATTTTATTTAATATAGCCGATTTAAATGCGCTCAAGTTGCTAAGTGTCAAATAAAGTCATTTTATGCACACATGTTTGAACCCATCACCCCCCTGCACCCGCTCACACGCACACTGACACAAAGTTCATAGCCGTCCATATTGCTATAAGGCTCGGTACAGTGTGTGGGTAGTGCAATACCGAGAAGAAGCGTATTTTTTCGTCGCCCGCGGGCAGTCAACAATCAAAGAATAGTATATTATGCAATTAATGAGTAAAGGACGGATTTACTTCGAGGGCCATAGATGAATCACGAGCAGGTGAAGGATTCTAACGACTGAATCACGACCGTGGGGAGCGATTCATTATGATTGAATCACGAGCGTAGCGAGTGATTCAAGTGTTAGAATCCTGAGCAAAGCGAGTGATTCATGGCCCTCGATGTAAATCCGCTTTATTCAAGAGTTGCATACTATACTTTATACCATGACCACGAGAATAATTTTTCAAACCTAAAAACCGACTTCACCAGCAAACTACACAACCGGTTTTTTATGTACGTATTCCCTTAAAAAAAAAAAGAATATTCTAAATCGGTACAAACGTCTTCGAATAAATCGATCAACATATATAAAACATAAGATTCCGACGAATTGATAACCTCCTCTTTTGAAAGTCAGTTAAAAATTTAAGCGAAAATAGACATTTAATGAAGAAAAAAGAAGGTTAAATTAATTAAAATGGACAATAAAATTGGAACAATTACTAAAATTAAGAGTAAATTGGTCTAAATACAAACATCAAAATAGTGAGTAAAAGTGCATTTTATTCACTGTTTTCAGTGGTGAGTCAACTTTTGAGAGGTGGAATGGTATAATAGTATATTATGCAATTAGTGAATAAAGGACGGACTTACTTCAAGGGCCATAGATGAATCACGAGCAGGTGAAGGATTCTAACGACTGAATCACGACCGTAGGGAGTGATTCAAGTGTAAGAATCCTGAGCAATGCGAATGATTCATGGCCCTCGATGTAAATCCGCTTTATTCAAGAATTGCATACTATGCTTTATACCATGACTACTAGAATAATTTTTTCAAAACTAAACACCGAGTTCACACAATAAAAAAATAATGGGATCACCTGACAGGTATTCCCTTTAAAAAAAAAGAATACTCTAAATCGGTACAAACGTCTTTGAATAAATCGATCATCATATATAAATCATACGATTTCGACGAATTGATAACCTCCCCTTTGGAAGTTGGTTAAAAAGAAAAATTTAAGCGAAAATAGACATTTATTGAAAAAAAAGAAGGTTAAATCGGTCGGTCGGAATAGACAGCCTCGTTTCACGTCACTATTCATTTTTATCGCCGAATTTCCTTGTCATGATGATGGTATAGGGCGTATAATTAAAGTTAACCAAAAACGAGTCCAATTGATGCTTTCGAACATTTTATGACACCAGAGCTGTTGAACGGTTATAACAGTTCTGCCCAATAGTATAGTTCAATTTCTGTGCAAAAATGTCACAGATGCCATAGCCGTCAACGGCTATAGCCGTTTGTGTCACCATATATTTACTGATCGATACATCTGCCGACAGAACGGCCACAACCGTCCATACAAAATAAGGTGATAAAGTGTCCATCAACGTGTTAAAAGCCTATGATCCTAAAAAGCCTTTTTTGTGACTGAAGGTTTTTTTGAGTAATAGGCTTATGTTTAGGCTAAGGCCATTTTTTTGTATCAGCCTGAGTAAGCCATCATAACGATGAATAAGAGATTTATTTTATTTTTAATTAATTTTGAAAAAAGAAAAGAAAATGTATATTTTACTTAAATATCGCCAAAACAACATCGAACTAAAAGCCTATAAAGACTTATAGTCCTTTAGGCTTAGCCTATTCAACAGGCGTAGCCTAAAGGGCTAAAAGCCTATGTAGGCTTTTAGCCTGTCAAGCCCCTGAATTAGGAGTCTAGGCTTCAAAAAAAGGCTAAAAGCCTGTATTCCTCGGGATCATTGCACAGAAGTGCCATTTCTGAAACGCGGAGTCACCTAAACGAATGGTTTAGCCATCATAATAAAACCGTTCGTTTAGTGACTCCGCATTTGAACAAGTTTATTAGCTAGGCAAATTAAAAAACCCCCGACGACACCTTCAAGTGATAAGTGGCGGAACTACGTAATATTCTAACCGAAAAGACAAACACACAGGCGGACCTTTTTAACATCATTCTTATTAATAACTCTTTTTTTAACGAGGGTCAAAAATGTGTTCAAATCATCGATGCTTAAACTTACTACACCCAACAAAACAATAGAAAGCGAACCAATAAAAATCCAATGTGGAATCTTTCATC
Source organism: Acrobasis suavella (assembly GCA_943193695.1). Lineage (NCBI taxonomy): Eukaryota > Metazoa > Arthropoda > Insecta > Lepidoptera > Pyralidae > Acrobasis > Acrobasis suavella. The sequence goes on from OW971939.1 coordinate 9,185,450, forward strand.
TTTCGACGACCTCCGTGGCGTAGTGGTCACCATGCTAGTCCGCCACCCAGAGGTCCCGGGTTCGATCCCCGGTCAGGACAAGTTGAAAAATGTTCTTTTTCAAATTGTCCTAGGTCTTGGATGTTTATCTATATATGTATATGTTATAAAATATAGTATCGTTGAGTTAGTATCCCATAACACAGGTCTCGAACTTACTTTGGGGCTAGCTCAATCAGTGTTATTTGTCCCTATATATTTATTTATTTATTCAAAGAGACGCCCTTAGCCCACTGTGGTTCTGTCTAGCTCTTAACCCACCGTCTAATCTTCTTAATTCTATTGCTATAGGATACCCGTTAAAACAAGAAGAAACAAACAGACAGACTGACAATTATACTACGATACTAAGCCATTTATTATACATTAACGATATAAAACTATATGCTGACAGTGAAGTAGGACTTAACGATTTAGCCAAAATAGTAGAGAATTTTACTAAAGATATTAAGATGGAATTTGGCTTAGATAAATGCAGAACCAATTCGAGCAGAGCTTGACAAAACTATCAACACCAATACACTTTAGAAACCGGACAGTATATAGAACCACTCGATGAACACAGCACATACAAGTATTTAGGTTTTAATTAATCTCTACAAATAAATCATAAAGATACAAAATTGAAACTAATGCAACAATTTCGTCACCGTCTAAAAGTCCTGAAATCGCACCTTTATGCCGGAAATACAGTCAAAGCAATTAACACGTTTGCAATACCAGTACTAACCTACTCTTTTGGAATTATAAATTGGACCAAATCAGAACTCAAACTACTCAAACTTTCTGTACATCGAACTATTAACACCAGTATGACTAGTCACCGCAAACACCATCCTAGATCTTGCATCCAGAGACTCACCTTACCTCGAAAAGAAGGAGGGAGAGGACTTATTGGCATAATAAACCTCAACAATAAACAAATCACTACTTTGCGACATTACTTTTACAGTAAACAGGATACATCTTCACTACATAAAGCAATAGTTTGCAATGATCATAAATTCGCATCATTAAATTTACAGAGTACAACCCTACAAATAAATGAAAATCTGGTAGACAATAAAGTAAAGATTGCGGAATGGGCTGGAAAGTCTTTGCACGGGAGACACTACCAAGATTTATGTCAACCGAATGTCGACAAAGAAGCGTCGAACGCATGGCTAAATCAAGGTGAGCTCTTCCCAGAGACTGAAGGCTTCATGTTAGCAATACAAGATCAAGTCATTGAAACAAAAAGTTATCAAAAGTACATCATGAAGCAGCCGGTATCAGACTCTTGTAGGAAGTGTAATAGCGTATTTGAAACGATCCAACATATTACCGGAGCATGTAAATCAATAGCCCAGACTGATTACAAGCACAGGCACGACCAAGTCGCTAACATCATCCACTAAGATCTTGCCCATCAATGTAGCTTAATACAGTCTACTAAACCATGTTATAAATACAGCCCCAAAACAGTTTTAGAAAATGCTACAACTAAGTTATACTTTGACCGAGTCATCCTGACTGACCGCACAGTTCATTATAATAGACTGGACATAACACTGATAAATAAAACAGATAAAACCGCTTTCCTGATAGATATTGCAATTCCAAACACCCATAATCTCCAAAACACAATAGCCGAAAAACTGTCTAAATACACAGAGCTCAAAGACGAAATAACCAGACTTTGGCACCTCCATAAAGTCACTATAGTCCTAATTGTTCTTTCCACGACAGGAGTAGTACCAAAACAGCTTCATACTTCCCTACAAAAACTTAAACTATCACCTCACAATTACATGCTCTTACAGAAAGCAGTCATACTAAATACCTGCCGTCTCGTCAGAAAATTTTTACAAACTGATTCCACCGCGCTTAGAGCCACACATCCTTCATCTGTCACAACAAACCAGCATCCATCTCTTCCAGAGCATATATCAAGCTCTCCTCATATAGATAATAACTCCATACTGGAACCACCAGACTTAGCTGACTGTAATTATTGATACTTTGATTTTCACTTGGCTTTGGTCCGTGAACATCAACAAAACCGGTTCCAGAAAACCGAGAAAATAAAATATTAACATAATAATAATAATAATAAATTATAATTCATTTATTTCAATAGCATTGTACTTACAAATTTGTACAATGGCAGAGGCCCATATTATAAATACCTTATAACTAACATACTTAATATATAATTCCTATCCTAATTTACACGTAGTGTCGGCGACGTGTGACGCACGGTATCGTCGGGCAGCGGACCTCGGAACCTCCGAAATACGACACCCTGCGGCCAGAAGTCCTCCTTCATGAAGGTTGGAAAATGATGCGTCGGCACTCTCACCACATATGAATTAAAATTCGCTTTGTGGCGAGACTGCAGCCGCTCAACCCTCAAGGTGAAGTTAGACTTCTTTCGGACGTAGTCCATGACCTCCTCTATCCTCGTAGACCAGTGCAGACGGGACACGTACAGCTGCGTCGATGGTACGGTTGGACGCAGGGGAAAGTCCGGTTCGGGCGGCGCGGTTCCGTAGTTGTTGCGGCTCACGGGCTTCCTCCTCTTCCTTTCCACCTTGACGAAGCCCTCTTCATCGCGCTGGTTTCTCTCGGGACCCGGTGGTGGCAACGGCTTGGTAGGAGCTAGCTTACGCCGTCTCCCTGTTGGCCCCTGTGCCAAAGGCCGCGTTGTGGTCGCGGCGGGTGTGGCGGTGGGCGCGGGCGCAGCGGCAGCCGCGGTATAGGCCCGAAGCCGCGGCGGAACACCCGGGCTCGAAGTCACCGGGGCGGGTGCAGGGGAGCGGGCGGCAGCCTGTGTAGCTCGCACAACAACAGGCGGCGGCGGCAAACTGCTGACGGAGACATTTTTTGCGCCGCCTCGTCGCGTGTTTATGTTAGCAGTCTCTGGTGACCTACTTACCGAATCACCACTTATTAATGTTAATAATTCGGTAAGTAGCTCACTGATGGTAGATTCGGAGACCCCTAACCTACACTGTACTTCGGCCAGGCTGGCTTTCAGGGCGGTGATGTCCTTCAGCAGCCTAGTGACGTCGACGTGGTCGAACGTGACGGGAGGCAGCTTGTCCAGCTGCTTCGCCACGAATAGAGATGGGCATCTACCCGGTAAAAACCCGAGGCTTGGGTAAATACCCATTTATACCTATTTTTACCCACCCGTCTTGAATTTATACCGGATATAAATAAAAATCAGTTAAATTAGAAAAAAATTGGGATTAAAACAGATAATTTGATACTTCTACTATAGAAGGTTTCCCATCAAGTAAATAACCGAAATTGATATATATACAAACTACAGCTTTCAAAAGAGTATTTATTATAAGCATATTGATGGAAGTTTTTATTCGACATGCTTTTAGTCGTTTCCATGGAAAGTGAACAAATCTTAGACCCGTTAGATAAAATGTCCGTAAATCACATTCCCGGGTAAAAAAACTTCATGGTTTGGTTATGGTATGGGAACATACGAATTGACAGGTCTATTTTTGCTGACAAATGTTTTTAGATCTAATCGTATGTTAAAATAAGCAAACGGACATCAAATACGCTATCAATATATGAGCACCATCATACATATAGGGTAAGAAGATGGTTTAAACTGCAAATTCAAGAGCCAAAACTAATGATTTAGGGGTTGATCCCAGAACAAAAGATATTCGTATTGCGGAGTTCTGCGATTCCTCATCAACTCGTTATCTAACATTTCTTAAAATATAGTATGCCGGGTATTTACCCGAATCTACGCGTTGTATGGAAATATATATATTGATAGTTCTAAGTTTACATCGTTTGCTGGCAAATATTTTTAGCCCTAATTGAATGTTAAAATAAGTAAATGCAGGTCAAATGCGATGTCAATATACTCATATGAGCCTTACCTTTATACAAAATATAGAGAAATATATTTTGACTGTTAATTCAAGAGCCAAAACTACTGATTTCGAGGTTCATCTCGGAACAAAAGATATTTGTATTGACATGTTCTTCGATCACCCATCAATTCGTAGTAACATTTCCAACAAAATAGTATTCCGGGTATTTATCCGAATCTTCCCTTTGTATGGGAACATACGTATTGACCGGTCTTAGCTTATATTCTTTGCTGACAAGTATTTGTAGACCTAATCATAATATGTCAAAATAAGCAAACGGACATCAAATGTACTGTAAATATATGAGCACCCTCAAAAATATAGGGTGAGAAGATGTTTTTGACTGCTCATCCAAGAGCCAAAACTATTGACTCCGAGGTTGGTCCCGAAACAAAAAAATATTTGTATTGACGATTTCTGCAATCCCCCATCAACTCGTTCGTTGTAACATTTCTTAAATATGCCAGGTATTTACCCGATTCTACCCGTTGAATGGGAATATATATATTCACAGGTCTCAGTTTACTTTATTTGCTGGCAAATTTGTAGACCTAATTATATGTTAAAATAAGTAAATACAAATCAAATTCGATGTCAATATACTAGTATTAGCCTTACCTTTATACAAAATATAGAGAAGTATTTTTAGACTGTTCATTCAAGAGCCAAAATTACTGATTTTGTGGTTCATCTCGAAACAAAAGATATTTGTATTGACAAGTTCTTCGATCACCCATCAACTCGTAACATTTTCAACAAAATAGTATGTATCCGAAACTAGCCTTTGTATGGGAACATACGAATTGACAGGTCTAAGTTTATATTTTTTGCTGATAAGTATTTATAGACCTAATCATAATATGTCAAAATAAGCAAACGGAAATCAAATGCGCTGTCAATTTATGAGCATATTCATACATATAGGTTGAGAAGATAAGATAAAAGATAAAATTTCTTTATTGCACCAGCTAAGTATGACAATAATCAAAAGTACATTTAAAATCTAGTAGGAACAAACGCGGGCTTATCACTAAAGCGATTTCTTCCAGCCAACATTTGGGTAAAGAAAACTATAAAAGATGTGGGGGAGTTAGAGTATTACAGTGTAGAAGAATATAAGTATACCAATAAATAATAGGAGTACATACAAATAAATGAACAATAAAGTAATAGAAATACATAAACTATATAATTTGTACGAACATTAAAAAAAAGTAAATGAAAGTAGCCAGTAAAAAGAAAAGAAGTAAAGAGATATTAGTTAGAGCTAGAGGAAAGGTAATGAGATGTCACCAAATCTTTGAATTTTTTCAGTGATTGCACTTTACGAATATCCAATGGCAAAGCATTCCAAAGTTTTACTGCCTATGAACAGGAATTGAAAGTTTAAAGGAGACTGCACACTTCGATTCGTATTCTCACGAAAGAAGCTAAAGAGTTCTTTAAGGTATAGTGGAGTAGAAGGAACGAACAGGACTGAATAAAGAAGGGAAAGGATATGCAAGTTACGACGTTGTCTAATAGGGAGCCACTTAATGTTTTTGGCTGCTCATCAAAGAGCCAAAACTACTGATTTCAGAGTTGGTCCCGGAACAAAAGATATTCGTATTGACTAGTTCTATGATCCACCATCAACTTGTTATAACATTTCTTAAAAAATAGTATGCCGGGTATTCAGCGAAATGTACCCGTTATATGGGAATATATATATTGACAGGTCTAAGTTTACATTATTTGCTGGCAAATGTAATAATATGTTGAAATAAGTAAATACAGATCAAATGCGATGTCAATATATGAGCACCCTCCCTCATACATACATGGAGAGCACATTTATTTATACTGCTCATCCAGGATCCAAAACTACTGATTACGGGGTTGGTCTCGGAACAAAAGATATTCGTATAACGTGTTCTTCGATCTCCCTTCAACTTGTTATATTATTTTGCATAAAATTGTATGCCGGATATTTATCCGTATCTACCCGTTATATAGGAACATAAGAATTGACAGGTCTAAGCTTATATGTTTTGCTGGCAAATGTTTGCAGAACTAATTATATGTTATAATAAGCAAACAGACATCAAATAAGAAAAAATCTGCATATTTAATATGGAAAGCATTATTTGTTATTTATTCAATGATATATTATATTCATTTAATATTATATAACATAACCATTCCACACATTTATACTCATGCTTAGAGGACTGCCACTCATTTTAAAATAAATATTCCAATCTACCCACCCAAAAGGGTAGATAGTGTAGATACGGGTATGTACCTGGTGCATATCGGGTAAATACCCGGGTAGATGCCCATCTCTAGTGGGGCCTGATAAATCAGTGTTTTACAGCAAATGTTGCGTCATAATATTTATTGATATGAACAAATTTTACTGGGATATTGTTTATTTAATAGAAATATTTATGATAATTAAAGATTATTACTTTTTTACTTCGTTTTATTAAAAATATAAATCTTATATTCAATGGCAAAAGTCAAATTTATCACAATAGATCGCAATATAAAGGGTTAAGACAAAAAAGTAACATATTATAAATTTTAAAAGCTGTATTCAATTCTTACCCGGTATTTATAATGATTACCCCGTAAAAATGGGTATTTATTAATTTTTACCCTACCTACCCATTTTTACCTACCCAATTTTTACCGACCCGCCCATCTCTAGTCACGAATAATGACTTATATGAATATTATAAATAACTAGATAATTTTCAGCAGCCCATTTTCTGACCATATTTGCATACCTACTGATGCCATATTTTTTTTGTAATTTATGTGTTTTATTTCAAATAAATATATCTTTATCTTTAATCCAATGACCACCAAAAATAAATAGTAAAAATAATAGTACCTAAAATAATAGTAAAAATTCATATCTCAGAAACTAAGCGTTTCCGCGCCTCTCCTCATCCCCCTCTCCTTCCCGCTCCCCCCCGGCCTTACCCTCCCCCTCTGCCGCAGGATACTAAAAAAATACCAAAGAGCAAAAAAAATTTTTTATTGAAGAATACCCGTACCAAAGAGCAAAGAATCAATTTTTACCGTCAGTTTGTGATTTCCATGGATTTTTGCTTTTTGTCTATTGATTGTCAATGTCAATGTCAGACTGTCAACAATTTACAAAACAAAAATTGCAAAGAAAAAGGGAGGATTTTTGTTGTGACGACGCAGTTTTAATTTTATTTTATTCAAGAGACGAATAAATACGCTTGTTAATAAATATTAGGTGTTGTGTTAAATTTGTAAATGGCTTAGAATTTTTTTTTTTCAAAAAAACATCAAACACATAAAGTTCAACGTTTCCATATTCATTTTGATATGGCTGTTCTTTTGTTTTTCTATTTCGGTATCTTCCTAGACATAGGTATGTTACTAATAAACCTTAGTATCTTATTTTAGATGAATATTCTGGTCATAAAATAGTTCAATCCAATACTAACATATATATTACTTTTTAGATAAATAATATTTCATAAGCCCCCTTTATGTACTCCGACCTAATTTAGAGTAAATCAATATTGTCTTAAATTTTCAGGAGTGTCTGCTGTTGAGCTTACTCTTACGAACAATGGGCCTGCTGTGCGTGGTAATAATATAACATTTACAGCAACAGTGGAAGATTACAATGGTAACACATATAAATATATTTTCTCGGACGAAACTAGGGACGCTACTAGAGAGGTAATCATTTTGCCTATTATTTACATTTTTAAGCAACAAGCACTATCACATCCATAACCCTATAATCAATTGGTTGGTTTAAAGATGGAACAATGGAATAAAAATTGTGATGGGTTGTATCCACATTGCTCATTGATATTATTCAGATTCCCTTGATCAGCTTTTGTAATCTGCACAGGAAGAGAAGCAGCTGATTCTGGTACATTGTTGTTTTTCTTTTAAACCAGCATGGAAGAATATGTTAGTTAACATGTGTGATAAGCTTATAGATCCTTTTGCAGTGAGGTCTTAGTATCCGCTATTGAGAAGAGTTAACTTAAATGCTGCTCTACAGTAACTTGTGTCATTTATCAATAATTTGAATCAGAAGCTTTTTAGTCTAAAATTACTCAAATATAGGTAAGCCATTATGGACAAAACTTGTTGTTGTTGTTGTGTTCACTTGTTCCTCCCATCAGTTTTTTCAGGCAGCTATAGGGTATTCGCCTGTCTATTTTTGATACTCCAATATGATAGTTTTTTACAAAACAAAAAATAACAAAAAAAATACTATTCCTGAAAATGCTAAGAAAATTGTTATTAATTAAATGAAAATTAAAAAGAAATACATGTATAGGTATATTTATCTAAAATTTGGAACATAAATACACATATATATATCTATAATCATCCAGACATAAATATACATATGCTATCTACCTACTTTCATCATGTTAAGGAAAGCTCTTATGGATACTCCAAAAATTTCTGTAAGTTGTTTCTATTTCAAACGAGTATCCTTCAGTATAAGTTTCTCCACTTATTCAACAATGTCTTCAAAAGACCCTCTGCCTTGCTTGAAAAGACTATTGCACTTGTACACCATGGTTTTCCCAGGGTAAGAGTCCCCGTAAACTGACATTACTTCCAAAATTTTCTGAGGTGGTTCCTTGTTTTGTGAGGAACTTTATGACTGCACAAAACTCAATGTTTCCCTGTCAAAATTTTTCTGGATTCATTTGCTTGATCGATGACAGCTCAAAGGTTATTGACACAATAAGGTTCAAACTTCGCATAAAGAGTTCCGCATTGGTAACTCGCTCCACCCCCCCTGCTATCCTCTCTATTCCACGAACTCTTTCATCCTCGTATGCTACAAAACCAAATGGATAGCCATTAAAGGCATTCTGACAAACAGAACCGAAAGAACAATTCAATTCAATCGCGTTTGTGATTTATGAGGTTGACAGAATTGAAAATGAACTGGATGCATTTTGGAATTATTCTAACTTGTTCAATAGTATCTTCTCTGTAGAACCCAAGTAGCAGGCATCTTCATGAGCAAGAAGTGGCAAATGATAGATCTTTGGCTTGTAATTTTTATACCATTTCAAACAAGACTTTTATACTTTTTCAGTTTATAATAACATCTGGTGTGGCCAATTGGACTCAAAATTATCCCAAAAACACTAAACCTGGTGAATATACGGCTACTGTAGAAGTTTGGAAGTACTTCATAGTCGATATTTGGATCCACGATAAAACTGTTACTTGTAAATTCAATTTGACAGGTATGTAACATTTGTATTTAAAACATTCAGTTTATTCTTCAATACAGGTTTGCATTGTGTAGGGCACTTTCACTGCAGAAAAACACCATGTGTGTTTGCTCTTCTGAAAAACACACACATTGTGTTTTTCCACAGTGAACATAAGTAGGTTACAAAATAAGTTGATTGAATAAAATATAGTATCGTCTAGATTGTATCCCATAACACAAGTCTCGAACTTACTTTGGGTCTAGCTCAATCAGTGTAATTTGTCCCTATATATTTATTTCATCTTTATTGTTCATCAAATCCAAATTGTACAAAACAATTTAGTTTATTTGCTAAGCAATTTAAAAAAACCCGTCTTTTCTTTCTTGCAAGGACGTCATATATGTAGTGATGAGTAGTGACTATGCATTCGATTTGATATCCGTAGTGCCATCTATTATTTGCTAGGGAAATCCTTGACTTTCAAGCGTGAACTATCAATAACTTTTAAACGGCTGAACTGATTTTTATAAAGCATAGCTAAGAACCACCGCAAGGGAACTTGCTTTCACGTAAAAACGCATCGAAATCAGTCTGTCCGTTCGAACGGTACTATGCCACAGACAGACAAACGGACTGACAAACAGACTGACAGGCAGACAGACGTTAACGTCAAACTTATTTATAACACTCCTCTTTTTTGGTGGGAGTTCATGATGTTTGACTGCTTGCAAAAAGTTCTCGAATAGTGACCATGATCACATACCGACGGTCGACGGTGGTCAGACTGTAATGAGGTAAAAAATTAATTTAAAATATTTTCTTTTATGTATGCATAGGTGAATTCATACCCAATAGCATCCCGATAGTCTAGTTTAAAGTATGCCAAGTTTGCCAAGTACCTAATAATAGGTTGGGGAAAAAGTCTTTTCGCATTTTATATGAAAATTCAAAACATTTTTTAATACAGTTTATTTACATTTAATTAAAGCATGTAGGTACCATTTTGTTCAATAACTTTTTGCCATTTTATATGTAGGGACATGATCCCATTGCTATAGAAATTTTGGGGCTTCTGATCAATAAACTGCGTCAAGTAGTTTTGGCAGTCCTCTCGTGATGTTAACCTGACACTGCCTAAAGAATTCTGAAGAGACCGAAACAAGAGAAAATCTGAAGGTGCCAGGTCAGGACTATACGGCGGATGCAATAACACCTCCCAGCCAAACTCTCTTAATTTTTGCTGAGTGGTTAAAGATGTGTGAGGTCTAGCGTTATCATGATGAAAAACCACACCCCTTCTGTTGATTAATTCCGGCCGCTTTCTCTCAACTTCTTGCTTTAATCTTATCAGTTGTTCGCAGTAGAGTTCTAAATCGATGGTCCTGCCTGGTGGTAAAGGCTCATAATAAATAATGCCCTTCCAATCCCACCACACACACAGCATCACCTTGTTGCGAGTTAACCCGGGTTTCGCCACAGTCTGTGAAGCCTAACCGGCCTTTGACCATGATCTTTTTCGCATGTTCTTGTCGTACGTGATCCACTTTTCATCACCAGTTATCAATTTCTTCAAAAATGGTTCGGTCTCATTACGTCGTAATAAAGAATCACAAATGAGTACACGGTTCATTAAGTTTCTTTCAGAGAGCTTGTGAGGTACCCAAATATCAATCTTTTTTGTGTACCCATTTTTTTTCAAACGCGCCAAAACTGTTTTGTAGTCAATTCCCAGTGCTTCAGCTTAGTCGTAACTACTGACATGCCGATCTTGCTCCACTTTTTCAAAAACAGCATCCATTTTATCCGCAACAGGGCGACCAGAGCGACGTGCATCTTTGACATCAAAATTTCCGGATTGAAAATGCTTAAACCAAATTTGTGCTACTCTCACAGACAATGCACTAGGTCCATAAACATCGCAAATTTTTTTTCGCGGTTTGCGTTGCATTTTTACCTTTTTGGTAGTAAAATTTTAAAATGTATCTAATTTCTTCATTAGATTCACTCATCTTGACGGTAAGAAAAACAAATGAAAATCACGCATTTTCCTAATTTGAATTTGGAATTATCTTCTTTAAAATTTAAACTTTTAAATGATACCAAAACCAGCCAGGTACAAATAGTATAGCCAAAGTGGTTTTATAACAAGTTCATACATACTATATGCGAAAAGACTTTTTCCCCAATATAATAATATTAGGTACTTGCAATTATTAGGTACGTACAAAAAATATTAGGTACTTAACATTTCATACAATTTGTACCAATCGTTCACACGACGCGCAAGTTGCGTCTCAACGCAACTTGCGCTGCGTTACGCGTGCTCGCACGGGCCTGCACAGAGGTTGTAAAGTGTTAGAGAGCTGGACAAAAATATTTTGAATAATTTTTATATACAAAGAAGACCTTGTCTATGACTTCTATAAAAAGATATCAGAAAAGATACATTTCATATGTATACTTTTCTATGTACATATTAACTGTTATAATTTTTTGGTATATAATAAAGTGTTACTTATATTTGGTTTCATACAAAAAAAATAGATTTTTTTCTCGTTACTTATAATAAACACTATGATAGTCAAATTTGTATAAAAGTTGTGGCTTTTAATGCATGAATATAATCAGCAAAGAATCAAAACAAAAACCACACTTTAATTTCTATGCACGTGCAGGCTGATTCTCAAACCACTGTACGGCAGCGACACGAGGCAAGAGCGAGAAAGAAGTATGTTCTTTACTGTCGTTCACCCACAGAGAAAATGATAGAGTCATAATCGACATAAGAAGTAATGATTAGTTTCGTCGGAGAAAATGAGAAAATGTCAGAATTTCAAACCGAAAAATATAAATGTAAACCTACCGAACCAATAAATTGCGTTACTTAAATGTATGAATAAAAATAATCCATTGCAATAGATTGGCTTCAAGATAATGATGACAATGGATTGTCTTCATCAGATAAACATTATAAAATTATTATTTTTTTGTATGGAACCTAACAATAATTAAGTAAGCAATTTATTGGTATAAGTAAGTACATTAATATTTTTCATATTGAAATTCTGAAATTTCCTCATTTACTCTGTCATAAATAATTATCATTTCCCATGTCGATTATGATTATGGTTTTTCTGTGGGTCAACGATCTTCATTTATAAAATAATAAAAAACTATTTTTTATGGAACCCATCATAATCAGTGAGTACTTTATTGTATACCAAAAAAAATAAAAGTTTAAATGTACGTACAAAACAGTAAAATGGGCGGTCTTATCGCTAATAACGATTTCTTCCACACAAACGATGGATGCAGATAATATTATATTATTTATATATATATATATATATATATTTAATTCAGACGAAACCATTGATAGGTCAATCCACTAAGATAATTCATTGTCTTAGTGAAATATAATAAGATAGTGATCGTCTTCATTCAAACAATGCCATTGACATGACAATCTACTAAGACAATAATGTCTTTTGGCCAGCTAAACTGACCAAATAACCTGTGTGCGACACTATATACCTAGCGCATCTTGCGCGGCTAGAGCGGCCACACGGAGCGCGAGTTGCGCAGCGCAACTTGCGCTGTTACGCGACGCAACTTGCGTCTTGTTTGTTTCGACCCTTAGTTCTCCATGGCTGTTTATGACTATATTTCGGGTTTGCTTGTTGGAATCAAACACTTAGGCATAATAAAATTCAGTCACTGGACAAAATTTAAAACTTCTTTTGACTTCAGCAACTCGAATCACTTTGCTTAATAAAGAAAAACGCTTCTTCTTTTTTTCGTGACGTTGGCTCAAATAATTTAAGTTTTTTCCTTCAGTATGATGCCACTTATACAGCATTGTCTGAGGCGTCTAAAGGTCACATTTAGAGCTAGTGGCACAATGGGCAAGATAGTAGGTGTGACAGCAAAACGCTGCACAGTATTCTTTAGAGTTTAACACCATGGGATGTTAAACTTAAATAGATACTAACTTATAAACTTATTGAATGCTAAAATAACACTTCTATGATATGAACAAGGAAAATTACTGTATTGTAACAAATGTATTTCATTGGGGAAATTGGAGTATTATCCTTTAATGATTTTCCTAATTGACATAATGATTATTATATAATACGAGTAGTTTGTAACTGTATGTTGCCTTTAACCAGGCTGTAAAGTTTAACACGTAATTTAAATTTTGATAATGTTTTTATATAAATGTTTTTTTATTGCAAATTACCTCTCTTGTCATTTATCAGAGGGTATGTTGTTGTTTTCTTAATTGTTAGAGTTTTTGTGTTTTCAATTCAGTGTTTACTTACTTCAAAGTTAATTTTGTATGGTTTCGTATAATTAACAATTTGTAGTTCTCTTTTTATCTCGAGTTTTTTTATTTATTTTTATTTTATTTATTTAAATTTATTACATGAAATTGTAAAAAATCTATTTTGAATTAGCTTGTTCCTTATTTTTATTATTCAATATGTTCTTCCTATAATAAAATGTTTAGTTCTTAATTATCTTTTGTAGTTAATACATTAGAAATCTTCTAATAAATCTTATTGTTTACAGATACTCTGAACGGCAAGTTGGTATTGAGTCAAATGAATGAAGATAGACCAAACAGCTATGTGGCAGTAAACAGAACAGTCACCCACACCATAAAGTTGCAGGAAAATGAACTTCAATTTCTAAAGAATAACGCATCTACGGTTGCTGTATACTGGTTCATAGATTGCAACTATATGAAGATGACGACAGATTTTTCTTTTGAGTATACATACACTGATCTTATGGGTGAACATAGTATAGAAGCTATAGTGGTTGGTGACAACAATCCGTTACCGCCGATTACTACAACTACAACTACTACTACCACAACCTCCACCACTACTACGACAACTACCACGACAACTACAACCAAACCTCCAACTATATCGCCGTCACCTCCAAATAAAACGAGTGATGCATCTAAAAATGCTACAAATCCTGTCCATAGTATTGCCAAACGGGACGCAACAAAGATATACAGCGGTTTCCAAGACTCCCTATGTAATTCTACTTCATCCTATCTGCCGATCAGTACAAATTATACTTATGGACATTACCGAGAGACTATACGCGTAAGAGGTAAGATATCTTTCCCACTCATATTTACAAGTCAACATTTTCATATCTAAGAAAATCTCTAAACGTGGTGCTTTAGACTCTTTGTTAGACACAATTAACGCAATTATAAAAAAAAACTAATCTTCAGTAAATCACGAAAAAGAAATTATAATTTTATATAATAGTATTAATTTTATCGCATTGTCATAGTAGTGTGAAGTAGATTACGTAATAGGTACCAAACGTTCGTTGCACTCAAGCGGTCGTGTCAGGCCTGTGTCACTCCCCGTTTAGGTATCGAAAGTATATCTACGCGCGATGACCACTGCACACTGAAAAATTCAGTAGGGACTAGGGAGTCGCTAGTGAGTAGCGACCTAAACCATCTTTACAACAACCCTAGCGCATTGCTGACTGAATCGGTATTTTGTAGGTACCTATTATGATTTGTTTGTCCAGTACTAGGTTTGAAATTGGCTTACAATGGATTACTAGGTATCGAAACGAAAAGGTGCTGAGGTATGACGCGAGCTAAATTAAATTATATCGCTAAACACATTGAGTAGATATTTCTTTAAATTTATTTGCTGAGTAAGACTTCTGTACGTGAGTACTAGTACTTATTTTGTGGTCGCGTGAACTCGCGTGGCACGGGCCCTTCCCCACTCGACTTAAAACCTTATCTACGCTTCATAAAGTCTACTTTTGTATGCCGCCCTTAGAACTTACAAATGCCGAGGACATCTATGATCACTCTTATCATTTTCTATTTCGCTCTATAGACATAAACTAACAAAGCCTTATACAACGAACGAGCGTAAAAACGCACAATAACTAACATCTCTTGGCGTAATTATTTACATTGCTTTAATGTTTTTGTCCAGTTTTCTAATGTTCAATATTTTTTTATAAATCCTTCAATCACTGTCATCATCATCAAATCATGAGTCATGAATCTACATCTACAACATCTTTTGCATTTCCAGAACCAATATCAACAATCAACATCACTGGTCTGAACTGGCTTCAACACGGAGAGCTGATGAATCTTCAAGTCAAGTACACCGGCACTCCTCCTTTCAACTACTGTGTGCAGTACAAGCTTGGACAGTACAATGTTACGGGCAACGAGACTTGCACGTCTCAGCTGAACACAGACTCAAATGTGTTCTCGCTGATCCATTACTTCCCGGAGGGTGACCAGCATACAGTGGTGGTGGTCATTGAGAATATTGTTGGAAAAAATGTCTCGAGGGCTACTGTAAATATTTATAAAGGTAAATAAATAGGACAAATTACACTGATTGAGCTAGCCCCAAAAAGTAAGTTCGAGACCTGTGTTATGGGATAATAACTCAACGGTACTATATTTTGTAGCAGATACATATATAGGTAAACATCCAAGACCCAGTTTAATACGACAAAGATCATTTTTCACCTTGACCTGACCGGAGTCGAACCCGGGACCTCCGGTGTGACAGCGTGGCTTGATGACCACTAGGCCACAAAGCTCGTCAAAATGGGCTAAACATGGGCATGTTTACTGTTTCTTTTAAATACATACGAACACCTCTTTATTCCTTACGGGTTAGACAGCCAAGAGCTGCAAACCAAGCAAGCAAGCAAGATTGTGGTTACTACCAACGAGTGTCAAGCACCGGTATCTGGCTCCCAACTGTTTTTAACTTCGAACTTACTATGGGGCTAGCTCAATCAGTGTTACTTGTCCCAAAAAAAAAGACTGTTTTTAAAAACATATCAAGACGAGGAGGGTGTAGTTCTTAAAGAAATTAATTGTAAAAACCTGAGCTAAAAGCAAAGAGTCATGCAAGTCCTAATTTAATTATCATATTAGCATTATTGAATTCTGAATTTGGACTAGAAGTATTCTCAAAGAAGTTTCATCTCATTAGGCTGCTTAGACCCTATATTATTCCTAAGCATAATATGTATTATTTTAATTTCAGCCGTGGTGCAAGCGCAGTTGTCAGTCATTGTGGTACCAGTGACGTTCTGTTTATTGGCTGTGATTCTGGTAGTGTTTGGCATTGCGTACTACCAACATCGCTCAAGGTATGTGCTTACCCTAAATTGTGTATGGGAATCTCTAGCATTATTTTTAAAAGCCATTTAGATTGTATTTTTCTATGTTAGCCGATAAAGTGCGTCGACCTTTTTAGACAGTTTAAAAAACGGTCATTAATTTATTATTATCATAAAGCTGTCAATATTGGCATTTTGTAAAACCAATAACACTTATCCCCTTACCTGTCACTGGAAGGAATTCCTCCCAGGTCAGTGGAGAATATGCATAAAATTTAAATTTGTCTCAAATATTTTTTTCTAGATTCTTTATTGTCTTTACATTATACTTAAAAGGTATTTTTTTTAATTAGTTATTATTTAAACCCAGAAAATATTATATAAAAAGTGAAAAATAAGGGAGGGAAATTCAAAAGTACACAACGCGTCACTATTGGTCGAAACGAAATGTGACGTCAATGGTTACCTCTTGCATTTATCGGCGTCGATATTCGTACTGTGTTAATAGTGTTTGTAAGAAAAATTGTTTAAAACTGTATTTCTGTGAGGTTACTTTGTGAATATATATTTGTAGTCAATCTAAGGCGATGACAGAAACGGGTTTTGTCAAACGGATAATCTACCGAAAATAGATGCATTTATGATGTCAGCATATTTTGCATCAAATTTCGATTTTACGAGCGCTGAGATCAAAGGAGTGAAAGCTGCAATTTCAATGTACTTATTGACAAGATTCAGTTTCCCGCCTATTCTATTCCATAGATCGGCTTTTACCAGACCAGGCCGTAGGAACGGATTCGTAAAACCGCAATAGGAATAAGGAAGCTCTAGGTTAGTTTTAGACCGAATCTTCTACTGCTTAATAGCTAATTCACACTAAGCTGTACATAAATATAGAATACTTACGTTAAAATGATCTTCACAACAAAATATAACCGATAATAGAGATATATTATATCTTTTCATCATCTTACACCATTGCTTTCGTAATTTTGCATCGCGTGGAATACGAAAAAACACGTTATATGGTGTACTAATGGTAGTGTCTTTACATTTCGGTACCATACAATACTTGTAAGAAGGTTTCTTAACTTCTTCCATGATTTGTTTAGCAATTAAAACTGAAAATAAGTATTAAGTAACTGAAACGCTACTATGATAAACAAACAGGACATAACCAATGACGTCATCATAAGCGCGCGCAAAATGGTGGCGTTTGAACGGCTCAAATTTATTCAAAGTTTTAAATTTCACTTTGAAAAATAACTTGACTATTTTCAAGCCTATTTTTATATTTTCTAGGTTATAAAGATGTAAATGATTATTTTAAGACAAAAAAAAATCATGCATATAACCTATTGTTTATCTATTGTTTTGATTATTTGCAACAGATGAAGAGATAATGTACTTATTTTAAATTTCAATTCAATACAGACACATTATCACATCTTTATCCATGACGGGGGACAGAGTCTAGGGCTGTAAGACCCAAAGGGCATGTTATCGTAATGGTGGGCGTTAAGATGGAAACAGTTATGAAAATAGTGATGGGTTGCTAGACGGATCGCCTATTAACATGATTCAAATTTCGCATATTAAAAGTATTTTCTCTTTACCCGACTGCGCCAGAAGGAGGGTTATGTTTTTCAAGAGCATGTATGTATGTATGTATAAATAATTGTTTGGTACGCTCTGAGCTTGAGAGCTGTCATTAGATTCTTCTTCTCTTAATTCTGAGGAAGACAGTGGGTATATAAATGAAAGTCCGATTATTTTTTAATTTTTTAAAATTGGTACCTTGTCTTCAATCCAATTTGCAAAATAATAAAAAAAAAGATTATATTGTGTGGGTGTATAAATATCTTGAAAATGTCCACAGGTATACTGTAGAGGTAGCAGACTTCGACTTCGGCCAGGCCAACATGGACTATAAGACGTTCAACGAGCGCCTCCGAGACAGCTTCCGGAACGCCCTCAACTTCCGGCAGCGCGACGACATGGATCCGCTAGTGAGCAATACGAGATACGACTCCATGTAGGCTCAAAACGAAGTGTAGATATAAAAATAACAAACTATTAGGGCTATGCTGCGTCATGCGACAGATATTGTGTCAATGATGTGTGATGTGCTCGTCTCTGTCTCACAAATTATGTGTGACTGCGACGGAATCATCGCGTCATACTCTTGAAATCTTCAGAAATTGATTCGTACGTACGCTCGCTCGCATTCGCGTGAAATATTATTGGCTGGTAGGCTGACTGACGCCGTCCGCTGAAACTCACCGGGAGACCACAAAATCCCGTGTTACAAACTGAATTGTTCAGCGTTAATTTAAAGCTTTCGTTTAAAATGTTAGGAAGTCCATTTATCGATATGCTCTCGTACAAATCAGTGGACGGCTTAAGGTTGCCTGATTTTAAACTTTATTTCATTCACCTTGTTTTATAATATAGGATTCATAATGATTATTTACATTTGCTTTATCTTCGGCCTTGAAAGTCGTGCACAAAAGTAATTTGGCAGATCCGTATTTTAATGTTTTATTTTTTACTGTGAGAGCGTATTGTGTAAATTAAAAGAGTCATTGTTTAATTCAACTTCTGATAGTCCCTTGTTCTGTAAATCATTGACCGAGCGAGCGCGAAGCGGGCAGCGGTTCCGTTTCAGCTTTGGACAAAAATGCTTTCGTATGTCTGACCGGCTGTCCCACTGTTCGGATGTTTTCTACAGGTCGTACTTCCCACCCATAAATTATAAGAATTTTTTGTCGAAATTCCGAAAAATTTTAAAAAATGTCATAAAACTTTTTTGTTATGCTCATTTAATTTATTTTTGTCCGCACTACTTTTTCATCTCTTAAACTCAATGGGTCAGGGGTATGAGCTATGTAAAGACATACTCGCGAAGACTGCAGTTCATAGTGCCTCTATTGTAGGCTGATTGATTATTTTGTTTGCTTTCTATACTTGGTACCCGCTTTGTTCCTTGGACGGCCTTAGGCAACTCGTAAACTGAAATCTGTCCATTACTTGGTGTGTTATGAAATGTGTTTCAGGAGGATATCATTCCAATGTTATAAAGCATTTACGCGCGGTAACGTAGGCTAGTTTTTCAAAGTTGAAATTCCTAGCTTTGTTTTCGATGAATTTCGCTTGATTGGCGTCTAGCCTAGCGCGTTCCAATAGAAAAATAAGACAGCAACTTTATTCCAGCCTGAAATAAGATATTAATTTCCAGCGGCGTAGGCGCGTGTAGAAATTTAAAAAGAAGTATTCGAGTAATATATTTCTGTTTCTAAAACTTTAAATTTTAGCCGTGATCTCAGAAAGCACTATGTAAACATGTATGCGGGAAACTAAAAGTTTGTACAATGTTATTGCGAACTTATATCTGTGCTATAAGTCTTATGGCGTCAAGTTAAATTGCGTCCTTAGTTGTTCGACATATTGGTGAATTTACCTAAAACGCGAAGCTCTGTATTTATTAAATTTCTCTGATTCTTTTTATATACTTATCTTTCTATACGCGTTTACTTAGAATGTTTTCTGCCTTTTGTCGAAGTGAGAGTATGTACAGATTATAACTAAGATACCATTCGTTGATTGATTATGATGATGATTCTGTAAACTTAAACGAAAACTTTATTGAATTACTTTCATTTGTTATTTTTAGTGCTACAATAACCTTGACTATTATACAGACTGATGGACTATTTATATTAATGTTATTTTTATTAATATTATTTATGTAATAAACTATATGCTTCGGTGGGTTATTTTAGGCGTTTCGTAACCGAAATTGTCAAATAGGTTTATGCATACTTAGAATGTTTATTTAATTTTATAGATATCTATTGTATACTTAAATATTACGTTTTGTTATTGTAACAGTAGTCATCATTGCAGTAATTGTGAAAAACTTCAAAATTATCAAAGAGGTTTTGCAAATTTTTTAATTTTAATTTTTTACGCACTGATGATTTTTGGCAGATTCTATATGTTTTTGGTCGCAAATGAAAGTAGGCGCGCGTTTGTATCGATACAAACGCATTTGGAACTAGTTTTGAACGCGCGTTTGTATTGATACAAACACGCGCTGTATTTCATTTATAAATGTCACCACAGTCTAGGGAGCCAATAACGCACGCTATATAAACGCGATACACACGTAATTAAATCGCGATACAGACGTGGTACAGATGCGATACAAACGCGATACAAATGCGCGCTTACAGTGCATACTGGTTGCGTCGGAAAACGTGGCGTTTGTATCGATATAAACGCAGGGATTGTGTATAAAGGTTTTATAAACGTGCCGGCTTACTTGCGTTCAACTTACGTTTGTATTGATACAAACGTAAATAAATACGTCGTGTGGAAGGGCCTAAGACATTTCCGATATTCCTGTCTGCATACTCGCAAGTCCGTAAAATACTGTTCTGAGTCAGCCATAGGAGCTGAGCTGGTTTGGAGATTGGGGGAGCTCTAGCTACTAATATCAGTATCTTTTCGGACTAGACGTCTCGGTGCTGCAACCTAGTGTGAGATCCTTCGTTATATTTAGTAAATATCATTATTATGTTGTTTATAAATTCGGCCAAAAACAAATTTACTTAATGAAAACAATTAACTAACTAGTGTTTCAAATAAAGTTCTGTCAAATATAAGTTGGGGCTAATTATGGCGTCACCAAAGCCTCTCCGTTTTAAAAATGTTAAACATCTTAAATAATTGAATATTGTGCCTGTTATTGTCGATACGGTACAGGCTGATCTGAGGGAGAAGGAAGTTGACAGCTGTCAAGATATCGCTCAGAACAGAAAACTGTGACGCTCTTTCGTCTCGGAGGTCAAGATCCACTATGGGTCGCTGAACCAGCGGAGTCATTGCCTGTTATTGTAGGCGTCCAGTTTACTGTAACCACTTACTATCAGTTGTGCCGTATGCCTGTTTGCTTACTTAGTTGTATAAAAAATCATACGTCGCCAAAATCTTATAATTGACAAATTGTACGAATTGTTTTCAGTCAATGTAGGTCAGAAATCAAAGTGGCAAGTCATGTTTTGTGATATATTAGGATTAATTAATTTAGAATTAAGCTATCAATACAGTAAAAGTATTATTGCATATTTCTTCATATGTAATATACAACACGTGTGTAACATTCGTGATCCATGTAATTCCCTAAAGTGAAACGTAATTTCCAAGCATTTTTCACTAATTATAAAATTATGGCCTTTCGATAGTTTAAGTTAGTGCATTGTGTTGTATATTGTAAAAATGGATTAAAAATATAATTAATGTAGTTACAATAAAATGTTATACAATTTAATTGGATATTTTTTTGTAGTATATTCTTTTATATGAGTACCAATTGAAAATCTATTTAAATTATAATTATTTACTTGTCTAGCGCTCAAAATGTCTGGACAAATGTGAACAATTATTTTTGCTACAGTCGGGGTGCGTTTATTTGAAAATGTAAGCAGGTAATACCAATAAGACTAAAAAACAACTCATGAGAATATGACGTCAGTACTTATATCATTAGTTCTTACACTATCCTGTCTTCCTGCTTGTAAAAAAATGTTTCTATCTCGTTCACGACAATGTGTATAAAAAAAATTATTATGTAGTAATTTATTATGTTTTATAAAATGCCACTAAACGCAATGCTGATTGTAAAACACCGAGAACCATCTGGTTTGTAAAAGCAATATGTTTTTGTTGTTATCAGCGACGCTATTTGCAGACATTAAACAGAGTTGGCCTCATCTAATGACCTCAAGTTAAATAAACATACAGTTTATTGTAATGTTTCCATTTTAAACATGGAAATTGTACTTTCCTACGAACATTTGAGTATAAGGATGAGGTCAATAGCTTCCTGTTTAGGCACCTACAGTCTTGTTTAATTAGAATTTGACGATGAAGACATCATTTTTATCCTAGTAGCTAGTCTAGTAAAAAATTGGACGCCCCTCTATTAATTATGATTATTTCAACTTCTGTAACGCAATCCTGGAGGCCTTCGAAGCGATTCGATAGTTCACATTTGCGTTACAGTGGACGAGATAAACCAAGGGTTTGTAGAAGCTGTCCAAGCGGCGGGGTCGAAGGTGTTTAGGTCCCGCCCCAAACGAAAACTTCAGAAAATCTCTGCTCAGACCCTAGACTTAATGGGAGAGCGACGACCAAGGCCGCTGCAGACCTCCGAAGATGCTGTATCATATCGGCAGCTCAATAGGCTTATACAAAAGTCCTTGCGACACGATATCCGTTCATTTAATACAAAATGTATTAAGGAGACGATCGAGCAGAACAAAGGCTCCAAAGTGTTCGCAAGGGCTATGTCGGTTGGGCAAAGCCGATTGATGAAGCTGAAGACGGAGGACGGTGGCGTGGTGTCGATAAAGGAAGGGGTTCTAGCGGAGCGAAACAACAAGGCGCCGGGCGAGGATGGAATAACAGCAGAGCTTCTGAAAGCGGGCAGAACGCCGGTACTGAAAGTCCTTCAGAGGCTCTTTAATTCCGTTCTGCTAGACGACGTAACGCCAGAAGCGTGAAACAGGGGCGTGGTGGTCCTGTTCTTCAAAAAGGGTGATAATACTCTATTGATGAACTATAGGCCTATCACGCTTCTGAGTCACGTATATAAGTTGTTTTCAAGGGTCATCAGGAATCGTCTCGCAAACAGGTTTGATGCGTTCCAGCCTCCTGAACAAGCCGGTTTCCGTAAAGGCTTTAGCACCACGGACCACATTCACACGCTGCGGTAGGTTATAGAGAAGACGAGGGAGTATAATCGGCCGTTATGCTTAGGGTTCGTGGACTATGAAAAAGCCTTCGATTCGATCGAAACATGGGCCGTGCTTCAGTCTCTCCAGCGATGCCATATTGACTATCGGTATATCAAAGTGTTAAAGTGCTTATACAGTAACGCCACTATGTCAGTCCGAGTACAGGAGCAGTGCACGAGGGCTATTCCACTGCATAGAGGTGTAAGACAGGGAGACGTTATATCTCCGAAACTGTTCACCGTTGCACTGGAAGATGCCTTCAAGCTTCTGGAATGGGAAGGATTTGACATCAATATCAATGGCGAGTATATCACTCACCTTCGATTTGCCGACGATAATTATACCATGACAACGACATGGCAGAATCGATGGAAGACTTAAGTACTATGCTCGGAGACCTAAATCGAGTTTCCCAACAGGTGGGCCTAAAAATGAACATGGACAAAACGAAAGTAATGTCGTATGTCTATGTCGCGCCCCAACCTGTGTGTGTTGGGAGCTCCACACTCGAAGTTGTAGACCAGTATATCTACCTGGGTCAATTGATCCAGGCAGGAAGTTCCAGTTTTGAGGAAGAGGTCTTTCGATGAATCCGACTCGGCTGGGCAGCGTTTGGGAAGCTACGCAGTGTCCTCTCGTCCAAAATACCTCAGTGCCTCTAGACGGAAGTGTTTAATCAATGTGTGTTACCAGTGATGACTTGTGGCTCCTTAACGTAGTCCCTTACTATGGATCTCATAAAAAGGCTCAAGGTCACTCAACGCGCTATGGAGAGGGCTATGCATGGTGTTTCCCTAGGTGATCGAATCAGAAATGAGGAAATTAGTAGGAGAAGAAAAGCTACTGACATAGCCCAGCGGATTAGTTCGTTGAAGTGGCAGTGGGCGGGACACATAGCGCGACGAACCGATGGCCGATGGGGTAAAAAGGTTGTCAAATGGCGACCACGTACTGGCAAGCGGAGCGTAGGACACCCACCCACAAGGTGGTCTGACGACCTGAATAAGGTCGCTGGAAAGCGCTGGATGCAAGCCGCTCAAGATCGGTCATTTTGGAAATCCTTGGGAGAGGCTTATGTCCTGCAGTGGACGTTATGCGGCTGAAATGATGATGATGATTTCAACTTCAAGGCGTTGCGAGTTAATACTCATTGTGATATTTAATTTGCGAGCATGCGAAAATTTTGCTGTTTGCATTGGACTTTCAAAATATTAAATTATTAGGTGAACTGATAAAGATTTTCGGGAATTATTAGCAACAAAATGTTGGGACCTACTCCTACTCCTCTACATACTATAGTTTAAAAAGTTGCTTAAGGTGTTGTATAGGCATGCGCTGGTGCCCCGTAATTATATAAATTTTTAATAATCTTCGCCTGAACATAATCGTCGTATAACATAATCGTAATATTAAATTATTAGGTGAACTGATAAAGATTTTCGGGAATTATTAGCAACAAAATGTTGGGACCTACTTCTACTCCTCTACATACTATAGTTTAAAAAGTTGCTTAAGGTGTTGTATAGGCATGCGCTGGTGCCCCGTAATTATATAATTTTTTAATAATTTTCGCCTGAACATAATCGTCTATAACTAAGGAAATAATTTTAATCAGTGATTTTAACTTTATTACAACTCTTGTGAAGTTGCGAGATTATCTAGTAATAACAAGGTCGTATCTAATAACGTCTAAAAAAGCAAAAACAAACGAGCTAACTTTCGTTTAAGTAATCCAGTAAGGAATATCTAATTTGTCACTCGCATTTCATTAAAATTTTAACTCGTTAAGCTCGGTCTAGGCATTTTAAGTTGCGGCGGCGTAAGTCGCCTTAAACGAATACACGAGCACTGTTTTAGCTACTCCGGAAACCTATAATGAACCGCGTTGTGGTCTTTAGAATCCTTTGCTTAACTTAAAAGGTAATCAAAGGTGTCACCAAAGTTATGATTATTATTCTGTAATGATAAATATGGGGGATATTAGACCAGCATAAATTTTCGAGCTAGGTTGGCAAGCTTGCTACGAGTAGTTATTTATTGTTATTTCATTCATTTAACAAATACAAGTGGTATAAAATGCAGACTTAATTAGCACTCTTTTTTACCAGTCAAGTTGTTCATTGTTACAAAAAAATAAATAAAAAAATGTCTAATAATTTAATTTTATTATATGAACCTACTTTATATTTGCTAACTAATAACACGCGTTAGCAATAATTTAATCTACTTATACATGAATTTTTACATAGGTATGACTGGTCCTATAAATTGCATCCTACTTAAAATTCTTATGATAGGTACATAACTGCTTAAAATTCCAAATGACTATACTTACATGTACTAAACTTGGAGGCAACTCAACGCATGCTCGTTATGTATTTAGCATATTGTATTGCTTTATTTGATTTTATATTGAAGAAAATATCATATCAGTTTATGCCCGCCGTGTAGGTAGGTATATATATACCTGAATCTCCCTATACCATTCTCCATTGTTATAGCTACGTCTCACTATATAACTAAGAATATGCTAATAATATATAAAATTCCAGTGCTTTTATTTTTACAGCAAGTTTTCCCCCGACAAAAAGAAGACGAAAAATAATCATATTTTTGTGAATTGATCTTGTAAAATGTAAGTAGTGTTCTACACCTTCTTAATAGAAATATACTTAACTATCTTGTATAACTATGTGTAGGTAGGTACTTACTACTAATGTACATACTTAGATGATTTCATTCTCAAACTTCTATGTTTGATGGACCTGACTATGAGTTTATACTAGAACAATGGGTAGAATTCTGTCGTAATCGTAACCTGCTGTCATGATATTGTCAAAAAGCATATTAACTTGATAGGTACCTTACCACCAACCAGTACGTAAATAGGTAAAATGCTACCTACCTAGTAGCATTTTACCTATTTACGTACTCGTCGGTGGTAAGTACACTAAAAATTAACAGGCCAGTAGGTACCTACTAAAGTTCCTTTTATAATTTAATTAATCTTTAAAATTTCCAAGTCGCCCAAAAGCTGTACTTACGAAGGGTTGTAAAAATATTCAACATATTACATACTAAAATAGTTTATTGTTACTTACACATTAACAACTTGTAATTATAGATAGTTAATGATAGCTTGTTTTGCATAGTATAATTATTAACAGTACATTGGACATTGGTACCTACTGATAACAATTGTTTTGTTAATTGGCTAGTAAAGGTTCTCCAGCTACAATAGAACTCTCTATGCCGCAGTGGTCTTCACCTCTGAGGATCTTGAAGAAGCCGTTGTCTCCCCAGTCTGAGTTCCACGAGTTGGCAATCAACCAATATTTGACACCTTTCTCGACACCCCAACCGAGTATCTTGATAGCGTGACCACCAAGTGCGTCGCCTTCCACGTGCTTGTAAACACCACTCTTGTATAGTAGAAGATCAGAGTAAACGGTGAAGGCGCCTTCGACTGGACCATTGGTAAACAGTTCAGCCCGTATCTGGTCTTCGCCACCTCTAACCGAGAAAACGTGTTTACCGTAATGTTTGTCCTGTTTGTATGGGATTTTGTAGTTGTCTTCGCAAGTGCGGAAGCACTTTGGCGTCTTCGTATCACCACTGCACGGCATACGGTTGCCGGGAACGTGGTGCTCACAAGGTGGGATTTCGTAAGGCTTGCAACCTTGGCTAGAGTTGTAGTTACCTCCTGATACTAGACCAAAGTGTTTCCAGTACTCCCACGCCAGAGTGGGCATGCCACCGTTACATCCGAGACCGCAAATAGGACAGCAACTCAGCAGATCCTCCGCGGAGTAGTGGAAATGTTGCGTGCCATTCGAGTATGTGCACACTCGGTCGGTCATCGCTTCGACCGCGCCGAAAGCCCAGCAGCTTCCACACGAGCCTTGGTCTCTAATTTCGTTCAAAGTAGGACAGTCTGGCCACTTATCTCTTGGGTCGAAGTTCTCGGGTAGCGATGCTATTACGTCGGCATCATGTATCTTGCTGGATAGTTTCTCAAAGTGGGTATCCTTCAGTACGCCCACAAGTTTCATTATATGTTTCGCCGGCGTATCTGCCGGGAAGTTGCGACCGGCTTTCCATAAATCCTGCTTTGCGTTAATGAGATCGATGAAGTTGTCGGAGAGGGCATGAGGCAAGTCGACGGCGGCCACAGACAAGGCGCATAAGAGAGCGACAAACGTTGAGCGATAAGGAGCCATGATGCTCCTTTGTTCTGATTTACTTTGATCGCGAATATACGACTACTGGACACGGCCGTGGCGTGTCGACTGACGGATGGTCTCGGCTCCGCTACTTCCCTTGTACATAACATCGTTTGTAACGCTAACCATTTGCGGTATTCGTCATAAATATGCGTTGCTGAATTAGGGTTGCCTACCAAAAATTGTGGATTGGAATAAGAGGTTTGACACTTCATCCAATTAAGTAAAGGTTTTATGCGCAAAATAAAACAAAATCTCATTTTTTTGTAATTTACAATTGTTAGGACATGTTATTTATTTCTACCATAACCACCATTGCAGAAGTTAACTGAACCACTTAATCTTTTATATTTGTGTGTTAAATAATATTAGGTATCCTATAAAAAAATTAGGAGCTCGGAACCTGGTGAGAGTGCACCAGCGGCATAAAATTTTCTTGAGCTCCTCCGTGCTTCGGAAGGCATGTTAAGCCGATGTGTCATCTATGATGACAGCTGGGACCATCGGCAATCATTAAACTATGTCAGATGCTTTGATAACACCAGTGTTGGCCACTTACAACAAATAAAACGAAAAACAAATAAAACATCTGAAAAATTGTATTTTTTTTTTGATTTGATTAAGTACTTTCCGTAAGTAAATATAATGGAATGGCAGCCCTAACAACGTGAGCGCGTGATATAAACTGAGTCAGAGACAGCGGTGTCAGTTGCTGCTGACCGCTCGGGTCGAAGGTGACTGAATTCGATTGTACACTTGATTGGGTATTTATTAGAAAAACAAACAAATGTTCCTACTTAGTTATACGGATTTTATTAGGTAGGGAAGTATAGTGACAGCTCTTAACCCAGTGGACGCGTGATAATGATAACTGCGTCGGACACATGAGCGTCAGTGACTCTGGCTGACTGCTCGTGTCGAACTCAAAGGTGACATCATGATTCGATCAGAAAAACAAAATAACATAATGTGCTTAGTTATTCTGATTTAATAAAGTAAAGAAATGATGGGATAACTAAATTTTCCGGGGTCCAGTGCTGCCCCCATTTGAAATAATCATTTGACAGGAAACGGAGACATCATTTAAAATGTCTTCATCAGACACTAGATAACCCTTCAAACTATTTTATGAACTACTGTTTACAGTTTAACGTGAAGCTTTTCTACGCACATACGCCAAAAGTGGCCGTTTTTCGCAATTGTGCGTAGGAAAGCTTTACTTGTTCGTTTTCGTAATGATGTCTCCGTTTCAGGTAGCCCCTTAACGGAAAATACAGGTAGCCCCTTAACGTCGAAAACTTGGATTTTTATGACACATATAGGTAATCTAAGTTAAAATCGTTTAGGTATACTAAGTATACTTACACACCTTTTGCAAGGTGAAACAATTAATAAACATAATATATGCACAATAATAAATAAATACTATATAGGGACAAATTACACTGATTGAGCTAGCCCCAAAGTAAGTTCGAGACTTGTGTTATGGGATACTAACTCAACGATACTATATTTTATAACAAATACATATGTAGATAAACATCCAAGACCCAGGACAATTTGAAAAAGGCCATTTTCCAACTTGCCCTGACCGGGGATCGAACCCGGGACCTCTGGGTGGTGGACTAGCATGGTGACCACTACGCCACGGAGGCTATAATATTTACCAATGTAGGTACTTACTTATTTAAAAAGTAAGGAAAATACTTACTTTAATTAGGTGTAAGCCGAACAGGAAAAGCTGATAATAACGCTCAAGTCTCAAGCAAGACAAGCTAATTTAACTTAAGCAATTACTCTTTTAGGAAAGTTTTTGCGATTATGCATTGCATTTGTATTCTGACCCTTAATCGTTTCATGTCTAAATTTCATGAGAAACAAAGTTGATAACATACGAAGGTATTGTATATTCTAATATCTTTGTATTTAGGTTTATATACAGTCGTACAAAAAAATATCTACTTTCAAAAATAAACACCTCCACTTCTAATGTTTAAAGAGTTGAAGTTCAAAGAGGTTACAGGCAAAGATGGTACAGATTGATGGTTTCTAGTCTTTGTCGTGTCACTGTTTGTATAAGTATTCTGAATCTTTTGTCGTACCTATAGGTCATACAATTATAAACCCATAGAGGGTATAGGTACTCGTTCTTGTAGTAGTATTGACAAAACCTAAAATAGTTTGAATATGATTTACCTACGGGATGATAGATTGTCAAGCGGGTAATTTTACGAGTACCTACTTAGTTTCTTGGTATTAATTTCAACTAACGATATCGGCATAATACAAATAAGTACAGCTTTCTTCTTCATCTCAAAATTAATTAATAATTCAGGGAATAAGGATGGATTTCACAAATAGCGATTTAATAATTAAGAATGCCATCTAACAAAACTTTCCGTTTTTAAGGATTTAAAACCCGTTTAAATAATAAGATTTCGAGATCGTATCTAAGAAGCTATCTACGAGTAATAAATATAAGCATCCATTACCAAACTTATTGATACATATTTATTTGAACAGCAAAGTGATTTAATTTTTACCCGACTTCCAAAAAGGAGGAGGTTATCAATTCGTCGTAATCTTTATTTTTATGTTTTATGTATGTTCATCGATTATTCGAAGACTCCTCGACCGATTTGAAAAATTCTTTTTTCTTTGAAAGGGTACACTTGTCAGGTGGTCCCATAGAAATTTTATCAAAATCGGTGTGAGTTTGGGGTGAATTCAGATTTTAATTTTGAAAAATTATACTAGATTGAAATGTGATGGAGGTTGCTCCCATTCTTTTTGTAACTTAAGGGTACGCTAGTCAGGTGTTTCGCCATACAAATTCTGTAGGATGATGACTCCGTTGTTCAGTATCGTCTGTTTAAAGTTTTAAATTCAATATATTTGTCTTGTCGTTATCTATGCTTGTATGGAATCATAATTGTAAAATGATAAGTACCTACTTTAAAAGTTATGAGTCTCAAAACATTCCTTTTCAACACGTAATTTTAACGCATCTTTGGGCACAATTAAATACCGGAAGGAGTATAAAATCTCTAAAACAAAATTCGTACAAGCATAGTTTGGTTATTAAAAAATTTAAATAACTTTACTTTTAATTAAAACATTCAGCTGTTTTATCTCAAGAACACTTCTCCCAAACGCATACTCGTGAATTTTTAGACGTGTAACTTAACGTTTTTGTGCGATAAGTCGGATACGATACACTAGACTGTAGTTCCGATGTGCGTATAAATCGGTGTAAATAGTTCCGCATTGTTTATAACCGAGTCTATCCCTTTCTCAGCGAAATAGCACGGAAATTAGCCACGTGCGCCGACGAGTTCGAGTTCCGAACTAGCGCATCCTTAAGAGCTTGGTTTGGTCGGTGGATTTAAGTGGAGACCATGTGGAGACTAGATGCCTCCATTGCTGCTGTTGCTGCTATGGCTACTGCAAAATAAAAATTGCCTGAACTCACCCACCACAAATTTTAATCACGATGTTTTCTGTACGTTACGAAAAGTTTAAAATGATAAGTTAAGTAGCTATATTTTTTTAACATGGAGAAATTTCTAACCCACACTACTCACCTACTTAATCCCCGTGATCTTTTAGTTCACATTAACATCTTTTATATGCCAAAAGGAAGCCCCTAAGACATGCGCTATATTACAATTTCGAAACGAGTTTTACGCTCTTTCCATAGCGATTATTTACTATAAAATATTTCTCCAGCAAAGCCCGGAAGTAGGAAGACGCTTCGGAAATCCATTGTGGCTGGAATTGGCCGGAACCGCCCGTTCCTTGTCGTGTGCTGCCCGAGGACTGAACTTTGATCCTTTGTGGCTGCTGGTGAATAAATTCATATTATTATTTAACATACAATATCATATCTTTTAAAATATGAAGATATACTAAGGTATTGATGATTAAGAAGACAAACAGTACTTGGTTAGTAAGTAGATAAGTATATAGCTCACCTAAGACGTCTACTTTCATAAGTGGACGTGCCCATCCTTCCGCAAATAACAAATCAGCAATCAAAAGTAATAAATTGGACGAGAAATTTCGTAGATTGCGATACTTCTCATTTTCGAGGGCAAATCCCGGGACAAACTGTATATGGTTTGTACTTTGTTCATTTTTATCATCAGGCGCTAATGAAAATCTGTGGGACAAAATGCACGTGAAATCTGGGATTACTTCCGATTTGTGAGCTGGTAGCTGGTACCGCAGAACTATATCTAGATATTCTGTGGTAGGTACCTACTCGTACCTTACAGGTACCTAACGAAAGTTGTTAGGTAACGTCGCCACTCACAAGTTACAGTTTATTAACACCATTGTTATGTCCCACTTCTGATGTCGAAGGAAATGCCTGCTTCAGAATAATGAGCGAGCCTTGCGGGAAACTCTCAGCAGGTTAAGGTACGTACTTCTCGAAGAGGTTGGCTCGTTTTAGAATGCTTCCATCTCGAGGAAAAGCTGTCGCGAACGCGAAATGAGTCCTGCGTAAAATAGAACGGCACGCGAGAGAAAAAAGAGGGAAGGGATGGCGCGAAGCTGGCTTTAGTGGTGTGGTTGTCGTGAAAGAAAGGCAGGCGAAAGAACATTAGAGAAGTTCTATAAAGGGACATCGTTCGGTAAGACTCTCCTAAATGAGCGCTAGGAGTAATCTCGGTAAGTGTCTAGCATTATAAAAATCCAAGGGATGTTTATGGAACAATGAATGAAAGGCGGCTAAAGCACAAGGACAAGAAGTCCCTCCTGTTGGTGTTACAGGAGGGACTTCTTGTCCCTAGAATGGCCTCCAACTGGAGGCCAAGAAGATGGTGTGACCGTGATGAATCTAGAAACGGCAGATTGGTTAATATTTCATTTCACACATACATGCTTACTACTTACAAATCCACACTTAACCTGAACTAGGCACAGATTTTTTTTCCATTTTCGCTTATGGGACTTTGCTACAACAGCGAAGAAATTGAAAACTTATTTGTCCTCCACATATACCTACAATGCACCTAAAAGCGCTATGAAATAAACGAACCTAAGTATATCTGACCTACCTAACTAGCTATTTCTTGGCTATTTACGTCAAGAAATTACAGTACCTAGCAATTTTCTGGCTATGTTCTTAGATCAGCTCAATGATGCCATTGGTACATATGCGTATACCTAACCTAACCATTTATTTTTGTTTGTCAGAGCGGGACATCTGCGAAATTAAGTAATAAAAAAAAGCTTTAAGGGTTTTATAATTTTTTTTATTATAGAAGATAGAATAACTCAAAATAATCAAAGCAAATCAGTAGTGGCGTGAATTCAAGTTAGTATTTTTTTCAATTTCCGCCTCGCGGGGGACACCGGGACAGACTGCCTGAAAGCGGGACTGTCCCGCCGAAAGCGGGACGTATGGTCACGTTACGTATACCATCATGTTGCGAGAAAGACGGAACATAGAACCATAAAACCAAAGGACACTTAAGGGTACTTAAGCGACATTCATGCTGAACGTAGACTGAATTAGGTGCAAAACGAAATCTAAAGAGTGTTTGGGATAATACGAATGTTGCAAGTTAAATAAAAGCTTGTAATAAATTAATCCAATAAAATCCAATCTCCCCGATTAGCACACTTAGGTACCTAAGTACCTCGTACGCAATAACGCTCGTACGTCGCAATCAAGACACGGTACCATGCAACGAGCATAACAACACTTGTCATAATAAATCATCCCTATTCTGCCCCATTACCCAAATGGAACGTTGTTTCTGATATTGCGTAGCAACAATTATGGATTTAATAACCCGATTTTTGCCTTATTTATTATGAGATGCGACACTCGACAAAAAGCACATGCAACATAATGTTTCTCTTTTTCCTGATTTTTTTTCTTTCATTCACTACTTATCTTTGGGGCAATTGCTGGGGTTATTGATTTCTGATGGCAAAGTGTTTTTACTAACAGGACATTATGTACCTTAGAAAAGTTGTTAATAACTATGTGCTGAGTTGCCCCTTAAAGTATAGCCCTATATTTATTTATCTTTTTCAGCCTAAACTGTCCGACTGCAGGGTAAATGCCTCTCAACTCAAGCACCCCAAATGTGTTGGAGTCAAGCGTCTCCATCTCTTTATGGGCTTACCAGGCTTCCGTTTGTTGTTTAGAGGAATATATGGGTAACTGATTAGGCTCAGAGTTCGCTGGACATACGGCAAACATGTCCTGCACAGTCCTACTTTTGGGTGGAAGCTATTTGTCCACCGTCCTCGATCGGTATTTTGGAGATTTATTTCAAATGGGGGCAGCACTGGACCCCGAAACATTTCATGTATCCCCTTTACTGTCTAATTCTCATAATAGGTAGCATAAATAGATATTTAAAATTCTGTTAATAAAATTGTGTTTTTAACATTTTACAAAAACCTTCCTTCGGTACGACTTAGGCAACCGGCAACTTAATCGTACCACCCATGGCCTTAGTCGTACTTAGAGTAATTATATCTTATTTTTATATAAAAGTAATTTGAAAATTTAAAAATTGCGTAGACTTATGTGCTAGGAGATCAATTTCAGTCTTCTTTATTATAATATAATTAAAAGTACTAATAATAACGAAACAAAACTAACATTGTTAGGTTATAATCACTTGGTACGTACGGAATGGCAACGAGCGTTTCGTATGCAAAAGCGAGCAGTCCGCGCGATAGTCCACGTGTCACGGCGAACATCCGTCAGACCATACTCTAAAAGCCTTGGAATCCTCACGCAGCCATCCCTTCTCATCCTACAGGTAGCCACATATGTCTTTACCAACCAAGACGAGTACCAAAGACCCAGAGATGTGCACGACATTGCGCTCCGCGATGTTGACCGACTGCACCTGATACCGCACAGACTAGCTAAGACTGACAGACTGACTCATGTAATGGGGCCGCCTGTCTTTAATAAGTTGCCATCAGATATAAAACAGGCGACTTCATTGACAAGCTTTAAAGTCAAGCTAAAAAAGTGGCTTCTTGAGCGTACATTTTACAGTGTAGAAAAAT
The DNA here is from genome assembly GCA_943193695.1 of Acrobasis suavella. Classification (NCBI taxonomy): domain Eukaryota; kingdom Metazoa; phylum Arthropoda; class Insecta; order Lepidoptera; family Pyralidae; genus Acrobasis; species Acrobasis suavella. The sequence continues at coordinate 9,219,832 of OW971939.1, forward strand.
TTTATGAGTGTCGTTTGTAATACTGTACCAATTTCTGTTTTTAATTTTTCTTTGATTATTTTGTCATTATATGATTATTGTTAGTTATGCATGTGTATGCGTAATTTATTTAATTGTATTATTCGGTTGTTTATTTTATTTCATTATTCTATTTTATTTTTGTATGACGTGTAAATATTTTTTAATGAATAAATATGATTATGATTATTATGATTATGATTATAAATTCTCTTTGCCATATCGATCACCTGAAAAAAAAAAGAATTGTCATTAAGAAAAATATTCCCGTAACACCTAAGTCGTACCAGTACTATTGGTTGGGGAAAAAGTCTTTTCGCATATAGTATGTATGAACTTGTAATAAAACCACTTTGGCTATACTATTTGTACCTGGCTGGTTTTGGTATCATTTAAAAGTTTAAATTTTAAAGAAGATAATTCCAAATTCAAATTAGGAAAATTAGGAAGATTTTTATTTGTTTTTCTTACCGTCAAGATGAGTGAATCTAATGAAGAAATTAGATACATTTTAAAATTTTACTACCAAAAAGGTAAAAACGCAACGCAAGCCGCGAAAGAATTTGCGATGTTTATGGACCTAGTGCAGTGTCTGTGAGAGTAGCACAAATTTGGTTTAAGCGTTTTCAATCCGGAAATTTTGATGTCAAAGATGCACGTCGCTCTGGTCGCCCTGTTACGGATAAAATGGATGCTATTTTTGAAAAACTGGAACAAGATCGGCATATCAGTAGTTAAGACGTAGCTGAAGAACTGAGAATTGACCACAAAACAGTTTCGGCGCATTTGAAAAAAAATGGGTACACAAGAAAGCTCGATATTTGGGTACCTCACGAGCTCTCTGAAAGAAACCTAATGAACCGTGTACTCATTTGTGATTCTTTATTACGACGTAATGAGACCGAACCATTTTTGAAGAAATTGATAACTGGTGATGAAAAGTGGATCACGTACGACAAGAACATGCGAAAAAGGTCATGGTCAATGGCCGGTCAGGCTTCACAGACTGTGGCGAAACCCGGGTTAACTCGCAACAAGGTGATGCTGTGTGTGTGGTGGGATTGGAAGGGCATTCATCATTATGAGCTGTTCCCACCAGGCAGGATCATCGATTCAGAACTCTACTGCGAACAACTGATAAGATTAAAGCAAGAAGTTGAGATAAAGCGGCCGGAATTAATCAACAGAAGGGGTGTGGTTTTTCATCATGATAACGCTAGACCTCACACATCTTTAACCACTTAGCAAAAATTAAGAGAGTTTGGCTGGGAGGTGTTAATGCATCCGCCGTATAGTCCTGACCTGGCACCTTCAGATTACCACCTGTTTCGGTCTCTTCAGAATTCTTTAGGCAGTGTCAGGTTAACATCACGAGAGGACTGCCAAAACTACTTGACGCAGTTTTTTGATCAGAAGCCCCAAAATTTCTATAGCAATGGGATCATGTCCCTACCTATAAGATGCCAAAAAGGTATCGAACAAAATGGTACCTACATACTTTAGTTAAATGTAAATAAACTATATTAAAAAATGTTTTGAATTTTCATATAAAATGCGAAAAGACTTTTTCCCCAACCTATTACCTATATAGGAGTTTTCTGCAGGTACGACTTAGGAGCGGGATTGTACAAAGTTTTAAATCAAAATTAATAACATAACCGAAAAGCTGTTTACCGTTTAACCTTGCTCACATTAATCAGAAAAAACTACAAAAACAATTGTTGAGTTAGTATCCCATAACACAAGTCTCGAACTTACTTTGGGGCTAGCTCAATCAGTGTTATTTGTCCCGATATATTTATATTTGTTTATTTACTATTATTTTTACGTCAATCGTAAGCCATTTCACATAACATTATGTTGAAACATAATGTTATGTGAAATGGCTTACGATTGACGTAAAAATATTAGTGAAAACTGTGCAAAAAACTTACTTTTTCATTATTTTTCGATCGCGAAATCCAGGAAGCCGCCGTGTCTAACCGCCGAACTATGTCACACCACCAGATGTCACCTTTTCAAGACGAGTGCACAGATATCGACGTGGTACGACTTAAGCGCTGGTACGACTAAAGCTACCTTACCCTACTACCTACTCGTACTTAGTACTTTATCGCTACAAATTGCGATTATATAAGTAGTAGGCATACAGTAGGTTTATGAGTCTTTTCTTTAGATGCGATGCACGTGAAATAAATATAACCGGGCAATTGCGCGTCAAACTCGCGCACGGAGGGTTTCGTACCATTATCTATAAAAAAATACGTTTGTTGTACGGGAGCCCTCTTCAATATTTATTATATTTTGTTTTTGGTATTTGTTGTTATAGCGGCAGCAGAAATACATCATTTGTGAAAATTTCAACTGTCTAGCTATCGCAGTTCTTGAGATACAGCCTGGTGACAGACAGACGGACAGTCAGACAGCGAAGTGTTAGTATAGGGTCCCGTTTTTACCCTTGGGGTACGGAAACCTGATCAAAATGTAAAATAAAGATAACTTGTCTACTAAAAAGTAGTTTTTAGGGTTCCGTAGCTAAATGGCAAAAAACAGAACCCTTATGGATTCGTCATGTCTGTCTGTCTGTCCGTCCGTATGTCACAGCCACTTTTTTCCGAAGTAAGAATGATACTGTTGGAACTTGGTAAGTAGATGTATTCTGTAAACCGCATTAAGATTTTTACACAAAAATAGAAAAATAACAATAAATTTTGGGGGTTCCCCATTCTTAGAACTAAAACTCTAAAATTTTTTTTATCATACCCATACGTGCAAGGTATCTATGGATAGGTCTTCAAAAATGATATTGAAGTTTCTAATATATTTTTTTCTAAACTGAATAGCTTGCGCGAGAGACACTTCCAAAGTGGTAAAATGTGTCCCTGTGAAATTTCCCCCCTGTAACTAATAAGAGAATGATAAAACTAAAAAATATATGATGTACATTACTATGCAAACTTCCTCCGAAAATTAGTTTGAACGAGATCTAGTAAGTAGTTTTTTTAATACGTTTATTAAAACATCGATTAAACAAATCGTTACAACGAACAAGAACTTTTTTTATTATGTTACTTGCTGCTATGGAACCCTTCATGGGCGAGTCCGAATCGCACTTGTCCGCTTTTTATTGTTTTATATTTTGGATGATTTATATCAGGCGAACGAACCCTAGAAGGAACCTTTTCTAGAAAAATATTGATTTTAAGGGTTCCGCTTAAAAATCAAAAAACGGAACCTATAGGATCCCTCGTGTGTCTGTCACAGCCAGTTTGCTCCGTATCTACTGGACCATATCAGGTGAAATTTGGTACGATGATGTAATCCTATGACCCAAACACATGTATAAAGTAAATAAATATTTTTTTGAAATAAGGGTAATTTTCTGTAGACAAATTAGGAAATAAAAAAAAAAGTTTTGCATACCTTACTGTGTCATATATCGAATGAAAGGGCTCGTAATGAGGGTTTCAAATATATGTTTTAATATTATTGTATTTTGTCATTATTGTATAATAAATAGTTTTAATTTTATTCGAGTAAAAAGACAAAAATTGACTATTTCTCCCTTGATCTCCGAAACAACCGAGCCTAAAGTTTGAAAAAAAAAGTACAAAATACAACGTGTAACGGAAAGGGGTATCAACCCGAAAGGGAGTAAACATACTAATCACTGTGAACAACTTTTACTATGGGAGCATAGCTGAAAACGTAAAAAAAATCTTCACCTCCATACAAAATTAAATACCTGCCGTGCCAAAATGTATGAAGCTGCAGATTTTTTTTGTACGATTTTTGGGTCGGTCCTATAGTAAAAGTTGTTCACATTGATTTGTATGTTTGCTCCCTTTCGGGTTGATACCCCCTTTCCGTCACACTTTGTATAGTTCATTGCTTGTAAATTACAGAAAAACCTATAAGAATTCTATTAGTTACAAATAAAGTGGTCAATTCAATATAATACGTTCATTTACGGAAAATAGTTCACTAAAACACCACTTGATAGCGCTAGTAGTGCTCAGGTACTGTAAGGATTTAAATGTGATATTTTGTATTAATTTAAAAACTTTGTCATTATACAGAAACCTCTCCACGCGAGTTCAACTCGCACTAGGCCGGTTTTTTTATGACATTGCAACTATGGTAAGTACTTATATTTATCTAGCTAGGTAAGTAGGTAAGTACTTATCTTGCTTACACGAGTTACGCCAGCAGAAGCCCTGTAGTAAAATAATCTGGGACTGTAATGAAATCCTGTTATGTAATGCTATTAAGTTAGGTTTATGTAATTCGAACCAACGGAATTACCAGCTATTGTTCAATCATTGACATTTATTTTTCTTACCGTGACAGATTTTCCGAGTTGCGGGGGCGTCCATAAATTACGTGAGATGTTTAAGGGGGGAGGGGGTCGAGTCAAATCTCATCTAATCTTACGTGGGAGAGAGGGGGGGTCTCGGAAAATATCACGCAATTTTTTTCTGATTGAAAAAAATATATAAAAATTATACTATTTTGGTCCATTTAATCCAGATTGTACATGCTTAAGATTTAATCTTAACCCTTCAATTCAGGAAGATTTATTGCTTATTTGATTGACAGGTGTCATGACCGTGGGAAAATTACGTCATCGATTCCGCCGTTCACAAAAAAATAATTACTCCGCAACCATACCATATTTTTACATTCTGTAAAAAAGGATTTACTAATAAATATATTGTCTTTCAGATATAAACGTAAAACAAAGAAGCATTGTATGAAAAAATACAGTACAGGACATGTTGGTTCCAATAGTCTCTCTTGAGACCGCGCATGATTCTCCATGGACTGAATTAGAGTAGATATTCTTTTTTTAATGACAGTAGTTACGATTTAAGTATTCTATTGTTGAATTTCTATTACACTTATAACTCTCAGCAATATTGATAACTAGTTTTAACTAGTCGTAAATAAAAGCACGAATCAATTATTTTTCTTTTTTCAATAACAATCCAGCGTTTACGTAAGAAACCCACATTTTTAAAAATCTCACGTGAGATTGGGGGATGGGGGAGGGGGTTGAATAAAATCTCACGCCATCTCACCAGGGGGGGAGGGAGTTACAGAAAATTCAAAAAAACACCTCACGTAATTTATGGACGCCCCCCAAAGAATCTGACGTAGTTCGATGATTTTCATCTATTAACAAGTATAACAGTCTTATCTATATTAATATTGTAAAGCTATCCTTCATGACAACTTAAATATGTAAAGTACAGCGTTCAAAAGCTCATGTTTTGGTTTTCAGACCTAAGTACAGGTGTACTAGGTGTTTTGTTGGTCTGTTCCATATGTAGTCTCATTTAAACTGCAGCTGCAGTTGTGAAATAGTTACATCGCGAGACTTCACAAAAGGTTGTGTTCAGTCAATATGCTGAGGTTTCCACATAAAGCCTTTCCGTGTTGTTTGCTTTGGCAGGTGTACTTCCCGTAACAATGCGTTGCAAAAGCTTGTACCACCGAAGCGTCCTTATTTTTTAATATACTTAATTGAAGAAATATTTTGTGGGCTACACTACAAGTACAAACAAATGTTAGGTAGAATATACTTTTGCGGTAAACGCCACTTGCGCCTTATAATATGACTCAAAATATAATGCTGTCATAGAGATACCTAAAGTACATTTGATTAGGTATTTTAAAGAATGTAAACAATCTTGACATGCCTTTTTATTGAAATATAGGTACACTTTATGAATCAATACCTTTGCAAATTAGAAATAAATTATGTAATTTATAAATTATAAAATAAGTTATTTGTAATTCGCGAAGGTATTGGTTTATAAAAAAGACATGTCAAGATTGTTTACATTCTTTTAAATGCCTAAACAAATAGACTACAGTTGATACTAAAGCCGGAAGGATACCATATTAAGTGTAAAAAATCTTAACAACTTAAGAATCAAAACAAAAAACAACTTGAAAAGCTTAAAAAAATATGTATTTTTACACCAAACATAATCAAATAAATCGACGATTACCTATGTTGATTGTATTTTGTCCGAGATCTAACACTCTTCTCACCAAGCAACCCCTTAAAGTCAAATAACACGGTGTACCTTCACGATTTACTAATAGTACATACAGGTGCCATAGCTAGAAACGCTATAAACTGAAAATAAAAGCTAATTTTCAAAAGATGTTCTTTAAAATTTAAATTGGAGTCTATTGACTTAATAGGGCTTTTAAAATTATAAAAACGAAATGTAGAACGTACCTAGGTGTATACTTATTCAAGTAGCATTTGTCTCTTTTATAGCTCGTTTCCACATCTACGCTTCATCCGAACATTTTATTTTCACGTTTATTATTTCCTGACATTCGACGTAAACATAATTGTTTGTATACAATAACTTGTAAAACTGTTGACTCAGTGCCGTTTTGTCTTGTCTTCTTCCATCGATCTATGAGCCCGACGTGCTGACGACACAAAAATAACAATTGCATAAAATAGGGGAGGATGGACCCCTTAATCGGCTTGTCAGAGGGAAATTGCCCAATACACTGCTTGCTTGTCTTATTATCAAAACTCAAAATTCTTGACGAATACTTCCTCATATTTTAATTTAACAGCTAATGGAAGAAACCCTTCTATAAAAATAGAAAAACGCAAATGAGAAACATTAAGTGAAGGCATAATGGTAACCATAGTAACACCCTCCCAAAATTGCGAATTTCGAATGAATTTTCTAGTTATTTAATTAGATTAGCTCTAAATTAAAATTCACCGGTGAAGGCATTTTTGTTGTAAAGCAGGGATTATTTTTTGTGAGTGGACGGAACAAAGAATGTGCCGTTTGCCGCTCCATTGAGTTTGATGCGCAGTCTGTGGGAACTGCATGCGTTTCGCATCTCAGAACATTTACCACAAAGTGCAGACACACATGTGATGTGTATTGTACGCAAATATTTATGGCACGTAAACTATTTGTTAAAGCAAATGTAAGGAAACAACTGGGAGCGTGCGTGAAATTTGATATGCGTTCTATCGTAGAGCCAATATCTTAATGTAAAGGACGAAAGTATTTATTTATCTTCCAGCAACTTCACTCACAATAGTTATAATTTCATTCTACCTTACAAACTATAACAATTACTTTGGTTTGTGTTCAGATAGGTATATTTATAATGTCATAACGTTAGGTATTCCTACTCGTGCACCCACGGCAGGCCGGATCCTTTCGCCTTTTTCAAGGTTTTGTGAGTCACACTATAGCCTAGAATACCACGAGATAATGGCCTAGACAACCTATTCATGCAGGTACTTAATTAGGTTACGTTATGCCAGAATCTAGCGTAATCTAGCGCCTAGATTAATGTATAAGATTAAACTGACTTTAATTTGTCATAAATTTAAATAAAATTAACCATAACATGTATGGCCGAAAGAAATCTCGCTTTTAAAGTACTATTTTTAAATATTGGAAACAGGAACTATAAGAATGTTTGGGCAATAGACCAAATTCAGCCATAGATTAGTAATTATATAGTAGAGAATAGTACTGGTAGTGAACAAAATGAAGAGTCCGAATAAAATAGATGTTGATAAATTATCATACCAATGTAATGACTAATGAGTCTAATAACTAATGACTGTATGAGTACACAAACGAAAAATGCTTTTGTTTTAATTTTATATCAAATTTATTATCTACAGTATAGATACACATATCTTGTAAACGAATAGTAAAAGTTATATACTGAAATAACATGTTATGTATAATATAAGAGTGTGATAGTTGCATAAGTAATTTGTCTCGGAGAAAAAGCGGATTCCTTGTAGTTTCGACATATTCGTCTGTCTGGCCGTCCATCCGCCGTACACAACTCAGTGATTCTGGTTCTACGAAAAACTAGGTACAAAGAGGCATGAGAAACAAAATTAATAAAAATGATGATGACACGTCACTACTTGAAAAGTGGATAATTATATTATACTTTTAAACCGATTGATCACTCTGTCATCTTACTCAAAAATATTATATGTCTGTCTAAGGCGATTGGCACACTGCTTCAGGGCCCGAAATACAAAAATCACGCGCATAGACGCGATGTCAGTGTTGTACTAGTTATGCGTATTTTCTATACAAATTGAGGTACTTGCATACAATCCGGCCCCGCGCTACGCAGCGGAGTGCGGAGAAGTATGTAAATCACCTAAAGCCTTATATTTTATTTTTGAAAGAACTTCTGACCATGGGTGGGGGTGCGGCGGCTTCGTGTGTAAGCACGATTCGATGCGCCCTTGACCAGTTATTTATTTGTTATTTGACTGTTGCCTTAAAATATGTTCAATAGGTCATTAGATCCTGGCTCCGACTTATTAGCAGCACGAGGTGTCACTTCTAAAAGCCGACCTCCAGTAATTGGGTAGATGGTTAAGGCAATAAGGCTAAAAGGATGGCGAACCCAATTTGCAAACTTTCAGCCTTCCCTTTCATCCCTTTAAGGTGTAATTTTGCTAAAATCCGTTTATACCTGGCATTACGTGAAACTAATAGTTAGGTTCGCATTGACAGTGCGTGTCCTCTGTTCTAACATCATTTCCATTGCTTATAGACCGTTTGTATTCAAGAGGACCTTTCCCTGTTTGCTATCCTTTCTGCAAAACCACTTGATGCTAGGTTTGTGTAAACTGATAACACCTTTTCGGTACGGTCACTTACGCGAGATGCGGGGAATGTGTAAATTGTTTCAAATACACAAAATATTTTCTCTCCTTCCATCCCTCTTATCCTGTACGTTTAGGTCAAGCCTCTTTGATTTCAAGACACTAAAGCGCAATAGAATATGTGGAAACTTTGACAATTTTCGCTTTTGAAGTTAAATTCTATTATAAAGAATTACTTTTTTATAAGAAGATAAGTTCTCCAAGTAGTGAGTTTGGTATAAGTAGTTATCAATAAAGGAGGTACATATAGGATCTGCCTTTTAATTTATCTCAAACTGTATGAACGGCTGACAATGTCGACCGACATAAAATTAGCTTGTTCGCCCATACTTAACCGCCCATAAACCAGATGCTGTCTAAATGAACTAATAACTTATGCGAAATTTAATTTATCCCGATTTTTTCCCGTTCTATTGCCTGAATAATTCATCTAACGTCGTCTATTGAACGTAAGCGGGCGCTCGAGTCTTTTGTGGCGGCGCGCGGCGCCTACACGCTTAGACGCTTACTCATGCAACCACCTTTTGTACACCCGTCACAGAATGTTCTGCCATTTTTAATACGGCAGTTACACGATGTTGATCGTCTAATATATTGTTATACCCTTAAAAAAAAACTGAGTTCGCATCATACGCTGCTAAACAAAAATTCAGGGTACTAGATTCCTTATCATCCTTTTATTTTAATAAGCCCCAACGCAAAGGGGAGAGGTAGCAAGTTTTAAGTTCGTTAAATATGTGTCTGTCTCTGGTATTGTAGTTTCTTTTTTTTTTCAAACCATTATGATAATAGAGGGTATAATATTTTTAAGCTAGGGGAATTATAATTTTAATTTAGACTCTGAATTTGGACGACTGCAACAAAACAATCCATTTTACTTACCGTATAAAATGAGTTGTAAAACATTTTCTACTTATTATAATTATAAATATTTTAGGCATATTACTCGTACTACCAATACCAACGCTTGATGTCAGAATTTCTTGTCACAGTCATAAATTTTGGTATTATTTTAATATGCTGTTAATTCTCTAAAATCTGTTCGACGCTAAGTTATTCCTCTTTCGTAATATATATAAAATAAACTTACATTCGTACCTATATTACGTACGAGTAGAAAAGTATTTTACAATAGCATTGAGTTGTTACAACCTTATCTGCAGTCGTCTAGACTTAGAAGATTTCCCGTCCGCGGTTGTGATTTCATTTAAATCAGGAAATTTACTTTCTGCTCGATAAGAATTTTCAAGTGCTTTGATGATATTACAAATTGAATGCCAAGTTCGATATACTTAGGTACGTGAAACGTAATACCTATATTACTTTATAAAAATAACGTATACGTTGATCTCAGAACGTTACTAAGGTAAAATATGTACTTAGGTAGCTATTTAAAAATATGACATAAAGAATATTGAACGAACGAGTTTTTTATTTCTATTAGAATAAGCGTTATTTAAAATTGATTTTGTTAAGTAAATATCGAACTAAATGAAGTAATCGACGAGTTCGTCGTTTCCAAAGACTCTCCTGCACTAAGAGCGCCGGCCAAATGGCAACGACAGTATGTAGTACTCTTCTAAAGTCTTTATTGAAAACAAAAATTACGTTATTAAAATACAGCGGCTTATAAATAAAATTTTCTTCCAGCGCACCACATAGAGGCAACGTACCCAAAATGCTGGCAGCATTCCCTCGCTGAATAGCGATACTTATTCTCTAAGAAAAGTTACCAGTTGCCTCGATGAGACGCGTTGTGATGTCCTAAAAAATAACTTAGCTTCAGGACCCTAAGGAGCCATTGTCTCTACTGCGAATGGAAGAAAAGTGTAACTATGTCTCAGACCTGCGTATTTCCGCTTTTTGGCAGCCTCTGCAGCACAAGCCGCCGCTCCACCAAGGTTAGACATTGTAGGCAAATGTGAGGGTATACCCTCACATTTGCCTAGTTTGGGATGCCACATGTGTTGACACTCTAGTACCCGGGTACCGGAGTGTCAAACATGTCAAACTAGGCACCGACCCTGCCTCCATGGGACCAATTCTACTCTTCATGGGTACTCTTATTAATTCTGTGACGTCATGCTAATTTAAATAATATAATATACCGCATTCTTCTCATCATCGGGTTGCCAGCCAAGTCAGAGCCAAATGTGGCCAAATGATGGCATAAGACCGGATGGTATGACGCTTGTGCCGTGGAGGTTGGGAAAGCTGTTGGTGTGGGACGCTTCGTGTGTCGACATCCTGGCGGCCTCCCATCTTCGCGATACAAGCTCCTAGGTTAGCGCAGCTGCAGCCACTGCGGAAAACCGAAAACGGCGCAAGTATGAATGCCTAGGGAACGGCTTCATATATGGCCCGTTTGGGGTTGAGAAGTTAGGTCCGTGGGGGCCATCAACTCATAAACATTTTAAATTCTTTAACCACAGTTAGTTGAGGTGTCGAGTCACCAAAGGGCTGGCAAATACTTTACCCAACGAATAAGCATTGCCATCCAACGTGGAAGTTCTGCCAACCTTTTGTGCACTCTACCGCAGGGCAATGATCTGCATGAAGTTTTTATTGATGCATTTTTTTATTATTTAATTTAGTTTTAAATTTAGTGTTTAGAATAGATTTTAATTTTACTTTTTTTATTTATTTAATTTATTGAAAATACCAACAGCTACACTTATAATTTTAATCTATTTTATAACTAGTTTTATTGTTTACAGCCAATTATAGGTCCCTCTAAATATAATTTTTGACATTAAGAACAAATCTACAGCTGTTCAATCGCGTCCAGCCAGAGACAAAAATAGTTACATTCAGCTTGAACGGTATTTAATGTATACCATACGTACATATTTCCTTTAATTATCATTGTCATGTACTCCTGGTTGCGACTGGACATCACTTCGTTGTACAATATGCTTATTTTTATATTCACATTTTCCTGTTACTAGTTTTTAAATATAAATCTAATCGTCTTGTAATATTATTTCTATGATTTGTTTTCTAAATGCTTGTCTACTATTATTGATGATATCAACACTTGAGAACTACGTATTATATGTGTTACACCTTCTACTCAAGACAGCATTTTGCGCGTACTTGGTTCTATGAGAGGGCACTGAAAACAGAGATGTATGTCGTGTTCGCTTTCTAGGCACATTAAAATTAATAGATGACAATAAGCTTTATAATTTAAATCTCATTTTGTTGTTTAAGATTTCCTGATTACAAATTAAAATAAAAAAATGAACAGAGAATAATTATAAAATCTATTGAATAATATATTTTGTGCTTTAGGCTACGCTAAAAGCTTTCCTTGGTTGGTCTCTCATTGGTAGTATTATACTGTTTACTAGAAAAGGAATCAGCTTTTCGAATAAAGTCATTTATATTTTTCTGCTTTAAGTCCCGCGCATACTTGCATGTAAGTATTTTAGGTAATTTGTTGAGTAAATTTAGTGAGACATTAGATATTGCAAGTTAGAATACTCTTTACCTTTACATACCTACATAATTTAATTAGTGTATATTAATTTTTCTGAGTATTTATTTTTTGTAACCCTAAAGCCTTTGTTATTTTTATATTTTTTTCATAGAGTACTTTCTATTGTTACTATTGCGCGATCCTAACTAAGTAAACAATTTTATAGCATTCATATAAAAAATAACAGGATCGTGCTCTGCAGTTCTCGATTGCCGAAACTTATTATGTACCCTCTGTAATAAAACAAATCAATCATGATAATATCGTGTCTTTTACGAACGACGAACTCTATATCGCGATCTTCTGTTTATGAATAGTCAGTTATGATGTTGCCAATTAAGTTACGATTGAGAATGCGTAAGTAGGTATTGTAAACATTACTACGAATGCAAATTGATGAAAATTGGTGTCATATGCAGTGGTGTAAAAACCAATGGTGCTCAGGACCTTTGACTGGCAGAGAAATCATTATACAAGACTGAAAAGTCAAACCACGCCAATCCCTCTCCCTAGATTCAGTATATCAAGGGCGCAGTCAGACTGCATTCCTCTTACAGTCAATACATAAAGTACATACAGTATTTTAATATTCTTTCCTTCCTTTAGCCTGTATGTTTTGCGATGTCGTCAATCCAACAGAGTACTAGTTCTAGCTGGCTTTTTGAGGACAAATCACGTGAAGCCTGATGTTTTCAGTCATATGTCTCTAGGTTCTCTAGGTCCCAGTTTTACGTCATACTCGAAAACTCATAACTATTGCAAATATAGGTACATTCATGAGTAGAGTACTTAGGTTAAGCTGCTCTTTTGGTTGTAAGTACCTTAACTTAATAAACTAATTGCCGTAATCACTTTTTAACTTTTTTTTTAATAGAGTTGATTTTATAGTGGGTATAGTTTAGGGTAGAAAGTGTAAAGATTTTAACAATTTTTTTATATGCATGTTCAAAGGGTCTTTCCTTTCATAAAGCAGCAAACAAACATCCTCTTTCCATTGAAGAAGGTTGACAGTCGTTTTAAAATTCATTTATTAATTTTATACCTAATTTAAATGCACCCCTTGAGGTTTGCTAGCTTAGAAAATAGGATAGTCAATATCTATCAAAATATTTTGCTTATATTAAATACGATTAGCATAGCGAAAGTTTTATATTGGGGAGGATTCTCGGAAATAATTTCTAATATAGGGCACTGTCAGTTGAAAATTCGTATATGAAGTACGTATGTGCCCAAAAAGGCAATTAAAAATTGATATTCTACTTGTACATGGGTAGGAAATATAAATACGTACAAATACATTACAGGGAAATACTCCTATAAGACGGAACAAAAAAAAAATGTCTCAGACGAAGCAAGGAAGTTTTTGAGAATCTGCCAAAAAAGACGCAGTCTAAAGTTTTGATAATAATGGAAATTTAATAAAATGAATTAACTAATATTGTGAAAGATTTATTTTTGTAATTCACGTACCTGTATTATTTTACATCTAGTAATTTTCCGAGTATTTTAATAAAGCCTTTTACTTAATGAGCTTTTATTTCGAGTAGTAAATTTGAAATCAGATGTTTTATCCATTAGCTATGTGCTATCTTATCTTAGTTAGCATATAATTTAATCTTATTAGCATTTTTATCCAAACATAAAAAGTGTGTAGTGTAAGTAGGTAAGACATCACGTTTACATCGTCAGCGGAAACGTAGGAATCCAAAAGGTAACGATACCCATTTCATCTCTATCAGTTTGGATCGCTGAAACAACGTTACGTACATCGGAATTTTATTGGTTCCACAAAGTGCGGTGCTATGACATCACCGTCACTCATCTCAAAGTGGGAAACTCGGAGAATGGAATGGTCTCTCGACGGTGTTTTTCAATAGGCCTTGTGCACATGCTCTTAAAACCTCTCTCTATTTTTATTGGATATTTTTTGGGAAAGTCAGAATGTCTGAAATCCAGAATAAAATAGATTTAAGGGTGGCGGTGTGTAAGAAATAATGATCTGTGAGTTAAAGCAAGGCTGCTATGCTAATATGTGATTTGAGGCTTCACTTATCATTGCTGCGGACATCAAAAGCCACTTTTTGATCTTGAAGGAAGTAAATACTGTTAAGGACATCAGATTTTTTATAGTTTTACGTGTAATGTGCGAGAAAGTGACAGAAAACATGACTGCCACTCAGCTTAAACCCTATTACCGACACTTAATATCAGTTGTCGTGCCCCCAGTGCCAGGGGTAGTAAATCTAAAATAAATACCTGCAACCAAAATGGGATGTGCAATGCGATCATTTTTTTTGTCGGAAATATCCGACACTCGCGGGATTGGCACGACAACGTTTGTCGGATAAATCCGACGTTCGCGGTGAAAGTGTATGAAAACACGTGAAAGAGGAGAATTTTTAGAAATTACCATCGTACCTACATTATAACTTTAAAAAGCTTTTTGAAAGTTCATGCGATCGAGTAGTAGTTTTCTTAAGATGTTCCCTGTGATTCCATGAATGATGACCATGTCGATTGTTTGTGCGATAAAGTTATTCAGTATCTACCGACAGGAAGTGACACCAGGCTTAGATAAAATGTTTTTTTTTTTTGTTTAGAACTTTTGCAAACTGTTACCTAAGAACTTTTCCATCTAAGTATTGTTGACTCTATACCAAAATGTTGCGCTCTCATCATGATAATTTTCTTACGGCACATATTTAAGGCGCTGGATAACACAAAATATCACTCACCTAAAAAATATACGTCTAAGTTATGTACAATCACATATAGATATGAGTACCGCTTTCGATTAAGGGAAATAGAGATCGAAGGGTACCATAACTCCAATAAAGATTACACAAGTTGGGCGAAGTTATGTCAATCCAATATGGATTCGACTTTACTGCTGGGCCGCGTTTGCTGACCCAGTTCGGGTCGTCGTGGGATCACTCGGAAGGGTTTACGGTTTCAATATTCCGATGCCTCCGCAGTCTCGCATATCGCATCCGACCTCTGCATACATGTACTTATCAAGTTTTCCGATTCTTTCAAACTAAACAATATAGCGACCTATTTTTAACTCCAAGGAGACTAGGCGACATCACGTTGTGCAACAGCACAGCCTTCACAAGGTGGTCTAATCTGGTGCAGAGGGTGGTATCCAATTTGCCGAGTTACTGTAGGGCTTCAACCGCAGCCGGTAATTGACACCGAAAGTAAAACCGCAACTTATGAAGCGGAAAACGCGCTATGCAAAACGCCGCAGAATTACGCCACGTCGCAAACAATAGCAAAATCACCCAATCTTCTGAATGCTTTACTGTTATTGTCTGTAGACTCAATGAAGTAATTCACCGGCCGAATAGAGCAGTCTAATATAGGTTTAGTTTAGAAAGTTGGCATCTTGTCCGTAGCGGTTATTCAGCGTTCCCTACATCGGCTACCAGGCGGCAGGTTGGACAAAAAGAAGGCTCTATTTAACGGGAACTGATTCGGAAAAAAGCGCTCTGTGAGCTCCAGCGAAGAACCGGATTAGTATGGCGGGGATGAAAAATAAATCTACTACGATTTACGTACCGTAAACTCGTTACGCGTTCGAAACGAGACGAGTCGGGAGGAGGCCGTTGTCGGAATATGTGTCTTGTTGTGTCAAGAGGAGGGTCGAGATCTGGCAGCGAGGAGTGCCCCGAGTGCGTCGCCGGGTGGTGAGAGAGAGGCGAGCTTACGCTGTCTATGGAGAGTTTCGTTTCGCAGGTTCATTCGTAGTAAGTATCGTTATCACAGTCGCTGTTCGGCGGTCGAGCGGCGTGCCGGTTCGGAGGGAGTGTGTTTTCGCTGCGGCGTCGGCTGAAGTTTTGCGGAGATCGCGTTCCGGTATTTCTTCTGCGGCCTTTCCCGACTCGTGACCGATCGTACTGGCTTATAGAAAGTGAAACTGCATTATTGCGACGTGATTATAAATTGTGTAAGGACTACTAACTCCGTGCTAACTTAAGTGAAGTGGAACGTTCTAAAAGTGATCACAAACTCAGTCGGGACTCGTTTCGATATCTGCTCAGTTTTGAGTAAAAACTGTGTGTAGATTATTGAAGCGGTGTTTTCTTTTCCTCAAACGGTAAGTAGTTTATCTTATAACTCAATTTAGCATTGGTAACCTTATTAGTATCCACCTACTAAGTATAAAGAAGAAGATAACAAAAGACAGCAACAATAACTTGCTGATTATGTTCAAGATGTCATGAAATATTAATTTCGGATGCCGTTTCAAAAGTTAAGGAATCTTGATGTTTGAAGAATAGATGAATACAGATTAAATTTTTGTAGCCCACCCCACACCCTCATGGGGTAGACCATTTGAAGTATTCATAAATGTTCAAGGAAAGAGCAAAAATGTAATATCGTTAGGTGGACCCCGCTCTCCGCCCTACAAATGACTTTTAAACAGTAAGTATACTTATACGTAAGGTATATTAGATACCCATATCACTTATATACCTATGCTCGTAAGGAGATCAACGACTTAACGTGCCTACCGAAGCACGAGGAACTCGAGATATTTATACGATAGAACCATGTCCGGAGTTAATACGCCCGCTGTATTACAGGTATATAATTTGAATCTTATTTTTTTGATGACAGACACCTTGGAATATTAATGCAGTTAGTGTCGTTACACTAATCCTGTAAGCAGTATGGTGTTTTTTATTTAATTTCGTCTACCTAAATGGAAAACGTACTGTAGGACGTCCGCCGGCTAGGCGGATCCCTCTGGGAAGCACACTTTGGTGTTTCCAGTATGATTGCAGGCTTGAACCACCTGTTTATCCGAAAAGATAAAGATGACTCCGTGTCTCGGAAGGCATGTATATATTGTGGGTCCCAAACGCCATCATGCGTTTGCTCAAACTGTCCAAGGATTGTTTCTTGTCTACCCTTTGGGTTGTGGAGGTCAGACAGCAGTCGCTTTGCGTAAAAACCAGTGATCTCCTTAGGTAAGGTAGCCGACCCCGAGCTCTGAAGTGTTACCGCTGAGAATGCAAGCGGGAATAATGTGAGATGATGATGAATGGTTTAACCCAAGTAGGTACTAAAGTTAGTCGTAGTGTATTATCATAAGTCGTTAATCTATAGTTATGCCCACTCATTCTCAAAAGCTTGTCATTCAGCATAGATCAGGGTTGGTAGGCAGCAAAGGCGTAGGTACTCACGACATGAATTATATTGCGACTCTTTATAGACAGAGCTAACCAAAAGAATTGACAAAGATAATTGCATTCACTGTTTGAGCTGTTTCGTTCGATTACTTCATTGCGCCTCGATTAACATAATTTCCGAATACATTTGCATTTGCGAATGTAAGAACATTTACGGCTAATTAACCGGGGGCTATAATTTGCCAATTACAGCTTAGGGGACCGAGATGTTTATGTGGAGAGACGAAAAACAAGAGACGTTCTATAAATAGACAACTATTAATACTTGGCATTCACTGTAATGCCACGACCAGGAGTGCCATTTTTCATTTAAGGACTCACCGAAACACAAAACGTATAGTTTTCTAACTCACTGCTCGTGTAAAAAACCATTTGCCGTTTTTTTGAAATCATCGTGTCACCTAATAACAATATTGTTAAACGCAGAAAACATCGAAAATATATCTATAGTTTTTTAAGAATTTCACCATGAATAAAAAAAGCAGCATGAATCGGACGGAACGGATTCTCCATGAAAGATTTCTTTGACATATCTACGCCACAAATGTCAAAATTACGAGTGGTCGAGACCACTCGTTGCAAATCCATCGCATACGAACATTTCAAAAATGCGCCCGTTTGGAAACGCTCGCGTAAACCATTCGTAATGTGACAAGTGATTTCAAAAATGCGACCCCAGGGTTGGACTGGGTCTGTAAGGCCCGGGTGCCAGGGTTCTGTTTTGTGCTATGTTCAGCAACACTAAGCACCCGGGTGCTAAGATTCTAGTTTGAACAAAAAGGGTGAAAATTATATTTTGAAAGATGCTTAAAAGTATATACAAAACTTACCATAACATGTGGTATCAGTTGGGTTTTAATTTCAAAAACGCATATGTGCAACTTGATATAGATACGGCAGGTAACGCAGACTGGGGCCCGGCTGCCAAATGCGTCCACGGCGTCCTCGGTCAGTCCGACGACGCCGAGCCGGCCATAACAGCGCGCGTCTAAAGTCTAGTCTATTATTGACAAAAAGAAAAAATTCGTCTTTCTATACAAGATGGCAATCAGATGATCAAATGCTATTTTATATGACTGAACTTTCTGTACAACTTTGCGCGCTGATTGATGTTGTCGTAGCCCCGGCATTTTATTAAATAAAATCAAAGATTTATTGATCATTCGAATTTTACGGTTATCTCAGGTAATATAGTCGGAAAAGCCAACCTAGCCTTGTTGAGCGATAAAACCACTCAAGTATCAAGTTGAAAGATTTTCTAAGTTTACTTCCTAATTTGCATTATCTTTGAGGCTGTGTTCGTCGATATTAGAAAAAAACATCATTAGAGAATTTTGTCCTAAAGGGCCTGTGTCCAATACAGTTTTGGGCCAACTTGATGACATTTATTTCTCATTTCCCCTAAGGTTTAAAGGTTGATAACAGCAAGTTGTTCTTTATATATGTTATTGTTAGATATTTTATTTGTTCGTTAGAAGCTGAATTCTTCTTTACAATATGTGATTAGAAAGACTACGTTTTTCAGTTTGTCTGAGTAAGGCTAAGTGTTTGTTCAGATGTTACCAGAAAAAAACATTACAATTATTAATAATTACACTAGCATTTCCGAGTAGCATTCATTTTAAGGGGTGGCCGAACATGATTGGTCTCCCCTTTGCCAAATACATCAATCTGACTGATTGATTAATTGCACTTGTACCAGAAAGATAAAGCATAGATAATTACCTAAAAATATAAGTACAATAAAAATAAGTAACTTGAAAACGAAATAGAAGTTTGAAAAAAAAAAGAGACTTGCGCCAGGCCTGTGTCACTCCCTTCCCTATTGTCACTTATACTATTCAACTATTAATGAATTTATTTGAAACTATTAATGACTTTTTTTTATAATCTATCTACATAACTGTCGTTGACGGTACAGTGGGCAGAGACTGTTACCTATTGCTCAGTCGATTGGCAGATTGGATGCATTTACGCAACGTGCTGCAGTACTGTCGCATTTGTATCTATAGATTAAATGTGTACTCGTACAAAAAAATGATGGTATGAATCGTCAAATTCTTAATAACGGTGCTCAGATCAGATACGTAATGGCATGCTCCGATACGACTGATAAAAAGAAATACGAGCAGCATACGAAGAATCTAACGAAATCATCTATCGTAGACCATTGTTATGCATCACATCACATCACATCATCGCACAGCGTGTGCTATCGACTTCAAATCTCATTGTGACAAACACGATTATGTAATAAAAAAAAAACTAGTTTACGCAATAGATCTCTTGGAATTTGATATGTCAGACGATATAACGAATTTGAATAAAATTAAATGGAGGCAGGAGTACTGAAATATGTTTGTTGTATGTAATCGTTTCTATCTTGGAAATAAAACATCAAGTTATTTCTAAAATTAGAGTGCGTATTGTGGGAGTGCAGTAGAAAAAAAAACGAATAAATACTCAGAATAAATACGATAATTTTAGCCAGTGTGATTTTTTAATATAAGTAGTTATATAAAATTAGGTGGAGAAATTAACCAGTTCGTTTATAAAGTAAAGAAGAAATAAATATTTAAAGACTTGTATCTACAAAATTTTAAACAAAACTACCTAAGTAATACATGATCACGTAGGTAGATAGTAAGAATTATTTTAGAAATAGTATTTTATTTGTTAATAATTGTAGTTTTGTCGTTTTAAAATAAAATGAGTTAACACTAGTGAACGTAAAATCCTAATTTTGGCGTCCCAAGAGTTGAAATAAGATTAGGCGTCTAAAATAAGATTAGCCGATAATAATCAAAGTTGTTGAACAGCGTTTTGTGAATGAGAGAACCATGAGAGAATTTAATTATATTTTAACAATTTTTTTAATTTACTTTTATTAACAATTTATTATAACAATCTTAAACGTAGTTTGATGGTATCAGTGGAAAGAGGCCACAGTATAGCGGAGAAGCAGTGCTCTGGTTATAACTAAATTAAAATCATTGTTCCGTTGTAAAATAAATTTTTCATCTCATCTACACAAAAAACGATGTTTTCATCCCAAAACATTTGGAGCTAAAGTTTCTGGTTATTCTCTCTGGACTAAAACGTGAAAAAGAAGATCTCTAGGTATTAAAACCAATTTGAAAACAGAACACGAGTTTAATCTATGTAGAATCAAAAATAATGTTGGCAGTCCAGCAAAAAAAAAACGAATTTTGTTTTAAAATAAAAAATAATTAGCACAGACTTTGTGATTTTTCAAATTTGGAATACATGTCGTTTTCAACATGGATGAATGTAGGTTAAAATTTTTATGTTCTTTGCTTCGGAAATAGTAATAAGTATAATTAAAAAGCGCAATTTTTCCCTTTGATTCAAGTAATTACAGAAGTTTTAGGTTATTGGTATTGAAATGTAATTATGTATGTAAATGTAAATACTTTTTCGTGAGTTTAAGCCAATAGTGAATAGTTATCAAGTTTACGTATAAAAAAAAAGATATGAAGGAGCACGCAAACAAAGTTATGAGTGAACATTTTATCTTAAGTTGATGGCATTCGAAAAAATATTTCTTAGTATTTATTGTATGAAAACGACACTAAAGAAAGGTTAGTATAAATTGTCGGTTGAAGTTTGTTAGGTATTGTAGGTGTTCTACTGTTCATTATATTCTGTTTTGTATGTGCTAGTTTTTTTTATAGATGGAGATGAAAAGTAGAGTGTACTGTAGAGCTACTCGGGTACGGTAATATTTTTATCTCGGGCGATATACATGAATCCCTCGCTACACTCAGGATTCCACCGTTGAATCACTCGCTCCGCTCGTGATTCAACTGTGGAATCCTTCGTTTCGCTCTGGATTCAAAAAGCGCCCTCGCCTTTAAAATATTACCTTCGCCTCTTGTAGCACAATCTACTATTTAATTTAGGATAATGAGATCTATATAAAAAGATAGTCATTATACAATGTATTACTAGGTTCTTGTCGGTGAAGTATTTTTCGTTGCCGAAGTGACTATGAATTAGCATATAAATGTTAGGAATTATTAATTTCTAAATATATAAAAAAATCTATTGTTGAAGTAACTAAGTAGGACCAGGATAATAAAAAGGTGGTTCGGTATTTGCAACACTTTTTAAAGGATTCCCTACTTGAATACGAAACTCCATTCTGCTGCTTACATCGATGTCTGTTCGTGAGATAGATGCCTCGTTGATGTTATCACTCCGTTCTGCGAAGTTTTATTCATCGATATTTTATTCTGGGCTATGATACTGCTATAGAGACATTAGGTGTTGTCATTGCCAATTTAATTGCCTTTTCTAAAGAGTAATTATTGTTTTAGTTACTGCTTACTACGGCCACTTTTGCCGAAGTCCTTTGCTTTCCTGTTGTGGCTGATGTTGCCCCTTGGCAAAATCCTCTCTTAGCTGTCTCCATAGTTTCCTGTTCCTTGTTTTTCTCCATAATCTTCCAGCTGATTTCTTGATTTTGTATTCGGTCATGTTCTCCTATAACTCTGATAATCGATATAATTTGGTTGTACTAAACCTTCCGTAGCACACTTACCATCTAAAAACAAACATTAATCATTGACTACTTTAATCAACTTCTCAAGACCATTGACACCACAATGGCGTTGGAAAGCATTTTGTTCTGTCACGGCCTGAATCGCAGACATCTTTGGGCCTTTGGGTGTACAAAAACTACATTAATCTTGTTGTATAAATGTAAATTTAAAAAGAAAGTAAAAATGCTGTTAGTATTTAGTATATTTGTCCTATTAGTTTTGACAACCTCCGTGGCGTAATGGTCACCATGCTAGTCCGCCACCCAGAGGTTCCGGGTTCGATCCCCGGTCAGAGCAAGTTGTAAAATGGCCTTTTCCAAATTGTCCTGGGTCTTGTGTGTTTATTTATATATGTATTTGTTATAAAATATAGTATTGTTAAGTTAGTATCCCATAACACAAGTCTCGAACTTACTTTGGGGCCTAGCTCTATCAGTGTTATTTGTCCATCTATAATAATTTATTTATTTATTAATTTCAGTTTACTTACTAGTAAGTTACTAATAATACTTACACTAAACTATACTATCATATTCAAATACTGATGACAGTTTAAAGTTGTATTCGTTTTATTATATATAAGTAAGTAAGTATCATACCTAGGTACCAGTCAACCTCCTTTTTGATGCCGGTTGATCGTTTAGTTCTAACTAATGTAAAGACACCTTTTTATGTAACAACCACTTGCACAAACCTGCCTATCGAAATAATTACCTCCTCACTGATGTTATCAAAAAGATACGATGGAAGACAAATTGGTACTTGCAAACGAGTCACGCGAGAAAGTCATTTCTTATTTGCCTTTTCTCGAATCATCAAGGGCAACTGCCGTAATTAGTAGCACACTTCAATGAATTGACCAATCAGTCTGAAATATAAGATCGCTGAGATAAAAAAGGTCTTACAATATAGGCAAACTTAACGCTTTTAGCGTTATGTTTGCCTATTGTTTTTTAACCGACTTCCAAAAAAGGAGGAGGTTATCAATTCGTCGCGATCCTTTATTTTTTTTATGTATATTCACCGATTATTATTCAAAGACACCTAGACCGATTTTAAAAATTCTTTTTTTGTTTGAAGGGGTATTACTTTCCAGGTGGTACCATGGAAATTTTATCAAAATGGTTGTGTAGTTTGGGGGTGAAGTCGGTTTTTAGTTTTGAAAAATTATGTACAACTTGTATTTGATGTACAATAAATGTTAAATAAATAATTAAGACGTGTATTTCCATTGTTGTTATAATGTTGTCCCCATTATGGGGACAACGGGTATATCATAAAATTTATTTACCGTTGTCCATATTGTACGTAAAGGCAAAAAATAAATTAAAAACAATATTGACGCCGGAGTCATAAAGTCCACGCGAACGAAGTCGCGGGCATTAGCTAGTGAAATAATAATATTTCAATATACATGATGATTGCGGTAACTTGTTTAAATCCGAATGTTAACCTACAGGAACCAAAAGGCATTTAAAACATAACTTCAGTTAAGATATTCCAAGTTAAAATTTTAAAAAGTAGATGCATACTGCCATTATTTTATATTCATTCAATATATAATTTTTAAAATAATTTATTCTTAAAATTTTATATGGTACGTGTCACACCGATTTTTTTGTGACAATGTAATTACACAAAGTAGGTCTTGAATGCTCAATTGAATCAAGACAAGCAAGACACACTACTGATAAAACCCATTTAATTGAAAGTCCAGCTTACGTTCTCTGCTTATACAAGTACGTATCAGGTGGCATGACGACGTTGTAAACATTTTGCCCACGTCATTGTATGTCTTTTCAAACCGAGACAGCTTTCTGTGCATATCTATTTAATGTACAGGCCATTGAACGCCAATCAATTCATAGATACAGACTTTTTGCTCATTCCTTTTTTGCTCTGTACCAAATAATAAGATGCCTATCGGATGCGATCAATTTCTTCCACAGTATGTGTCCTTGTAGAATTGATATTTAATTTTAAACGTGTCGTTTTTTCATCTATATGTAGATGAGGTCTGATAATATCTTGAAGTAAAGCTGATAGCTTAGGGGAGAGTTAATATAAACGTAGGTCCTCTTCGACCCTAAGATTTTGTTGTAGGTATAATCTGTACTCTCTCGCGGTTAGTTTATTTTATATTTTCCTTATATTTTTACAGAATAAACACATATGAATATGACTGAAGTTCATAAGGTTTCTGTCGGCGGAAAACTTTGTTGCATTGTTGAGTTATTTACTATAAAATAGTAAAACTTACTCATAGCTTAGAGGACTTTGCTTGCAACTTTGTCTGTATACATTTCTCAACAGTGATACTTCATTCCTAAATTATTTTTACTACAATGTTTCGTTTCATCCAGATTAATTTAGTAATTTTGCGTGTTTGAGTAACCGACCAAACATTCGAATTTAAAATATTATCTACTCATTCTATATTTCAGAAGGCAATGCTTACCACACACATAACCTAACGAGTGGGGGATGAATAATTTCGTCACATTAGACATTACGATAATACACCGATCATCTTCGTCTGACAAATCGCGTTACGGCGAGATCGCGGGTAGGCCGAATGCGAAACGTGCGCTGAATATTTAATGGCGAGCTAATAAAAACATGCTCTTCGTATATGAATGTATGTGAAATCTACGGTATCCTGAAATTGCTTAGAGAATACCTACCTTAATATTTTTGTTACAATGCCAAATACTAAGACGTTTCTATTTTCTTGATAATAAGTAGTTAAGTGGTATGATAAGTTCAGAAAAATACATGTAGGTACGACTAAGTATATGAGTAAGTATGAAACATTAACTTATTGGGATATCTTGACACTTTAGTCTATGTTCCAAATGAGATAGGCAAAGCTTTTCATGTCGTCTCTATTCTAACGCATATTATAATAACAGCGTTATAGCATACATCTACGAATACACGTGCTTTTGTACATATAAATACAAAAATAATAATTAAATATTTAAATACTTAAGGACCAATCACACAGATTGAGCTAGTCTAAAGTAAGCTTAAGCTTGTGTTATGGGATACTAACCCAAAGATAAAGAATGATTAGAGAGAAAGATTCTAATATGATGAGAATATAATAAATAATCAGAAATGAATGGTCTCTAAGACACCGTTAAAACTTTATGAATTGGCATAGCACAAATATTGATTAAGTTATCAAACAAGACCCGATTTTACGACCACCGCGAGACATATTCGGATGAAATGTTGAATGTGGAGCTGAATTGTATTGAGAATTCGATCGCAGTAGTGTAATCTTGACTTTTTCCGAGTCGTTTTGCCGTCGCATCCCTAAGGCGTGACTTGGCTAGCGAAGAGATGAGATTAATGACAGGGGTGGTACGCCTCAGTTTGGATGCCCGTCACACAGTAACAATGTGTCTAGAAAATTAGCTGGAGGTGAAATAGAGATCAGACGGTACATTTTGTTTAGGCGACAAAGAAATTAGGAGAGGCAGCATCAAGGCTACAAGAATTTTTTTTAGGCTATTTGTTTTTGGGAATATTCCAGTTATTATTATATTTCCACATATAAATACACAAATTTATATGTCAAAAATCTCTAGATTTTTGACACATTATAATATAAGAATATATTTTTTTATAAGAACGGAAATTGTTCGATATTTATACATTAGAAACTCATAGCATCTTCTTTGCTATAAAAATCTGCGTAAAACGATAAGCAGGTGATATATTCTACATTTATTAAATGTTCTTTCAGCATGTAAGATGAGTTAATTAAAAAAATAAACATGTTTTAGTGTTTTCGGTGTGTGTGGCGGCGCCAGCAGCCGACTTTATCGTTTTTCGGGTCCGACTTCCGATGGATTCGATTGTTCCGCGGGCTCTGCTCGCATACATTAAAGCTGACCCCTCTTCGCTGCGGCACAACTTTTAATTACAGAGTCCACACTGAATAACCATTTCGTTACAATGCCTTTGATTCTGCGGCTGATAAATAGGTCTTTACCTATGAAATTGCCGTTCTGAAGTACTGTCCATTTCAAATCAAAATAATTTTTGTTTGGCTAAGAATTCTAATTTCAAATTAATTTTATTTTAAAAACATGGAATTGTTTTTCCGAAAGTAGTCATTTGTTTATTGATTAGTGTTAAATTTTCATCGCATTTCAATCTTTTTCGTCATCATGGATACGTTAAAAATTCGAGTAATTATGGAATATGATCGAACGAACTCAATGATCGCCAGCGCGAAGTACCTACGCGTCGAGACGTGCCTTGCACTGCTCAACGGACACACAAATGAAGGAATTTTGAACCGCATTGTTACCTGCGATGAAAAATGGATTAGGTTTGATAACCGCAAGCGCTCAGCAAGTTGGTTGGATCCTGGTTCAGCACCTAAACAATGCCCTAAACGAAAATTTACCCCTAGAAAAGTGATGGTCACTGTTTGGTGGTCTAGCGCCGGTGTGATTCATCACAGCTTCTTACCAAACGGGGTTAGCATTACTGCAGATGTGTACTGTGAAGAACTGAACACAATGATGGAGAAGCTGGCACATCTCCAACCAGCATTGGTCAATCGCTCCTCTCCGCTGCTCCTGCACGACAACGCGCGACCTCATACTGGACAGCAGACGGTCTCCAAGTTGCAAGAACTGGGGTTGGAAGCTCTCCGTCATCCGCCCTACTCACCAGACCTTGCGCCTACAGACTACTACTTTTTCCAGAATTTGGATAACTTCTTGGCGGGAAAAAAATTCAATACCCGAGAGACAGTACAAAATGTTTTTGAAAAATTTGTTACGGGAGTACAGCTGATTTCTTTAAGAAGGGCATCAATCAACTGCCACTGCGTTGGCAAAGATGCGTTGATTGCAAGGGTGAATACTTCGATTAATACAAATAAAAAATACATGAAAAGAAT
Source organism: Acrobasis suavella (assembly GCA_943193695.1). Classification (NCBI taxonomy): domain Eukaryota; kingdom Metazoa; phylum Arthropoda; class Insecta; order Lepidoptera; family Pyralidae; genus Acrobasis; species Acrobasis suavella. Next base: position 9,246,725 of record OW971939.1, read on the forward strand.
TCGTTTAAATTTTTTCATACAAAACGGCAATTTCGTAGGTAAAGACCTAATATTTTGTCAATTAGTTGACTTATCTATGAGTATGACTCAGTAAATACAAGTTATTTATTTTAAAACTTTATAGAGCCGAAAAGCAACAATAACTTTGTTTGTAATGTTTAGTATATTTATATTTCTGCAAAATAAAAATATAAAAATAAATAAGTTAAAATCCAAAAGTGAACGCCTCATAGGTAAGGTAAGGCTCATTCAAAAAGAAGGTAAAAATAAAGATAAAAAACGAAATTTATAAAACTTCAGTGTTTAACAGGATGACAGCTAAGATTTTTTGAGTATTTTATTAATTATAATTAAACGACACTTCTTTTCATGTCGATTGGTTCAAATTACACAAAATTTTGTCCCTACATTAGGTTGCCACTCTTATCTCTCCGACGCCGAGTACAGGTCGTACTTTGTACAGCTGGTCAGGCACGATGGACACGAGAGAAGGTGCTGCATGGTCTGATCGGCATAACCACTTTGGCAGCGGGCCTCAATTTAAACGACACTGAATTACATAGATAGCAATTTTCAATAGGAAACAATTCCGAGACGTGTTGAATTTATTTAAAAAAATGGTTCAAATACATTGAGTTTTACTTTATGTTCGTAAAATGTAATTAACAAAAATGTGTTCCGTAAATTATTTCTATTGAGTTCCGTGATCAAAACAAAGGCGAATGCTTTTAACATTGTAATCGAGTTCGGATTACCAAGTTATCCCTTGTAAGAGGGATAAGTAATTTAATTTATTACCTCTCAAATGAAGTTTAAGGTGTTGGAAAAGTGTATTTGTTTAAAGTATTGTCACTCGTAAGTTTTATGGCAAAAGAGCCATAAAGATTCAAAACGTATTTTAAAATGCTGGTTTTCCGTGAAAACTGTGAAATAGCGTTAAAAGTGTTTAAAGGAACAGTGGAACAGATTTTTCAATCATTATTCTTGCTTTCCACACGTCTTCGAAATCTTCAACACATTTTCTGGGTTTATATCTTTACGTTTGCGTTCATCTGTTTAAAGAGTATTTCTTTTTGGCGTTAAAAGAAGAGCTTTGGAAAACAAATGCATAAACAAAAAAAAAACTCTCTTAGGGCCGTTACAGACGCGGCTTAAGTTGCGCCGCGTAACAGCTAGTGATGGGCGATGCATAAATACTAAATCAACCCATTTAAGTATTTACCCAGTAGATTGAGTAAATACCCGATAAATATCCTTATTTATCCATTTGGTGAGTAAATTGCTATAAATGAGTTGCGACTCATATTTATGTTCATATTCATTATTTCATGTTTTCATGACAATTTTGAAAATTAAATCTAGTATACACTTGCAATTCTTGTCCGAAAGTGTGTGCATACGCCATAATATGCTTAAAGTGTAGGTAAACATTATATGCGACGCTAAATTATATGAAAATACCATACTAATCATACACTGAAAGTAGACTTCTTTGACTAATTATAATTTTTTGGTGGGAGGTGTGCATAGACGTAATTTTACGTTAAAATTAGTTAACAGACATCAAATGCGATGTCAATACTTGAGCACGCTCTATTTACTCTAGTTATTAAATCTAGTGAGTAAATACTCAAATGGGTAGATTGAGTACTATCCACTGCCCATCTCTAGCTGTTACGCGACGCAACTTGCGCCCCGTCTGTTGCGGCACTTAGTGAATTAAATACCAATGTGTCCATCGATGTATGCGGCTGGCCCTAAAACAATGGGCCGTTCTACAGTCATTCAAAAGTTGTAACAATAAAAAACGTTAGATTTATCGCTGTACGTAATTTTATGGATAATCTTTATAAATGCAGTAAAACTCACGCATAACATATAATGAGACGTTAATAATTACGTTGCCGTTATAATTATGTTACGCGGTAAAATATACAATGCGCAATAAATCTTAAACCGGATTATTATCACCGTTAGGTACGTAGAAAGTATATATTTTAGGTCGACTGAGTAAAAATAATACCAAACTACTAAGTGCTATTTTACTTCTTACTTTTGTGTGAAAAAGTTTCAGGAAGATAAATTCCGATGGTTTTCTAGGTTATCCGATTCATTTCTAAGCTATAGACTGATAAAAAAAAAACAGTTACAGTAGTAGCAACTAAACAAAGCTGTAATTTTTCCTAGTTCCCATTTTCCATCTTTAAAAAACGTCGGAGCTAGTAACCATTGATAGAGGATCTCGGTGGCTCGGTCGAAGTATGCATATGGTGGGAGTATGCAGACGCATACCTAGCGCATCTGGGCGTGATCCGCACTTGGGTACTACAAACTTCTCGATCTCATCCGTGTTTCCGAAGGCACGTTAACATTGGTGCCGGCTGTCATCATTGTATGGCAGTATCAAGTAATGTCAGATGCCTTAAGGCAGCTCGAAAAATTCTGGCACCAGTATTGGCCACTTACAAACACGAAAATCAACAAAAAAGTAACTTTCGTGGCACAACCTAGCCACACGTACATTTAAATCTATTTAAGTACTTTGACTTTTTGGTACTTGTTAACCCTATTCGTGATCGGGCTACGTTGGTCGAAAAAGTTTTTCGTGACGATTCGATTACCATTGCGACAGTAACTGACGTACGAGGGGGGGTCAAAAAGTTCGCGGAACGGAGGGGAAGGGGGGTGAAATAAAATACTGTACTATTTTTCTTTTTCAATATATTCCCCCTTAAGTCGAATACATTTTTCAGATCTCTCTATTAACTTATTAATACCGTCGAAAAAAAATGATTTGTCTTTGTCCTCAAAATAGGCCGAAATCGCCGACTTGACTTCTTCATCATCGGAAAATTTCTTCCCCCGAAGCTCTTTTTTTAATTTGGGAAATAAAAAATAATCACAGGGGGCTAAGTCTGGACTATAGGGAGGATGGTTTAACATTTCGAAGCCACAGTGATGAAGGGCAGCCATCGCAACGCGGCTCTTGTGTACCGGTGCGTTGTCATGCAAAAGCAGCACACCCTTTGTCAACTTTCCCCGCCTTTTCTCCTTGATTGCTTCTTTTAATTGTCTTAGTAGATTAGCGTAGTATTCTCCCGTTATAGAAACACCCTTATCTTTATAATCTATTAATAAAATACCCTCTGTATCCCAAAAAACAGTTGCCATGATTTTTCCAGCCGATTGTGACACCCTGTATTTCTTAGGGGGGGGCTGACCCTTTTTATGCCACTGCATAGACTCTTGCTTCGACTCAGGCTCATAATGATGAACCCAAGTTTCATCTGCAGTAACAAGTCTTGCAAAAATTCCTTCCTTGTCGGCGCTACAGAGGTCTAAAAACTCCTTTGAATACTCGACGCGCAGCTGTTTCTGTGGTGGTGTGAGCATTCTTGGCACCCATCTTGCGCTGACTTTTGACATCCCAAGATTGTCGTGTAGAATATTTAAAATGGTTGTAGGTGATACTCCAACCATTTCTGCAAGTTGTTTCTTCTTCAAACGAGTATCCTCCAGTATAAGATTCTCCACTTTTTCAACGATGTTTGAGGTGGTGGCCTCAATCGGCCGTCCTGAGCGAGGGTCGTCTTCAAGAGACTCTCTGCCTTGCTTGAAAAGGCTATTCCACTTGTACACCATGGTTTTCCCAGGGCAAGAGTCCCCGTATACTGATAACATTTCTTCCAAAATTTTCTGAGGTGGTTTTCCTTGCTTAGTGAGGAACTTTATGACGGCACGAAACTCGATTTTTTCCATGTTCAAGTTTTTCTTCCGGATTCACTTGTTTGATCGACGACAGGTCAAAGGTTATTGACACAATCAGGTTCAAACTTGGCATATATACTCACAAAGAGTTGCTCATTAGTTACTACCTGCGGCAGGTCCCCCACCCCCCGCTATCCCCTCCATTCCGCGAACTTTTTGACCCCCCCTCGTAATAGCGTAACAGTCGGCTTCGTCATAACTTCACAACATTCCATATTTTTTCATCAGAGAAATAAATGGCGAAAAACGAATAATTCTTCGATCTTGCGTGTTAATATATAGTAAAAATCCGTTTTTTTTTCGTATTTTGACATTTATTTTAGGGGTATGTCATGTAATGATTTTTATTTCAAATTACCAATTTAAAAGTGCCAGGTTTTTAAAAGAACTTAGTTAATCAGTCATGCCTTCAGAACAAAAATGTAATGTGTATTTCTATGCACCATTCTGAGAGGAAGGTTTCAAGCCTTTAAAAGGGCTTTGCTTTTATCAAAACGTAGGTATAAATTTCAACTACTCAGAGGAAAAGAAATTCTCAATTTCAAGAAAAATTTGAATCTTAAGAAAAAAAGGCAATAAAATGTAAATTAATATAATTTACCAAGAAACCGTTTCGTTTTCACGGTCCGCTTAAAATGATTATACTTCGCAATAAACAAGGAATTGCTTACACTTTTCTTTGGGATTACTGATGAATTAGCGTCAGTTATTATTTGCCATGTAGATAAAAAAATGTTTTTTTTTTTTTGCAGATTTATCAGGTTTTTAAGTGTATGCGACAAAAGAAAATGTATCCTCATCGAAATACGTATTATACAAATGTTTTTTGAGTAAGCCTGGTATTAAAAGTAAAACTCTAACTTTATTCTGAATATGTGATGCTTACCTATAGTTTTACGTGTAAATATATATTTTACAGAATAAGTTTCTCGAAGAGTGAGAGTTTACACTTACAACCACAGAGTGTTTCCTATAAAGCTAAGATTCTTGATAAGTTATCTCTTCACTCTAATTGTTTCTGACTTCACGGCATCCTTGGTCTAAGGTTCACAGTTTTGTCTTATATTAATAAAGAGTTATAGTACTATACTTATTCACCCTATTTGGCCCTAAAATAAGACATTTTATAGTAACAGTAAAAAAAAAATTTGCAAAAACTTTACTTAAAAGCAGCGTCACGTGCTATACAATAACTATAGATTTTTACTTTTACTTGAGCAATTGTGCGTTAATGTTGGTTATTAAATTCTATGACGCGTGCCAAACCTGCCGGATGCCTTTGGAAGGCATCTGAGAAGACAGGAGGATGGACCGTTAGTGGACGCACCGGAATTCATGCGGGATACCGTTACGCTGGTCAGGCGTTTCACGCGTAAAGATGTGTTCACATACATATTTATGTGTTGGACAGTATTTTATAACACAGAGATGATGACCTGAGGCAGTATTTTATAACAGAGAGATGATGGCCAGAATATTGTTGTCTCTCAGTTCATATTTACCTACGTTTACACGGGCATAATGTGCAGTGTTACACACATCTTTAAAGATTTTTTATTTTAAAATTTTTAAGTGTACATGAACCAATAAAATAAAATAAATAAATCTTTACGACAAATTTGTCTCTATGTGATTTAAGTACCTTTAGGAAAATCGTATGAGCGTATTATGTTGCAAGTTAAGTACTTACTTATCATCGCTGAATGGTGTTATCTAATCATGTCTGAATTATTAAAAGTGACTTAAGTGGTTTTTTAACAACTTAATAGTAACATAACTAAGCATAACGCGTCAAAAATGTTGATCTCTAAGTCTAATGCAGGCTAGGTGTTTATGGGGCTTCATAAGATTTTTTTTTAAATAAGTAGGTAGATTTTATAATAAGTTGTTATGAATCTACTTTAAATATTACTTACCAATAATTATAGGTACAAAATAGTTTTAATTATTTTCGAAGCTGCCACTACTATAAGATATGAGCACATCAGACGCCACACAAGCGTTTGAAGTTGAATCGCCTTTTCAGTAGACAGACTTCGTAATGCGTTTCTGCATTGCAACGCATCAGAAACGAATCTCAGCACTTTTGACTCTGTTCAACACTACTGGCTTTGTTAACTGAATTGCCGAGTCAGCAATGTAAAGACGTTGTTATATGTTTTGTGAAACCGAACGTTGTTATGTGTTGTATTGGAACTGTTGGGACAATTCGATCGTGGAGTTTTTATATTGCCGTAAATTTGCTGTTATTGTATGAATAAGGAATTGAAATACAGAAGAAACTTTGTGGAAATAAACTCAAAGCTGAAAAGGTCTAGTGAGTATTGTCGTATTTATATGTATATTCGAATGTTTACTGTAGAGACAACGGCGTAACTAATCCCACATTGTAGGCTGGATAAGTGTGTTATCAATTTACTTTCACTCAAACTCAAAATTATTTATTGCAAAACTGTGTTTTAAGATGGTAACATTACCATAAATATAACTTATAACTTAGCCCGAGTACCTATTAAAATAAAAAAAGAGAATATATAAATAAAACCAGCCAAGTGCGAGTTCAACTAGCTTGTATGTAATAGGGTTCCGTGCAATGCCAAAGTTTTTAAATTAAAACAAAATACTTATCAAATTTGAGACGCGAGTTAACTACTCCTAGCGCTATATAATGGTAGAGTTCCGTAAATGAACGTATTTTATTGAGTTAACTACTTTATCTTCAATTGATAGAATTGTTGAAGGTTTTCCTGTTATCTACAAGCAAAGATAGGGATTTTTAATTTTTTTCAAAAGTTTAGGCTCAGTCGTTTTAAAGATCAGGATGGTCACTTTTCGTCTTCTTTCATGCATAAAATCAAAACGATTTCTTTTACAATAATATCAAAAATATATTTGAGATCCCTTCATTTGATATAAGACATAGTAAGGTTTGCAATTTTTTTTTATTTCTTAATTTGTCCATCGTAAATGACGCTTATTTAAAAAAAAATACTTTGCACATCTGTGTTTGGGTCATAGGATTACACCATCCAAATTTCACCGGATTTGGACCAGTAGATACGGAGCAAATTGGCTGTGACAGACGGACGGACAGACGGACGGCAGCCGCACGAGTAACCCTATAAGAGTTCCGTTTCTTCATTTTTTGTACAGAACCCTAAAAATATGAAGATATGAAGTGAATGAACACTAGAATTGAAGAAAGATACCAATATTAAGGAAAGAGAACTTACGAGTGGGTTGGGTACGCACCTTACAGTAATAAATCGCCAGTTGAAGGCGTTAGCAAACAAATGCTTAATGATTTTTGGATAAGCATTGTTGTGAGTCTTTCGACCTCACGTGACCCTCAAAATTAATCTCTGCCATACGGTACTTCTATCAAATCAGTTCTATAACTAATATTTCTTAGTTTTATTGACAACCTACGCCTCTTTGCATGTCATCCAGCTTACAAAAAATTAGTTTTGCACTTAGGGTCTATAAATATTTTTGAACTTTACGTGACGAATATTTTAATTCTAAATAAGTATGTAGGTAAAAAAATGTATGTATATGACAGATAAGTGAAGCCTTGGGCGTAAAAGACGTAAGGTGAAGGCGCGGCGCAGACGCGGCGCAGACGTGGGACAGATACTCGTAAGGCGCAGATGCGATTTAAATTTTATAGAAGAGGCAAATGGGCGATACGATTGTTCATTATACAGACTGATTAAGTTAAGATAGGATGTCTTCCTCTTCAGAAAAGACGATGCGGTTGCCTTGCTGCAACACTTGACTCTGACAAAAAATTGCACTATAAAACCATTATTTCGGAAACGGATCCCTAAATCAAAGAATAATGTTTGTAAGATCACAATATTTTTGAAAAACCTATTCAGCGATACTCCAAACTTACCAAACGACAGGTTAGTCAAGAAAAAAAAAATTAAGGTATAATTTTACCACTTTTTCGGAATGATTAATATACACACTCCCGCCAAATTACAGCTTTTTAGTTCCTATAGTCTCTGAGTAAAACCACGGACGGACAGACAGATTATAGACATGGCAAAACTATAAGGGTTCCTTGTTTACTACGGAACCATTAAAATAGTGATGAGCTGCTAGCCCATATTTAATATTTCCCTCCATATTTAATCCTGTAGGTACAATTCTATTACTATACAGCTGCTATCCAGCTTGGTACAGTCGTACAATGATGGATAGCATATTGTTCAACTATCTCGCAGAACTGAATATTAAATTCTATATCGTCACGAATTTTTTATATTCATAAATATTGCTCACCTGTATAATAAGCGGCGAGCGTCTTGTGCGCCGCTCCAGTTGTGCCTGCTTACGGCATGGGACAGGCGACGAAGCAGCATGCCTGCGCCGCGCCGCTTTAGTATAATTTACGTCGCGTATGAAAACGTTTTGAAGTGGCGTCATGCCTGTGCCGTATCTGAGCCGCGACTTCACCTTATGCCTTTTCTATGTGTTTTATGCCTTGGACCTCGCGAGAAGAGTAGTATTAGAGCGGACATCAAAAGTAGCACTTCAGCTGGCTACTTCTCCAAAAAAAACCGTTATTCTGTTGATCGCTCTGGTGCTTTATATTTACCCATACTAAATACGTTTTATGTACTAATTTAGACAAGTAAACCTAAGAAAATTTATTTTATCTTATTGGCCTTTTTTTTAACAAACGGTTTTAGAGATACTTATTTTTGAATTTTTTTGAGACCAGAACGATCAATTTAAATGCCAGATCGATCAAAAAACACTATAAACCAAAGGCAAATAATAATACAATGAAAACTATTTGTTTAGTCGTGACAATAAATAAGATAATCAAATATAACACTCAACTTACTATAGAAATATCATCCTAAAACCACAATGGACATGAACACATAATAAAGCAGGATATTTTGTAAAGGAAAAACCATTCAAATGGGTAATATTTGTTTATCAAAATTATAACATCACAATTACAACATTAAAAATAAAAATAACATTAAAACAGTTGCTTTGGGAATAGCAAATTTTAAATTTCTTGTTTCAATCGTAGATAAAAATAATTTTAAAAAGAAAACAGTAATTATACTATATAATAGCAGTTTTTGTAATTTAAGTAATCATACTGAATTTACAAGAACGGCTCCATATTTTATAGGGTAGGCACTGATCACAGGGCCTTTCCTATAAAAAAAGCAATGCATGTCCCTGATAGTTTAAGGGCCTGCGTTACGCGGATGATCGCGGCGGGTTCAGTCTATCTCTGTCACAAACTCTGCGTGTGACAGAGACAGGTGGCCCGCGATGGGTTCTGCTATCTCTTTCGCACTTAGAGTTTGTGACAGAGATAGACTGAACCGGCCGCGGGCATCCGCGTAACACTGCGAAGGCCCTAAAAGTGACTTAACAGAAACAAAACATTTTATTTCAATTCAAAGCAATATTTTTATATACTATTCTAGTCAAACATTCACAAGAAATTAGTCGCAATACTTTAGTACCTTACTCATTTAAGACATTATTTATTGCCATGGTCACTTTTTCCAGAGCGATCAATGCCATATCAGTAAATAAAAGTTACATTTTCATCGATTCTGGCAAAAGTAATAACACTAAGAAATCCACTCTTATACATTATTTATATATTTTCAATATAAACACTCTAGGCCATACAATAAGCACGAAAAACCACTAGTCATTTAAATAATCGAAATATAGCAATCAATTATATTGAAAACCAAAACCAGAGTGATCAACTACTTACCTTCGTAAATCGCCAATACGGGAACGTAGCGCACGACAGCTCCCAACGAATGTTGAAATAGGAATGGGAACAGCTAGTTGAGGGGAAAGAGGGGCGATGCGATCAAAAACTAGGGATGTGCAGACGATTTTGTATCGTTCCAGAGTAATCAACAAAAACCGTCGGACACATATTTCTTTTTGTATTGTCGCAAAACTAAGTAAAATTTGCATCAAATGATTTGTATTTATCAAAACCACATTGTTTTTTAATATTATAAACATTTATGCTTATCGAAATTGGGCAGTAAAAAATAAAAATAAAACATTATTGTAACAAATCTGGAGTAAGGACATACCAGATCGATCAACTTTTGAGGGTCCGTTTAATTAACTTCCAATTAAGTTAGGAACCATTATGTAAATGTCCTAGATAGCCTGCATGTCAAACTACAATGAACAATATATTGAATGACTTTACATTCTGAAAACCGGATTCTCCATTAAGACGTTTTTTTTTCGTTTGGAGAAGTAGCCAGCTATAATTTTTAGGTTCACTCATCTCACTTTTCGTATTTTATGCAAGTACCTAACTTACAAGTGACTTGCGTTATTGTCAACATTTAATAGGGCTTTAAAATATTAATGATAGGTATATAGTAATTTTAAAATATTGTCGGTCTTTTTCTCAAGACGTGCTATTGAATAACGTTGTCCCAATACAAAAAACGCTAGAATCGATTCTTTTGAATGGCCAGCCGTCAATTGAGAGTAATAGACGTACCATCAGCGACTGACCGTGAAAATTGTCGTTTTCTCCGCGTACAAAGTCGCCGTCGCTAGTCAGGTGTGAGTTGTGACTTTCTTCGCGGTCGTGACGAGACGGCGGAAACAGGTCCGGCAAAAACACTGGATTTCTCACAGATAGACAAAAAGGAAAGAGAAAAATGTTGTTTGGCTCATCATCAATTGAAAAAAATGTTGGGCACGTTGCCTCGATATGGCTTTAGGTAAAATATTTCATAGTTTTTATCTTCACCCATGCTATAAATCTTCTATAATAATTTCTAAAACAGTTAGCTTATTGCCAACATTATAACGACCAGTGTCACAATAACCATAATATCATCCAAACAAGTCTTATAATGTTGTACTAAATTTCATTATGCAACGCGAACTAGATCCCTTCCCTTTATAAATTTCATAAAAGAACATTGTCATTTACGCGCGGTTCACTACCTTCTTCTTCTTCTTCATCGGTCCCTCAATGCTGAGGATCGTGACCACATATTTGTTTCCAGGCTGTTCGGTCGTCAGTACTATGGACCGCTTTATGCATCGAACCTCCAACAACTTTCTTTATACAATCGGCCCATCTAGCCGGCGGTTTTCCTCTGGCGCGTTTACCCTCTATTTGGCCCACTATTATATTTGCTTCTCCAGACAGTGCATCGGCGAGCGCATAATATGCCCGAAAAATCGGAGAGCCCTCTCCTGGCAATAAACCGAGAGACGCTTCGTGATATGGAGTTCCTTGAGTATGGAGTCATTAGTCCTCATGGCAGTCCATGGTATTCGCAGCAATCTTCGCCAGCACCACATCTCAAAAGCATCAATTCTCTTTCTGTCGAGCATGCTAATGGTCCAAGTTTCAGCACCATAGAGGAAAATAGAGAAAACCAATGCAATGGTTCACTACCACAGCTCCGTAATTTAAAAATGGATCTTACTGGTTATTTGAATTTTGTATCCCGCAATTTTGTTCGATATTAGTAGATATCTAACAAAAATAATTTTAATTCCAATAATTGAACGATCTAAAATGTAAATAACTATTGCAATAAATAATTTTATTATTACCTATACATACATTGTTAGTTTTTATTAGATACTCAGCAATTAAACTTACCATAATTTCTTACAACACAACACCTTATGGATTTAGAACCTTTTATGGAGGATTTATATTATAGGTGTAGATAAAGTCTTGTATGTAACTGTAATAATTAGGTATTAAAACACTCATGTGATGCCATTATGACACGAGGCGAGTGTTTACATACCCTTATTATACTGCAGTTGCATAAATAACTATTAACTTAAAGATAAGGTTTAAATTTTGGTAAATTTTTTTTAGACCGAATGTTCCTTTTTTTCTCATATACATATTTTTATTAGCAGTGCAGACACAATAGTTTTTTTATTCTTTGCCGGACACCAGGTGACCCTCATGGCGTTTAAAGACTAAATAAAGTTACTATCCAGTAAAAATATTTTTAGATTAGAAAATTGCTATAAAATATATAACCCATTTCGAAGACTTGTGTATTAGTCTCGTCAAGTGTGTCTTTCTTTGCGATCGTGACTCGCCGTTGGAAAGAAATCCACCAAAAAACTTTGATTATTTTTTAGCAAGAAATTTATTTTACAGGAAAATATTAACGCTAATTTATACAAAATTAAATGAAAGTATTTTGTAGGCTTTTTTTCTTAACGTGTCTCTTATTTATAACGAGATCTCTTTTGGATGGATTTGAGCTTATATTATAAAAATGGCAAGATTTACTTAGTAGTTTTTACAAAAATATTTGGATGCAATGCAATAATGCAAATGGAATAAGTACCTTATAGTCTAAAGGTAAGTTTATGAATATATAAATGCATAAAAATAATAGATCACGCATATAACACAGTACTCAGTACTAAGAAAGTCAAATATAGAGTAAGTATGTATATTCATTTGTCCATTAGTCCAATCTGAGTTTTACAATGAAAGTGGATTCTTGGGAGCATAAAGAATGTCTAGGGTCAAATTAATTTCCAAAGTTAATTGCAAATACAAGCGATAATTACTTTTGTCTGGTGTAGCGAATTAATTGTATGGCCACGCTGTGCGGAAAAGTTGTAACAGTTTATTAAAATTATTATAATTACGGGATGTGCGGGAAATAACTAAATTAATTATACTTTTGGAATTGGCATTGTTGTAAAAGTTTAATTTAAAAGTTTCCCAACGAGTTCTATGTGAGTAAGTAAGCAGGTACATTTTTTTATGGTGATAGTTGGCATAGCTTTTGAGATAAAAATCCATAGTATTTTTAATTGCAATATTTGTGTTGTAAAAAATCATTAAATCATTAAAAACATAAAATCATTTCAAACTCAAAATAGCAAAAGTCACAGCAAACATGCTGTCAGCAGAGCTAGTAAATATTCAAGTAATTTCAAAAGAATGTTAAAATAGCCGTGCCATATTATTACTGAGTAGACTAGGGTAGAGAAGCATGAAAATATGGGTGGCATTCTTGGTATTCCGCTTCTCGGAGTTGAGAACGCATCGTATATTGAATAGTTCGTTAACCTTTAAGCGTTTACCTTAGAATTTTATGTATCTTGTGTTCCTTCAAAACAATTATCCCCTTACCTGTTACTGGGAGGAATTCCTTCTAGGTGAATTGCTTATCTATTGATTTATTTATAGTTACAGGTAAAGCGTTATCTAGCAATATAAACAGTCAGTAGACACATAAACCTGTATAATATTGACAAATAGATCTAAAAGCTTTTTCTTCTCGCCTACAATCATACTTAAAGCGGCTCGCTCGCTTTACTCTATCGTCAACGTGAGCATAGTTTGAAAAGCTTTATCCAGGCTTTGTTTCATCCCGGGCAATGCTAGAAAAAGAGGCAAAGCAATAAGAGAGATGCGGTTTTTATTATTTTGAATGATATTAATATTATTATTAACTATCCATTGAACAAATATTAGCTATATATAGGATGCGGCAATTTTACAAAATTTGTTCCACGTAATATAAAATTTGCATCACTTTTGCGAGGTTTACATAAATTTTTTTTACCTTTTTAATTTATGAACGGTCGAAGTTTAGGTAAAATTTGTGCAAAAATACAGATTTTTGGAGGCTTACATTAAATTTGTTTTTCCTAATTTTACTTTTTTATTTTGATAGATACCTAGAAATAGTGCAAAAGATACCTGTTAGTTCAAAAAAAATTCAAGACAGATCAGTTACAACGCCATACCACGTACGAGAATTTGTATGAAAAGTAAGACGGGTGGGCCGCTCTTAACACAGTTGCAACATTTTTAAATTTACTCTTATATCGCCAGGATATTTAAAATTTTGCTAAATTATTTATTAATGGTATGCATTAAGGTCGGAATCGTTAGTTTACAATACACTAAAGTAATTAAATTAACCGGCCATATCCATACCTACTAAAGGCTCTATTAACATCTACCTACGCAATTGTAATAATTGCGATGCGATTAATTTTAAATGAAGGTATGTTAATACGACCTCGTAAGAGATGCCTTGCAGATACGTAATTAGACATACATTTCAGATGAGTTATATGAACTTTGTTATTTAACATCTCATTTGCATGAGGTCATTGTAATAACTTGAGTAGTTACATTCGACCTTGGCTTTCACTCATAAATCGTTAAACATCTAGTCTGGTCTATAGGTAAACCTTGATGTTCTATATCAAAAAAATAAAAAAGTTATAACTTTAATAAATAACTATATGACATTTTCATACAAAAGTGTTCGGCCGGCCAGGCAATTTGTATGAAAATGACGATTTTTTCTTCGATTTTCAAGCATTGGTGCCATAGGAAAAGTTGTTCATATTGCCTGTCTGAGTTGCTCCTATAAGGATCGGACAAGGTTTTTGCAACATATTGTATTTATTTTGCTATGAATGTATGCCAAATCCTCTGACTGCCTGGAAGTATATGTATATGCCTACTACTACTAGACTACTAGACTATACTTCTAGAGGAGTAGTACGGAGAGGGCCGTGCTACTGCAGGGAAGACTAAATAAACCTGATGAAGAGGGAGAAGTTTTTGTTGCTCGACGAACCTTATTTCCCTTAATGACTAACGTTGACAGTATACTTACGCAATTTTTTTTTGGAAGCCTTTACCCAGCAGTGTAACAAACAGGTTCAATAAATAAAAAATGCTTATATACGAGTACATGTCACCAATCATTGTTTACCCGAATAAACTAATGGATCTTTTATTTAATTTACTATTTTTATATTTATTATTACGTCGAACAAAACTTAATTCGTCTCAGTTTTATAGGCTCGTTTAATTTTTAATGCATGTTTGTGAGTAAAGGACAACTTTCACCAATTTATCGGGCTGATCTGATGCACTTGTCCATTATAGCGACTCTGTTTACGATGTACCGGTTATCCACGAGTTATCGCCCAATTAATATTATATTTTCCCATGCTTTCTGGGAGAAACTTAAATTGTACCAGCAGCTTCTCTTTTGGCGGAGACTGTAAAAGCAGATCAAAGGAACGAAGATGCAGCTAACCCTTCACTATTCTGATTCCCTTTTTCTACCTTCACGCCAGACAATATAGTAACTTAGGCCTTTGGGTTTTATGGCCTTAGGCTCTACCTATCCGTTAAAGATAAAGACTCTCTTTACGATGCTCCGTATTACCCAATCAATATATTATTGAGTACCTACACAGGTTGTAAGGAGGAGAAATATCGCTTTCGCCCGATTTATGTAAGTATTTTTCGTTATCCATCTGGACTGGTTGTTGATATGTCAGTTGTTTTAAAAAAGTTGACAAAGTTTGACACAAATTACTGAGTCCCTACATAGCCAATACTATAAACTCTTACATAGGAACTTTCTTTCAACGAATAAATTTGCCAAAATGTATAAAAAAACATGCATCATGCACTATGGAAACAATCTCATAAGTATCACACAATTTTTGAATCCTAGTCCAGGAAAATAACTCATTTTTTGTAAACTCAATAATCTTCTTGCAGATTGTCTGCGGGTCCTTTTTACCCCTTGAGACTTATAACGTGCCTCACCGGGTTATTTCAGAAAGTCACCTGTTAGCGCTATAACTCTCTCGTCCAAATGTCTTCTGAAGTTTTGTTGATATTTTGTTAGCGACTCCAGTCTTTGTCGGCTGCATATAAATCTCCTTTATTACTGTACTTACGACCGTAACCCAATGTTCCCTTGACAAATGGACTCCTAGTAATTGCAATCACTTTATTTACGCGTATTTACGACTACGGTGTCAACGAACTTATGCACACGAGATAGGTAGAGCAAAATAATCTATGGATGTTTTTACTATTCGGGATGTTTGGAAATATTTAACTTTTGTTATGCAGGACTACCTATTCTTAACGTTACAGGTTTTATAACATTCTTTAGTATAGTCGGAGTAAATAAAATAAAATAAATTGTATCTAGTCGTATATAGTTTTCATAACCTATTTACTATACAAACAGTACAGTATTTATAAGGGTTTTAGGCATTTAAGGTGCAGTACTAAACAAGAACTTAACAAAAAATATTTTTTAAAACAAGCTTTTTTCTAAAACAATGAACTAAAGAGTTAAAAGTGTTCCTCAAGACGAATCAAACGAAGCCATACTCGATGGGGTTCCGTCGTTTCATTACAGAGTTCCTATGACCACCTTCTGGCTCCATTTTTAGTTCAGCTCCATGTCATCATGATATTGCATTGTCACGCCATATACGTATGCGTGCAAAAATTCACCTCAATCGGAAACCGGGTAGTGGGTCAAATTTAACTTGCAAGATTTGATTACAGACAGACCGACGGACAACGGGACAGGTGAAACTAAATAAAGGCTTGTTAAAACTACAAAATATTTTTGTAACATGAATTAACGTAAGGTATTCTTTTTAGCAAAATATTTTTTTCGGAAGAACATGGGAATAAACCTTTGACAATCAGATCACCGTATCACAAACGGCGGTTTCAGTGGTGTCGTGAGTAAACATTTGCATGGCCGCCGGCGGGGTCCAAAGTTAGGTCTGCTCACATACGAGTACGTGTGCGAATGTGAACTTTGCAGGTAATATCAAGCATAAGCGGGAACTAGGTAAGGTAACAAATTAAGAGAATAAATGTTTCATGTAGATGTATATCTGCAATATTTTCTCGCAACAAGATTCCAGGAATACAAAAATGACGATAAACATAAATCATTTAATAGGGGAACTGACTATACGGTTTGGTAACAGTTTGATGATTTTAAAAAGTGATGATGATCTAAGTCGAAGTCTGACACATACATAGATCTACTATGTAGGTTACAATACAACTTAATGATACCTGCCTCTGCCTGACTCGCCTCTGCACAAGACGTAGAGCCAAGAAATATTGATTAATATTAATTACTTTTTTGTAAGTCTTCACATGATATTTCGGAGACGAATCTATTGTTATAATTTTACAATACCTACTCTTAATTTTTTTTAATGTTCGTGGTCCGGGTTTTTGACCTTCAAATTTTTGACCTTAAATTTCATAAAAGCCTATGGTGTTTGTACTCGTAATCCTAAAATCAGATAATTTTTCTGTTTTCGTTTGAATTGCCTTTAATTTAATTTAAAATTTAAAGCAAGTAATTACCGAAAGAAATATTTTGATACTTTAGATGAATTATCAAGGATTAGGATCTTTAGGTTGAAAAATCTAACATTTGTGTTGGCCACTAACATATATCAAAACAAAGACGAGCATGAGTGTAAATTATTTTTGTTAAACAGTGGAATAGGCAAACATCTCATTAAAGTTCATAAATAATCAACTTTGTCAGACGGATGAGTGACCTTGTAGCAGCAGAGGCATTAGTAATAGGTAATATTGTCCCGATGACAGCCTTTGGACACTGCTTTGGACGCGGAAACCTTTTTACTATCAAACATCGGTTTTCTGTTTTAAGAACAAAACATATGTTTCTTACCACTTGGATTTTTTCAAAAGAAACACGAGAAATGTTTATTAGCGTACAAGTAATGCACAAACACATGTATGTAAGTAAGTATGTCTCTTACACTGTATTATTTTGACTCGTCAACGAATCTTCATTATAAAGCATTACTAAACATGAACAGCATCACACCTGCACTCAGTTCAAGGTCAAGGGTTAGGTCTAGTATCAAGATCGTGAAAGCGATGAGCAAACTGCCAGTGCGTGACCAAACGCAAAGCTTGCGACTGCAAAGATTGCGTAAAGTGACGTGTGTGAGCGTTGAAGTAATCTACGCGCATTTGGCCGTGACTTTTGACTTGTTTAAAAAATAATTTGTTTTCTTGACGAGGCGTGGCGTCATGTCATCTGCGTGATTGTGATGATGATGAATTATTTGGTTTTGGTAATGTATAGTCGTGAGGACCTGAGGACAACTCTAACACGTTCATAGTATGTATAATTGACCATGAAGAGATTAAAAATATGAATCACTTACAGATGAACAAAATTAGGAAATGAGTGCGTTAGTAGATTATTCTCTGGCAGCGATAAATTAAATAATGTTTTATATTACGGGATTAAGCCAACCGAAGCATGAGTATTCATATAAATATGTGATCTGGGGTGTTTTTTATCACCTTCCGAATTCTGTATACAATTTTATCTCTAGTCTTCCCTTAGCCAAGAAGTAACATTATTTCAATAAGTACTATTTAACTAGAAAGCTACTAATTGGAACATCGCGTACATTTGAGGTTTACTTTGCACACACATTTTATCTGTCTGAAAGCTAACTGTCTGAAACTGAAAGCTTCCTAATAACCTGAAACGATGTCTCTGCGCACAATTACAGAAGTTTTATTTCATTATTGATGACATAAAATATTAAATATTTATAAGTTATTTATTACGTTTAGAGTCTTGATTCACTGAAGTTTGTATATATTTATACAAATCCTGTATATAGCGAAATCCTAGATGGATCTTCTGATTTTTACTCAAATTTCTTTCGTTTTATCCGTTTAACTTTCCAAAGAGACCATCAGTGTTTTGATTGATATAATCATGAATTTGCTCAAGAAAGTGTTTAAAGAGAAAGTGTAGGTAAATAAGCTAAGTGCTAGCTAACTGATAACGCTTCCTACGTTCCCTTTCACTGTCTGTATTTCTAGACGGTAATGTGTTTTATGCAAAACTTTCATAATAATAATCACTAAGTACGGTTTCTTGTTCATTAGAGATCTTTATTTTTATTGCATTACATTATACTGAATGATACGTGTATTCATGTTTATCGCTAGATTTCAAATGGCTGAGATTTTTTAGGTACGTTTTTTAATGAATGATGGAAAGTAAATAAAATTGTATAAGTAAGTTGTAATTATTTAGCCAAAAAATCGAAATGGTGTACTTACTTATGCAAAATTAAACAAAGGTTGTATATTTCATAAAAAATTATGAATGGCTCAAGACATTTTTATTTAATTTGTAAAAGAAATAGAGCAGAAAATTAATCACGTTTATTTTTATTGATAATTGAAATATCGTAGCTAATAAAAATACTCATTTATCGACAGTCAAGCCTGGGTGCTAAATTGCTTCTTGTTAGTTTGCACATAAAATAAACAATAAAACGGGCGCGCTCGTGTGGAACTTGATAAAATTCACAGCTAAACGAGAAATATGAGACAAAAACTCGACATGCTGACTAGCAGCCAAGACACCTTTCACTGCCGTAATGGTACATTGACTGGACTAAGAGCCTTTTAAGTCCTATCGGAAACAGGACTGCTCTATGTTTTTAAAGTTTCTAATGCCAGTCTCAGATCTAATTATTATGTAAACCGATGGGTTTACATAATAATTAGCTATCGAGGAGCCGTACTGAATTCGTAGCTATTAATGGAATTTCCGCATCAGGGCCTAGTCGGCCCCCGGACATGAAACCTCGTGACGCTGCGTTCGTATCGCGTTCACGGGTTAACCCTACCGCGCGACGCGGTCGCGTGCACCCTTGCCCTCATATTAATCCGATTATATAATAAAGGCACCTCGCGCCTGAAAGGTTCACCCGTGTATTTAAATGATTTTTGCATGTGGCATTTTGACGTCCCTTGACCCAACACCTTTCATCTACCGGGATAATTGGCCCCTACGCTTTGTTTCGTAATAAGCAATGAATATTAATAAACAGAATCGAAGTTGATGTTCAGAGGGATCCGCGATAATTTGTATAAATTCAAACGATTAATCTTCCCTCCTTGGAACTTTAATAATTTTTCCTTAGACAAATGATGAAGTAGGTACTACAAAAGAAGTGGCCGTGCCGTAAAAACCCTCCAAGTCGTCAACCTTTCGCTTGAGGGAAGCACGGCGGCAGTATAAATTTTTCTCTTATTATCTCTTATCGCGCAAGGCATAAAGCTCGAAATTTACGAAATGGGCGCATTTGTTAGCAGTGTTTATTATATAACTGTGCTGTAGAACTTTCTGTTACCTTTATAAGTATAGAGATAAATGTTCATCACATAAATAATCGAAACCTATTATAGGTAATTAAGTAACCTTATTAATTTACTTGTAAGTTATTGTATCAGAACACTTAGGCATTAGACATATTAAAAGTAATATTTTATTTATTTATTTATCAAACTTTATTACAAAAATGTAACCGGCGGACTTAAAAGGCCCAAGGCCTTTTCAAGAGCTATTAAATATTTTGGTAATTACACTAACTTGAAAATTAATTTTCCTATTACAAGAATATTAATCGTATGTGTAATTAATTACAAGGAGGATAATGTTTGCACGTCTGAAGGGTGAATTAATTTCAGACAAAGCGAGATCGACGAAGCACGGTCAATCGATTGTCCAAACATGGTGTTCCAATCTGAGTTTCCCAATCGGAACATAACATACGGGGTTCAAATAAAGATATCCGCGTTTGAATCGCTGGCAGCTCTTAGTTTGCTTGATTTTAATCAAAAGTTCCGATTGGACTGCCAACCATTGGAATGAGTGCAATCGGCATACGATCGTAGTTTAATGGCTGCACCCAAAATGTGTTCGATCCTATTTGCACTTCCATAATTGTTGGAAGTTCGCCGCATGACGGGCTTCGCTCCCCAAGACACATGTAACTCGTTATAAGTTGGACGTAGGCGCGGAGTTGCTGCATACTAGTTGCTGTTGTGTTAAGAAGATGTTTGGTGGGTACGCGTATCGTTAGCGTTAGCTGAAAATTTAAACCGGTTCAGTATTGAAACGTTTACACCCATTGGCCTACATTGGGCTTCCACTTCACATCTTCAGCTTATGTCAGTTAACAACGTCAACATATCTAAGTAAACCTGTTCGCAAATAAATATTTATGTAAGTACTGCAAAAACAAATAAAATTTGCAATAAAATTGAGCACCATCCACCAATACCCCCAATATTAAAATAAAATACAACAACAATATTTTTATTTATTAGCAAAACTTTGTCTTTTTTTCAATATTTTAAAATTTTCCCTCCAAAAAGATTGCGGTAAGCTTTTACATAATGAAAACTGAAGGCAAATCTCTTAGGTCCCGAGCCTACATTTAAGTGAAATAAAAATAAATTGTGTCCAAAGTGGGATAGCCGCTCAAATTAAGCACCTGAATAAATTGTGTGATAATCCAAAGCAGTCTTTTAATGCTTTATTTAAAGGAGCGAAGGCGTGCGGAAAGAACGGACGAATGAGATAATGATTACTTTCATTTCATTACTTCTCCTTGATCCTGGTAATTGAGGAAATTGGGTCGAAGTGTGATAAGAGAGTATCGGGTGTTATTGGGGCGGTCCCATTAGGGACCTCTTAATCGTATTTAACGCCTTTATCACCTGGGGTGTGCAATGGGCCGTAAGCGGCGGCATAAGCCGCGAGTAGGCCGTGCTAATAGACATTGTTCTTACTCTTTATTTGCGAACCTGAAGGTTTAAATACAATTCTTATTTACATAATGGCCTCGTTCGGCGGTAACAATCCTATTTGTTTATATGTGAAGTAAATGGCTCTTATAAAAATTGGTATTTTTTTTGTAAAGTTACCTACTTGTTATATGTTAGTAATTATTTCAGACATTCAGAAATTAGACAAACGTCTTCTTTCTGAAAGTCTGAAATATGTTGATTTGCAAAGAGCAAAAAATCTTAATAACACTTACATATATACTTAGGTAATTTTATGTAAGTACGTTTGTATCAATTTAGCACAATTCGTCTTTTTCTTGAGCATGTCTATGGATTGACAAACAATTCTACTTTATTTGATAGGTACCTAACCATATTGCCAAACTTTGCATTGAACTCTACCTCGACTTGTCCCTAAATCTGTATCTGTAATGGCATAAGTGAAAAATATTTAAAAAAATAAAAAAATGAACATGTAATCAAATCATTTGTATCAAACTTTGCATAACTAATTCTTTCACTCCAAATCTCGTTAAAACAAATATGCAGTTACATTTTCCGCACACATTTTTATGAAAAAGAAATCGAGGATAGCGCGCGTCGTTGTTTAATTTATATTTTTTTCTTTCGGGCAGCGGGCAGAGTTCATAATGGACAACACATTAGCCGGCCTACTTTGGTTGAAAGCTTTCAGGGCTTTTCGACTCATCTTCCTTGGTTATGTACTACTGAATCTTCATTATACTGTGGTTCTGTTCTGCGCAAAGCCGTATTTTAAAAAACTAAATCAAGCGCGATTTATCTCAGCGAGATTAAAATAACGCAGGCGTTTACCTGTGAGCGGAAAATTTATTAGAAATGGGAAATAAAGTTTAATATACTTCTTACGAGCATATATTTTTACATAAAAATTTATTTATTTAAATATAAAACTTTATTGATCCACATTTAAAAATTGTTAACAACTAGAGCATTTTTTTTAAAGTTTGGATTCTCTACAACTATTTCGAAATGTTACATTTTAATATTGCAATAAAATGTATTCCGCAAGTTATATTATTTGCGTAAAATTTAAATGCTAGACTAACCATGAATTGGTTATTTATGGTCACACTGTATATTACTGGCCAGTGAAAGTGCCTAGAGAGTGAAAACCGCAAAAATGCAACTCTGCCGCTTTCCTAAGCTCACACGTGGCCATATGAGACAGGTTTAAATTTAACCGGTCAGATTTACGAGTATGCTCGCTTACCGCGTAGGAAAACTGGACAAATTGCACTTTCGCTGCTTTTGAATTTATACATCTAGTTCAAATTCAAAGGACCGGTAAACTAAATTTGTTCCGCTATAATGTTGATTATAATTACACATACATGCTAGTTGATAAAAAATAATAATAATACAAGCACCTTTACTTCCCGTTCAGTTTTTAAAAACCGATCGAGAATATGAGAAACAAACTGGATTAGAAATATCAATAATTTAGGCAACGCGGCTGTAACAACATGTTTAAAATATCCACAATATAATTTTATATTGAAAGTTAGTGAAAAACTTTTCTACAAATGAGTCACATTTTTTAATAATCTTTAAAAATGTTAGGGAATATTCATGATTTTTTTTTATGTCTTAAATTAATCATTTACATCTTTATAACAAAGAAAAAAATATAAATAGGCTTGAAAATAGTCAAGATATTTTTCAAAGTGAAATTTAAAACATTGAATAAATTTGAGCCGTTCAAACGCCACCATTTTGCGCGCGCTTATGATGACGTCATTGGTTAAGTCCTGTTTGTTTACTATAGTAGCGTTTCAGCTTATTTTCAGTTTTAATTGCTAAACAAATTATGGAAGAAGTTAAGAAACCTTCTTACAAGTATTGTATGGTACCGAAATGTAAAAACACTACCATTAGTACACCAGATGAAGTGTTTTTAGGGTTCCGTAGTACACAAGGAACCCTTATAGTTTCGCCATGTCTGTCTGTCTGTCCGTCCGCGGTTTTTCTCAGCGACTATAAGGACTAGAAAGCTGTAATTTGGTACAGGTATGTATATTAATTATGCGGAAAAAGTGGTAAAATAAATAATACTAAAAGAAAATATCGTAGCTCCCATACAAGTAAAGTCAAAAGTCAATTTTATTTTCTCAACTTACTTATCATGTGGGGTATCGTTGAATAGGTCTTTCAAAAATATTATGAGCTTGGGCACACCGTTTTTCGATTTAGGGATCCGTTTCTGTAATATTTGGTATAAAAGTAAAAAATTTTGTTAGAGTCAAGTGTCCCCCCCCCTCCCTCTATCTGTTCAACGGTTATATATGGACACGTGAAAAAATTCACAGCTATAGTAAATATAATGAAATTTGAAAGAAAACTATAAGAGCTAAGTAGGGTTTACAAATTAAAAAGTTATAGTCGATCAACTTATAATATTTACTCGGAAAAGGAAAATTTCATACAAATTCAATAGGACATTCGTTTTTAGACGTTTTTAGTGGCATGAACTCAAAGTTGGCATTCGTAACTACGGAACCCTGCACTGCGCGTGGCCCGACACGCACTTGGCCAATTATTTCGTATTCCACACAAAACGCTGGTATAGGTAGCTTTTCTTTAAAATAAATTAAATTTCAATATAAACTACACGTAATGTAAATTATACTTATTGACGTGTAAAAGTGCCTGTAAAGGTCTAATTACTGAATAAACATTTGAATTTTGAATTTGAATTTTAATGCAAAATTACGAAAACAATGGTGTAAGACAATGAAAATGGAAAATACATATCTCTATTATCGGTTGTATTTTGTTGTAAAGATCATTTTAACTTAAGTATTCTATATTTATGTACAGCTTAGTGTGAATTAGCTATTAAGCAGTAGAAGATTCGGTCTAAAACTAACCTAGTTCACAAGTTTACAAAAGTTCATAAAAAAATTCTTTAAAGAGCTTCCTTATTCGTATTGCGGTTCTACGAAATTTTGATGATTGATAATTGATTTCAGGTTAAAGAAGATACAGTTAATTATATTGTATACTAGCTTTAACCCGCGACTTCGTCCGTGTGTAGAAGTTGAAAATGATTCTCATAGGACTCTCCCTGTCCCGTGTCCCGTGTCCCGTGTCCCGTGTCCCGCGTCCCGCGTCCCGCGTTCTGCGTCCCGCGTCCCGCGTCCCGCGTCCTGCGTCCCGCGTCCCGCGTCCCATGTCCCGCGTCCCGTGTTCCCTGTCCCCTGTCCCCTGTCCTCTGTCCCCTGTCCCCTGCCCCCTTCAAAATTTTTCAATTTTTAATAATTTATCTTATTGCACCTCTAGACCTCATAAGGAACCTATGTGCCAAATTTGGAGCCTTAAGACTCAGCGGTTTGGGCTGTGCGTTGATATGTCAGTCAGTCAATGAGTCAGTCAGTCAGACATTCAGTTTCTTCTTTTATATATATATATATATATATAGATAACATAATGAAACAGAAAGGAGAAAAACTTAATCTACGGTTAAAGAAAGGAGTTGTTCCTCATATATTTCTATGTCAGAAACCGAATATGCAACCACCAGGTGAGAGAATGGCCGTAGTTAAAAGGCAAAGAATAGCACTGGTAAATGCAGCTATTTCAGAGTATGCTATCATAAAAAGTAATATTTTAGAAATGAAAAATCTCGTGAAATCGAGGTCTGCTGTAAAATATGCCGACATCATAAATGCATCTATTTTCGGTAGATTATCCGATTGTGCTTTGACAAAACCAGTTTCTGTCATCGTCTTAGATTGACTACAAATATATATTCACAAAGTAACCACACAGAAATACAGATTTAAAAAATTTTTCATAGACACTATTAACACAGTATGAATATCGACGCCGATAAATGCAAGCGGTAACCAATGACGTCACATTTTGTTTCGACCAATAGTAACGCGTTGTGTAAGTTTGAATTTCCCTCCCTTATTTTTCACTTTTTATATAATATTTTCTGTGTTTAAATAATAACTAAATAAAAAAAATACCTTTTAAGTATAATGTAAAGACAATAAAGAATCTAGAAAAAAAAAATTTGAGACAAATGTAAATTGTATGCATATTCTCCATTGTGAAAAGCCTCTTAAAAATTGTGCCTATATGAAACAAGTACCTGTTTAAAAGTTTTCCCAATGATTCTGCAAATTCTAAACGTATCATTGAATTAGGTATACCTTGAAAGTGGAAAATTTTGTGCATATTTATGTAAATGCTTTCATAAAATTGAGTACATTCAAGTTCAAAGAAAAAAACTGATCAAACGTAAGTAGTATGCAAAATTATGTCATTGCTTATTTAGTCCGCTATCATAGCAATGTGTATATTTGAATAAACAGGTTTTGTAAAACGAAGATGATACGAATGGTAAAGTGTAAATTGGTTTATTTTAACACATTAATCTTATAGGTGCATATTGCGCACTTTATGTCAATTGTACGTAAGCACAATTATAAATTACTTTGTCAGTTTACATAATAAAGTATATATTTCTCTAAGAATTTGTTTTTTAGTCTTTTAAAGAGTAAAATCTCATTTCACCTTAAGGGTGGTAAAGTTAGAATCGCGTCACAGCGTGAATTTTAATAGGCTATTTGACTTAGTTTGTGTTTGGACAATACGAATAACAAATAACACTAACAAGCAGCCGTTTTCCGAAAATAGAAAGTCAATTGGTTATTAAATGAGGCTGCAATTATCATTTTAAATATAAGAGTGACCTAATGTCAGTGACGTCACGCGGGTGTATTTGCATCCTTTTTCTGTTATTTGACAGGTTCCCCTTTCACCGGATTTGAAAGGCTTATAACTTGCTTATTTTTGAGCGGATTAAAATTATTATTTATGTTTTCGGTTTCGTACCATGTTACTTTTTGATATGAACAAAAAAAAAATCTGGTTAAATACCGAATTCATATTTGGTGCGAGTACCAACTGTTCAGCTGGCAATCTTCACAAAGGAAAATTTCTAGCCGAAGGGTGTCGTGTTCCGGAGATATCGCGGACGGTTATCTCACACAAGTACACAGTACAATGCGTCATAAAAACAAAAAATAATGAATTTTTATTATATATATTTTTGGTTAAGGTATATATTGTATAATTATATTTATGTCTGTAAGGTATTTATTCAATGGGCCTTGTTGCCTCAAATAAAACAATTTGATTTGATTTGATTTCAAAATAAGCTTGTTTGTGTTTGTTTTTACATATTATACTTAGAGTACCTAAATAGGTAAAATAAAAGGTATTTTTAAAGTAAGTAGAAAAATATTGTTTCGTAAATAATAATTAGTCCGAAAAAATCTTGTATGACAATTGTCAAACAGTTTTTGCAAAGTAATCGGCTTACAAAAACAAATGTGTCTGGTGTCTGCTAAAAATCTGCTTACTCAAACGCTTATTATAAACGCTTTGGTTTACCTGCTTTGCATATTTTCCTTCATATGCATTTTAAAGTTCAGTAAATCTCATGTTCTTGTAAACAAAGAACTTGCAGTTTTGTAGGTATTTAAATTTTCCACGAGACGTCACAACGAAGAATGTGCACTTATTTTGATTTTTACCTTTTCGTATTCTCTACAGAAAATAAAAAAATCGTGTGTAAAAGTCATGTAAGGTTGAACCAAAATGGCGGTTATCGGCGCAGGTACAAATAATGCGCCGACGACCGCCATTTTGGTTCAATTTACGTGTCAGGAATTTGTACAAAAATGCTTTGAAGTCCGGAATTTCTGTTTAACTTATTTGTGTCGCATTGTAGGTATATGTCGTCGGTCGTGTCACACAACTTACAGAGCCTGCGTGAGAGTCTGAGAGTGAGTGCCTGAGGTGCAAGGGGAGTGAGCGCGTGACTGGCCAGTAGGCCTGTCCCGCTGGCCGAAGCGTCGTCCTACCGTCCAACAGCCAACATTTTTAGTTAGATTTCGTCTTTAAAACCCCAAATTCGCCCGGCCATTTGATCCGTCCGCTTGTTTTTTTGAAAATGTCCGGGAAAAACCCATAACATTTTCTATTTAACCATTAACATTTTCACTAAACAATTTTGTTTTATTTTGAATAAAAATGAAAGTTACTCACGGATTTTTGTTCTATTTTTATTTTATCAAACTGAAATTATCGTGAACCTTTAAAATAATACTTTAGTTAAGGCCCTTTCCGTCTCTTTTCGAGAAGGTCTCGCTCGATAAAAAAATTACTAAAGTCTAACAAAACATACTGAAACTGTTTAAGTTTCAGTCAATGATACTTAATAATAATTATCGAAATAGAAAACACCTTTTTGCTTTCCGGTGAAACATGGATCAAGTGATCGTTCAATTATTATGGGAAGCCTTTTTTTCGTATCTTTCTTAGGGAAAGTTCTTCAGTTTCATGGGAAAAAATTGTTCCAGCATGTTTTTTGATTCTTTGTTTGCTATCGGCAAAATTTTTGGAACTTCTCGTCATAAAACCGAAACACGAGATACTCACATACATACAGAGCGCCCGCACGGTTGCCATTTGTTGCATCTAAATCCACAACTGCCTCACCGATTTCAACACTGCAATGAAAGTGCATTTAATATGGGACACAAGACAGTAGGTGGGCTGGGCCTAACGGTTACATTTTGCACAATTTCGCATTTCATTCAAGATGTCTTGGACTGTAATAATTGACACTGGGTGCCGCTAGGAAGTGTTTTTGTGGTTCTAATAAGCCATTTTATGGTGCATTGTAATAAAGTCACGTAGTTTATCGATTGTGTAGGTTTAATGCAAGCCGCATCTTATCAGTATGTTGGCTGCGGCACATTTTATCATGATTTTGATTACATTTTACGGTTTTCGGTAAAGTTACATACGTTTTGATAGTATGTGATTTGGCTAATCATTTGGTTGGTTGCTCCAACTACACACAGGCATGTGTCATGTAAGGCTTTATACGTATAGTGCATAAAAAGTCAAATTTGCATAAATAAAAAATGTTTCATATTAACCTCTGGACACTCAGCATATGCTGGACCCTAGTATATTGTACTCTGTAGCTGGACTAAAAAGCAAACACAAGACAAAAAGGATTTTATTTCTGAAATAGACAAGAGTCTAATGTCCCAAAATTTATCGCGTAGGGATTCAAACATGTTAATTTTTGTTTAAAATTCTTCTCCGACATCCAACCGGTTTCGATACATTGCAAATTCAAATGTGAGTCCCTCCCGTTCCGTGTCCCACCTACTGTTCATCTAATTCCGTTACGAATGCAAACCAAACGAGAGTGCCTTGCCTACTCCGGGTTTTCTAATCTTAATTAAATCTGCTCTACCTTATCATCATACTTTTCGAAAGTGAAACAATAAATATATTTTATAGTAGGGTACAAAAGACCACATAATTACATAAGTAAGTAGCTACGTAATTTATATCATTAAGTTAAATAGAATCTTTTTTTATGACGTTGGAATGTACGGAAATGTTTCTAGCCCAAAAAAGTTTAAATCATAAAAGAATGAGAGAAAATAAATAGCCTAACTTATTTACAGGGTAGTGAAGACGTGACGAATTTTCTTACAATCTAAAATAGCTGGCATTCTGACATCGTTTAATCAAAATAGATCTTCTGCAAATTAGGTAACAGAATCAAATAAAAAAAAAAAAAATACTTCCTCAACATCACCTGTTGGGTTTCATGCATTGTAGTTCGCCATTTGCATGTTTTGTGATGAAGCGCTTTCACCGCGAGACTTTATATCAGTTGTCGTGCCCCAAGCGCGAAGGGTAGTAAATCTAAAATAAATACATACAACCAAAAACTGACGTGGATACTAAAAATATGTGCAATACAAGCATTTTTTTTTGTCAGAAATAGCCGACACTCATGGAATAGGCACGACAATGTTTATCGGATAAATCCGACGTTCGCAGTGAAAGGGATAAATAAATTAAAATTAAAATATTTGCCCGTAACAAAGCCGCAGGATAAGAGCCTGTGAATAGATCAGTAGGCCTAGGCTGCCCAATTTAGGGGTTCGTTGTTCGCTTATTACTTACCGTAATGTGCCCTTTAACTTTTATGGGGCGAAGTTGGGATGGCTCGGCTCACAGGGGACTAATATAGGGCAAGAGTTTTATCAGTTGCTTTGCTACTTTTGCTTAAATTTGTATTAATTTTATGGTTTCAATTTTAGTACACGTCTGGGCTAGTAGTTATGTGCTAATGTTTTGCATTGAAAATTCCCTGACGCCCTCTTTTATAATTCTTCTTATTGATAGCGCTTCTAAAGGTTTATCCGTTAATTTTATTATAAGCCAGAATGTAGCTTTTGGATCTTGTGACCTGAGTCCTACTCTTAGAAAATAAAGATGTTATAGTGTACCTTTATAAGTAGTTAATCAATACTTTGATAATTCACATTATTATGATTTGTGTTTAAAAAACTTTTGACCAGCATAAATATATATCTATAATTGAAATTATTGTATCTTCTACCATAATTGATAATTTATTTTTTCTTTTTTTTAGGTAAGTGGAGATGAAAAACGCAAGAAAAGACACAATGATTGACATGATATTCTGCAGTCCAGTAGGTAATAAAATATATACATAGGTAACGCGGATAAATGAAGATTTACTGAAATGAAATTAATTAGAATAAAATTTAGGTTCATACGTTTTTAATCTTTATTATAAATGTAAGTTTAGTTCTGTATTAAACTGTTTTAAAATTATTAACTTATGTAGACTAATATTCAAAATTGATTACAACAATTAAGAAAACACTCGATCGCGCTAACTTTCTTAAGTCAATAAATCAAAGTTTCTGCTTTTCCATTAGCTATCAAGATCTTTAAATTAATTGGAGGTTTTTGAGTATGCGAAAGCAATTAAAAAGATGATATCGCGTATTAATGTTGTACGCACATCCGAGAGGATGAAACTTGCCCTATAAATTTGCCGCCCTTTACACTTCATCGAATAATAGGGAAGGGTCCTTGGACAATTACTGTGGAATATATTAGGGAGATGAGGGCGCGAGCAATCCGCGATATTAACTTATCTCAGGTGCGTGTCGCGTACACAAAGTGCCTATAAAGTAGAAGCTCGAATATCATTGATGTGATGTTGTTTTTTTGAGTTTCGTGCTAAATCGATCGTCTAAGTATGTCGATGTGCTAAATGAGCCTATACGTTTGCGGATTCGAATATTCTACCATTATACCATATTTTAATTATACTACACGATCACAGAATCGGTTTGAAAAAATTAAACAACTTACACTAAAAATTCCAAAGGTGATAATGAGTTATCTCAATTTTCTATTAAATAAAAATTTCTAGTATAATTTGTCTGAAATCGTGATGTTTCATTTTCTCTTGTCTTGTGGTAAGTAGAGACACAGTATACAGTGCTTTCTCTTAAAGCTGTTAAAGATGATTGGAAATATAATCATCCGTAATAACGTATGAATCATGGAAAAGATAGACACTCATTTAATTTTTATATTTGTTCAATCTATTGAACAGTACTTTTAATAAGTAGGTCAGGCAGATGCCGACTCAGTAGTTTTAACTTCGTTCATATATTTCAAGTAATCGTATTTAATATCAATAAACCAGTCTAATTCAAGTACTCAACTTAGGTGGTATTATTTCAAAACCTCTCTCCACACCACCAGAGCGATCAGCTCACTTCATCATCTATCATCAAGTGTAGACGTGGCATTCAGCCCCTACATTTTGTTTTGGTCCTTCGTCGGTCCGGGAAAAGCGGGACCCGTCGCGAGTGCATTTTTGTGATCAACGAACTGTTATTCGGGACTCGGTGGTGCCGTGTATTTCTGGACTTTATCAGCGACAATCATTGAAGCAGTTCGACGATCAGTCAAGCGGCAGCGACTCGATAATCAGTCAGGTCGCACTCATCACTGCTCAAGTAAGATCTGTCCGTTACTTACTTCTTTTTCTTCATCATGGAATCTGTTATCATCCGTCAAGCGGAAATCATCGCCAAAATCAGCAAAAATCAGATCAATTTCAACAAGGACTCTGCGTCGAGGAAGACGCCAGAGTATTTATCAGAAAAATTAGAGATTTTAGATGGCCTTTGGGACGAGTTTGATAAGAACCACAAGCTCCTGTCGAATTATCCAGAGGAAGCTGCTCAGTACTTAGCAGGAGGTTCCTATCAGGCTTGTAACGATACTTATCAGGCATTTCGTAGTCGTATCTTGGCATTTAGGAATCTGGAGCAGGCAGTTCAACCTAGTACAGCGGAGAAGGCAATTCAGCCTAGTGGAGAACTCGACGAACTTCTCACATTGCAACGTACGTATTTCAGAGCATTGAGTAGGTTAATTAAGAGCATAGACGTGAATAGAATTTCCGAAAAGTGGGAAATAGAAGACGAGTTGCGAAATATTCAAGCCAGGTGGACGAATATCGATAACACTCATTTAAAAATTGATAATATACTTGCTGGAGGCGATATAGGTTATGAGAGTGAATTTTGTAGGCATGAGACTCTCTATAAGAATATCAAACGTCAATTAAATAGTAAATTATCCTCTAGTACCCATTCTGAACAATCAGTTCCAAAACTTGAAATTCCCTTTTTCACGGGCAAGTATACTCATTGGCCCACTTTTTTCAGCCTCTTTTCTGAGACTATTCATAATAATAATTCTATCAGCAAAGCTCAGAAAATGCAACATTTGAAGGGCAAGGTCAGAGGAGAAGCTGAGCGTCTCATTCAGCACCTGCATATCTCCGCTGAGAATTACGATACGGCGTGGGATATCCTATTACATCGATACAATAACCCTCAGGTTCTTTTCACCCAACAAATCGAGCTGTTTCTTAATCAGCATAGTATAACGAAGCAATCATCCTTCGAGCTCAAGAAACTTTATGACACAACGACAGAGTGCATCCATGCAATTCATAACTTAGGTGTAGACACCACTACTTGGGATCCTCTGTTAGTTCATTTATTGTGTAAAAAATTAGATCACGAAACCTATTGTGATTACAAGGAATCTCGCAAATCACCACGAGATTTGGCGTCGTTAGATGAATTCATGACGTTCCTCGAGGGCAAATTCACAGCTCTCGAACCCATCACTAGAAAAGATAGGGAAATTTCGTCATCAATCAGTAACAATGTTAAACGTTACTCTAATCAAACAAAATCAAATAATTCTAAACCTTATTATCAAGCTAATAAAAACTATCAACCGGTCATCAATTACACAAATTCGAACAAATGCGTAATCTGCAATTTGAGTCACAATAATAACTTATATAAATGTAATAAATTTATTAACATGCCACCGGATGTGCAGTTAAAGACTATTACGAAATATCATATTTGCCCGAATTGTCTGTATAACCATAATGACAAGGAATGTATGTCAAATAAACGTTGTAGGGAATGTAACGGAAAACATAATACCTTGCTTCATAACGCATACGCTCGATCAGGGTCACATTCAGTGACAATCTCCCCATCTCAACCCTCAACCTCAACTGCGGTGACTCCCAGCCTCACTCACGAGCTAAATGTCAACAACGTGACCGCGCCGGTTGAAGAGATTTTACTTACCACCGTGCTATTAGACGTTCGATCAGCTGATGGCACATTCGTAACCTTGCGCGCTCTCTTAGATCAGGGCTCTCAGGTTTCTCTTATATCTGAGAACGCGACTCAGTTACTAGGGTTACCGCGTCGACACTGTCAGGCAACAGTCACAGGTGTCGGCCCTAACACCGAACAGACAAAGGGGGTCGTACTTTTGCACTGTCGTTCGATATACGGGGATTATGAAATTCAGACTGAAGCATTGGTTATGCGTAGGGTCATAAATAACTTACCGAACGCGTCATTTCCGAAAAAATCTTGGCCTCATCTTCAACATATCAATTTAGCCGACCCACATTACAATGTTTCGAGACCCATCGATATCCTCTTAGATGCTAGCTTTTACTCAGATATCATTATGAGTGGATTGATCAAAGGGCCCGTTCAGGCGCCTATAGCACAGCAAACTAAGATGGGATGGATCTTATCAGGCAATGTGAAAACATTTCAATGCCATGTCGTAATCAATGACCTTTCAGACATCTCAAAGTACTGGGAGATGGAGGACATCTCTTCCGAATCGTCAACATCACCGCTGACAGAGGAGGATCAGTACTGTGAAGATTTTTATAATCAAACAACGAAACGTTTGGAATGTGGTAGGTACGAAGTTGGTATACCAATGAGACCAGGCTATGAAAATAAATTAGGTCAATCGAGGCAAAAGGCGGTAGCACAGTTTATTCAACAAGAAATTAAAATGCAGAAGAATTCAGAATTTTCAGGTAGTTACACAAAATTTATGAATGAATATTTAGAGTTGAAGCATATGCGGCCGGCTTGTGATACACAAGGTCAGTTCAAAAATTATCTTCCTCATCATGGAGTATTGAAATTCGATTCTAGTACTACCAAATTAAGGGTAGTATTTAATGGGTCCTCAAAGACGACTTCGTCATTTAGTCTTAATGATCTCATGTTCAGTGGGAAAAATATTCAAGAAGATCTCCAGAGCCTTTTACTTGCATGGAGATCGCATAAATATGTTGTCACAGCAGACATAGAGAAGTTTTACCGTCAAATATTTATCAGAGATTGCGATCAGCATCTCCAAACTATTGTGTGGAGAGAGGCTCCACACAAATTACTTCAGGAATATTTCTTAACAACTATCACTTACGGTCTAAAGGCTTCACCCTTCTTGGCCATGCGTACGCTAAAACAACTGGCAGAAGATGAAGCAGAGAGGTATCCATTAGCAGCATCAGCGCTGAAATCATCATTTTATATGGATGACCTCCTAACAGGAATGGAATCAATTGACCTTTGCAAGAAATTGCAAAAAGAACTAGTGTCCATTTTTGCATCAGCAGGTATGAACCTCAGAAAATGGTCTAGCAATGAGCCTCAGCTCCTAGACGATTTATCACCAGAACTGCTAAATACACCCCTAGAGTTCAAGTGCCTCGAATCTAGAAGGACACTTGGTTTGAAGTGGATATCGTCATCAGATAGTTTCATATTTGACAATCAGTTAAGTGATCAAAATAATAAGCCTTGTACAAAACGGCAACTTTTATCAAATATATCGAAAATTTTCGATCCTTTAGGGTGGTTATCCCCACTTTCGATCCGAGCGAAACTACTTTTTCAAAAAACATGGAGTACCAAAATGACATGGGATGAAGAAATTTCATCAGAGTTACATAAAGAATGGGTTCAGTTAGTCAAAGAATTTAACACCATAAGTAATATCAAAATACCTCGTTATTTAGGAAATATAAAAATATCAGTTCAATTGCATTCATTTTGCGACGCTTCAGAAAAGGCGTACGCTTGTGCAATATACCTTGTGACGCACAACGATAAGGGCGAATGCACATCGACGCTAGTATCTGGAAAAACGAAACTAGCTCCGAAATCAACAAAACAAACTTTGGCGCGTCTTGAACTCCTAGGTGCGGTACTGCTTTCACAACTGCTTAAAAAGTTGTTAAAATCTATTCCTAATCTGGATGCCAAGTTATATGCCTGGACTGATTCAATGATCGTCCTAGGTTGGCTACAGGGAGATCCATCACGATGGAAGCAGTTTGTTTCAAACCGCGTAGAAAAGATCGTAAAAGTTGTGCCAGCGTCCTGTTGGCAACACGTAAGGTCCGAAGATAATCCCGCGGACTGCGCCACTAGAGGAATTCATAAAAAAGCCCTATCAGATCATAAATTGTGGTGGGAAGGCCCATCATGGCTTTTAAAATTCAATCCCAACACTCAAAATCATACAAATTATGAAACTCCAAATATTGAAATGAAAAAGCACCATGTAAACGCAGCTTTACAATGCGAATCTTCACTAGTCAGCGATTTGCTTCAGCAACATAGTTCACTGACTCGTGTCGTCAGGGTCATTGCATGGATATCACGTTTCATCATATGTTCGCGCGATAAGCAAAAGGTATTGCTCGGAAATTCATTATCATTAGAGGAATTAAATAGGTCATTCAATTTGATCGTAAAAGCCGAGCAAGCCCAGACACTTGGGGAAGACATTAATTATTTAAAATTGCATGGTCGGTTACGTAGTAGTAGTAAGATCATAGGCCTAAACCCCTTCTTGGATAAGGATGGGATCTTAAGGGTAGGTGGGCGTTTAAGGCATTCCAATGTCAGTTTTGGAGCTAAACACCCGATTATCTTGTCCAGTCATGGACGTCTTACCGAGCTAGTCATAGATCAGGCGCATATCACCACATTGCACGGCGGCCCACGTTTATCTTTATCTTATATCAGAGATAAATTTTGGATCATCAGCGGCATTCGCACAGTCAAACGTCAGTTAAGAAACTGTGTGAAATGTAGACGCTTCAGTCGCGAAAATTATCAACAAATCATGGGTGATCTGCCCCCACCCAGGGTAACACCCTCACGCCCTTTTACTCATACGGGAATTGATTTCACAGGATTCGTAGAGTTAAAGGCTAATAAAGGGCGTGGTATTAAAACAACTAAGGGCTATGTCGCCGTCTTTGTGTGTCTCGCAACTAAGGCTGCGCATCTCGAGTTAGTTTCAGACCTGAGCGCGCCCACCTTTTTAGCCGCGTTTCGTAGGTTTTGTGCCCGCCGCGGTACTCCTGCTCACATGTACAGTGACAACGGTACCAACTTCGTGGGTGCTAACCGGCTTTTGAAGAGAGAATATCAGGAGATCACCCAAAACATCAATCAAGATTTCATAAAAAATATCACAGACCTCCAGATAGTTTGGCATTTCAATGCAGCCGCTCACGCAAATGCTGGTGGGCTTTGGGAGGCTTGTGTTAAGAGTTTAAAACACCATCTAAAGCGTGTTTTGGGCGAGCAAAAGTTAACGTATGAAGAGTTCGCTACGTTGCTTCACCAAATTGAGGCGTGTCTCAACTCCCGTCCACTTTGTCATCAGACGGAAAACTCTGATGATGAATGTCTCACCCCGGGCCATTTTCTTGTAGGTGGCTCATTGCTATCAAGACCACAGACAGAACCAGAATCACTGACTCTGTCTAGACGTTGGCAAATGGTGCAAGCCATGAATAAAAGCTTTTGGAAATATTGGTCAAGAGAATACCTACAACAACTTCAGAGTAGGTCAAAATGGAGAACGCCCAATCAAAATCTAAAGGTAGGAGATGTAGTCATAATCAAGGAGGACAACTTGCCTCCCGGGAAATGGGCACTCGGTAGGATTCAGGAAGTTTTTCCGGGAAAGGACGGATATGTGCGAGTCGTTTCATTAAAAACTAATAATAAAATTATAAAGCGACCCGCGAACAAACTTATTTTGTTACCAGTGCAAGAGTCAGCATCAGAACAAAACGTTAAAACATCATCTTTATCATCAATCGATCATTCAGATCGGCATAAAAGTTCGAGTAGTGATAAAGCCCCGAGGAACACACGCAGGCGTGGTTTGAACTTGAAAAACTTCGTTATTAATATTCTGTTACTATTTACAATGTTCATTCCCCCTAGTATTCAACAGTCATCCAATCAATCACCATTCTATAACATTACCCTTCTTCAACAAAATCAAGGTCTATTTTTTGATAAAATTGCGGACCTCCAATATGTTAAGGATGATTGGAAACTAATTGTTTATTATAATATGTCAACTTACTGGGATAGCGTCTCGAATGCAAAAAATTACATCAAAAGAATCAAAGAGCTATGTTCACAGGTCACTGAACAATACTCAGATATCATTTTACAACTACAGAATGAAGTAAACGAAATTGAACATTATAACTTATTATTGAAGACTCATGGTTCATTGCGACAAAAACGAGGATTGATCAATGGAGTTGGCTATCTAGCTAACACTTTGTTTGGTGTGCTAGATGAAAGATTTGCAGATCAGTATAAAGGGGACATTGAAAGGATTGTCGGCAATGAAAACCATCTTCAGTTATTACTCAAGAATCAAACATCGGTCTTAGAGTCAGAGTACAACATCCTGCAAAGAAATGAGAAGGCAATGAAAGATCAGTTCTTCACAGTTGGCCAACGTATGAGAAGTCTATCAGAAGATTTGAACAGGGTTAAGGTAGCTTCTATATTGTCATCATCTATCCTAGAAGCAAATATCCTTCTATCTCAAGTAAGGAAGATTCAAGAAGCTCTTATAGACACCGTCACGGACATCACTCATGGTCATATCGATACAAGACTGCTGTCCCCGGAACAACTGCAGCATCAGCTCAACATCATCTCAGGACAGCTTCACGGAGATTTGACCTTGCCCGTCGACAACGACAACATCAGAGATATTTATAAACTTCTGAAAGTTGCTGTTAGAGTCATTTCTAATTATCTTATTATTGAAATTAAGATACCCCTCATTAGTAACGATATTTTCGAACTTGATAAAGTTATCCCTGTACCCCTTATCAAAAATGATTCATCTATTCGTATCATGCCTCTTCAGCCCTATATCGCGTATAGCCTAGAGAAGGACAACGCTTTTTTCCTATCCGAAGCAGATATTCAGTCATGCATTCACGTCACAGACATCAGACTTTTATGCTCGCTAGATTTGCCTATCTACGATCTAAAATCAAAACAATCATTTTGCGAAATTCACGCTCTCAATGCTCACACCGAAACTTATATGTGTAAAACAGAAACCAATTCATGTCAAAATAATTGGAGTAAATTACATCATAATAATGATTGGCTGTTTTCTTGCTGTTCTACATGCTCTATACGTATCTACTGCGCGGCCCAGATGATGGTGCATCGGTTGTCAGGAAACGGTATAATCACTATTGGAAGAGGTTGCACGTTAAAAGGAGATTCATTCAGTTTGTATGCTCATAACAACTTTTATCGGAGTATGAACCTTCAACCAAATGTAGTCGTGCCTAAAACTTCGATATTGAACTCTATTTTAAACACTACAGTGCCTGATACTGATAGCCTGGGATTAGGAACATACGGAAACAATCATACATTTGTAGTACTGAAGAGTCAGCTTGACGATTTGAAAGCGCAAGAGATACAACCTCTGGTCGTCCATAATATTCATCACTATACGGTCCTTTACTCCATCATTGGAATTTCAATCATCATAGCTATCGTCTTCACATCACTGAGGGTACGTCGACGATGCCGGACTCACCGTGTCAGGATGGGACCTCCTCCCTCTCCTGCAGCGGCAGAAGCAGAGGGTACCGCGAGTGTCAGTGATAATATTGAAACGATTCAGTTAAATAAGGTGAAAAGTAAATCAGTGCAAAGCGTAAATAGTGTCGATATGAGTACGTCACCCACGTTCCCGCGCAATATTAACGTGGACTCTAAATAAATATTTCGTTCGGTTGAATCAAACTAACACCATATTGTATTTCACTTGTATCATCTAACAATCAATTATAACATTTAATTTAAGATGTCATTAGTCAATGTATCTTAGCTCGGCATCTTCCTCGCTGAGATGCCAAGATGTTCAATCTATTGAACAGTACTTTTAATAAGTAGGTCAGGCAGATGCCGACTCAGTAGTTTTAACTTCGTTCATATATTTCAAGTAATCGTATTTAATATCAATAAACCAGTCTAATTCAAGTACTCAACTTAGGTGGTATTATTTCAAAACCTCTCTCCACACCACCAGAGCGATCAGCTCACTTCATCATCTATCATCAAGTGTAGACGTGGCATTCAGCCCTACAATATTATTAAATAAGTACATTCACAGCATAAAACTAGGCTCATAAATAAATAGGATACATATATAAAGTAAAAGTATTTGTTATGTTTATATTACATGTTCATGAGTTTTTTTATAAGGTACAGTTTTAATTATATTAATCAGTGGAAAAGCTTGTCGCTTTAATACTTTTTATTATATAATGCAAGCAAATATAACATTAATCAAGTCTTTAATTTAACAAGTCGAACATATAGTTCAACTCCATTTATAATACAAAATCCGTGCTTTCACGCCATCAAAAATGAAGAGCTTTCAGCGTGACAGTGTCGCTCTCCCTGGAGACTACCCTCACCCTGTCACCACAATGCTGCTCATAAATATCCTTTATTATTCATACTGATACTAGTTTTACGCACACGGCTTTACGCAATCAATTTTTTTTCTTGATTTGAGGATATTTGATGAACTTTACAAATACTAAAAGCCTATTATTTTATGAATATTTGCTTCTTCTTTGACTAAACATACTTGAGGCCTATCTTGAACTACAGTTCAGTTGTATAATAGGTTGACCGATGTACTTGAGGAGTTCGGTGGCCCGGCGCGCGGCGGGAGTGAGCATTACTAGCGCTTTCACAAGTAAAGTGATACCGGGCGTGGTCACTTTCATGGGTGACCACAAGTGACATAAAAAATTCTTGAGCTCCTCCGTGCTTCGGAAGCCATATTAGCCATTGGTCCCGGCTGTCATCATTGTATGGCAGTCGTCAAACTATGTCAGATCCGTTAAGGCAGTCTGAGAAATCTAACACCAGTGATGGCCACTATCACACACGAAAAACAAACCGACGTTCTCTGTTATGGACCTTTTTTGATATTTGACAAAAAATCTTTGTTGCGACAAAAGACGCTGCAATACTAAATCTTAAAAGAGTACCTAGTTATGCAGAATATTGTAAAGAAATTTATTTCGTAGCACCTACAAGTCTACAACGCCAACTTAATTGTGACAGCGTTTAAAATTATTCGTCTTGTATTTTCTTCTAGTATTTTCTTAGTTTTTACTTCAATTTTCATAAAGTCTCAGGCATACCTACTTTTGTGTTTATTTAAATTTTCCGTTTGTAGCTTGCCCCAACTTTGTACACGTGCTTTATTTCATTTCTTTTAAATTGAAACATGACTTTACAATATTTGTGTATGCATGGCTAAAATACGAGTACCTAACTGTCTTACAAGTTTCATTACAATAAGTTTTTAAGCGTTTGAGTCACAGATAAATATGATGCAAAGCCCTTCTGGCGAGTAGGCGACCAATACTGTAAAAATTAGTTTCTTTCGGCGTTTCTTCTCAGCAGTGGTCGTTACGAAGCGCTGGTATCGGTAGCTTTTCTTTGAAAATTAATTAAATTTTATTATACTTTACACGTAACTTAAATTATACTTATTGACGTGTAAAAGTGCCTGTAAAGGTCTAATTACTGAATTAACATTTGAATCTTTGAATCTTGAATCTACGACATTACATCATTTTCCACGTTTTTTTGTAGTCAAACTAAAAGTAGTAAAAGTGCAGTATAAAACATTTTAACCATTGTATATAGAAAAAACATTCAGATGGTTTGGCTTCTCAGCTTGGTAGATTCTACCATGAGTTTCCAACATTTTTTTGTCACGGTCAGGGATCCATTTCACGCGTACCTAACATTTACCACACGTAATAATGAACAACTATGATACAGATAATTATAGATGTACATAGAAAGATAAACAATCAGATTAACGGAGTAAGTCACTGAAGTGGTGATTAGTCTCGCTTCGTCCTGTTTACTAGCCGGGTTCCCTACGTAGTTGCGAGCGCCGCTGTTGCGACGCACGCCGTTTTTTTTTCCACTACCTGTGGTCTGATGTGGTCGCGAACAATGCTGTTTCGAAATACATTTCCACTGCCTCACACGCTCGGACGCTCGTGAACTAACTAATACTGTCTCATGTGCAATTGATTCATTTCGATAACATAAACCACTTGAACCTTAGATCATTTAATACAGGATAAGTTACGCAGACAAATCTTCTTACAAAACTTTCTGCCGCTTTTGGTGCGGGGGTAAGCTACTACTATATCTAAACAAAATCATACATTCACAGAAATAATTTGTGTCGCTATAAATGCACACTACAAATAACTCAAACACTAGCTTATTTTCTGCACACCAATAAAACTCACACTGAAAAAATGAAAGGTTGTAAATCATAAATACATAGTCTCGTGAGGAGTGCGCCTTAGTCTCGTGGGGAGTGCGCCTACGTCATTAACTAATCGTTTTTCAAATTGGAACCTTATAAAGAATGTAACTGATACATTTAAAACGGGCATTAACCCCCGTTTTAAATGTATCAATTACATTCTTAACTAGTCTCGTATGCGATCTTAGATTATTTTATGGGCTGTAAGAAATCAGTTGCAAACGTGATTCGATTTTTTTTTCCGTAATCGATACTAATAGATATTTCTTCGATTTTTTCGGAGAGTTCCACTCAAAGGGAGTCTCGACTAAGTGCTGATCGTAAACGTCATTCACTATCTCGCGCTTCGGAGACTTTTACAGATAAGGAGTTACGTTTGACTGCTGATCGAGAACGTCACACACTATCTTGCGACTCGGAGACTTTTACAGATAGGGAGTTACGTTTGATTGCTGACTTCGTCTGCGTACCTATATATTTATACATAAAGGTTATGATTATTATTGTAAGGGTTCATTATAATCCATTCATAAGTTGTTGTATGAATGAGTAACTGATATCCATACATCTATAGATCCTTATAAACTGTCACATTTGCAATATTAAAAGTATACCGCATCACAATAAAAAAAAAAGAACAGTAAATATACAGACTAATCTGTCAAAAATTTTAAATTTGTCATGTCATAAACAAGGGTGTGTAAGAAAACTGAATTTCACACGGGCGAAGTCGTGGGCACCAAATACAGATAATAAAGTATGTATTTGTAAGCAAGATATATAAGGAGTTACAGAACACTAAAAAGATTTTTAAGATTTCTGTTTGTATGTCAGTGTCTGTATGTATACATATTTGATTGATCATTGCTAGATACATTACATCAAAAATCAAAAGCTATTAATCCCATTTCATTGTTACTCATCCCGAATAACTCTTTACTGAATATATCTAATCTGCATAGTTTGTTTAATAAAAACCATCCAAGTGCGAGTCGGACTCGCGCACGAAGGATTCCGTACCATTATCTATAAAAAAAAACCTTGAGAGGTGTCAAGGGACACCCGGATGCAACGAAGTAAAATATAAATAGGTCTAAATTACATTCAAACTCTTTTCTGCGTTCTAAAATCAAGTTTTTATTATCTTCATAAATTTGAATGAACAAAAAGTGTCGTTACAACTTTTGGTCTTAATTTTTTCCGTCTAGCTCCCTTTCGCAACACGCGATAAGGAACTTCGTTCCAAAAAAGCACGTTTGTTGTATGGGGGCCCCCTCAAATATTTATTTTATTCTGTTTTTAATACTTGTTGTTACAGCGGCAACAGAAATACTTCATCTGTGAAAAGTTATAGCTATCGCGGTTCGTGAGATACTGCCTGGTGACAGACGGACAGCGGAGTCTTAGTAGTAGGGTCCCGTTTTTATCCTTTGGGGACGGAATCCTAAAAACGATATAAATGTAGTTTTTTTTTTTATAGAATAGAACGATTTTCTGACAATAACTTTCATGGCGCATGCTGTTGCTTCTCTAAGTAGGAGGTACTCATTGTAAAGCTAACTGAATTATATTATCTTTGGAATAGAACGATGCGAGGGCTTTATGTAATGTCCAAACTTTAAGCTTAGGATAATTAATCAATCATACTTTATCCCTACATTTGACTAGCAAAGCCCAGCGAAGTTAGGGCTAAATGAGCGATTCAAAGACGATTGGGAAACACCGTCAGGATCGAAAGTAATCCCTGAATATGAGCTCTAGTTACCGAACGGTATCTTGCGCGATAGGTCGGGTAAGGATGACGACACACGATGTCCGATGTTAAAAAATTTTGTACAAGTAATAAGGTATTTTAATCAATTATTTTAATTGTTTATATCCTTAAAAAAATGAGTTTTTTTTAATCTGCACAAAAATAAGTAAGTAAGCTTTTAAAATCTGACGGAAAGAGTTACTGTCAAACAACAGAGAAAAGGATGCACTCTTGACGTTACTGCTTTTTTCTCGTGCGTACAAAAGAGATGAGTGAAATGTCCTCACCACGCTCACACTCTTATATTTGAAATATAACCCCTCTAATTGGTACTTCATTAATAAACAAATTTCCTTGCAGTTTTAATTTTTTTCTTTTCAGTGGTATTTTTTGTGTTTTTTAAAATATTAACAAAAAACATATTAAATAAAATAGCCCATTCAATATAAAAAATTATAATAATTTTGCGTAAATACTATCGGTAATAAAACTTAAATAAAAATTAAGAATAAAAGCTAAAACTAAAAAATACTAATTGTGGAGTCCCGCCGATGCTTTGCATAAACTTTATTTTTGTTAGAAAGGAATTTTACTATATTGTAAAAACATACTTATATTCAAAATTATCTAGAAATAAAAGTTAATTCATATTTATTTAGGCCAAATTCAGGAATGGATTCTAAGGGAAGTGCCATTTGATTTTGTTTGCTATGGAAGGTAATATTCTGGCCAACAAATGTTTTTGATGTCATAAAACAGAAAGAAAACTCGATATTTCAAAAAAAAAAGAAAAATCTGAATTACTTATACAAAAAAAAAATACAAATACCTTTAAGATTTCTTGTTTTTGTCTTTGCACTTACTTGCACAATTTAATTTTTTTTATAGAGGGTAATGTGCATAAATTATAATCCTTGACATGCATACTTACTTTATTGCACTCTCATCTCATGCAAATACACACACAGTTTACCATCAGTCTGTGGTACTTTAGTCCGTGTGACAGAAGCCTAACGCCTCCACTTGGCTTCGTCTGACTCCCAGTAATCCGCTTGTCGGCAGGGTCTTACAGGTCTTACTCGATGGCATGGAATCCAAGGCCACTTCGCCAGCATTACACGCTTCATTTTAAAGTCATGTGCTTACTTTTGCTCCTATCGATTTTACGTCGCAAGAAATTTTTATATTCCCTGTCTCGGCGCCTGAAGAGGAAATTTGATTTTATATGGGATAATGTTTGATGAAACTTTGTACTTATTTAATTATAAAGATAACAAAGTTAAAAGGTAATCTTATACGTCTTTACTCATATGAAATTTTGTGTGTTTATTACTCAATCACAAAACACGCTAAACAGATTTATATGAAATTGAGTTAACATTAGTCCGTACAGGTAAACCGCAATAAATGATTTTCACAGAATTTTCACATGGAAAGCATGCGGACGGACCGAGTCAGTAAATTATTGAGCTGATTTTACAAGTTTGATTATACAATCAAACAAAACATACATCGGATAATACAAAGGTCGTATTTATTGTCTCGTCATATTATTGTTTCGTCTATATTTTGTCTTCATACACTTTCTTCTTACTAACAAGTACTTTGTATTCGTTGAATGACGACGATCTAGATAGCTTAGTGTCATCACCCTCATTCACTGGCACAATGGACGACGCAAACAAACCTAGCGCAAACCTTGTCCTTTATCAGATAATGTATCACCGTAACGCTTCCAGATTTGCTTACGTCATAAGCCGAATAGGGTATTTTCCCCGATACCGCAATCAGGAAGATAAGCCAGCTCCCTCTCCCTTATTTAAAGCATTACTTTTCTTGTTTTGATGTCGACTTAAGAAAATTAACTCGATCCAAACTGTGCTCTTCGCGGAATGAGAATTGCTTGAGTTAGAATT
Organism: Acrobasis suavella; assembly: GCA_943193695.1. Taxonomy (NCBI): domain Eukaryota; kingdom Metazoa; phylum Arthropoda; class Insecta; order Lepidoptera; family Pyralidae; genus Acrobasis; species Acrobasis suavella. Next base: position 9,291,669 of record OW971939.1, read on the forward strand.
TTCGATAGCAAAACAAAGCCTTTCGCGCTACGTGATCTTGGATCCAATTTCAACAGAGATCTTGTGTCATTATTTTTACTTTCATTTACGTGTTGAAAGTGATTTAATTAGATTTTGAGTATTGGTTCGGCTCAATACGAGAGTAATGATCATCAGTTACATCACACAGTTTTTATTTATGATTTTATCTTATAAAATGTGCAGTGATATAACTAGCAAATTGAAAAGTTTTACACACCTTCCAAATTAATACGTGTATAAGTATCCATTTATTTTAAGATTTATAATACTCCGCAGATGATTAAAAATTTAATTTTCTTATTACAGTTTCTGAAAGTGTTTTGTTTCCATGCACAGGACGAAAAGACTGGGCAATCAATTTATAGAGTTGATAAACATTCAGACAAATTTATGATGAAATGACGTGATCTGCAGCACCACAGCATCATTATTATCAAGCAACCTTCAGCATTATTGCAACTATATTAGGCATCGATTGCAACTCGTGCTCATTTAAAATGAAACTATTTATGATTGTTCCTTTTGGATTCTCGTTTTGACTAACGTAATCATTTGTTCTAGTGTTTAACGATACAAGTAAAATAAAATAAATATATAGGGACAAACAAGTGTTTATGGGCAGGTAACTGGTTGCTTGCAAAACGGTAAACTTTATGTATAAATACTACGGAATGAACAAAGAAAATCTGGCATCATTATTTAGTGACATGACACGGCCACAAATCTGTCGTAAGGCCAGCGCATCCCGAGATGAATAAAGGATGACATGGGGAATGTTGAGATACGAGTCCGCTGTTCTGAGAGATTTGAAAGTACAGTGATTTTACCAGTACGATCACATTTTTCTTTTCTAAAGGTTCGCTAAAAATTAAAACAGTCTTAATCGCGTCTTGCTTTGAATTGAGTATTTGCTTAGGTCCTTATATTTCAAGTTTCAGCTTTCTGGGCGCCATGTCTCAGGACAACGATATGTAAAGTATTTTTATTTCCTTAACCTTTTATTTGCCATACAACGTGGCAATGCTGCAAGCATTTGGTCACGCTGCCGAGGGGTAATATTTTAGTGGGACTACAAATTCGTATTAAGTTTAGTTTTTATTTCATTTATATTTTATTATTTCCAATAAATAATATAAATAGTTCTTGGTTATAATATATTTTGGTCTTTTTGTTCATGTTTACCGAACAACTCTACTTAGGTACCTACGTTAACCGATTTAGAATTGAACTCACATAAAACAAAACTTATCACTTTGTTTCAAACTAAAGATTTTCCGCCTAATTTGCCTGCAGTAACTTTAGTTTTAGCGAAAACTGGAGACCGAGTTTTCTATCTAGATGAAAACAAGTCCGTCTTATGATTTATTCTGTTCTGATAAGACGCCCTACGGTTTTGTTCCAGGCGCGATGATAAAACTCTTTTGAACTTTTTGAACTAAAGGGCTGAATGACGACCGGCCCCTTGATATATGAACTTGAACATTTTAGGAACTTTATAAAACTTTTGATTTCATTGCTTTGAACAAATTTTCTGAAAATGGTTTTATAGACAGATTGATAGACAAATAACTTTTTATTGTACACCGAAATAAAAATATTGGGAATATTTTTCTTAACACAAAGAAATAATTTTACATTTAATGAGTACAATCATTGTAGATTGAGTATTATATTAATCAGAAAGGTGATGGAAAACTATTTTAGGAAGCACAGAATTCTTACACTTAGTAATTATGTGTACAGTACATAGTTACCATCGTATTAATATTTTCTCAATTACAATTACTGAAAGAACCTTTATGGCTTATACTAGACAACGGTATCTGTGATAAAATACACATTCATTTGAATCTATTAGTCATTTCAATATGTTTCAAAACAATTTATCTCATGGCGTTCGCGTGGCTTATGAAGGCCCAGGCTTACTCTAATAAAGTGACTTGCTTCGAAGCCGTCTCGGATAAATCTGCCAATTTATCTATTAAAGTACATGACTGTGCAACATATTCAGCGATTTCAGTATTTAATTTGGGAGATCAGACTAGGCTCTTTATTCTAAGAACAAACTTTTGAGAAAAAGCATTAATTTTATAAAGAAAAAAAAATAAAATAAAAAAAAATAGAATATTTTCTTTCTATGATTATTACATTATATAACTGAATACAGCGATCACGAAGTATTGCGATCTCAACCAAAGATGATAATTTTATACCTAAAGTACTACAATACTAAGTAATACAGTTTTTTAGGCCTTGAAGATTGCAAGTTGCAGAAAAGACTATATCTTTAGCTCGTGTGACGTCTATATTAATAAAAATGAATATTGCTAAGCTTAAAACTCGAGAATGGCTGAATCAATTTGACTGATTTCGTTTTTGTTCCGTTTCGTTCCCGGGAACGGGAACTGGAACGGGACTATTACGGACCCAGCTAGTATTCAATGAAATTAATATTGTTACAATATTAAATAAAATTCTTTCGTTGAATTGTAATGTTATTCGAACAACTGCAGATGAATTCATCCATACAGAGCGGCTAATAAAAGATATACATGCAGTAGAATCGGTCTGTGTAGCAGGCACATTGCCATTCAAGCGTTGCGTTATGTCTTTATTTAATGCTCAATATCTGAAATATACTATCTGTACCCTGGTTTCATATCAATCTCGTATATTTTTATGTTCTTGTTTCGTATTTGTAAGCAAGATATTTTTATACATATGTTCTTTTATTGTAAAAAGAAAATTGTTCCCATAGATATTATGTATAGGTACTTACATAGTATGAAATTAAATTAGACTAAAATTTATACAACGTGGAAGGGACGTACCCGTAATAAATCGTCCTTCGGGCTATACTAGATCAATGTAGTATAAAGATAATAAAATAACAGTCTAAAACCAAACAAAAATTTCGACGTTCCCATACAGATTGCCCGGTTAGCTGCACACTTTTGGATGGAACTGCCGAAGTTTTTTTAAACTTTTGACTGTTATTTTAATTTTATTATACTATAGGGATCTACTATGGCCAGTGGTTTGATTTATTACGTGTATGTCCATATACCAATCCTGGTTTTTACGTAAATCGTGGGATATGTGTAGATGGACGACATTAATACAAAAAAATAGGTTTAGATACTTTACATACTGAATTCAGATATATATAAACATTTACTTAACTTAGTAAGTTCTCAACTCACGACATCAACGCAACGAGTCCAATATAACGGCAGCATTGCATTGCTGTATAACGAAACTAATATGTTGTCAAAAAAGCGTCGTTACTGATACATAACTTGTACATCGCTGTACTATTTGCCAGAGTAACAATAAGCCATGTTGATTTTGCTATTAAGCCCCAATTACGAAAATAATATTCATACCCGTATTTATATTATACTTATTAAATATCATATTATTAACCACAGAAAATAAACGTCAACCAATAAAATTATAGCAGGACGTTACCGAGTTCATAATTGGCTATAAAGCCATAACTCACAGATAACAAAAGGCGAAAGGCGCGGGCTATATCGGTGTGATTCCAATTAACATCGCGGAATTGAGTCAAGCGAGCAGATAGGTGATATCAGTGACATATCCAGGGGGAAACGAGAGGGTGCAGGCGTCCAGAAAGCATTTGAGTCCACCTAAATTATTTTTGGATAGCCTATACACTATTTAAGTACTTATAAGTTGTTAATATCAGTGTGCAAATCCATTGATATTTCGGTTCATGGTCCCTTGTGACAGGAGTTTAACTATTTCGATCAGGTTGGGCGGACCATTTATTTATATAAGATTTATTTAAGTATATCAATAGCTACTATAATGTAAATGGGTATTTAGCACATATTGCATTTTATACTTAAATAGCGTTAGGCTATTTTAAAACTTTTACCTTATGCTCGAATAATTTACAGTATTATTAAGTTATTTTCGCTTCTTATCAGAATTGTATACGTAAGGAAATCAGATGGAGTATGAAACGTTACATCTTTATTTTCTCTATCTCTAGGGCTTTAATACTAAAAAATACCATTTAATACTAAAACTATTCTCGTATAGGGCCTTTGTTCTTTCTAATCAAAAAATCTTGGATACGCCCCGAGGTAATACTCTAAACAACGCGAAACAAAGCCTCATTGGCTGCATTGTTTGCGACCAGACTATGCCTTAATGACGACATCCGAGCAAACGTTAATTTAACCAACAATGATGCCGAATAAGACACTTTAGCCCTTCTGCCACTGATAACAATTTCATTCGCCAAATTAATTCCAGCTAATATAATTTTTTTGTTTCGGGATGTTTGTTTAAACTTTTTAACAAAGGGCTTTTAGGGGAGTTTTTGTTTGAATTTTTATAATATGCTCTGTTGGATAATTACTTTATCTTTTTTGAGATAAGGTATTAAAGATGTTGAGCACTGAAATGAAAAAAAAAAATTAAAGCACACAAAGTCACATAATCAAAAGACATTTTGGGTAATAAGTAGTACTAGGTAGGTAAACCATTGTTCTAGCTTAGGATGAGCGGTAGAACTACTAAAGTAAATATAAAGACAAAACTAAAGCGAAATCAATCCTTTAATGAACAATATTAAACTTACGATTACTTATATCATAAGTTTTGTAACCAATAAGCAAACAATTAGAAAAACGCTAACCAAAACGACCCAGTGAAAATGTCCACTTACAGTCACCGTCGGAACAACAAGAATAAAGCGAGTCTTAAAACTTTAATGTTTTCTATTCGGCCAACCGTTTCGGATGAATTGTACTGCTGCCGTAGCGGTTCATGAAGAAAACAAAGGATGAGAAATAAAAGGAATTTGGCACAGGTCTGCACTTCGAGATTCGGGACGAGTCCAATGGACAATGAATCTGCGAAAATTTGCCCCACTTACATATTATTTGCGTAGTGTACCCTAAATATAGCAGAGAGCCGAATCTTAAAATATTGTTTCTTTTTCATGTAAATTGATATTTATATTAGCGACCTTGCGGGAAATATGGTGTTTTTCGTTGGTGAATTATCTGGGATCGTGGCAGAAGCCTTTTCTATAGAGAAAGCGTATAATAACGCTGTCCGGGCTGTATTCGTCTCATCCATCATTCCTCTCACTTCATTAGGCATAGCGTTCAAAATATAAAGCATGTTGTCCGCTAACCAAGCGCGGGTATTCAGTGGACGTCCCAATTCAGAATTGTTTGTATCACAGTATAATCCGACGTGTAACGTTTTCCTTGTACACTCTTTTTGCTATTATATTTTAGGTACATAGGTTTGATGTTTTTATTTTGTTTATCTAGAAAAATTTAAGCAATAAGATTTAAGCTATGCAAAGTTTTCATAAAAGAGAACGTATGAATAACGGTTGGTATCGTGGACGTAGCCAAAAATATCTTTCGGGTAGGGTTCGAGTCAGAGCCCTCCTAAGCTACACACCAATGTTGATTTGGGGGCGCCTATTAATTACGTGAAGCGTTTTTGGGGATTTTCAACCTTACCCTCCCTGGTGAGATTTCGTGAGATTTTCTTCGACCCCAATCACACGTGAGAGAATTCAAAATTTATATTTTGAGTGTAAATGTGTTGGATTCATTCAAAAGATATCGTTTGTTTCATTATTAGTATTAAAATAGTAAATAAGACTATTATTTGAAATTATTTAGGTCATAATCTAAAATCACAGTGATAAAATTAACCATTTAGATACTAATATAGGTATAAATGGAGAAAATTCATTCTAATTCAGTCCATTGAGACTTGTGCAATGTGCATGGTTTCAAGAGTGATTATTGCTACCAACATTATTTGCTCCTGCAACTTCACCCTTAACGATTGTCACTTGCCCACAGAATTTTAATATAAGAGAATGTGTCATATTTTACCATATTTTAGTCTAGAAACATGTTTTACATTAATTTAATCTGATTTTCTTAAAAATTTACATATTTTATGAAAGAAAAAAAATTACGTAATATTTCTTGCGATTTCTCCTCTCCCACAGATGGGATTTGATGAGACTTTGCTTGACCCCCTTTCCCCCTGATCACCTTACATAATGGATGCCCCCTTAGGTTGGCTCTGAGACTTCGGGGGAGGCTTGAACCCCCAACCCTGGCTACGGCCCTGGTTGGTATACGACAAGCGTTATAAAATATCTCGAGCAGAATTCATTGCATTTCGGATTCGCGGAAGTCGTGAAATGCCTTGGTATAAAAATTCATTGGAAGCTATCTTTTGTTTAACGTATGAGAATGATCGTAAGACCTGAATATTGCTCGCGCCGAGCCCCGGCAGTCGTGTGCCGCCGCCAAATAGGTTGTGAAGATACACCATTGTAGGCGCTTAGACAAAGATTCACATAAAAGAATAAAGATTTCGTATACCGTGTTAAGAAAAAAAAGTAATTTGATTTCTGAAGCATTTACTTAGGTACTATATTTCCTCCAAATAACTACGCAGTTTTTTATTTACCTTTGATAAATGGTTTTGTGTCAAATAATATAGTATTGTATTGTATTATAGTGTATGTGTCTTTAATCTTTAAATCTCTGTTTCCGTGAAGTTTCTTCATAAGTTGTCTTTGAGTTCAGTGTTCCTCTTGATAGTAAAAAAAATCAGTGTTTTTGCTTTTATACATTTTTATTGTTACATAAATATATTGCGATTCTTATCTAGTTAGGACCAGCTTTTCATCCTTTTTTCAGAAACGGCCCTTTCAACTCTTTCTCCCCATTTCTGCAATAGGAATAGTTGTAGATCCCGTTAGGTAATACATTGTCCAATCAATATAGATAATTAGGTATATTTATAGGCCTTAACTTATATTACTCGTAGTAAGAATAATTCTACCTTTGAGTATTAGCATATACGAGTACATAACATAATATAGTGAGACCTTTCATAAATAATATTGAGATATGATCACTCAATATTATTAATAAAAGGTCTCCCTGTTGATGTTTCTTTCGTCAACATAATAACACTAGTGTTAATCAATCACAAGAAAAGAGCCGGAATAAGTGAAACAAAAGCGGGTGACGTTTGGAAATACAAGTGTAGGCTCTCCTGCTGTCGATTCCCACGGCTCGATACCGACCACTAGGAGAATAGGCTGGTGGAAAACCGAAGTTCATCTTAATGTAATAAAAAACAATTAGGATAGTTTTTAGAATATCAGACACTTAGAAAAATATACGTATAGGTGTATATTTAACAAATGTCAAAACTGTCAATCCGAATATAACTCTTAAAATGATGTGGGATATAATAGAAATAAGAGGTAAAGTAAGAAATGTTTCAAAACGACAAAATGAAGCTAAAAATAATTTATTTAGGAAGCAAATTATCACAGAGCAATGAGTTTCAATAAATAATGTTATTTTACGTTGGTGTTTTCCTTTTTATCCTGGACAAGCTATTGGATAGTTGGACTGTGCAAAACAATAATCCTTAAGAGCATGTACACCATGCTTCTAAAGCATTAATTCAGTGTTCTGTATGATATAAAGTGTGGAGAGTAGTATGGGGGTAGCAGATGCGTGTAATGGTCTTGCATAAAGTAGACGTTATAGACTGAACGAGGGGAGAAAAGTTTACCTATCGAAAAGTAATGTGCATACTAAATGCACATTACTTCCACAAACTTCCACAAGGTGGTTTCCACAAAGTCAAAGTCTTGCAAATAAACCTGGTAAGTTAGTTCATCAACAAATGTGCATCTCCAAGGGTAGTCTAATGTTAAGGTATATACTACTAAATATGATACCCGTGAGAGAGAAAAGGAGTAGTGGTAAATCGTTTTCTTCTCAGCCGTCACTATACGGCTACGGTAGTCATTAATGTTTTTCATTGGGAAGCCCAAAAATCCATTTTACAAAAATAACGTGCCCAACCAAAAACTATTTTTGAATGTGTTAACCTTCTCCCTATTTCCTGTCTCCTGTGGCCGAAAGATTCGGCGTGTTTGTACAAACGTATCCGCATAAGTTGCGTGAAATTGATATCGGCTCTGTACACACGTCCTCTGTTTGCGTATAGTGAATCGTTATTACAATCGCGATGGGATCTCGTTGCTGCTGCTGATACATTTACCGAGATCTTTGAACATGGAAATTGAAATTCTTATTCATAAGCAGCGTTTTATAGAATGCTTACTCAATTTTTTCAAATAGCATTATTTATCTTTGTTTGTCAGACAAATACAATTGTTATGATTATGAATGACTTTAGGAATAACAGATGTCCTGAAACTGTAATAAGAAATGATAGAGGCTTTAAAATACATAAGTTAAATAACTTTTATTTAGTCCACATGGTTACAGATACAGAGAATGCTTAATTCTGACAAGTGATAAGAGAAAAAAAATTACGAGGTATGTTTGTACGTACATTTCATATTGTATAGGTATTTATTTAAAAAACTACACGCACGTTTGTGGAGAGTCTGCAGGAGCACTGCAGGAGCACGACCCTCTCTGTACTACCAGAGCCATACTTAGCCAGAGCAGCCAGAGGACTTGGCCTACACTCTCCGCGCTGGCCAGACGGGTTGGAGAGGTCTCATTGATATTTATAAGCTTTGATTAGCTTGTATTCCCTAAGTCGCCTTGAAGTGGCCCTATTCTACTCTGCCGGAAACCACACAGCTAACTTCTCACATGTGTGTACGAAATTAAAGGCAAATTTTACTAACTAAAACTTAACTCTATTTCGTAGAGTTTTAAATAAAGTAAAAATTCAAATCCTTTATGTAACCTCTTCTTTAATTACATAACCAGCAAACCGGGCCAGTTATGAGTGCCCAAAAATTTTATGGGTATTCACACTACGGCTTTATTTTCCCATTTGAGCAAATACTATTTGTTTATTTTATTGCCCGGAACCATAAAGTGTTATGACTCTTGGGAGGCGTTAACCTCTGTATCGATGCGGCTGCCGGGTTCCGTTCGTATATGTTTGTTCTATATCTCACTTGTTATTTTTACATAAACCTTGTCTTTTCTATTTTTTATTTGAGGGGACAGTTTTGAATTTTATCCATTATCTAGTAAAGGCAAAAATATTTAAAGAACTTCTATTTTTTTTTGTTTTTTGTGTAAACAAGTAAGTCTGAAAGCACCGTGCGCTTTTCACTCGGGATTGTCTGTGTTCATCTATGTTGTTTAATAAATAAATATGAAAAATGTGCAATATGTACTAAAAGTCTTATTTACGGAACAGTCATCAAAACGATAATAGGAACTTACCCATTTTATTACTAACTTTGACTTTACAATCAGCATATATGAAAAAAAAAAATGCTTTTGTCGCATTTGGAATTCCATTGACTTTAATCTCATTCCGTTCATATCATTAGGTACATACAAAAGAATCCAGAGCATCGGGAACTTACGAGGTGTTCCATCCCGATTTACACAAGATAGGGCGGCCTCCCTTCCGCGCCATATACGGCCATTCATTGCGCAGGGTAGCAAAATTTTATTTCAAGTTAAATTGTGTTGGGAACTCAGCCACTTCTTATTTATTGGGGTGGAGTATTGACGCCCGGGGCTCCTCACACGTGCGCATACAATGCTGACTTAATATAAAAGTCAATGGACTCTTTGTCATCGCCGTTTGGTTACATCCCTGTATCTTATGCAATAAACAGAACATTTATTTGCGTGTTTTTCTTGGCTCAGTTTTCAATTGGCATATTGCTAAAATTCGGATTCTCGATTGTTATTTTTTTTTTTGATTATGTTAAGTTTTAAATTCTAACCTAACGTTTAACCGCAGCTAATATCACTGGATGTTTGATTAAAAAAAAATATTATGAAAAGAATAAGAGAAGAATGAAATTTCAATATACCGAAAACCTAATCTAACCTACACTCTACGGCGAAGTGGTTTTTGGGTCTGTGTTACTTTTGCCCTAAGCTAGAGTCGCTCGCTCGTGTTTTGGTAACAGGAAACCTAACGAACCTAACCTACACTCCACGGCAAAGTTAGTTTTGTGTTTATGTTACTTTTGCTCTAAGTTTGAGTCGCTCGCTCGTTTTTTGGTAACAGGAAACCTAACAAACCTAACCATCACTCCAAGGCAAAGTTAGTTTTGTGTCTATGTTACTTTCGTCCTAAAGTTGAGTCGGTCGCTTGTGTTTTGGTCACAGGAAACCTAACGAATCTAGCCTACACTCCACGGCAAAGTTGGTTTTGTGTCTAAGTTACTTTCGCCCTAAGCTTGAGTTGCTCGCTCGTGTTTTGGTAACAGAAAACCTTATGAACCTAACCTACACTCCACGGCAAAATTAGTTTTGTGTCTATGTTACTTTCGCTCTAAGTTTGAGTCGCTTGCTTGTGTTTTGGTCACAGGAAACTTAACGAACCTAGCCTACACTCCACGGCAAAGTTAGTTTTGTGTCTAAGTTACTTTCGGCCTAAGATTGAGTCGCTCGCTCGTGTTTTGGTAACAGGAAACCTTATGAACCTAACCTACACTCCACGGCAAAGTTAGTTTTGTGTCTATGTAACTTTCGCCCTAAGCTTGAGTACTCGCTTGTGTTTTGGTCACAGGAAACCTAACGAACCCAACCTACCCGCCGTAGTCAAGTTGGTTTTGTGTGATATGGAAAAGGTTATTTCTTATCATCAAAACTTCTAGAAATTAAAATGATTGTTAGTAAAACATTTGTCAAAATAAAATTGCATGCTTTGATAATTAGACGTCGGTTTTTCTAGAAAACGAAACGTATGTAAATTAAGTTTCTAGAAACAAAAAACATGTAAAAGAAGTTATCTGGCATTTAAAATTTCGTCACAACCTTATTGAAGAAATGAAATTCGAATAGAATAAAAATCGTGAGTATGATAAGGTAGAGTTTGCTACTCAGGTACGGTAATATTTTTAGTTCGGGAAATATACTTGAATCAAATATACTCAAAGCACCCTCGCCTTAAAAAATATTACCTTTACCCCTTGTAGCACAATCTACTATCGTGCGTAAATTTAATGGGCTAATGACCATGATCTGAGATATTCTTTACCGCCGCCCTTAGTGTATAAAATCTACTACTATTGAAGAATTTCATATTTTAACATACCAGGGTTCGGACGGGTTAGGTTAACCTGACCGAAATATTTTGTTGTTAATCCAATTGGAAATGGGTTAAAATATATTTTGGTTAACTGAAATAGCCTGTTTACCTAATTGCGAATGACTTTAACCGAATCGACATATAGGTTTCTGCATGATACTCCACGTTTTTCATTCCTCGTCATTTGTCACGGCTGTGCATCACCGAAAACCTAATTAACCTATTCAGATAACGGTTACTGTTACCCCTATTGTGTGGGTTAACCGAATCAAAGGATTAACCGAGAAAGGGTTAACCGATATAAACAGGTTATAGTTATGAATGGGTTTTTCGAACACTAACAGAACAGTAGATTTAACAGAACAGAAGTTTTTAAGGAAAAGATGAGTCTATGTAAATAATTTTTATAATTCTATTAAGCAATCATTTGGTTAAAAATTTAAGTATATTATAATGCGTGCCATTATGAACGTTCATTTAAATCTACAAATTTTTGCATGAGCTTTGAAAGACTATTGTGAAAAGATACTCGTAACGAAATAATATAATTGACGCAAATATTTAACATTGAGCTGAACGTTCAAATAGTCTCCGACCGTGACATTTCGGTAATCTCGTGATTCAACCAATTACATTATTGTCTGTAGCCGGCAATCTCGGCAAACTTGAACAGTTAAAAATTGCTTGAATTACGTAACATAAGACACAGCCTTGCGTTAAAGACGTAATGAGAAAACACGGAAAACTTATTCGTCAATGTAGCAAATGTTTTAAGAACTTACAAATAAGTAGCAATTTTACATGATAAAAAATTAATCCAAGTATTACATACAATTCTAATTATTGCCTTTTTACAAATCAATTAAGTTTGTTTGTATCTCAATTTAAATTAATCTTGAAAAGGGAATTTTCCTAAACGAAGAAATGTTGAATTGAATGTTTTGCAAAAATATTCATAGGAATTTACTCCCGAACCCTAAAAAGTCTCATAAAAATGCTGTCATTATGCATTAAACGAAAATATAAATAAGGAAAGGACAAAAGTCAAACAAACCAATTTACATGTCTATGCCGTCATATTTAAGGGGCTACCTGAATTTTTTGGGGTCCAGTGCTGCCCCCATTTGAAATAAATTATTTGAAAAGAAACGGAGATATCATTTGAAATTTGGTCTTGATCAGACCCTGGATAACCCTTCAAACTATTTTATGAACTACTGTTTACAGTTTAAAGTGAGAACATGAAGCATTTCTACGCACATACGCCAAAAGTGGCCTTTTTCGCAATTGTGCGTAGAAAAGCTTCACGTACTCACTTTAAGCTGTAAACAATAGTTTATAAAATAGTTTGAAGGGTTATCTAGGGTCTGATCAAGACAAAATTTTAAATGATATCTCCGTTTCCTTTCAATAGATTTATTCGGGGTCCAGTGCTGCCCCCATTTGAAAAGAAACGAAGATATGAATCAAAATCCGCTAGATGACAAAAAGTCAAATCAGACACTTTTTCTAAACGTCAAAACAAACATTTTGTATGAAATTTTCTAGAAGTACAAAAGCATGACGTCATGCTTTTTTGGAGTCAAATGGCGCTTTTAATATCAGTTTTTCTGCATTAATAAATCTAAAATCATGTTGAAAATGGATATGATCAATGAAAAGTGACACTATTTTGTGACGTTATATTTAATGAACTGTACCGAATAATTTATTTTTGACCCAGTCATCTACCCCATTGTGTCTTGACCAAGCGATAGATAACCCTTTAAACTATTTTATGAACTACTGTTTATAGTTAAAGTGAGAATCTGTTCTTCAGCTTTTGTACGCACAAAAGTGACCGTTTTTTGTTGACCGTAACCGCAAATATGCGTAGAAAAGCTTCACGTTCTTACTTTAAATTGTAAATTATATAATATCGTTTGAAGGGTTATCTAGGGCTTGGTCAAGACAAATTTTTGAATGATATCTCCGTTTCCTTTCAAATTATATAATTCAAATGGGGGCAGCACCGGACCCCAAAAAAATTATGTATCCCCTTAAATATAACTTAACGAAATGCATAATTACCAAAATAAAAGTAAGCATTATCTCTAATAAGTCACAGATGTCGTAAATTGCGAACACGAAATCCCTTGCCGTAGGTCTTTTCATGATATTATTTTAGATAATTATTTTATTTCCTCCTCCGTGGCGTAGGGGTCACCATGCTAGTCCGCCACCAGAGGTCCCGGGTTCGATCCCCGGTCAGGGCAAGTTGGAAAATGGTATTTTTCAAATTGTCCTGGGTCTTGGATGTTTATCTATATATATATATATATATATATATATATATATATATATGTTATAAAATATAGTATCGTTGAGTTAGTATCCCATAACACAAGTCTCGAACTTACTTTGGGGCTAGCTCGATCAGTGTTATTTGTCCCTATATATTTATTTATTATTATTTATTTATATTTCTGTAAATTTCCCGTGAGATTTAGACAATAAGAAAAGTATAAAATCAGGGTTTTGTTCTGCTGATTTTAATACTGAATTCGAAATAAACTGTGAGTGTGATTTTTTTTATATTATTCTTTACACAAGCGAAGAGCGAACGAAGTTATATTTGACTTGAGAATAACTTGGGAGTTTTGAAACGAATTGCCTTTCTAAGAATACTTATTGTATTCTTAGAATTTAGAGCTCTTCTGGACTTGTAAATATTTGAAGTTATTTGACATGATTATCAAAAATTGAGGAATCAAAATATTTTAACAAGATTCGTTTTAATTGGCGTTATCAGAATTCATTTTCGTCAAAATTTGCGATGATTATTCAATCTTCTCATTTTGATAAATATTTACTAGCAAAATTTTTAGGTTAGCAGATTGTAGCTTAGCGACACAATATAATGAGCTCAAAATAATTCAGATGCTTAATTTAATTGAATGAGAGAGATGAGTGGATTTGATAAAAATCTGAGAAATATTCTGCGTTAGCTAGCAACCTATTATTAACTAGTAACTGGCATAAGTAGCTCTTTTGATTTTTTTTGTACTTTATTTTGTTCTTAGGTACAATAAAGTTATACCTATCACAAACAAACTATTCCTGTTTCCGTCTATAACTACTTATGTCCATCATCTTGCTGATTGTGGTTGGATTGAAAAATGAAGCATTTTGACACAATTGCATCAAAATTAGATTTTGCTACAGACCATGTTATTTTTTTTACACAGGTAAGGTTCAAAGTTCCCCTGCCTAATCGCATATGTATTGAAAGTTGTATAAAATATGTGCCTAAGCGTACGCATTTTTTATCAATAGACATAATATTCCCTTAAAGGACAATGTAAATAGCACGTTAATTGACCTGCCAAAGTTGCATACTCGATACAAAGACTTAATTCGATGTAATTAAAAACGGAAGGTTGTAAGCGTACGGCTTCTATTTTAATTTACCAACAAAATGAATAAATGTCGACAGGAACATCTTGCGACGTCGGCGAATCAGAGGCCGCAAGTATGCCTTGTTTTATTCATGGGCTCTCTGAATAAAGATGAAAATATTAAAGCAAGGAAAATGTCGACTAGAGCTAATGTGCCCGGGGTTAATAGTCATACATATTAATGGAAAAAAATATGTTGACCGCATCGAGTGTCATTTTTGGGTAACAGTTAATGAAATATATAAGACATATGTGTTTCGTATATTAGTTTAGGTCTGGCTAGCACCTAGTCTAGAAGCACTATTTTTCGTGTTCATGCGATAGTAAAATAAAGTATTATATTAAACACTTCCATGTCCATTAACGAAGCAACAACTTAAATAAATAAATATAGGGACAAATAACACTGATTGAGCTAGCCCCAAAGTAAGTTCGAGACTTGTGTTATGGGATACTAACTCAACGATACCATATTTTATAACAAATACATATATAGATAAACATCCAAGACCTAGGACAATTTGAAAAAGGCCATTTTTCCAAATTTCCCTGACCGGGGATCGAACCCGGGACCTCTGGGTGGCGAACTAGCATGGTGACCACTACGCCAAAGTTAAACTACGTTATAGTTAAACAAAGAAAATTAATTTGATAAATGATTCATGGGATGGGACAATCTGTTAATTTTGTCACATCATTGAAATAGTATTAAAGCCAACATTTTTCTTGTCTTTAAGCAAGACTACGACTATCTACTGCAAATGCAAACATAGCACTGGGTCAAACTGTTTTCTGTATAGTATTCATACTGATTTTACTAGATGCCCATGAAGAAAAAACTAAATACTGGTATATATATTTTATCATACAATTTGAAGTATAAGTAGATTGCGTTTTGAAACTGTTAAAATAACATAAAAAAATACACGTGATTAATTTTAATCCGACCCGATTCGCATATGAGAGTCGGGCTTGTATTTAAAAAGAACGTCTGCGCAAGCGTGACCGCTTTGTTGAAAATAACAAAAAAAAGGTCTAATTAGTGACGGGGCCATAAGACTGCTAGGGAGCGTGTTCACTGATCAAAGTGTAATCAAGTTTGGGTATTCTTTATTACAAACAAAAACCCTTAGTATTTCTGGAAGGTTATTGACGTGACGTGAGTCGTGACTGGTGACTGACAGTTTTAGGAAGCTTTATATCTAGAAGTTTTAGAAACCTGTTGCTCATGGCTTGCTAACTGTCTAGAACTCCGGATCACTGAAATCGTTTTCTCTCATTTTTACCAGCAAATAGTTATAAATGTTTGAAAGTATGTATTAGTTATTGTAAAAAGGTAACTTTTTAGAAGTAGTTTACAAAAATCCGGTTCATTAAAAGTTTTTTGCATATTCTCAGTCAAAGGATACTGGATATCTTTGTTTCTAAGAATTGATAATATTCTTGCTTTTATTTATGATTTCGGCACACCACACCAGTTTTTTTTTCATTTTGACAGAACAAAATGGAGAAATCCAGTCTCCTTTCACAGAGCCTGTGCAAAAACCTTTGAATAGAACGATTGCAACGTTATCCTTTGATATGCTTTTCTGGTTGTCCACTGCTTTCCCCTGACTCTCATCCCTTTTGATAACATGTCTATACAATCTAACATCTTCCTAGATACTTCATAACGTTTCTGTCACGGGTGTCGCTTTTATAATTAAAAACATATTACTTATTTTGATCTGTCTTTATTTGCCTTAAGAATATTAAATTCCTGGGTCACATTAAATTAATTACGCATAAAAAAATGGTATAACAATTTCGCGAAACAATGTTGACGATGCGTTTATGAAAAAAGTGAACAGTAGCTTCGTACGGCACTTTTACAGCCACTTATGCCTTTCATCTCGCTTGATAAATGAGCGTTGTCGAGTTTTAGTACGCGCCACGTGCCACGGTCGGTCGAGTAAGATACTAGAGACAATGATGTTACAAGTAAAAAAGATAGATAGGTTTAAAAAGTAAACAGTAGTTTCGTACAACACTGGTGAAATAACCGGCCAAGTGCGAGTCGGACTCGCGCACGAAGGTTCCGTACCATTATCTATGTAAAAATCACGGTTGTTGTAGAGGAGCCCCACTTAAATATTTATTTTATTCTGTTTTTATTATTTGTTGTTATAGCGGCAACAGACATCATCTGTAAAAATTTCAACTGTCTAGCTATCACGAATCATGAGATACAGCTTGGTGACAGACAGACATAAGGACAGACGGACAGTGGGGTCTTAGTAATAGGGTCCTGTTTTTACCCTTTGGGTACGGAACCCTAAAAAAGAAAATGTATGAAAAAGTAAACAGTAGCTTCGTATGACACTTTTACAGCCACTTGTGCCTTTGATCATGCTTGATCAATGAGCGTTGTCGAGTTTTAGTACGGGGCATAGTGTGGTCGCTCTAGTTAGATAACAGAAACAATGATGTTACCGGTAAATGAGACCAGTACGTTTTAATTAAAAATAAATCTTTTAAAATTTAATTTAAGAAAATCATAATCATAATCATTTATTTATGATCCATACATAATGCAATTAATAGTAACAAAATTGAAATAATAATTAATTTTATACAAAATGTCACACAATGTTAATACTAACTACTTTTAGACTATAAATACCTTCTCTGCGGCATAGGCACTGTGACATGTCTGTCGCAGCGGTGCCGAAGGTAAGTACAGTCCAGTCGGTCAGCGATCATCTTTAGAATGACATTGGTGCTGACTCGCACTCTACGTACCAAGGAGGCGCCCCGCTTACGCATAGTTGTGTAAAAACAATTTGTGTGGGCTTCCGCGAACATGCCTGAGGCGCTACAGTATCGTGGAAACCCCAAAATCACTCCAAAATCATTATTGTACAGGACGCGGAGGTCATTGTAAGCCCGCTTGGTATAATTTGCCCACAGGCTACAGGTGTATAGTGATGTACAATACGATCGGAAAAGTGTAATTTTGACTTCTTGTGAGCATCGTGCAAACCTGCGGGCAATCATATTTGCTCTAATAGACAATGCCCTCCGCTCCCTCCCAATATCAACATTTTCATCAAGGCCTGCAGTAATTAGGTGGCCCAGGTACGGGAATTGACCTACCCACTCTAAAGCAATATTATTTAATTTTACTGGTGGGATATTCTGAGGACACTTCGTACCCGCCCTGAACACCATGCATTGACTTTTTCTTACATTAAATTTAAGACCGTGGCTACTTGCATACTCCTCGCAAATCCGTACTAGCCTCCGCAAACCGCAAATCGACGCACTTAGCAATGCGATATCGTCCGCGTACGTGAGATTGTTGACACACACCCCGTCAATATGGCAGCCAACATGCTCACCACTGAGCTGGACGATCAGCTGATTTATGTATAGGTTAAACAGGGTTGGCGCTAACACCACACTCGAGCCGATACGGATCCGAAATTTCTCCCGCCCAACGAACATTATTGGTTTGATGCTCGTACCAGTACTTAAACATGTTAATTAATTCTTCTGGCAAACCTACCTTCCTTAGTTTCTCCCATAGCAGGTTATATCGAACCAACTCAAACGCCTGTGATAGGTCGAGGAAGCAAACGTAAACCGGTGTCTTGCGATCTGTGTAGTATTTGACGGTGTGCTTAAGACACAGTATTGCACTTTCCGTGGACAGTCGAGGTCGAAACCCAAACTGATTGTCGTGCAGTGTTATGAATTTATTTAACTGTGTATTAAGCAACTTGTCAAACACCTTGGCTAAAATAGTGGCCAGTGAGATAGGCCTGTAGTTACTTCTGACTGTGAGATCACCTGTTTTATTTTTAACCACAGGCACTACTACCGTTTTTATAAAGTCGCCCGGTAAGTAGGAATGACTCACACACAAAGAGTAAAACATAGCCAAAACCCTAGCCATATGGGGCCCGGCGTGTAACAGGTGCTCAACGCTGAGACCGTCATGACCCGGAGACTTACCTCTGGACATAGTCTGTATGGTTTTAGCTACATCTTTGGCCAGGAATGGGGTCCTCAAGGCCGTATTTTTCAAGTCGGCGTTAAGGACCCCAGCCTCCGGACCCAAAGTAGAACTTACAGAAAAATGATCCTTAAAGATATTAGCAATAGCCTTAGGATCACTTACGCCGTCGACGCTCACAGGAAGGCCCGGTTTGACATTAATTTTACTAGTGTCTTTCCAAAATACACGGAAGTTGCCTTTAGAGAATACTTATGCGCTAAGGAGTCCATTTTTATATGTTCCTGATTATTCTGGCACCATTTTAATCTAGATTTAAAGGTTCGTCTGCTTTCACACATTTGTTGGTAAACTACACCAGACTTTGGCCTACCGCACATGACCCAATCTTTAAATCTGGACCTAGCCTCCCTATGAGCCCCGGCGACGTGCTTGTTCCACCCCATCACGCGCAGACCCATTCCACCTCTCTTGTCACTTTCCCGACATACCACCGATGCGTTCCGTAATGTAACACTGTCGGAATATAGCTTGTCCAGAGTATGCATGTGGCCACGGTCATCACAATATGTTCCCTTCACAGTCGGAAGGAAAGTCAATCAATTTTAATCGCATATTACACTTACACTTTTAACTTTTAACTCCCCATATGACATAATTGTTTGCGTCGTGAATTTTAGGCAAGACTTTCAATGTTAGTAATTGTAAGTAACAATGTAATATAAGTGGAAAGTGGTCAGAAGATTGAGTACTGTACATTACTTCTACATTTATTACCGATTGCTTAGCCGAGTAAGTTGCGATACAGTGATCCAGCCACCTGTGGTCCGGTGCGCCTCACTTATAAAAGTAAAGGTACCCGAATCCAGCCCCAACTTGTCTACATCTATACATGACCATAGTTGGTCATTACAAATATTAAAAAGTTCTCTGTACAACAACTCACCCGGATCCGCATTAAAATCTCCCAAAATGAAAACCGCATAAATTCCATAATCGTCAATTATCGCGTTCATAACTTTATGCAATTATTCATATAGGTACTGTTTAGTTTTGAATGAAAATACAGTGTAATTAAAAAGTATCGACCTTTACTTATACTTCGGACTCCGTATCTACCTCTTTATACTTAGAACATCGTTGCCACGCGTAAGAGAGGCGGGGTAAACAACCGGTCTATTACACTTATTTCCACTGTATTATTGCTACCCGGACGTGGATCGAATCGATACACGTTTACAGATACAACAAACAAAGCAAACAGTAAATAATTGGCCAAGTGCGTGTCGGGCCATGCGCAGTGTAGGGTTCCGTAGTTACTAATACTTTGAGTTCATGCCACTAAAAACGTCTAAAAACTAATTTTCTATTGATTTGTGTGAAATTTTCATATTGCGAGTACATTTTATAAGTTGATCGTCTATAACTTTTTAAATTGTAAACCCTACTTAACTCTTATAAATAGTTTTCCTTTAAATTTCGTTATATATACTATAGTTGTGAATTTTTTCACGTGTTTATATATAACCGTTTAGCAGATAGAGGGGGGGGGGGGGGGAGGACACTTGACTCAAACTAAAATTTTCACTTAAAACCAAATATTTCTGAAATGGATCCATAAATCGAAAAACGGTGTTTATAACCTCATAATATTTTTAAAAGACCTATTCAACGATACCCAACATGACTGGTTAGACGAGAAAAAAAAATGCCTTTTCACTTTACTTGTATGAGAGCTACCCTAAAAAAAAATATATTTCAATATTTTATTTTACCATTTTTTCCGCCTAATTAATATACATATCCATGCCAAGTCACAGCTTTCTTTTATTAAAAGTCGCTGAGTAAAACCGAGGACGGACAGGCAGACAGACGTGGCGAAACTATAAGGGTTCCTTATTTACTACGGAACCCTAAAAACATCATAAGTTGTCCCATAACCCATTTCACATATGAATAACTCCAATATTCCCTAATAAGTAATATTGACTCAGAAGTATTGACTAACGAATCGAATCTACACATAAAACAAGGACGCTTTTCCCTTTCGACGTTTTCCGCATTTCAAAGTCAACAGGGAGCGTCGTCGCCTGTCGGCTTTTCTCCTGCTAATGTCGTCATCTTTATTCCAGCCACCGTGAATATTACGGGATGCCTACGTGGCTATTCCCCCGCTGTCACCGAACTTCAACCGCCCTCATAAATTATAAGAGGATAAATAGCCTCCGCGATTCGTCTCGACGATTCAATTCTTAATACTTAACGGCGGAAGTTTTAAGAGAATTTACGACGTGAGAGCTCAATGAAAGCAAGCCGTCAGAAGGGTTTGTTTTGCCGCTGTTTTCCTTAACCCAGCGCGCGATATTTCTACTCTCAGTGCCCCCTTAAGAGTCATTATGCTCCTCACTCGCACATATTTGTTTGGGATCGCTTGCTACTTTAACCTGCAGGAAGAATCTGGACTTATTGTATCAGATAATAATGTTTGTTCTGTGGAAAATAATATTGGCACGGATGCCGGAAACATCGATTCGTTTTATGGAGGCTCACTTCCGGCGCTCCCTACGTTCGGAGGTATTAGAACGCGGCTGACACAGATTTTAAGAGTTCGTTTCACGGATAATGGTTTTGAAAGTGTGTGACGTTAGATACGGATAGCTCATCTTTATTCAGACAACGTTCATGAATAACACAGCGACTGTAAATACAACTCCCCAGGGAACTGAACTAGTGATAACAGAGACGCTACGGGAAAACGTTAAGGGTAATTCTGTTCAGGATCTTTATTACGGCATCACTGCGAAGTTTGGGCCTAAAGTAAGGTACGTATAATGCGAGATTAGAGAAATACTCCGGTGAATTATTAAATGCACATAGATTCTCAAGTTTATATCTTATGGGATTTCCGGTGGGGCGGGTGTTATATCTGTCATTACATAAAGCAGGAAGTCCAAATGCGCATAAAACTAACCTACTTGCTATGTGATCTGATTATAAGATTACCTATAAGTAGTAACCTACCTACCTATAAGTAGGTAGTAAATTTAAAAACAACATTATGTAATGAAACAAAGATACGGCAGATATACCTGTCAATCTTTATTCGAATTTCATCAGTAAAATAGTAACATCTTATAAGATTTGATTATTCTTTTTATAAATTATCATTTCCCCTTGATTCGTTTATTCGTTGTTCTTCAGTTTTATTTTTTTCAGTTCTAAAAATTAGAGTCGAAACAAAAACTATTAGGTATTATTGAGATTTAAAAAAAGATTGACAGTTTTTTATTTGATGTATTTATGTTTCATAGATTAATATTGATTATAAGTTTTGTCAATAAAATACGTGACTGAAATTTATTTAACCTAAAATTAAAATTTTAATTTGTCATCAGACCCCAAAGCACATACTTCGTAAGAAAAGACCGGATTCAATCCTCGGTCAGGTCAAGATGGAAAATGGCCTTTTTCAGATCGAACTGGGTCTTGGTCATGTTTATCTATATGTACTTGTCATAAAAATAGTATCCCATAGCAAACTTAATTTGGAGCTATCTCATCCGTGTGATTTGTCCGTATACATTCACTTATTTATTTGAAAAAAGAAAAACATTTTAAGTAATTCGAATATTTTACATGTGATAGTAGTAGTATCCTTTTATTTTAATAAGTTTACTTACCCTTCCGTATGATGGATCATATAAGCCACCGAGCCCAGTTTAGCATATTCTGAATATTAAATTCTGTACCAATATTTCATTACTTTCAATATATCCGTCATGAAATTAATAAAACGTCGCTATATTTTCTTTCATATGAAGGATGTGTTGGAGATGTCTGAAATGGATTTGTTAAACAAGTCGAGGATACGAAGCCGTTATTAAATTCGCTGTGAACATGTGTGTCAGGCATTTCATTTAGCAATATAAATCAAATAATAACTAGGAGTTGGCGTGAATATAAGGGTGAGAAGGGGGGGTGCAATGACACTATTCGTCCGGCTATTTGGTCGGTTCTCACCACGGACCGTATGCGCCATGATGTGACTGTTGTATCAAACCATAATGCTGTTCGGATAGATTAAGACCAAAAATATAACGCCGCATTTGATTAATCAGCTGTAATATTCTCACTGCAAGAAATATGATTCTATTAATTACTCGTAAAGCAATTAAAACATCGATGATACTATGAATTTATATGCACGTATGTTAGCGGAAGAATTTAACAGAATAAACTTTAATCAATCAATTTATGTTCTGTCTGTTTGATTTTTGTCTACACGTGAAGGTTAAGTAATCTTACACTAATCTATAAATTATTTTTGTGTGATATGATGTGGTCATGCAATTACATCCCCCACAACCAAATCCTGTATCTGCTCCCAACTTGAGAGCTATATTAAATCGCTTTCGGTGAAAAAAGTCGGGCATCGTACTGGGCCGATATTCTATTTCAAATTACGTGGTGTGAAATATGTTCCAGGCTTTGCAAAAAAGCTTGGTATTCGGAAATTAAACGTCATAAATGAATGTTCTGGTTTCAGACTGTATTGCAAAAATAAGACTCAACTTTGTAGCCAATTTCTGTGTTTTTGGTTTACAATTTCTCCCAATTTAAAAGCTTTGAAGGTAGCTGACACATCTGACTGGAAATTCCAATAAATCATTAGTGTAAAGAAATGGCAAGTCAATGGATTATTATTTATTCCACCTATATAAAATATGATGTCGTAAGGGTATGAATATATTATCGTTAAAACCGCATAGGTACCCAGTATACTTGGAGTAAAATATTCGAATTTAGATAAGAATGGAGAAAAACTTAAAAATACAGACACCATTATTTCTACTGCTCAATGAAATACAACGGCCAGCGTATGACCTAAAAGAAATGAATTTTCTCAAGAATGTAAAATATGCAAATGATTTGATATTCATAATCGATTGAATTGCTGGAGGACTCGAGAACTTATTAAACAGTTCATTCGCGTCGTGGAATATTAATCGGCTGCCGATCGAGTAACAGAAAGTGACAAAAGTGTCTCTTAGAATCGCCATTAGTTGAGTTGCCGTTTTGAAAAGCAATCGCTTCAGATTAATCAAAAGACTATAGTTACCTAAGCACTTATTTATAAGCAGAATCTGTAAACAAAACTAACAAAAATTTAGAACCTTAAACTGTAGGCTGTTTTTCTTGATTTTGGTCTGAGTGCATTGAAAGAAATGCTGAATAAAGGTACTTGTATAAAATACTTTTTTTTGCAAAGGTAGTATCGCTATATTGCAAACTTAGCTAGTTTTGCTCCTCTTTTTACACTGATTCTAAAAGTAAAAATGTAATACAGAATTTAAGGTCATTAACAGATAATGGGTTGGCGGGCTAGCGAACATCTATTATTTTAGAGTTTATTATAATTCTACCCTCAAATTCATAAAAAAATAACAAGCGTTTGCTAAACCTATTTTAGATAAAACATGTTTTGTCCCTTTTTTCTCTTTTTAATATTTGACATAGTGAGAACGAGACAAAACATATTTTAACTAAGAGGTTTAGCTAACGTTTGTATTTTTTTATGTATAAGGGGGCTAGGATCTTACTGATTGCGGCATTAGGGTTTTGGTGAAACCTGGCTCTGTCTATAAAAAAAAAAACATTGTGTTGGTATCCGTGCATTCTTGTATATAATTCGCTTAGTCATTGTCCAGGCAACAACATCTTTATGCATCCACAAAAATGACTCAATGTTAGTACCTACCCAATCCTTAGTAAAAATTACCTTATCTGTCTTTCGAAATTATTTTGAATTTTCAGTTGAATTTCGACAAAGTCGTCTATGTGTTGGGAATGTTTTCCCAGGAGTGAAATACGCACCTCCCTTTGATTTCGACACATTCGGTGGTATGTGAGGTCATTAATTAAATTGTATTCCTATGATTGAAACACACGGAACTGATTATCTAACCACATTCTGATGTCATATATTGTTCCTGTTTAAATTAATATCAACTATACTTGCGTACACCTGCTGATTACTACGCGGCTTTTAATTCATTGTTTCTCTGTAATAAGTCGAAATTCATGATCAAAACTACTGTACGAAATTAAAAAATATCTTTTAAAATTAAGTAATCAAAGCACCGATTTGTTTTTCCGTGAACAATTTCAACTCAATTGATTTCAAATATTGAACCGTTGGTAGTCAGTTTACAAATTTGAACATAAAATACATCCCGGTTTGATTTCAATTTATTAAATTCAAAAGTAGGCCTCCTTTTTTATTATTCATTGCTACAAAACGCTCGTTGCTCGAGCTTTAGCATTTTTGCATTTATTGCTTGCATTTTTAGCACCTGTCTGCTGTCATATGTAGCTACGTGTGTGACTATTTTTTATGTGTTCATCATTATGAACACATCAACCTGTTAATTTACATCTACAAGTAAGTGCAAAGTGCAAAAGATTAATATTGAGCAAGAAGTTCCAAACTATCTTACAAGTAGTTTCTCGGTGAGAAACACTTAGCGTGGAAATGCGGTAAGCTGTTTGAACAAGTCTTTATGAATATACTTATTCGTTTATTGTTTCTACGATGTATGTCGTTTTAAAGTCATTTTATGAAATACAATAACTTCTCCTTGTTGTTTCGTTATTTTAAAATGAAACAATATCTTGTCTATGCTCTACGGTCTAAAACTGATTGCAATAGCTTCATTTATTTGAATTAAGGAC
The DNA here is from genome assembly GCA_943193695.1 of Acrobasis suavella. Lineage (NCBI taxonomy): Eukaryota > Metazoa > Arthropoda > Insecta > Lepidoptera > Pyralidae > Acrobasis > Acrobasis suavella. Next base: position 9,316,950 of record OW971939.1, read on the forward strand.
TTACCAAACTCGAAAGTAAGATCTTTAAGTCCTTTGTCCAACTAAGAGGAATTTAATATTTATTAGTCTGAAACCTTTATCTTTTTGCGCCATCAAAACTCTCAAACAGTGGATCTATTTGAATGTGGTTGAAGTTGTTTGAGATAAGACTACATTGATCGTAAAAATACCTACTTGTGTTACTTGAAATAGAACGCAGAAGGTTTGCAAAAGAAAAACATTTTTATTTTATATACTCAAAGAAACTATTATTCTCATTCTCAGACGGTGTAGTTCTGAAAACAATACCGTCTCATCAATTTGAAGTTCCTTGCAATGCAAAAAACGTGTGTAGTCAAGTTTGAATTAAACTGTGGGCGTGATTGGAATACCTAGCCAGTAATGGGAAAACCCCAACAGTTTAATTCGGAACTTTGACATACAATGTTCTCTTTTCCTATTTTACACGTGTAAAGATAAGTTTATTAAAAATATTTCAATCTATAGCTAAATGTATAAAACAACGGCAATATAGCTTAAGGTTATTAAATCAGTATTTCGATTTATATCTTTGTTCCATACGAAAGACATAAATATGGGGTGCCCACAGGCAGTGTAGCCAACGAGCAGAAAGTCAACATCTACCGGGCTAAAATTGTTGTAGGAGATTTTTAAGTAGATGTATGATCTTACTCCATAACCCAGTTATCCAGTCCACTAACATTCCATCCACATAGCCCAAACCAAGTAAATCTCTCCCTGGCAGTTCGGCAGCTATAGAGGACTGTCCTTTAGTGCATCTCAATGGTACATTAAGGGATAGACCTCCACAGATGCAGCCATCTCACTCTTTAGATAAAAAGGTACTAAAATGCCTCTTCATAATGGCTTTGGTCTCCATGGACCCGTGGCTGAAAAGCGTACCAACATAATAATAATAAATACGGACCGACCGATACGGACAAATCACACAGATTAAGCTAGCCCTAAAGTAAGTAAGTTCGAGGCGTGTTGTGGGATACTAACTCAACGATACTATATTTAATAACAAATACGAATATAGATAAACATCCAAGACCCAGGTCAATCTGACAAAGATTATTTTCCATTTTGACCTGACTGGGGATCGAACCCGGGACCTCCAGTATGACAGCGTGGAATAATGACCACTAGGCCACAGAGGCCGTCGTAAATAGTTATAGTTTATTGTACGAGTTAACGAGGCTACTGTCACATGTTTATTGTATCACTAGATGGGCGTGTTTTGAATGCAATGGAGAATATGCATACAATTTAAATTTGTCTCAAATATTTTTTTCTAGATTCTTTATTGTCTTTACATTATACTTTAAAGGTATTTTTTTATTTAGTTATTATTTAAACCCAGAAAATATTATATAAAAAGTGAAAAATAAGGGAGGGAAATTCAAACTTACACAACACGTCACTATTGGTCGAAACAAAATGTGACGTCATTGGTTACCGCTTGCATTTATCGGCGTCGATATTCATACTGTGTTAATAGTGTTTTTAAGAAAAATTGTTTAAATCTGTATTTCTGTGTGGTTACTTTGTAATATATATTTGTAGTCAATCTATGACAGAAACTGGTTTTGTCAAAGCATAATCGGACATCTACCGAAAATAGATGCATTTATGATGTCGGCATATTTTACATCAGACCTCTCTAAAATATTACTTTTTATGATAGCATACTCTGAAAGAGCTGCATTTACCAGTGCTATTCTTTGCCTTTTAACTACGGCAATTCTCTCACCTTGTGGTGGCATATTCGGTTTCTGACATAAAAATATATGAGGAACAACCCCTTTCTTTAACCGTAGATTAAGTTTTTCTCCTTTCTGTTTCATTATGTTATCTATATATATAAAAGAAGAACTGAATGTCTGACTGACTGACTGACTGACTGATTGACTGACTGACATATCAACGCACAGCCCAAACCGCTGGGTTTAAAGGCTCCAAATTTGGCACATAGGTTCCTTATGAGGTCAAGAGGTGCAAAAAGAAAAGATTTTTTCAAAATTCACCCCCTAAGGAAGTGAAACAGGGGTCCAAAGTTTGTATGGACAAACAAGATAAGTTTGACCATTTTGAAGCGTTCCGTCGCTCTCTTTCGGTCTAGCAAATGACAGAAACGGGAACAGGGAACAGGGAACAGGGAACAGGGAACAGGGAACAGGAAACCGGAAGCATGAAGCATGGAGCAGGGGACAGGGAATACGGGACACGGGACACGGGACACGGGACACGGGACACGGGACACGGGACACGGGACACGGGACACGGGACACGGGACACGGGACACGGGACACGGGACACGGGACACGGGACAGGGAGAGTTTTAGTTAGTATTCAATATAATTAACTGTATCTTCTTTAACCTGAAATCAATTATCAATCATCAAAATTTCGTAAAACCGCAATAGGAATAAGGAAGCTCTTTAAACAATTTTTTAATGAACTTTTGTAAACTTGTGAACTAGGTTAGTTTTAGACCGAAACTTCTACTGCTTTATAGCTAATTCACACTAAGCTGTACATAAATATAGAATACTTAAGTTAAAATGATCTTTACAACAAAATACAACCGATAACAGAGATATGTATTTTCCATTTTCATTATCTTACACCATTGCTTTCGTAATTTTGCATCAAAATTCAAATTCAAAATTCAAATGTTTATTCAGTAATTAGACCTTTACAGGCACTTTTACACGTCAATAAGTATAATTTACATTACGTGTAGTATATATTGAAATTTAATTTACTTGAAAGAAAAGCTACCGATACCAGCGTTTTGCGTGGAATTCGAAATAATTGGCCAAGTGCGTGTCGGGCCACGCGCAGTGTAGGGTTCCGTAGTTACGAATGCCAACTTTGAGTTCATGCCACTAAAAACGTCTAAAAACGAATGTACTATTCAATTTGTATGAAATTTTCCTTTTCCGAGTAAATTTTATAACTTGATCGACTATAACTTTTTAATTTGTAAACTCTACTTAGCTCTGATACCTTTCCTTTAAATTTCGTTATATTTACTATAGCTGTGAATTTTTTCACGTGTTCATATATAACCGTTGAACAGATAGAGGGGGAGGGGGGGGGGGACACTTGACTCTAACACAATTTTTCACTTTTAAACCAAATATTTTAGAAACGGATCCCTAAATCGCAAAATGGTGTGCCTAAGCTCATAATATTTTTGAAAGACCTATTCAACGATACCCCACATGATTAGTAAGTCCAGAAAATAAAATTGACTTTACTTGTATGGGAGCTACCATAAAAAAAAATCAGTATTTTATTTTACCACTTTTTCCGCATAATTAATATGCATACCCGTACCAAATTACAGCTTTCTAGTCCTTATAGTCGCTGAGAAAAACCGCGGATGGACAGACGGACAGACATGGCGAAACTATAAGGGTTCCTTGTTTACTACGGAACCCTAAAAACACTTAATCTGGTGTACTAATGGTAGTGTTTTTACATTTCGGTACCATACAATACTTTTAAGAAGGTTTCTTAACTTCTTCCATAATTTGTTTAGCAATTAAAACTAAAAATAAGTATTATGTAACTGAAACGCTACTATAGTAAACAAACAGGACTTAACCAATGACGTCATCAGAAGCGCGCGCAATATGTTTGCGTTTGAACTGCTCAAATTTATTCAACGTTTTAAATTTCACTTTGAAAAATATCTTGACTATTTTCAAGCCTATTTATATTTTTTTCTTTGTTATAAAGATGTAAATAATTAATTTAAGACTAAAAAAAAAATCATGAATATTCCTTATTGTCCATAAATGAATGTAAAATTGGTTAAAATTGCCTTAGAATAATTAACGTTTAAATAATTCATATTTCAAATTCCTTTCAAGTAGTTCAGTGGTCAAATGTAGGTGGCGGTAGTTCTAAACATGGCCATTAAATCATTGCCCAGTTCTGATATTTGAGTATTTCACTTGATTGCTGTATTGTTTCGAGCAATCACTATACTTATTTACACGGAGAATGTATGCAGAGAATACAAAAAAGTTGTACAAAGACATTACCTATCTCAAAAGAGATCTCTTCCAGTAGTAGGCCTGTTAGAGGAGATGTTTATGTAAGAGAGGTATACAGGCGTGTTCATACATAGGATAAAGTAAGAAGAAAACTAAAATTACATTAATCATACATATATTACATTTATACTTAATTAAATTCATATGCATAACTAGACAGAAATATAATACATACATACATACATATTATCACGCCTGTTTCCCACAGGGGTAGGCAGAGACTAAGGACCTCCACTTGCTACGATCCTAACAAACCTCTTTCGCTTCATCAACACTCATCACTCTCTTCATGCATGCCCGCCGGTTATGGGTACTTCTGACCTCTCCTTTTTTAAGAACGTCTGATCGCGGTACGTTCGTCGAGGACGACCCTGACCAACTCTTCCACTCACGTTCGCTTTGTAGACTCTTTTAGTAAATCTCCTTTCATCCATCCTTTCTACATGTCCAAACCATCTCAACATTCCTTTCTCAATTTTTGTTACTACATCTTCTTTCAGTCCACACCGCTCCCTTATGACATCATTTCTAATTCGATCTTTCAAAGTAACACCACACATACTCTTCAGCGCTCTCATTTCAACTGCATTTATTCTACTTTTGTGCCTTTTCTGCCACACCCAACTCTCACTTCCATACACCAGCGTCGGTATCAGCACTCCATTATTAATAGCCAAACGTGCTATGTTTGACACTTTCATGCTGTTCATAAAGGAATGCAGAGCCCCATTCACTTGATTTCCCGCATTCACTCTTCTTTCTATATCACTCTCGTGCTTTCCATCTCTTGTAAACTTACATCCCAAATAAACAAACTCTTCCACTTGCTTCACTGTACACCCATTTACCACATTGTTGCATTCTGTTATACATTCATCCCTCTCGAATACCATTACTTTCGTTTTACTTACATCAATTTTCATTCCCTTTTTCTCCAAAGCTTCATTAAAAACAGTTACCATTTTCTGTAATTCTTCCTCTGAGTCTGCAAGTAATACTTGGTCATCAGCATAAAGGAGGCACTTTATAAGTAACTCATCCATTCTAACACCACATTCAACATCTTTCAGATTTGTCAAACAACTGTCCATGTTAATGTTGGTTAAACAGCCAAGGTGACGCTACACATCCCTGTCTAACACCCTTTTCAATATTAAACCAGTCTGTGTATTCGCCACCAAGTCTGACACAAGCACTGGATTTGCTATAAAGTGATTTCAGTGCTCATACCAGCTGAATGTTCAGTCCATACTCTGACAGTATCGACCACAACTCATTCCTCACCACTCTGTCATAGGCCTTTTCCAGATCTATGAAGACGCTATAGCCTTTTCGACCTTAAGCCAAAAGTTTTTCTAGAATGCATCTTAAGGAAAAGACCTGATCCGCGCAACCCATTCCCTTTCTGAATCCTGCTTGTACATCCCATATCTTTCCATCAGTATCTTTCATCACTCTTTCAATCAAAACCTTAGCATACAACTTACCGACAATGCTGAGAAGGCTAATGCCTCGGTAGTTCTTGCAGCCTTTCTGTGAGCCTTTGCCTTTATAGAGGGGCACAATGACCGCCTTACACCAATCCTTCGATACCATGCCTTTTTCAAAACACATATTAAAAAGGCGACACAGCTAACTTGCCACGATGCCCTGTCCGGCCTTCAGCATTTCAGCATTAATTCTGTCATATCCCCCAGCCTTTCCCATTTTCACTCCATTTAATGCTTTCACGACTTCCTCTATTTTTATTTCATCATCACTACAATCTTGTAACTCAATCTCATGCAAGTCTTCATTCGTCTTACTAACTTTTCTTTCGTCATTTTCAAACAATCCTTCAAAATACTCCTTCCATACCTCTAAGACATACTTTTCTTCGACTAACAATCTTCCATTCTTGTCTCGGATCTTGGTTAGCTCTGAGGTCGCTGACTTTCCTCTAGCAGTTTTAACGGCTTTCCAAAAGTATTTGATATTACTTTTAAAGTTTTGAGACAATCTTCTATCAAAATCATCTTTTTGTTCCTTTTTCTTCTTTTTAACTATTTCTTAAACGATTACATTCATCTTCTTGTATTCGAAATACAATTTAGATGATTTCAATAAATAATGATCATATATATTAATGAAATGTAGGTTATCAGATCTCATTTGTATTCCGAGTAGATAGGTATCTAAACTCTATAAATTCCAAGATCATTGACATTCAATGCACTTAATTGTACTAAACTGCATGCCATCCACTTCTAATGTACTTCGAGGGACGCTTTACTGGCTTGCCATAAGATGCAGAATAACAAGAACGTCATTTAATTTTAAAATCTATGCATAGGCGAATAGAGACTATTTAGACTTGGTTGTAAGAGTGGACGGCTCAGCACCGCAGTTGTCAACTTGAAAATTCTCTGGAACTTTCGCCGCGACCGGCGCGCGTCGTTTGCATAAAGAAAGCGGCGTTTTGTTTAAAGTTTTTCTTTTGTGAATCTAAAGTGCTATTTTATTTTTCACGGACGCACTCTTTACTAACTCGTATAACAAAAGACGGGAAAATAATTTTCCTTTCTATTCACCGAAATTTAATAAAGAAAATCCTTTAGGAATGAGGCGTGTGCGGAGTCACGCACAAAGGTGTTACGGCTGACACTGTAGTAGGATGTTTCATTTCCGGTTAACTCTTGACGCCATTAATTAAATGTTGAGAACTTGTTGCCAGATTTCATTTAAATGGTCGTAAAGCGCGGGCTTCGCCGGAAATTAAAAATGCTGGACGTTTTATTGTGAAAGTTGTAGTTTTGCGAAACGATAAAACTCGTCTATATTTTTTTTCCGATGACCTCTAATTGTTATTAATGAATATTTTGGAGTTGCTGTAATCGAGGTGATTAGGTAAACTGTAGAATATACGGAATAAGAGAACGCAGGTTACACGTCTCTTTAAATAAATACTGGTGTTTCATTTACATCTGTATTATTGAATGAATATATTAAATAAAAAGGTAGAAAAATAAGTACCTACCTATAAGACAAATGACTATTTAAATATATATTCTTTTTCAAGATAAGTAATTAAAGTATTATTAGTCATCATTATACATAAATTCTAGGTGTATGTTTGGCATCATGGACGGGGGGGTGCATGCAAGCTTTTTTTGCAGTGGTTCGAATGACGTTTCTCCCTTTTCTCATTAGTTTTCCATTATTGTTGTCAACAAATAAACTAAAATTATACTTGCTGAAATAAATTAAAAAATAACCCGCTTATGAATACTTGATGACACAATTTCGCAAAGACAATGATACGTTGTTTAATATCAGATTGTAACGTGATACTACCCTTATATAATGAACAATGTAAAGCAAATATGTCTGACATCTGATCCATTTATAGGTTACAAACTACGAGTCTGTTATTGGATCTTCTAGTCGACATGGCGGGAGTCAATAAACGATTTTATGCTCGAATAACTATGCTAATAGCGCTCGAACAACAAAAACACGAGTTGCTTGTCCGATATAACCATAAAAGATATTAAGTACAGACTTGCGTCAATTGAGAAATCTGCAAAAAGTTAATGTTGAGCTCGCTTTTCTCAGTGATAGTGTAGTAAATAACAAACGTTTATTTATTTTCTTTTTGTGAAAAGTTGTAACAATTTAGAAAACGTTGTATTTATCTGTATTCGTAAGTACTTACCTACTCGCTTTCCGTATGCTAGTATTACGAGTATGTTACAAATAAGACCGACCGGCTCGCATCGGCCCGGCCTTGAAGGCATTTCACAATGTGGTGAAACACAAGAAATTAAAGTTTATATTTCTACCACATATACATTCCGCGACAGCCGTACTGCTCCGGTCGGCTCCGAGTGGCTTCCGAGGGATACCGCGACAGATAGCCGGCTCCATCGGTACGCGTCAGGTTAGTTCGGAGCCGTACTGTCGGCTGTCGCGGAACGCGAACGGCGGTGCAGCGAGACGAGTCATTCTAAGTTGTGTACACTAAATGACAAGGACGTAATAACTTTAAAAAGCAAGTGATATCACGTCCCATACCACCATTTTTTAAATAAAATTCTATTGCGTCTACTCAGCGCAATGCAAGCAGCATTTCTGGGCGCTCGGGGAGTTTACGCATGCCGCGGGCGCTGTCGGCTGCCGCAGCATGCATACAGCTCTCGCGGCACCCGTACGGCTCTCGTAGCACCCGTACGGCTCTCGCGGCACGTTACGGCTCCGACGCACGTGACCGGCTGCTGCTGCACGCCTCCGCAGCTCCGCATCCGTTCCGGCCTTAGGTTTTTTCTAAATATATCTCCAAAATACTTTTTACTGTGTCGTTATTTAATTTAGTTTTTGATCTAATCTGATAAGAAAAGTATCAAGGATTTTTTTTTGTAATTTTCTGATTCCTTCTTCAGTTTTTGTTTATTTTGATTTGTGGACATGAAATCAGTATCTATTTAAGAAGTATGTATCGTGCGTATAAATCTTTTTAATCGGAAAAACTTAACTTATTGTGTCCTACAGGCGAAAGCAGACTATGGCCTACATAACTGCTTTCAAAAATACAGTCAGAGTTAGGGATTTATGTCACAATGATTTAAAATTCCACGAAATATCCAAGCAACTTTAACGCTTAAATTTATCAATCCGGCCACAAAACGCCAACTATCTATTTGACGACAATCTGGTACCATGAACTTCTGAATTCTCCAGGTTAAATATGCTAATACTTTCGCTATAAAATTAAACTGGCCGCTTGCCGGACCCAAGTTGAACGCGCTCTATTTACACAACTTTTAAATTCCACAAACTTTAATAAATTCGCTGGATTTGAAATAGTTTTCTTTAAATTACTACTTAGCGAGTTTTGCGGCGCGGAAAAAGAAAATCCTCTTCGCTCATGGCTTTGGCTTTGGCTACTCAAGTACCGACGTCTGCGTTTTACGGAATTTTAAAAACTTTTGATGGAAAGTAATGAGTTATACGACTTAAAAGCCTTGGCTACAAAGATTTACAATATACAACTTGGCTACGATCAGTTTTCTGATAGATATAAATATTCTGTTAGTAATATATTTAGCGTTTTGTTTTCTCGCGTTCAGGACAATAAATGAAATAAATAAAATCATCATCATCATTATATCAGCCACAGGAAGTCCACTGGTGAACATAGGCCTCCCCCAAGGATTTCCAAAACGACCGATCGGAAGCGGCCTGCATCCAGCGCCTCCCTGCAACCTTGCTCAGGTCATCTGACCATCTAGCAGGTGGGTGTCCTACGCTGCGCTAGCTGGTACGTGGCCGCCATTCGATAACCTTTCTGCCCCATCGGCCATCGGTTCTTCGCGCTATGTGCCCCGCCCACTGCCACTTCAATGGGCTAATCCGCTTGGCTATGTCGGTGAGCTTCGTTCTCCTACGAATCTCCTCATTTCTGATTCGACTGTGTAGAGAAATACCGAGCATAGTCCTCTCCATAGCCCGTTGAGCGACCTTGAGCCTTCTTATGAGACCCACAGTAAGGGACCACGTTTCAGAGCCATAAGTCATCACTGGTAACACACATTGATTAAACAATTTCGTCATGAGGCACTAAGGTATTTTAGACGATAAAACACTGCGTAATTTCCCGAACGCTGCCCAGCCGAGTCGGATTCGCCGAAAGACTTCTTCCTCGAAGCTGGAACTTCGCCTGGATCAATTGACCCAGGTCAGACATACTGGTCTACAACTTCGAGGGTGGAGCTCCCAACAGAAACAGGTAAAGGTGCATATTTGACATGACCTTCGTCTTGTTAATATTTATTTTTAGGCCGACCTGTTGGGAGACTCGATTTCGGTCTTCAAGCATCGTACTTAAGTCCTACATCGATTCTTATCTTCCAAATAAAATACTGAATCCCTTATTTTTTACTCTATTAATTCATTAATTTCTTTTCCCAGGTAAGTTCAACTGGCTACCACAAAAACTTCACTGCTGAATGCATCATATCAGGTAAATCGTTGCTGCAACTGTTAGTGGTCACAAATAAACTAAGTACTATCAAACCGTTGGTTTGTATCAAGTTATAGTCATTACTTAAATGAATTGTTCGAGCAATTTGAGCGATTACAAACTTTGATTTATTTTTGTCTTGTGTAAATGTACTGACAACACATAGGTCTGTACTTGAATGGCAAATGAGTATAGAATAAGGGGGAAAATTGCTTTATATAAATACTCGGTTCAGCTAATCGGTCAACTAGCTATAGATTTAGAAGAAATAGCTTTGTGTTCCGCGAGAAAGGCTGTTAAATTGATTGCATCTATCTTTAAATAGTATCAGTATTTTTTAGGCCTTATATTACAAGTTGTAAATGTACGGTCACGGTACGGTACATGGTTGAAACATTGGGTACTTAAAAGGTCCAGTCATACCGATGTTCGTTCAGACCACACTAATATACTCTAGAAGAGTAAATTCTCATCTTATAAATTAGTTATTTTTTTTTAATAGGTTCTATCGCCGTCGTCATCATCGGTGTTGGTATGTAGTGCATAGTGTATGTTTAGGTGTGTATATTGTATGTACAATATATGTGTATGTAATTGTAATATTCTAATATAAGGTATATATTATATGGTAAATATGTATTATATTATATGTATTATTATGTATATGTTTATTAAACGTAAGTATATTGTGTTGTTATTTTATTGTTTTATTTTTTGCGCCGCAACAATTCATCTGTTTATCCCCATGATTGACTGGGAGAGAACGCTTTTAGCGATAAGTCCACCAATTGTAAACAATTTTTAGTTTTGGATCATAATTTTTTATAAATAAATAAATAAAAATTTAGTATCATAAAATGCATATATTTAAATAGGTAAGTAACCATGTAATCAGAATGTCAGACACTGACTTCAGGTTTTGTTGGACACGCGGAGTTTTGTTCAGATCACAAATAATGAATTTACGCTTCGATAAATATGCAAATTTCCTTTGGAAGGATACCAAATTAATGCTTAATTTCTCTGTTCGGTTTCGCATAAATTTCCAAAATATATTCGAAAACTCCTTTTGATAAGCGGCAGCAGTATAATTTTATGAAAACCGTGAAGTAAAACAGAATGCCTAAAACAAGATATTGCCAGAAACAAGTTATGTTTTCGTCCAGTTTAATATTGCTAAATAAAGTTTTCGCTATATTGAAATTCGGTTATTGGTTTGCAATTTGCCGGTAATAATTGACTTTGTATTACGCAGGAGGCCATAGTGATTACGATTTAGATTTAGATGTAAGTCATGTTAAGTTAATGACGAAAGTTGAAAGGTTAACTAAATAGAAATACAATTTTCCCTAGTTAATAGCCCTTTATGATACTTATGATGTACGCAACGTTGAAGTTGAAATAACTAGTAGTCCGCACCGAACTGTGAATAGGGAAGGGACGAACGTTTTAAAAATGGCTGAAACTTTTTCTAGCGTTAGGAATAACATTCATATTTATCGTCAATAACTATCAGGTTTTTCAGTCCTGTCAATTAATAATAAAATATAAAAATATTTTTAGTCATTCACCACGCATTTTTAACGAACTTCCAAAGAGGAGGACGTTATCAAATCGTCGCGATCTTTTATGTTTTTTTTTTTTAATGTATGGTTACCGATTATTCAAATTCGACCGGTCCGATTTTCAAATTCTTTTTTTTCCCAAACAAATTTTATCAAAATCGGTTTTGTAGTTTAGGGGTAAAGTCGTTTTGTAGTTTTGAAAAATTATAACGCCGCTATTTTTTTTTGCCTGTTTCGTCTGACGAATAAAAAGAGTCGCTATTTTGACAATTATGACAGTTAAATTACAGTTAAGCTGTCATATGACAGTGGCAGTTGACTTGTCAACTGTCAATATTTTTTATACGTCAGACGAGACGGGCTAAAGAAATGGCGTCGTTAAGCTGAATGGTGTACGAAATTGCGATTAAAAATAGTTTTATAATTAATTGACAGGACTGGAAATTTGATGTTTATTTCCAAACAAATAAAAAACGTTCAGGCGTTTTTAAAATTTTCGTCCGTTTCTCATTCCCATATCTCGACAACCCCTTGACCGATTTGACTCATGTTCATGCACTTAATAAGATCGATTTTGGGAATCCTTGGCGGACGCTTATATGTAAGTGGACTTTTTGCGTTTGTAATAAAACGATTGTAAAAAATTTCTTTGCCATACAAGATTATTACTAATACAAAGTTATTTAGTAATAAAGGCCAAATGGCCTTTATGACTAAGTAGCTATGTATTCTATATCAAATCAAACAAAAAGGGTTGAAAATTCTTAGGTATTCAATTATAAGTATGAACCACTATTACTACGGGATAATCAACTATTTTATGTTATGAGAAAAATGTCTTGTCTCCCAACATGATCGCTATGTTGAAAACAATTTTCTAAATAAGGTAAGTATTTAATAGATCAAAAAGCAAGTAAACCAAAGCAGAAATGAAGCCCTTTAATAATTTTCGGTACACATAAGTTCACATAACATTATGATTAACAGTAACAATAATAATTGGATCCCGGAAATCAACGTGGTTTCACAATTTGTGGTTCATCAGTAGTCTTTGTTATTTCTGTTTTATATTATTAAAATGAAAAACTGTGTTCCATTCAAGAAAAAAGGCGTTTCTCTTTTCGGGCAGATCGAAGACCCTGTCTCTCTCATAAGGGACGAAACGAAGACGCGTATAATTTGATTGCAATGTTTTCACATAAGGAAAATATTAGTCCAAATGATGTTTTGTCATTAAATTGGCCAATTTCGATTTTACTGTCATATTAACATAGTGTAACAATAACAAAGTTGTACAAGTGTATTGTCAAATCGTCCCCGGCGATATGGGACTCAATTTTGGGCCTTCCCCATTAGTAATTTTAATAGCGGCCCGAACCCTCAACCAAGTTGTCATGGACAGGTGTTGTGGTTGGATGCCATTTAAACTTATGAACGCTTTGCGAAATATGCCACGGTTTGACTAGTCTATTACTTGTTTGACGCTATTGGTTTCTTACTCTTTATAAGTGGTATTATGACGGAGATAGCGAGCTTTTTAAATGGGTCGATGATTGCATTAAACATGATATTGATACTATTATACAATTAGTCGACTTGGAGCTCATTAGGTGGCATGACTCGACTCTTTGTTGAGATAAACGAGTAATTAAAATTATTTGTATAACGTATTCAGGGCATATAGTTTGAATTTCTTTAACAATGAAGGTTAACTTTAGCATAAATAGGACTTGTTAAATGAATTAATGAATCAATGAACGTAATTTGCTTACCTGTCAAAAAGAAAACAGGTTAGAAAAAAAGTTGGTCATATTATGACTGTATGCTGGCTGACAAGTATATTTACCTATATACTTATGAGTTATAGAGGCTTTTTATGCATCTAATATCATCAAGTTGCGTAATTGAGAGATGTTGGGAACAGTCTACTTATAAGTAGTAGGTACCTACTTATTTTAAGATAATCATTTAGTAAAAGGATCAACAGTGCTGCTTCGTTACAAAATTTTTTTTTTTGATGTTATTTCAATGTAGAGATGTGCCCCTGGAAATTTACGGGAATATTCCCATTGCACATTTAGGAAAATATTCCCAATATTTTTGTAAATTTTCATTTCTAGCAATATTTCCGGGAATGTTTTCGATAATTTTTCCCAAAGCTTCCAAAATTAACGGAAACGGCACATTACTAAAAACACCTTCATCGTACACATGAACTTGCAAACATTTAACATACAAATATTGTAGGTACCTAATTTTTCATGAGCGAAACCTATTTAAAGTATCTACTTTCATCGATTTCTAAAACCTCCTCGAAGTCAGTTCCGATCACTCAAGAGAAATTCAATTTGCAGTGTAATGCACTCCTCATAAGCATCAGATACATCCAGAGAAATCCCACCCATATTTATTTATCGCTTTCGACGTTAGAGGGCGCAATTACCAGGGACCCCGCGCTACTGCAATTTCGCAAATTGCAGATTTTACTTCTGCCTCTGGCAAGACTGAAATTGCAACTTGTTATGTGTTAAGAGTGTCTTCGCAATACGGATGCCTTTGTCTTCAGTCAATGTAAGTACGGTAATCAAAGGTGATAAAAAAACTCAGAACGTGTAGGTAATTAAGTATCCTTTTGAGTTACGGGTACAAGTAAATATAAATGGAGAAGCTATGTTTGAAAGAACTAACTTATTATACCTGATATATACTAGAGTTAAGTCTAGGTGTTTATCCCAGATATCATTTGAAACTGTATAAATTCTGTACAATGAAAATTTTGAAGGGCGTAGACTGTACTAATTTTCTGAATTATAGCTGTATATCCGAATGTACAGCAGTTATACTCTGCAAATTGGGCCCCAAATTATACAGTTCTAAGTGTAGATCTGATGTCTAACAGCTGTATAATAGCAACTATTGCTGCCTGAGAGAATAATTAGATACCATTACACAGATACTGTTCTCAAATCTTACGGGTTTTAATCTTATTTACAGTCCATGGCTTGTAAACGTCTGAACATCAGAATAAAAATATGTTCGTGGTTGAATTCTTCCATACTTATTTTATTAAGACTTTATTCATCGGATCATCGGACACAAAATGGCCATTTTAATTTGTAAAATGAACAAATATTATTTTGCTGTATGGTGGTAAGTACCTGTTATTTGTTTCTTGGTCGTTATTTTGCTTGCGGCTGCCACTTCTTCGTGAATATGTATACTAATAGTAAGTCAAGAACTCATGCGCTCTCGAAATAATAGATTTTAACAAAAGTGTTCGTATAGTAAGAACCGTGTAACTCAACTTGAGACTAGCTTTATAAGTTAGCAGTACCTCCTATTGAAAATAAATTGAGTTTTGTATGGTATTTAGGTCATATTCTGTGTAAATATCGCCAAAATTTTCAAATATATACACAAAAATATTTTATGAATTATGATACCATAATTTTTTGGTTAATGTTTAATGGCGTCTTCAATTATACAGCTGTTGCTCTTTTCGTACTCGATTACGAAACTTTTTGCGTAACTTAGCCATAAGTATATACATTTCAGTAATTAGACCTTTACAGGCACTTTTACTACTTTTTAGTCTTTTGTGTGTTTAAGGCCAGATTATTAGTCGTAAACCAACTAAGTACTTGTGACATAGTATTGCTTACATCGTCATAGTTTGTGCATTTTCTGTCAACCCTAAAAAGTAAAGATGTATCATCAGCAAACAATACTACATCACACAACTTTTCTGCAAGACAGGGGAGGTCATTAATATAAATCACAAACAAAAATGGACCAATTATTGAACCCTGAGGCACACCCATGCTCACAGGTGCACTATTTGAGGATGCTCTGTTGATTTCAACTCTTTGAGTTCTATTATCAAGATTAGATGAAATAGTAAAAAAAGTAGTAGTAAAAAAAGTATATCCAATGTACACTGGAGATCACATCAACCTTGACATTTCAGACTAATCACTGTTGTTAAGACGCAATCATAATTATTTAGATTTCAAATATATGTATGTTTACAACACATTTAACATAGCTAGGTACAGGTTGTTAAGGTGTATATTGATTTTTAATTTAACTACATGCTAGTTTCAGGGACCTCTGGGTGGCGGACTAGCATGGTGACCACTACGCCACGGAGGTCATCAAATAATCAAGATGAAGAGGAAACAACAAGTGAAATCTACAAAGAATGTGCTACTGGGAAGTCGTTTACCATATAAATGTCTGGTAGCTGAACTAATGGTGAATCAGCCTTGTTGTGGTTTCCATAGAGTTTATAACGGAAATTTTAAACTATTGAATATCGGCAGGTCATTAAAATTTATAATCAAACTCGATACATCTGGAACATTCACCATATTATCAAAAAGAAAAATTAGCTGATAATGGAGTCTATTAAGCTAATATTCACCATCACAGCCAATTGATTTATGGTACGGAGAATTGTTCTTGTATCCTGCGGTAATAAATCTATAATCTAACATTTATAATTTCTATTAAATCCTTTAATGTAGATTGTGAAATGTTTTTATCTATGGCCCGTTTTTTTTTACTGCGAAATATTAAATTACGATTTGCGTCGTCGTCATCTGATGAACTTTCAGATTCAGGAATTTCGAGTAAATTTTTGTAAGTGGACTCACTGATTTCGTCACTGACCATAATATCCAGTTCTGATTGTACGGAGGTACGGAACCCTGGCATGTTGACAATGTTATCTTTTGATTTGCCTCACCTTGTACTTGTTCCGTTGGAAGTTGTAAACTGTCACTTTGAGAATATGCTTCTTTAGTTTTTTTTTATTCCGCTCGTTTTTTTGTTTTTTCCATCGTTTGATGACCATTTTTGACTCTTAGAAATAACGTAAAACAAATTCACAATTAACACAATAATGAAGTATGCAAAACTGTCATTTCCAGTTTTACTTAGGCATTAAAATATTCGATAAGCTGCATAATTAACTATTTGATCACTTTCAACGTTATTATGATCTACTGTAACACCAAGGGCTGTACTAAAGGAAAAAAATACACTAATTGCGTTAGCTTTAGTATAGGGTAAGCCTAACCTCTTATGCAGCAGAAAGCATTGTATTACACTCTTGTACAGGAATTCGCTTTCTAAAAGTTTCCTAGATAACCATTGAGCAGCAAATATCAAGCTTTATATGATGACTGTACTACAGAGTAATTATACATCGATATCCAGAAGATAGAAATATTTAATACTCTTGTACAGAGGTAGGCTATACAAAAGTAGAATTGTAGAGCACTATTCAGTCAATGTACTGCTCTAGTCATAAAAACTTGCATATAGTGGTTTTTTTTACACCAAACACTGTATTTTGGAGTTTTTTGGTGCTATTTAAAAGCTAAAAGTAATAATTTCGGCTTTATACAGCCCTTAACCAAAGATACTGTATAAAATAATACAATTTACACTCTACTACAGCCTTAAATATATTTTGACGCTTTAATACATCGATTATAAAGCTTCTAGCTGTTATTGCACTGGTTAAAAGTTTTTTTCAGCTTAAATGTTTATTGGGATTTTATTTAAAGTGAAATAAACTTTTAAAACTTTATTTAGGAACTTTTTAAACTTTGATAGGAATTGCAAACCCGCCACATACTATTTACTTATATGAAGAAGGCTTCAATAGGTACGTATTAAGGTATCGATTCGATGTTTAAGTTGATATCAAAGTTCAACATTCTAGCTTTGAACTTGTGTGGGTGGCAATCTCGATAAAAAATAAGCGATATAAAGCTAATAGACCAAATGGAAAATTCAGCGACAAGGAAAATTGCAAGTAAGCAGAAATTTATTATTTTTATAAACGGTTGAATCTATACCGTTTTTTAAACCATTTACTGTTTGGTTAATACGTTGTGGAAAATGGTTTTCTCAGGAAACACGCGGAAAATTACTAACATGACTTAAACTAATATGAGCAATCGAGCAGGAAAGTACTTGATTTGAATACCAAAACAAGTTAATGTTTTATGTCAACTTTAAACCAAGTAAGTCCCTGCCTACTGAAATAAGTGACTCGACGTTTTAAATAAGAGGGGTCTTACTCATAAACCAAAACAAACATAAACAAATTAATCTTTATGAAGCTCTAGCATATTTGCTGCAAGCTTAGTGTTTCCACCCGAGCAGGCTATCTCACATCAGCTCTGTATATGTCAAGGCTGACTGGACAGAGCATACAGGTTTTTAGCAGGCTACGCTTTGCATTTAAGATTATGTCTGAGAGGTGCAAGCTTGAATTACGACATGGCTCACCTTGAGGTTGCAGAAACTATTTGTTATTTTATTACTGGAAGTGTAGTGTAATTATTTTAATCTTTTCGACACACGCGCGCGCTATTCATCTCTTCATTTACTCAACGTTGCAAAAAATATATTACTAGGTACTTACTTGGTAAAAAATGTTTCATGTGGTTTTATGATCATTTTTGACAGTTAAGAAATGTAATTGATGAGCTTATCGAGAGGATATTATGTAAATATCTAATAATAATAACACAGGCACTTACTATAAATATGTACACTTAACCTATGTGTTGTTTTTAATTAATTGATCATCTTATAATTTTCTGTGAAAATAGGGGTTCTACAAGGTTTTAAATAAGTTTATCAAATGTTTCTAGCTTATTCAGCTATTTAAAATGGCATTTTCATTTCACAATATTCTGATAACGACTAAAAGATATACTTAATAAAATTACTATTCCCACTATTTGCCATAGCCTTAACTCATTTATTAATTTTATTTTTTACATATGCCTATTAATTGAATGCGTGAGCAAAGTTTTACATAGCAGAAGTAATTATATTTAATTTGTAATTTGTTCTAAGAGATTATTATATGCATGGATCGCTGGATAAACAAGTGAGAATGATCGTTAATATAAATAAGTATTGCGCCAAGCGCAGCTATGCGGCCTGCGCACAGGTGCGCAGCTATTACCATACCTCAGTCGTAAGTCAGTGTTACAACACACAAATAATAAAACCTATTGGATACAGCAATGTGATGAAATTATTCGAAAGAAGTAAACGCTACTTGTGGGCGGGCTTTATTGTTTAGAGGATTTTGTGAAACAATCTATTGTTTTAATTGATTGCTGAAAAACACACCGTAGGTAGGTGTTTTCCTTTTCGCAAAACACACATGATCTGTATTTTAGCAGTCGAAGTGTACTTTTACTTGGAAGGTCATAATCGGTTTAGGGTAACACTATATTATTTATATGAAAATTCACTGTAATTTTGAGATAGCTGGCTTTGCAAAAGTCAATTTTATTTAGGAACAAAATAAAACTGTAGCATTTATTTAGTCTATTTTTCTATATTGTTTTTATGATATTATGTGGATTCAGTGGTTATCAATTACAATATTCTTTAAAGTATTAAGAAAAATCTCTATCATTATATATCTATGCTAAGCTTTTTTTTCATAATAACAAATCAATAAAACCATTAATAATTTTGCCTCTTTGCATTCAAAATACGAGTGTGACACTAGAACATTAGTGGCTAAAGTCCTGGCCCAAATCAGAAAACTCTATTCGCCGGCGGAGCCCTTCAAAATCCCCTGCTTTAGGGATCTTTATCCTAAGAGACTCCATTACGAGATACGCTTTGTAGGCCTGATAGCTCAATTACTGCTGTGTATCTTTTGTACTTACCAAAACTTCTATTTTGCTACGGCAAAATACGTATTGTTTGAAGAATACGCTGTACATCAAGATGAAATTAGGTACTAACGTGAACATGAAGCAGTATTTTCAAAAATTGTTGTCAATTTTTTTATTTGATTTGTCTTTCTAAACAATAATACTTACTATGCGCTTATGTTTAAACGTATCGTATACGTTTAAACGTATCGTTTAAACGTATAATTATCGCGTTATCTACAGATATTTCTGTAAACGCATTGGAATTATTATTTTCCTACTAGTTTTGCGATCCTTAAGTATTATATCATTCTGTGATTTTGGTGGCTCTTCTCCATGAAATCTTGAAAGGGTGATACTTGAATTCAAAACTGTTTAAAATATTCTTTCATAATAACCTAATGTATATTTTTTAATTTTGTATTAATATTGCTACTTGTCCTTAAATTTTCGGTAAGATTTATAATGTAAACATACAGTTTATCAGAAAAAGAAAATGTGTACATACATAAAGATGTCTTTTTTAGTTCCACACCCTTTAGGTACAAACGTCAAAGCCTGCTGTTTATAAAAATACGTGATACTCGTACGTTTCCTTTTACGCGTTTTCCCTACATTAATATTCGATTGGTCTTGTAAAGATTTATAGCTGTTTCGTTTGTGAAAAGTTTCACGATAGGTAAGTTTTACCAGGTAAAGGATGTTTTAGATGTTTTATCGATTACCTTTATTTACTTTGATTTGTCTACAGTTAACAGTAGCAAAATGCGATATTTTCAAACAGGCAGATAAGACTTAAATACTCAATAATTTTTTAGGTTTTAACAAATACCTATAGTGCATTTGGTTAGGTATTTAAAAGAATGTAAACAATCTTGACATGTCTTGTTATTGAAATATACACTTTATAAATCAATACTTTTGCAAATTACAAAAGAAAAGTAATTTATAATTTATAAAATAAATAATTTGTAATTTGCAAAGGTATTTATTTATTACGTGTGTATTTCAATAACAAGACATGTCAAGATTGTTTACATTCTTTTAACCCATCAGCTTCCAGAAGGTCGGATCCGACCGAGAGAACAAATGATAACAATGGGTTTGCAAAATTGCGGTTGTTGAAGAGTTAAATACCTAAATAAATGGACTGTAGTGTCTTTCAATATCTGATTTTAGTACTTTACTAGGTAGCAGTCGATGGTTTTAAATGTTTTTCTTGTTCTATAAATTAAGAGGTACCTACGTTTTAGTTATATCGTTTTATGATTTATATAAATATTGAAAGTGATAACTATAACTCAAATACAGGTCACAAAAAAACATCAACAGCACTAAAAAAAGACAGAAAATTGCTTAGTCATGAAGGCGATTTAACTTGAGGATATTTTTTGTTAAGTACTCTACTGTATGAAATTTGTACTTTAATAAGCTGATGTCTGGTCTGTCATGTAGATACAAATGGAATTTCTATGTACTTATTTAGTTCAACACATTAAAAGATAAGGAATTAAGTTTAATGGTTTGTTGACTAGGTACTTACCTATAGAATATCGAGCATTTATATATATGGGGACGAATTACACAGATTGAGCTAGCCCCAAAGTAAGTTCGAGACTTGTGTTATGGGATACTAATTCAACAATAATATATTTTATAACAAATACATATATAGATAAACATCCAAGACCCAGGACAACTTGAAAAAGGCCATTTTCCAACTTCCGGGGATCGAACCCGGAATCTCTGGATGGCGGACTAGCAAGGTGACCACTACGCCACGGAGGTCGTGGATTGATAGGTACACAATCAGGTAAATAATCATTTTGGTATCGTTATTGCTCAAATGCAATTTACAAAAGTGCAGAAGTTTAAATTATGTAATATAAAGTAAACAACGTTAATAATGTTTCTTAGCCCAGGTTAACAGGAAATTGTTATTACGTCGCTCCCGGTAGACGCCTAGAACCAGGAACATTCTACAGAAACGAGCTTTCATGAGCCTTTTTATGATACAATTGCTACTAGATTGTAATAAGTGCTAAAAGGTTTGCACATGTCCATTTCTTAGTATTATATAAAAGTATGAAGAATAACGTGTTTAACCGACACGAAGGAATAAAACCGTGGGTACGTGCAAGCGCAAGAAAGATATCAAGTAGCGTTCAATTTTTATTTTATTTTACCTACCTCACTCTGATCAGACCAACAACTGTAATTCGTATGACTGTTAGTAGCAGATACAAATCATTTGCTCATAGCATACCTAGATGTTACATTTAGCGAGTACAATCAGAAACAAGAATATTTATTAACGTGCAATCATTAAAAGTGCTTTAAGGCCCATTTAGACGGTACGAGTTTCTTGCTTCTTGCATACCATTTTATTAAAGCAATAGATAACTTGCATGGTCTAAAAAAACGACAGCCATAAAAATAATATATTGCTTCAATAAAATGGTATGCAAGAGTAAAGAATCTTCTAGCGTCTGAATGAGGCTTTAATGTCTAAACATAAGAATGGTTTATATTTATAGATTCAAGTAGTTCCTATAATGTTGATAACTCTGTAACTTATTAATGGAAGTAAACGATACTTAAATGAAAATGTTTATACAGAGAAACATTACAATGAGTGGCCAGAAAACAAAACTAAAATTCGACTATATCATTTGTACAACTGACTAACTTTTAGTCACTAACGCTACTCAGCTCGTCCTATTTACTCGAACAATATGAGCTTAATATTTTGGCTGAATCATCGAACGTTTACGATGTGGTTTAGTATGCGGATGACGGTTGAGCTGAAACATTGCCAAAAGCAGGAGGAAAGCACAATAGTCAACATATTTATTGCTCTTTATGGCTATATACTTATGTGCATAATATATCTCTGTATTATAATCATGTAGTGTTGCCGCTGAATAGTCAACTTTCGGATAGTCTAATCGATAGACTATTGGTATTTTAAATAAAATCGATACTGTCGATAGTATTGTAGATTATCAATAGTATTGCTCTAAGGCAGCTATCGATAGTATCAATAGGCCTATCGGTAGTTTGGAAGTTTTCAATTGACGCTACCGATTGTAAAACTATCGATTTTTCGGCAACACTATATAATTATGTAATTGTACCTATTTCATGTTAGGAGAAATTCAGTTCAAAAAATACAAAATAAGTAAAATCACTTTTTCCTTTATATTTAACCACCCAATCTAAAAAACTATAATCCAAAAATGGTATGATTGATAACTAAATTCATTATTAAATTTTATTGTAATATGTTCTTCTTAGTGTGTTAATGTTCATGTGATTAAATATTTCTCTGGGCCTAGTAATCAGCGACCTGTACTGCGTAGAGTTTGCATTGTACAGGTCCTCCAGCGTGTGGGT
The DNA here is from genome assembly GCA_943193695.1 of Acrobasis suavella. NCBI lineage: Eukaryota > Metazoa > Arthropoda > Insecta > Lepidoptera > Pyralidae > Acrobasis > Acrobasis suavella. Next base: position 9,339,682 of record OW971939.1, read on the forward strand.
GTATGGGCACGCTGGGCACATCAGAAGTGAGCCATAGTCTGTGGAGATGCACCACAGCCGCAAACGTTGCGGTCTCTGTGTATGTATTTCCACCTGACTAAATTATCTTTACATCCGCCAACCTGGGTTCTCAACCTGTTAAGGCACTTCCATATTTTAAGGAAATATGTTAAGAAATTGGCACGCACACACATACACACACACATCTCAAAGCTTCGTATTATTTTATATCAGGCATTTCAACCATTCTCTATTACATCAAATGGCTGTTTCTATTTATAATCTGGAAGACGGTAAAAATACCTATTTCACATAAACCTTAATAATCCTAACAGAGTAGAAAGTAACTTACACAACAATACCATATAGACATTCATAATCAAAGTTTCCGACAACGTATGTAATTCGAACAGTCTCAAATTAATTTTGCGAGTGTACTTACCTAATTTGGCAGAAGAGCGAGTTCGAGCAATCCAAAGGCATGGGACTGGAGTTTGCAGACAACTTTGAAGTTTGGGTAAACACAGAATCGGTTGTATCGTATCGGGTTATTCAATTTTCGGTTTGACTTGCAAGATTTTGCAATCAATTAGGTTATCAATGATCTTTAAAAAGTACTTAAATATGACCTAATTAAAGTTTGGGTAAACACAGAATCGGTTGTATCGTAACGGGTTATTCAATTTCCGGTTTTGAGTTGCAAGAGTTTTCAATCAGTTAGATTATATATGTTCTTTAAGAGGTACTTAGTGTACCTAAAATAACTGTAATATTTTTTAAGCCTGATTATTTGTAAGAATATGGATCTAGATTATAAAATTAACACCTGAAATCATCAAGCAAGACGGTAAAGTAAGAGACTATACTCGAACCTACAGCATATAAAAATTGTATAATAAGGATTATTACAAAGTTATTTTTATGTTTATTATTTTTATTTACTATATGTGGTCTGATGGCGATCCCTTTCCAGCAATCAGCGTGATTTCTTTAAGTGTTACATTAAGTTGAGTGACTATAAAATATTAAGTACGAGTTGCTAGCCTGATTAATTTACTATACTTACCATTATTGAATATGAATGTCTTGAAATTAAGACCTCGTGTTAATTACAAGTATTGACAAAACTATCTACTAGGCTTAAGCTAAGGCTGACTGCTCACTATTGCGTATAACGTTTCCGGTATATGTGTATTACATAATATCCATTTTTTAAAATCCTATTTAGAGAAAATATAAGAGTGTATGCTGTATATTACTAATAGTTAGGTCATGGTTTTATCAGTTACTGGGTACTACAATAGAATAGAGCTTCAGTATTTTGTTTAAAAAATGGAACAAAAAGGCTTTAAAAATACTTTATTTTCATTTAAAAACATGGAGTCGTAGGTTTTGTCTCTCATCTAACTTTATTTCTAAATCCTAAGTATAATCGTGTAGAGTAATCCTTTGTTTTAATTGACTTGGATCAGGTAAGCTTTGATTTATTAATAACCGGTGTAAAGGCAGCTTAGCGAAGCCTTTTAAGAATTTTATTTTTATTAGAATGGAGATAATAAAAGAATTTTCGAATTCTTGTTTAGGGCCTGAGCTATTTAGTTTTTATATATCTAGACCAGTATAGACAAAAAGTATAGATTAGTTGTCAGTTTTTTATACCGTCTCTTTATACAATTTGGTTCTTTAACTAAGCTTCGTGTTCGAATTTACTCATAAAGTGCGGAAACTATAAATAATCAAATTGACTTACGGGCAATTCAATTAAGTTTGTCTAAGTGCAAGTTTAGCAACAAGCGGGCCGAGCAAGTTGAAGAAGTTTATCAAAGAGATTGAAGTCGACAAGTTAGCCTTCGCGTGTTTGTAGTGTTTGTCCTAAGAAGACGATTGATGAGTTTGATTACCGTTCCTTGATATATATCTATCCCACCTTAATGGTCAACTTTTGAAGGGAATTTCGTGATGGTATTAGAAAATTCCATGATCTTTGAAATCTAATCCAGTTAATTTGGTTTTTAAATCATGTTTAAAAAAACAGTAAAGTTAATACTAGCGTAAATTGAATACTAGCTAGGTCATCCATGAACTCAATTATCGTGGTACTATAAGCTTCCAGTGCGGAAACTATGAAGAATCAAATTGACTTCCGGACAAATCTAAGTGCAAGTTTGGCAACAAGCGAGCCGATGTAGGAGTTTATGAAGGAGATTGTACCCGGCTGCAGGTTAGTCTTAGAAAATTTGTAGTTTTTACCGACGATGATTTTATAAGTTAGTTTTGAGACTCTAAGGCATTATATGCTATTTACTTTTGTCTTATTTTCCACGCATAGGTAAATTCGTTTGTATATAACTTCTGCATTAGTACTCAGTTAGAAAAGTACCTAAATTGCTTGTTAGCGACCTAAACTTTCATCTTCAAATTAGCTCACAAAGCGCGGAAGCTAAGCGAATTAAATTGACTTGACAATTAAGCTAGCAAGTTTGGAAAGGTAGTAGGCAAGCAGATAGCTTTATTAAAGAGACTGTAGGTAGGCGACATGTTTGCACAAGTGTGTTTTGTGTGATAGTCTTCTGAAGATGACTTTTATGAGCTTACTTTATGATTCTCATAAATTTTGTACGATCTATTTTTATTTTGCGAAGGATACGACAAATAAATTTCAAATACTATGTCTAATAACAGTAGTAAATATTTAAATATATTTAGTTGCTTGATCTGTCTTATTCGGTATCTACGTAAGCAATATAAAAACATGTAAACATAATCATAATAAATAGAAGTAATTAACGTTTACATTGTTAAGTTACTAAAACCGCAGAAACTGTGAACAGTTATATTGCCTTTTCGGAAATTAAATTAAGTTGGAAACAAGTAAGTATACTCGTACGAAGGCAAGAGGGATAAGTTAATCAAAGAGATTGGCAAGTTAGCGCAAATGTGTCTGCTGAAGATTTTTATGAGTTTGTTTTGCGATTCTTGATAGAATAAGGCGTCCCACTTTCCCGAAGAAATGTTGACATTGATTGTCAAAACATTGTCGTATTTTAATTAAATATAAAGGTAGTCCCTTGATAAAATAAAGTTTCAATTTATTCTTCAATTGTAAAAACATATTTTTAAAATGAATGTTACAAATACTCGTAAAAATACGAGAATCTATCAAATTTTTACGATTTCATGTAAAGTTTACCAATTACATTTTCTTCAACTCTCCTTGCACGCCTAGCTATTGCAGTCAAACAAAGTATTGTTAGATGTCCTGTTAACGAATCAAAAAAGATACAATGCAATATAAATACTTTTTAATGCACCATAAACAAAAAAGATCTTAGACTATATCACACATTGATCTGTTATATCAAACATGTGATTTTATAAAACGTGTGTGTAGCTGTAGATATAAATTGGGACGTGCCCGTCCATTTTCTGAAGCTCGTGCTAGTGAAAAGCTTAACGTGTCTACTGATATAACTAAATAACAGTCGTTAGCAACACATATCAAAGTCTAATGACGGGACGTGCTCTGTAGACTAATAACTTCAACCTAATTCATTTTATTTTATTTAAAAAGTACGCTTACAGTGATTACATTAATTTACTTTTTTATGTAAAAAGAGTGAAACTTCTATGTTTACTTTTCTGATTTATATCTGTGTTCTGTCTTTTGTACAAAAAAGCTTTATAAACATACAAAACAAATTGAGATTGGGTAATATGATTTACTTACATGAAAAAAATTAAAATATTAAAAGAAAACATTGTTTACAAAGAACCTGAAACTACCCTTTTTCGAAGATACAAATTTGGCGAGGATATAGTGCTTTTAAATTTTCACGATCAGGTAAGATTTTCACCAGAAGGTGACGTAAATCGCCCCCACTCGGTCTTCGATGCGCTATATCTCTGTGAATATTTACGAATAAACTAGGGATGGTTATTTTTCGATGATCTAGTTGACGGACTAAATAAAATAATTTATTTTTACCCAGTCCACATCCCTAATGACTTTAAAATGACCCGCGTTAAAGTACTAGTATCTATATAATTACTATATTTTACGATTCATTCCTTTAATTATTTTTTTAAATTTATGTTTCATTTTGTACTTAGTTGTTAGCTTATCTTTAAAACAATATCTAATTTTATGTTGTTGTAAAAAACAATGTATAATTTTATGTTGATTTTGTATTTTACTCGAGGACTTGATGCTCGCCTTGTTACCAACTAAGTTACAGTCTAGACAAAGTCCAATCAAATCACCAGTTTATTTTTAAAATTTTGCTGCACCATTTTGAAACGTTAAACTCAATGATAAAAATTAATTGATTGTTTCATTTAATGATATAAAAACTGTGTTGCATATCTCGTTAATAATGTGGCAATATTTAACAAGCTGAACAGTAGCATAAATGAATCCACATATCCAATGAAGGCCGGCTGATTTATTTATCGGCCTTTCATTGGCGCTGTCAAAATCATCTTCAAATAGATTTCGGAGTCCGGTCCGATACTAATCAATCACATCACCAATGATTTATTGCCAGTAATATATTAGCGTTGCCATTTGTTGAAATCAGAATTGATTGTTATATCGCAGAAGTTTCTTCTCAAATTGTATTTTTGAGAAAAGCCGCTATAAACAAGAAATATTTTTCTCCCAAATTTAAAAATAAAATTTCAAATTAAAGCGGCCCTTCCCGACCGCTCAATCGTCAACGCGAGCATAGTTTGAAAAGCTTGTTATTTCTTCCAGGGCAATGCTAAAAAAGAGGCAAAGTAAAAAGGGAGAGATAGCGCCTAAGGGCTCGGTTTACAGTTTATTATTAACTATTCATTGAACGAATATTCACTTTTCATTGGGTGCGGAAATTTCATAAAACTTGTTCCAGGTGATACGTGTTTTTCAGTATGCCTTACAAGTGTGTGCAATAAATGTTTTTTTATTTCAAATTGTTATAACATTTTCAAGGTTTCTTATTTCGATAGAAAATATTTTTTTTTACCTTTACAATTTATGAGTACTTTATAAACGGTCGATTTTTGGAGGCTTATAATGAATTCGTTTCTCCACATTATTTTTTTTTTATTTCTATAGAAACCTAGAAATAGCGCACAAGATACCTTTTAGTTCAAAAAAATTCAAGAAAGATCAGATACAACGTCATAATCACCAACAAGCGTTTGTATGAAAAGTAAGACGCTTACCAAAATTAACAAGAATATTTAAATAAGAAACGACATTATTTCTATAAAACACTGGACTATGACAATAAACCTAAATAACCTAAATCGTGTCAATATTTTTATTTTTAATACAATTATTTTGGTTACTACTACTACTCCTTCCATAGTTTTCGTATTTTTGGTGGGCCAGTTATTAATCTGATTATAAAATTCCATATATTCTGATAGAATGTGAACAGTCACTTTTTTATATCTTTTTTTATTTTTTATAGGTACACACACAATGCCTATATGATATCATATATTCTTTTCTGACGGGCAAGACGACATCCTCTCTTCCGTGACTTAGCTTGAAGTATATGTGATATTATTATCAACGAACTCGCTCACTTGGATATACCCTGGTTTCTTTGAGTCCTAATGAAATTGACTAAACAAAGATACATTGAAGTTCATCTTTTTATCTCTAGGGACTTTCTTTCTTAGACATTGGATGAAGTTTTATTGTTATTTTAGCTGTCAACATGTCGTTTGTTTTGGGAATGATACTTGATTTGGCATTGTTGAATTGGCATCCTGGACTAGTGTCCTTCCCAAAATAAAAACAGAAAATGACAGTGGCATATTATTGTAAAGAATATTAGTTGGATTAGAGTTCTCGGTGAAAACACGTGTCTCTTCACGAACAATCGATTTGGAAAAAAATGGACTAGCTCTTCCCAAAATAATCGATTCACTTGCTGTGTTATTTGCGCACTGCATTTGTTTGCACACTGAATTAAAAAACTACACTGAATAGGTCTTTTTGGTACATGGAAGAGGAGAACTAAAAAATTAAGATTTTTTAACTCCAAGAAATCTTTGTAGATTTCGACTGAAAATTTCCTTTTGGGTAATTAATATACGTTGACATAAATAAATGGATGTAAGTATAATTCTTTTATGATCAAGAGTTTAAAGAGTTACATTTTTGGAGTGGAAATAGCAATTTTTATAAAAGTTCTTGGCAAGCTATCATTAAATTAAGCTACCTAAATTTTTAGGGGTCCGGTGCTGCCCCCATTTGAAAAAATCATTTGATAAGAAACGGAGATATCATTTAAAATTTTGTCGTGACCAGGCACTAGATAACCCTTCAAACTATTTTATGAACTATTGTTTACAGTTTGAAGTGAGAACGTGAATCTTTTCTACGCACATACGCCAACAGTGGCCGTTTTCGCAATTGTGCGTAGAAAAGTAGTTCATAAAATAGTTTGAAGGGTTATCTAGTCAGGCACTGGCTAACCCTTCAAACTATTTTATGAACTCGTCAAGACAAAATTTTAAATGATGTCTCCGTTTCCTATCAAATGATTTATTTCAAATGGGGGCAGCACTTTACCCCGGAGAATTCAGATATCCCCTTACACTATTAACGAAATAATTATCTGTGAAAATAATCCACTTAAAAGACTGCTTATCCAACCGAAATGTTTTCGCATATTACGAGGTAACGGACCGTCAAACCGTGTCCAGACAAATCAAATATAGGCTGGCAAATAATCACAGTCCTGTTACAGTCTGGAATCCCCATGGGTCCCAATATCATCAAAAACCAATGTATTTATAAACCCAATGATGCGTTGAGCGAAACGGCATTACGATGCGTTTTGTGCATTGGGCCATTTGTTTACCGGCGTAAAACATTGAGATATTATTATTATTTTAGTTAGGAGTGGACACAGATTGTAATAAATAGTTTTGTCTGAAAATTGGAGAACCAGTATTGCTGCCTTATCTTATCCAACTTTTTAATTCTACTCTCAGGTGAAATTCCCAAAAAAAACTGTCATTCAAACATAATATTATTATTTAAAAAGGAGATAAATCAGATATAAACAACTACCGCCCTATTAGTTTAACGTCACATATTTATAAGCTGTTCATTAAAACAGTCCAAAATCGTATAGCTTCACTGCTGGATAAAAGTCAACCAGCCAAATAAGCTGGATTTCGCCCTTATTTTTCCACCACAAACCACCTACACACATTGAATCAGGTAATAGAAATTTTTTATGAATATTGCAAACCTTTGTATGTAGGATTTGTCAATTACATCAAGGACTTCGACAGCCTAAAACATTGTTCCATATTCACCGCTCTTAAAAATCAAAACATTAACTACACTTACATACAATTATTACAAAATTTGTATAACAACAGTACAGCGTCAATGAAACTTCAAAAATCAGGTCCTGCTTTTGACGTGGAGAGAGGGGTCAAACTTTAAGAAGCTGGCAGACTCATGGGAGACGGTAGGCATTGACACCGGCGGCACTAGGTTGTCAGACCTCCGTTACGCCGATGACATTGTCGTCTTTTCCCATTCAGCAGCCGAACTGCAAAGAATGTTACAAGAATTAAGCTCGGCAAGCCTTGAGGCTTATATTTATTTATATTTATATTTAATAGCGCCAAACTCAGGATCGAGGTGGATGGGCAGGAGATACAATATGTCGAGGACTATATTTATTTGGGCCAGATAATAAGCTTCAGAAATCGATTGCCGCATCGAAAACGCTTCTGATCAATGAAGGGTACCCTTCCGCTGTGTCTCAAGCGCAAGCTCCTCGACATGTGTATCCTTCTCATTCTTACCTATGGCGCACAGACCCGGTCTCTGACAGAGAGTCAAAAGTTCAGACTCAAGGTATGCCAGCGAGCAATGGAACGCAGCGAGCAATGGAAGAAAAAAGCTTACCCTAATAGGCTAGAAAAAAAAAGAAACGGTATATGATGGATGGAGCGTGACATGCCATTGGAAGATTTTTTGACAATTCGTGACTCAAATAATGATTTCATACAAAGCAGCATACAGTATTGCCGCTTAACGCAGCTGAGCTTCATAAGCTAAGCTTGATTATTTTTTGTAAGCCTAAAGATTTAAAAAAAAACTTAATATCGGTAAAATTTTCACTCAACAAATTCAAGCTTGTGTCATCTCTATAAACTTTACTCTGAAGAGAGTTATTTAAAATATCACACAGGCACGCTGCGGCAGCCCGTCTCGCAGGTACCCGCACTAGCCTAGATATTTTGAGTTTTCAAATAACAAAAACGCTATCATTAAGCTATTTTATCTCAATATCATTATCATCATCGTCATTTCATCCGCATAATGTCCACTGCAGGACATAGACCTCTTCCAAGGATTTTCAAATGACCAATCAGCGTATCCTAGAGCTAATTATTTATTTATTTTATCGTTACTGAAACTGAAAAACAGAAAATTAATCCGATTGCGATAGGCCAATAATAATAGGATATTATTGTCTACCAAAGAGCTATAAAGCAGGTGCACTGAGATTGAAAAGAAAAGAAACAGTCAAATCTTGTATTTCGTTCAAAAACTGGCATAGCGGATGTGGGACACAAGACCCCCAAGTTGAAATGAGAATGGGCAGGTCACGTCTGTAGAATGTCCTTAGATAGATGGGCCAACCAAACCAAGTTACTCAAAATACCTAAAGGGGGTAGGTGCCGCCGAAGTAGGGTCAGAAAGCGTGGATGCGATGACCTCGATGTCTTTTATCTTGGTAGGTCGGAGTTAGTAAGACTTGGAAGGAGATGGGAGAGAGAGATCTTTACTCAGCATAAGGATGGTAAAGGCTAAATAAAAAACAAAAACTTATTGACCAAGCGAGCGAAGGTTCTCTGTTGCGAGATTGGCCAAAAATGCTTTTGTCCGATGCGGTTTGTCTGTCTGTCCGGCTATTCTCACCTACAGGTCGCATTTCTCAACCGATTCTCCTGAAATTTTGTGAACAAGTTCAAAAATTATATGTAGTTTTTGGCGATTCAGTTTTCGAAATATTTGATAATGGCAGAAATATGGGGGTAGAAAAATAATTTTAAAAATATCATATATCATAATACGAATTCGTACTTATATGATGCTCGTTTGACATGTTTTAATCTGTAATATAGGTCTAAGATGTGCGAAAATAAAATCCAAAAATGTCATAAATCTCTTTTGTTTCCCTTTACTAAGGGTATTATGGAGACAAGCTTTTCTACGCACATACGCCATAAGTTGCCGTTTTTCGCAATCGTGCGTAGAAAAGCTTCACGTATTCACTTTAAACTGTAAACAGTAGTTCAATAGTTTGAAGGGTTATCTAGTGCCTGTTCAAGACAAAATTTTAAATGATGTCTCCGTTTCCTATCAAATGGTTTATTTCGAATGGGGACAGCACTTGACCCTGGAAAATTCAGGTATCCCCTGCTACTTTTTGGCTTAACAATTTTTTATCCGATAAATTTCAATGGGTCGGGGTGACTCGCAAGGTCTACAGCTCACAGAGCCACTAGTTATTATGTCTATTCTACAAGCTTAAATCGGTGCCCGACATGCTTAGGGAAAGCAGTTATTTAATCACACAGGGACACGGCGGCTCCTAGTTCACAGGTACCACCCGCACTATATAGCCTAGATATTTGCGGTCGCAGTTTAATGACTATGGTTACATTGTTTCGCTAGGTATACTTAGTTTAGAAGCCCTGTCTGATTTATTTTGCGATTTAGGAGACTTAGTAAATTAAAGTGCATTTAGGTGTCCATTGTCTGGCTAGATCGTTACTTACTAAGTAAGTTCATGAATCGTAAATAAAAGTGCTTATTTACAATTAGTATTGCGATAATTCAGTGTAACAAATAACGTTCATTTATAATATGAGATTGGATTTACTGCAGTTTTATATTTTGTTTAGTTTTTTTTTTTACTTATGTCCAATAATATATTTTTTTTGTGTTTTAACACTTATTTTATGATCATATACTTTGGGCTCTTACTGACGAGGGACAGTACGCCCGCGACACCTGTCGCCGACGGTCGCGCGAGACATGTTACTTTGTCCCTCCTGTCACCAAATATAAAAAATTGTCGTGCGACTGTCGGCGACGGTCTGTAAGAGCCCTTACAAATTAATACTTATATCCTATAATGAGATAAGTTCAACTTTTCTTTTCTTAAATTTTAAGTTTAACACTTGTGCTACATTTATCAAGCTTTATCCCTTCCTAAAAGCATATTTAATATCACTGTATTAAGCTTTAAAAGCGGTGAAAGCTAAACGACTATCATCTAACGATAACGATTACGTAGTTAACTAAGTAGGTAAGTATCTATTGTTAAGGACATAAGCACCTAAACTGATCTCCTATTGATCTCTCAAGATAATTCGACAGACAATCATTCAAAATGGAATAAGACAAGTTAGAGAAGCACATTAAACTTTCGAGCTCATTCCCATATTCCCATTGAAGTTACCATCAACTGTTCGTAGCTACCACTTACCCTTTAGTATTCATACTACAATCCATTAAGGTTTTGGTAGTTGGCAAATCCAGTTACACAAGCTATCTGTGATATCTCAGCGCAGGCGAACCGGCGAATTAAATCATGACGTAATTCCATCCTGATATTATTCAATTGGGCTCCTTGAGATTTGGAGTAAATATCAGTTTCTAACTTAGCCGGGTTATGATGGGATGATCGAGCATTAATGAACTTGGAACTGCTATTGCTAGTACAGTGAATAAGCAGGTAGTTTGTTATATAAAATTAATTGGTAAGGAAACTTTTAAAGTGAAAAATGTAAAAAGGAGTCACCATAATTTTTTGTTGTTATCTCGCCTACACCATTCCACTGCTGCACACTGGTCATGGTCATGTTCATGTCATAAAAAGAAATGCCGTATACTTTGTTAACATAATGGCATATTTGTACAGTACAGAGGCATTAAATGCCGCGGTAGGCGTAGGACGAATGTATTAAGTCGGAATTAAGGAATTAGGGCAAGGGCGAATAACATGAAGAATTGGAGAGAGTTGTTCAAATGTGAGGGGTGTAATTTTATACTCCATGATTATATGACACGCAGGTTATTGCCTCAAGTGTGCCTAAAGGTGAGGTTTTACGCACACTTACGTAAGAGCTCGTAAGGCTGGCAGCATTTCGAGTTTGGACAACAATGCCGACGTTGTAACATGATAAATTACGAATACCTTGACGCAGCTTTTATATTTAATAGCTGACGTAAATAAAAAAGGTGACGTCTGGTGTTAATTTCCGTTATAATAATCGCGATACTCACCTAGTGCAATAAAAGTAACATTTGTTAAAGAAACTAATTTCAAACTTTTACTTTAAAAACTTGAACAATTTGTAAGTGAACACTGATGGATAAGAATGAACTCATTTTGTGCCAACTTTGATACATTTCTCGACTTCTTGTAGTTTAGCTAAGCTGCCTGAACGTGTAGGTGAAGTGAAAAATATCTCAGAAACGTGTCGCATTTGATAAAATTTTCGGACTTCTAAGATTTACCACGACCCGGCTGGCTTGGCTGGCCGGCACGGTGGTTGGAGAAGTCGAGTCACGTGATGTCGCTTGGTATCACAGGCAGCAAGACACGTGTCGTGAGACATCTGTACTCCAGTACATGTTTAAATGTGAAAATTCATCTTCCGAGTTTTTACAATTTTTAAAATTTTCAAACATACCTTATATAAATATATTTTATACCTTTTTGTTATTTAAGTATTAAGATTAGATCTGTAACTAGCTACAAAGTATGTAAATTTAAAAACATAATATCATTATAGGTAAAAAATGTACAAAATTTACATGTAGAGTGTTCGTTAATTATGTATAAAAATATTATATTTTAACAAACATTCTTTTGTTTGAAATAATGAAATGAAATAATAAATATAAGGATAAACCTGTCTTTTAGTGTTTGCTCTTTCGAATTTTGTATTGTGAATTTACATTGGTTAAGTAATAAATTTACAAACTAAAATAAATATCTTTTTAAAAAGCATAAAGAAAGGTGAATCGAAAGTGTCTCTATAACACTTGAGATGGAGTGAAATATAATGTTGCTATCGCAAAATTAGTAGGATCGTAGGGAACGGAATGACAATTACCGGCTCGCCTTTATTGGAAACGACGCGAATACCAAATGTAGAATATTATACTTATTTCAATAAATAATATAAAGCTGCTATTTTTATTGGTGGTTTACATATTATTTATGTGGGTACCTACCAAATCAAAGAGCAAATAAAAATGTTTATGTTCAGAAAGAGATAATCTGGCATAAAACCCATCTTGTGTCCCTTTCTCTGTTAAGGGAATTTACTGTTGCAAGAATGAGACTTCGTTAAACGTCATAATTAAAAAACGCAACCTTTATAGAATCACTTGTGCGTCTGTCTGTCTGTCCGTCTGTCACAGCCAACTTCAAATGATGCTGCTCCCATAATTTCGATCGAACTTCACAAGTTCGGTTGATCATCAACTCTTTCATTCAAGTTTTTTCTCTCTCATGATTAATTTCAAAATTAAAAATAAATTATGTGGTATCGATATTTTTTATCGACTAGCTTTTTCTAACCCTATTGTCAAAAATTTCAATAATTACGAACAGCTTACGAAATACTTAAATAAAAAGAAATATAAGCATAAATTACTATGTTGTCTATTTATAATAATAAAATGGGAAGGATTTTCTTTATTATTTCATCGGGATTAGCATCTCCGTACTATGTAATTCGATGGCATCTTACTTATAAATAATACTCTGGAAATAATTTTTTTATTTTATTTTTACCTATTAGACAATTCGATTTCAAATGCACTCTAGCCGATATGTTTACATGAGCTGTTTAATACAACAAAATTTAAACGACATTATGTAATGACATTGACTTCTGATCTCGCGACTTTTTTATTTAGCAGTGTCTAGAAACGTAGCGGAAGGCAAAATGCCTTCCGCTACAATTCTACGTACCTCTATATACCTCCTATATCTTTGTACCAAATACATAATTGTTTTTTTTTTTCTGTTTCTTTATTTTACGCATCGTACGCCGAACATGTCAAATTGTGACAAGGGACATGCAAAGTCTCTCTTCTTGCTTATAAATCAAAATATCAATAGAATAAAAGAAATATGATTCACATTAACAAATTTTTAAAAGAGCTTTCATAGGAAGTCCTAAAATGTAAAAATTGCGTGATGCACTGCCTGCGCCAAGTTGTGAAAGAATAAGTAAGAAGTTTCCTTCCTTTGGCCATAACTTCCAGTTTGCTGAGCTTGCTTATGTAACGGGTGAAAAACATGCAAAACATTCTGTTTGCTCGATTTGCTATGACTTCGTGCCTTGCAAGGTATATGGCTTGGTTTAAAATATTTATTGTATATTAGTTCATCACCATTACATTCCTGACATAGCTACCTATCTAATTTCCTTATTTATATTTCGACCCGTAACCGCAGAATAAGTACTAGTACTCACGTAAGTGTCGCCGCGCGCATAGTAATAATGAAGGTAAATTTTTGATACCTATAATAAAGGGGAGTGACACAGGCCTGCCGTAACCACCCTATATGCAGCTTAAAAATCTGACTAATGCACCAAGCTCTAGAGTCAGATTTTAAGCTATCTAAAGGCATTTGAAATAGCTTAACGACTGCCATACAATTAACAGCGAATCCTACGGTTTATGGTGCCTTCCGAAGGACGATGGAACTCGAAATGTAGATGTCTTTAGCTCTGACCTGATAGTATTATCAACTAAATCACGTATAAAATAATAAAACGAACTGCATATATGTCCAGATGACTACGTTCTCGGCAATAATTGTTACCTATTAAATATTTAATTATATTTTATTATATATTTAATTACCTTTTCTGTTTTAACATTTCCATATTTTGGGCTTAATTTTCCAATGACGTTAAAAATAGGGTTATCATAGTTATTTCGTTTTGTACAAACGGTTTTACTTTTTAAATCGTTAAAAAAACTTTAAAAATGTGTTTAAATCACAACAGTAACTTTTTAACATTATCAATAATATAATATATTATTGCGCGCGCAATAATACTAAAACAGATATTTTATATCGTATTTTTTACCTATTTCTTGAAATTCGCTCACTAAGGCTTCGGAGGAAGTCGTTTTCGTGCGGTGAAGGTCCTTTACATAAATGTTTGACGCTTAACCTCTTATTTATGACATGTCTCTTCGTATATATGAGATTTTGTCCTACTTTAGTCAATATACAAAATTGTTTTGTGTTTTTGCGTCATACTTTTCCTAAGTATAGCGATAACGTTTGTTTGTTGTCATGATATTTTTGTGTAAGCCAATGACAATCGATATTTGTGTTTTATAGAATCTTTCTTTTGCACTTCGAGTAAAATAAATCTACAAAAAACTACTTTTTTCAGACACGAGACCTAGCTAGATCGAATTTACTTCTCTGTATATACGTAAATATCTTTCTAAATACAAGTACAAAAAAGACAAAAAATGTTGCCAGGGCTTAGTTTTATTTGGGCCTTCTTAATAATTAAAAAGCGACCACGATTTATCAAATACTGGGTTTTATATCAAGAGGAAGGCGGAGTAATTTCAAGATTAAATTTCTTAGCGGCTTACGTACCAAATTTGGAGTAAGGGCAAAATTACTGAGGCATTCGGCGTAATGCTCAATTTACCCAGAGGGCCACGACTAGGAGACGCTGATAACAATACGCAAATGGTAATTGAAGAAATATCTCTTCTAAGCTAATGCTTTGCTTAATTACAGTGCCGGCTTTAAAACAAGTTCTAGAAAATCCTGCGGCCTTAGTATGATGTTTTATCTGAGAGGTATTTACGTATCTTCCCTTTGTAACGACAAGATAAAATTCATGAATGGACACGTAGTAAAATGAGTCGTCACACGCAGGCAGGTTTTAAACAGTGTTTTTAATGTCTGCTAAGAAAATATAATAATTTTAAATTAAAACACGCGTTTTGTAAAACAATCACCATAGATAAAAGAATGATATAAGTATGTAATAATTTCTAGAAAAACTTTAAATACTCTTTGTATTAAAAATTATTAAAATGAAATGTTATAAAAATGAATGTGCAACGGAACGTTTCAACTCATGTCATACTACCAACATAAAGGAAAATACGTATCGAGTACGTATGCATTCACCGCCGCCGGAGTGGTTGAAGGATTCATCAAAAGATGGCGCTATAGTTTCGTAATTAAATATATTTTAAAGTTGGAAACTTCAATAATACATTGTTTAAAGATGTCTGTCTACATTTAAAAATACGATTAAAAATGGTTTAATTGAGTTTTATGTGGGTCTAACAAATCGGCGACAAATTTACATAATTTTACGTTGCCAACCGTCGATATGTCTACTTTGACTTGTCAAAACCATGCTCGCACGGGAGTCAGGCATGAGATAAAATACGTTTTATATATTTTGTCGCTCAATTTTGTCTATGTTTGTTGCGGTAAATTACACGAAATGCAATGATAAAATTTGTCGCCCTAATCATACTTGCCTCGCTGGTTCTCAGTTTTATTTTTTACGCAGAAAGAGAATTTCAACACAAAAACTTTCAACAATAATGAGCCAAATATTGCAATAACATATGATCAGCTATTTAAAACTTTGATATAATTATTTTTAGCTACGATTTATTGATTCGACTTTTCATTTATATAAATACCCCGTCCCGCTCTTTGCTGCTCAATTATAGAAGAGCACTTTTTATTTCTTTAAATTGTTGAGATCTACTTTTTTTAAATGACTTGTACAAAACATCAAAGACTTAAAGAGCAATAAAACAAAACATAAACTGTTTAATAATAATTTAATACTCGAAGTAAAAATAGCAAGATCCTTGAAATAGAATAGGGTTTATATCTGTAAAGTGCAGGATCCTATTGAATCGCGTCCTGCGAGAATACCCGAGGATTAGATTGTGTTAGCAGAAACCCTCGCGTTCCCTTTGATAGGCATTTACTTCTACCGTTGTTCACTTACACAAATGGTTTACATTTGTTGGAACTCGATACTGTGTACTGCTTTTTACTATTTTTCTTCCAAAATCTTGCTTTAGCTTATACTAGTTCCTCTCAACTTTAATTAATAGATGAAATTCTGAAACACTTAGAAAGTCGGTGACATATTATTTTACAAATTCAAATATTGTTTTATGGTGATATACTAAAAATAACACAACGTGGTGTGTGTTTTGAAAAAGGGAAACACACGGTATATGTTTTTCTGCAGTGAAAGTGCAATATAAATTAACTTTATTGCACCATAATAAACACACAAACATTACAAAACATCAAGAAATAATATAGGCACAAAGGCTCATATATACCTTAGATAAGTGTAGCTTACTAAAGTATTAAATAAAGATTTTAATAGAGACCCTTTTTCTTGCGACTCAGGAATATTTAAACCGGCACAAAATGTAGTTAATTTTATATCGTTTTGACAAGAAAGACAGAAAAACCCTCTCCCACTTATTAGGTATGAACATTATGTAGCAAAGTATATAATAAAATAGATAGGTATAAGGCTAAATCACTAGGCGTGTACACAAAAGTTTGTTAGTTGGCTCTCAAGAAAAATGAAGAAAGTTACCAAGTCCTCACAACTATAAAAATATTACGGGGCAAAGCTTAGAAAGTAGCGCCAAGGAAAACAACCATTACTATAATACAGAAGTAAGATTGGACATATTATTATCTACTACATGATTTGAATTACTTTGTGCAATTCCGCCACCAGTTAGTTCATGCAAACTATTGCCGGCCGGCGCCCACCCACTACTGTTAGTCCCAGCATACCTGCCACCAACAGCCCGTGTGCACCCGCCACCAACAGCTGATGCATGCTCCCTCCGATACTGCTGCATCCGCTGCGGCTGCAGCAATATCGGACACCGCATACGCGACACGTGTTTCGCCTCTCCACGAGGCATCTTCAGGCACCAAACAAGTTGTTGATCGTTCGGCAGTCAAGCGTCGAATGATAAAACTACACCGTATTGCCATCCTTTTATACTATTAGAGAAGAGGGTGGGGGAGCGGAGTTGCCCGAACTTTCTATAGTAAAAATATTTAATAAAGGGGAATTATTTACCTCAAGCTGTTTATTTATTAATTGAATATTAGATTTTTAAATTTATTTATTTCTAGTTGCTCCCAAATACTCAATTTTAGCCCTTTTTCTTCGGTGTGTAATATTTTGTACGTATTATTTGATGATAAATTATGATTTTTATCAAGAAGGTGTTCTGCAAAATTTGACCTTTCTGGGTGTTTGTTCTTATACGCATTTATGTGTTCATTATATCGAGTTTTAAAATTACGGCCGGTTTGTCCAATATAAACTTGTTGACAATCATCGCAAGTTAATTTGTATATACCAGATTTTTTGTCTGACTCAATTTTATCTTTTACGTTACAAAGAGATCTTAACGAATTTTTTGTTTTTAAGGCTACGAATACCTTATTATTTCTGAATATTTTAGACACTTTATCTGTAATTTTACCTAAATATGTTAAACTTGCTGTATATTTAGATTTTATATTTTGTGGTACTGCATATAAAAGTGGTTTAATCATATTCTGTCTTTTCTTACGTATAATGTTATCTATTAATTGTGTATTGTAACCATTCGACTTAGCTATTTGATATATAATGTTCAGTTCTTTATTATAATTACTTTTGCTTAGAGGAACCGTCATTAATCTATGTATCATTGACTGGTATGCAGCTAGTTTATGTTGCCATGGATGATTTTAAAACTCGATATAATGAACACATAAATGCGTATAAGAACAAACACCCAGAAAGGTCAAATTTTGCAGAACACCTTCTTGATAAAAATCATAATTTATCATCAAATAATACGTACAAAATATTACACACCGAAGAAAAAGGGTTAAAATTGAGTATTTGGGAGCAACTAGAAATAAATAAATTTAAAAAATCTAATATTCAATTAATAAATAAACAGCTTGAGGTAAATAATTCCCCTTTATTAAATATTTTTACTATAGAAAGTTCGGGCAACTCCGCTCCCCCACCCTCTTCTCTAATAGTATAAAAGGATGGCAATACGGTGTAGTTTTATCATTCGACGCTTGACTGCCGAACGATCAACAACTTGTTTGGTGCCTGAAGATGCCTCGTGGAGAGGCGAAACACGTGTCGCGTATGCGGTGTCCGATATTGCTGCAGCCGCAGCGGATGCAGCAGTATCGGAGGGAGCATGCATCAGCTGTTGGTGGCGGGTGCACACGGGCTGTTGGTGGCAGGTATGCTGGGACTAACAGTAGTGGGTGGGCGCCGGCCGGCAATAGTTTGCATGAACTAACTGGTGGCGGAATTGCACAAAGTAATTCAAATCATGTAGTAGGTAACTTTGACTTCCGCAAAGTAACACCTGAATCTATTAACATATTATTATGTAGGTATTCTTCATTAATTTTATCTACGACTTATTCAAAAAGTTAGCCGAGATAGGTCTGTAATAGTAGAGGAAAGTAACTAAATATGGAATACCATTTTGTTTTTAGGGTTCCGTACAAAAACAAAAAACGGAACCCTTATAGGACCACTCGTGCGTCTGTCTTTCCCTCCGTCTCTCACAGCCAATTTTCTATTAATCTTCTCGACCAAATCAGTTGAAATTTGGTGAGATGGTGTAATCCATAAAATTACCCAAACACAATGTGCAAAAGAAATAAATATTTTTTTAAATAACAAATTAAGAAATTAAAAAAAAGTTTGGCAAAACTTACGGTGTCGTATATCAAATGAATGGGCTTGTTATGAGGATCTCAAGTATATTTTTGTTTTTGTAAAATAAAAAAATAATCATGAAAGAAGACGAAAATTGATCTCCGAAACTACTGAGCCAAAAATTTTGAACAAAATACAAAATATAGTTCGTTGCTTATAAATTACAGGAAATAAAAATTCTAGCAATTGAAAATAAAGTGGTAAACTCAATGTAATACGTTTACTTACGGAAAATCTTTGGCATTGCACAGAACCCTCTCCACGCGTGTTCATCTCGCACTTGCTTGCCTTTAGGCGGTAATTTAGGTATAAATAAAACAAATATTATTTATAAAAACCTTTTAATGCTAAAACTACATATAGTTTCGTTTTACATAGGTAATAACAACTTTGTCTTATATTTATAAATTAAAAGCCAAAGCGCTCGCTCGACCAGTACTTATTATACACTTCGAAACTTGGAAATCTGTACGCACGTATTGAAAGAGATATACAATCACTGTTTATTGCATCTAGGAGTCTTTGTTTACGAAAAATGCAGGGATTCCAAATTAGGGATAACATTTCGTATTTGGTGACTTTGTCTAGTGTAGTAGGCTTCATAAATGGTGTCATAATTTCTTATACAACTAGTATGAGAAATTATAACTCCATTTTTGAAGCGTACCGTACATCAGTGAATATTAAACTAAACCTCGTCTGCACTTAAATGGGTCTCACACACTTGGACAAATAAAAGTTACAAATTTTTCTCGAGCTCCTCCGTGCTTCGGGGTTGGTTCCGGCTGTCATCGTTGTATGACAGTCGTCAAGCAATATCAGACCTAGCAGACCTGATTAATCCCTGAGCATTAATCAAACTCTGACACCAATATTGGCCACTTACACGAATAACAAAACAAAAGAAAGTGTGTAAATGAATGTATGTCTTATCTATCTGGGGTGCTTATCTAATTTTAGCTGTTAAAAGTTGGAAACTGGGCGAAAGATAACAAAAATAAGGCGTTGTTAGCAATCTGTATTAGTCTTCTCAAATTCAAATCAAGCCCTAAAACAACTAAAGCGAACCGACAATGGAATTTATTAATATTAATGTGAAAATTATTCGGAAATTATGTTAATGTTGTATAAATTTTACGATATTTGTGATAACCTAAGAAAGATTCGTATTCAAGTTTTCTAACTTCCATACGTTACATATACTAGGATAAACCTATTTATTGTAATATTAAGCTTGTTACTAAAACTTTCTGCCATTCATTTGGTAGTTTTCTACGTACAGTCTTACATATTTTTAATGTTTTGTTTTACAAAGAAATACAGCCCTTATACGATCACACAAAATAATCATCTGCTTAAAAACTATGCAATTAATAATATCGAAGTTTGTAGACCGAATCGGTCTGTGATAGATTACATTGTTTGCTTGAAGATATATACGCAATTTACTGAAGAAAGATCTCTATTAAATAGCAATAAGTGATACAAAAGCGCCGCCTACTCTAAGTGAACAGGTTTTATCGTTGAAAATGTACTGCGTTGACTTTTAATTAAGAACCGGGGTCACATTCTTCATTATACATACCGTTTTCAACAGCCCTGATTTTGTCTGGCTACGCTAATTTATAGCCCCTTTGAATCTTAATAGTAAATTAAATGACATCATGCTTTTTGTGTATTCTAAAATTTTTGAAGATAATAAATACCTATATGTATAGTTTTTATTTTTATACATCATGGTAAATCTTTCTACTCTACGTCGTACCTACGCATTTTATAATTGTTTCTATTAAAGAAGTTCCTACTACACTTATTTCATACAACTTCTTCAGCAGTAAATACATGTTTGTTAGGGCCTGTATTTCACGTCATTTATTTAATAATTTATTTATACAATGCTCCCTTAGTCACGACGTTCGATCACCTAGTTCAATCATTTCCACCATCAAACTCGAACGACACCGCCGCTAAGCCGAGGGGGGCTAATGGTAACTTGTCGAAAGTTAAACAACCAATATTGACGCCTGTTTGTAGTGACAGCCGTCTGCGAGCGACGAGCTTATTGAAAAACTACAGACAAACAGATCCTCCCTTGTTGAAAACATATACAGAATGGTCGAATTTTATTTTTTGCAAACTTTAAAATGAAGGAAGTAGAAAGATGAAACTTATGCTTTATGAAATTTTTAGACAAACATATTCTTCCTTGTTGTAAACGTGAACGAAGAAAAAACAAGGAACAGGCAGATGCGTTATTAAAAATCTAGTAAGAAAGAAAGACAAAAATAAAATTTGTTTAATTTATAGTCGTTATGTACACATGAGACACAAATGTAACGTAAAGCTACCTAAATAGGCTTAGCTCAGCATATGTTGGGCGTTAACCGTTTAGCCGGACTTTCGTGGACGCCATCAAAAAAATATTAAAATCCGTTCTACATGCATAAAAGGCAATTTCAATGGCGTTGCAATGCGTGATATTTAAACAGTTAGGTAAAATACCTACATCAAAAGCAATCTTACACATAATTTTGAAAAAAATTTAGCTGTATGGATTACATTACATTACCGATAACGGAATGTACATGTACAAACGAAGCGAAATTTTGTATTAATTTAAAAACTACAGATAAACACATAAACCTAGGTAACTTTATTTACAAATGATGAATTTGTAGATAATAAAGGTAATTTATTTAAATTACCTTTTTTATCTACAAATTTATCATGCAAACAACACAAATATGTTAATAACAATAATTCCCAAAAGCAGGGTTGCTTAATCTGTTAATTTTCTAATCATCGTAAACTCAAATTGTAACCTAAAGATGACAAAATTTTGGTCATAATTTAGTCTTTACGTATCAGCATTGTCTTGGTAAAATTTCACGCGGTTGAAATATAATCTGGTAATATTTCACGTAACTAAGCTGCGATGAAACAGGGTATTTCCCGGACATATCGCTTTGATTTATGGACTTGTTAAGCACCCCTTAAAACTATGGCGAAAGAAAGTCAATATCCTGTTTAGAGGACGGTGTGATAACGCAGGATGTATAGCTGTAGAGGATTCAGGGACGCTGCACACATTGTTCGAGAATGTAGGTATGTGTATTTTATGAAATTTTTATGGTACAGAATATTTTATACAAAGAGTTATGCAGGAGAATATACAATTTCAGTATTGTCTCTATTTTTATAACCACGCTGATCGAAGTAGATAAATATATGTAGTAAGATTTCAAAGTAGATTTTCAATATAAAAAAAAATACCTTTGAATAAGACCAATTCAAAATAACCTGTTCTATTAACGTATACATAGCTCGTATGTTGCGAGGTAAAGTTGTTTATTTTTTCACGTTTTTTTTTGTTGTTGCTAAAAATGATTTAATCAATATGTTTGAGTAACAATGTGCAAGTATACTGTGTAAAAGAGTTCCAGATGCCAGCACCCATAAACTTTTTTAATCCGCGACCTCGACTCGCTGACACGAAAATCATCCTTTTAAAATAAAAGTTCCATGGAACAGGCAGTGACAAATTACTTCTAATACCAGACTGATTAAAACCCAGATAAGTGTGAAAAGCACTCTAAAAGTTTCATTTAGTCGAATCCAGCTGACACATACGAATGTGAGCCGGCAATACCGAACCGAATAAGTTACTGGGGACGCAATTTGTCCCTACCCTGCAATTTATGCCTACAGCCCATTTGCCCATTTTATGCAAAGGAAGTGACGAAAAAGGAACAAAAGTTTCCTTCGTTTAATGAATACGCTGTTATAGAGTAGCTTCGATAGCCGAAAAGCAACGATTTATAAAATCCATTGCGATGTATACCGATTCATAAGTGGTTTTGTATATGTCTATTGTATCTAGCAGGTACCTACCTATATTAATACCTATACAACAGGGATATATACGTTTTTAAATATTATTGAAAACACTTGTTTCTCTGGAAAGTCTGTGATCAATCGATTTATTCTGTGTGATATAACCCTTATAAATATTATTGGAAAACATGTGAAGATGCGGAGGCGTAAGTTTAAATTAAGGAGGCGGCGGCAGAGTGGAGTTGGTTATTACACTTTTAAGTACAGTTTATTACATTGTAATTTTATGATTACCTACTAAAGTTTGTTTCCAAAATAATAGAGAATAATATACTTGTTAGGATTATAGCGGCAACAGAAATACATCATCCGTAAAAATTTCAACTGTCTAGATATCAGAGTTCATGAGATATACCTAGCCTGGTGACAAAAAGCCAGACAGACAGACGGACAGCGGGATCTTAGTAATAGGGTCCCGTTTTTAGCCTTTGGCTACGGAACCCTTAAAACAGGAATCCGAAAGAGTGACATTTTGTAGACTAGCCTGTTCAGATTTTTTTAAGTATGCTCATTCTCTTGACAGTACTTCTACGAGTACAATTGATGCGAGAGGAGAAGCAGCTGGTTAAAGTCATAATTTATAGCAAAAAGAATTCCGTTCTAAAAAATTTCAACCAAAAGTAACAAACGAACATAGAGTCTCCAAAGTCAAAGTCAATTAGTAAATGTTCTAATGTTCTACATAAAGCAGCAAGTTTATTCATGAAACAATAAGATCACTGACGGAAAGATATTATAATGCGACGTTATACAAAAATTCTGCAAATTGTTGGTCGCGCAATGTGCGGGCTTCCGTCAATTCTGTTTTCATTTTCCTTGAGCATGCAGAATTAATTTGGGCAAATTGTGGCAGGCCTCTTTAGCTGGACCAAATCGTAAAAAATAAATAAATAATAAATATATACGGACAAATCACACAGATTGAGCTAGCCCCAAAGTAAGCTTAAGCTTGTGTTATGGGATACTATAATTTATGATAAATACATATATAGATAAACTCCCAAGACCCAAGAAAATTTGAATAAGGCCTTTTTCCTGCTTGCCCTGGCTGGGGATCGAACCCAGAACCTCCGGGTTGGCGTACTAGCATGTTGACCATTACGCCACGGAGGTCGTCGTATTTAATCAAAAATAAACACTAATATATCACTTGCCGATTCTCTCTCATTGACGGTTTTGTGTCGATAGCGTGTCTATCACATAAACGATTTTTTTAATTTTTGTTACATAGAAAACAATGATGCAAATATGTCTGTTTCGGTATACCCGTAGCACATAGAGGTGAACCTCACCGTATAGATGCATGATATTATTTCGCAATTTTTCGTGTATGTAAATGACCCATCAAATTATTCAGGTTGTCTCAAGGCATCTGACTATTAGCAAATGCCATCTAATGATGGCAGCCGAACCAACCGCTTAATTTTCCTTTCTTTTAAAGCAAGGAGCTCGGTATTCTGTATGCCTCTAGTGATCATCAAACCAAGTGTAAATCACGACCGAGGTTGCTTACATGTCATTGAGCTCCCATGTACTTCTTTAAATAGAATAGAAGCGAATCATGGTGGCACATTAACGGCCCGCCCAAATTTGCCCTCTGTTATACGTCCGTACTTATTCAGTTTTTATCTGGGCCGATTTAGTACTACCATTTAATGCTACCCCTAGAATGATTTCCTTTGTTGTTTTTGTTTCGGTTCGCTCATGGCAACTCGAATGAGAGTCTGGATGCTATCATTTCTGTTGATTACGCTATATGATATTGATAGACGATGTTTAGCTTCGTGCAAACATTATATTTTATTGAATTGTATCTATCTGGAGCAGAAATACGAAATATAAAATTTATTTTTGATAGCTTTCTAGCTCTATATATAATTTGTTTTAGTTTCATAAATAGGATCAAGACAAATGCTGGCTAAAGCATAGAACGAATATAAGTTTGAAATAGTAATTAAAGTGAAAAACTAAAAAAGCCAGTTTTCTAACCTTTATCGTCGATAAAGTCCATGAATGACCTCAAGTTCTCGCTTTTTACTATATCACTTCCCATGAAAAATGAGAAAGTATAAAAAAAATTAAATGCTATTTTAGGAAGATGCTGGATTGGACAGTTCATGACAGCAAGTCACGACCATATCCCACCAAAAACATAAATGTAAAAATGGGAGCTAAGTTCAAAATTCGAGAAAAGAATTGAGAACTAAATGGCCGCCAAGTGTTGTAGAGAAACCTGAAATTTATTTATATTAACATTTGACTTGTCTATTTTTAACATGCCACTTTTATTTGGATAATCTACTTATACGATATATTTTCATTTTTATGGGTTATATAGATTTCGAGTTGTGAAGTGGTCAAAAACAGTTCGAAATGGTTCATGTAAATATACACACGGCCGCTGCGTCGCCAGTTTGTTTCTTTGAACTTGGCTGTGACAAGCTGCCGCGTGTCTAATTCTTCAGTTTGTTCTATACCCAGAAATTTCGAAAAAATCACGCGTAGTGTTTTAGGCCTCCCTCTGACCATTAAGATTAAGGACCAACAAATAAATAAGTGTTTTGAATATGCTTGGACGTGGTAAATATTTGTTTGGTATGTTATTTAATTTCCTATCTATAATTACTACTAATAGTAAACACTATGCAAACCCGCCCAATACACAATACTCGTGTAGGGCAAAGATAAACAGTTAAAACGTCCATAAATAACTGGAAACGATTAACAAACCGATGGCTGGTAGAGGGACCGTAATATATTCACTAACTGATCCCAATTTGTCTGACCTAACGCAATATCGGACTGGCCCCCGACTATACGAGTAAGTTGCGTATCTATGTCGCATAAAGCTTTTAAATCCTGGATAGCTTAGTTTTGGGTCGCGGATGGGACTGTAAAATATGGCCAAATTTTTTATCACTGCTTTTAGTTTTTGCTTATTCTTGGAATTATTTTTAATTAGAGGCTGGCTTTGCACGGGTATTATTTTAAATGGCCTTTCTTGTTAAATGGTCTCACTTTAAATAAAACGGTTTTCTACTTTGATACTGCTATCCACAGTACGGTACAGACAGACATTCATTTATTCGCGCCGGGGGACTTCGTTTTATAATAAGTATGAATGATCTTTTGCGAAATAAAAATCATCAACAGGAATTTATATTAGCTATTTAGAGTCTTTAATAGCATATGTGTGTGTATATAATGTCCATTTTAGTTACAAGTAAGTACAAATATTTTAAGGGCTGATTCAATTCATCATTTTGATAAATGTATACCGGAATACGAAAAAAAGTTATCGTTTTCCATAGTAACGATATCAAGTGACTACTTCGATTTGTATGAGAATCAAAATTTTTTTTCGTATTTCGATATACATTTTTTGGGAAAAGTGGTTCAAAATGATGGACTGAACCACCACTAAACAGATTTGTGCCTAATTTAAAAGGAAATTGAATAGAGTAAACTTTTACTATGTACTGTACACATACTACTTACTGTCTCAATCTATCGCAGGTTGACTGGAAGAGATCCCTTAATGGGATGAGTCCACCTTTGTATATTTGCTCTTTCGTATGTCTTTGTTATTTTTTTTAAATAAAGTTATAACAAACAAACAAACTTACTCGACTTCACGTTCGACAAACTCAATGGTATATCTGTGTGGAAAGGATCTGATTTAAATACAGTATAAGCGAAGAACGAATAAGTATTAAGAGTGGAGTCCAAAATTGAATAATTTGTGCGGTTATTTGTAATTCAGGCAAATTGATAAATAAAAGGCAGTTACTTCATTTTACATAGATGAAGTTTTAAAGTTTTCTTTTACACAATACAACAGTTTCTTTAACACAACAACTTCAAATGATAAACTGTTTCAATTGCATATAATAATGAAGTGCACTAACAAAACGATGACACGGTAATAATTTCAATTAAAAGTTTAGATTCGTTTGGGAATAATGCGCGTTCGTCGTTAGAGGCTCGCCTAAGTGCAGTTGCAGTAAGTTTTATCCCATTATTGCGGCTCGCTTCGTGCACTCAGAGCTCCTTAAAACTAGCTTATTATGAACATAATTGGATAATTTAAGACGCACTCAGTGGTTAGCCTTTCTGCCTTCTATACTGCGGCAATACCTAGAATAGGTTTTGTTGAACGAGTATTTTCTCTAAAGAGGGAGCTGGACTCTCGGGTATTCTTACTCATTTTCATTTTTAGTTTTAGAATTTGTGGCGACCTCTACGCCACTACGAGGAACTAGAACTACAACAATAAAGCGTCAACATACTTAACAAGACGCATACGAGATGGCGCCAACAGTACCCTGCATCTCGGTCTCAATATTCTGCAATGGTTTAGATCTCCGACAATGCATCGTCGGAGCCGCGGTTCCCTAGGCGCAACACCATGCCTGGCGGGAAGATCTTTCCTTTGTGGCGGTTGAGCATATCACCTCGTTCCCGCTACAAAATTAAAAACAATCGAAAAGTTACAAAAGAGTTTACTTTTACACTTTTATTGATTACTTGTTTACCGTAGAAAAGTAGGTTAAGTGTCGATATTAGAAGTAAGCAGTTTCATTATGAATACCTAGTAAAAATCTTGCAGTCTTGCAATCTTGCAGTTATAGTCACCAGTATTATAGGTATACTTTTACTTAAGAACTTCTTGAATGTTGTATTTCTATTGTCTTATTATGTGTTATATTAGAGACACACAATAAATCTGTCTTATTTTCTCGCTTACCAACTTATATGAAAAGATTTAATTACAGTCTCGATATTTAATGCGTGCATAAATAAACGTTTACCATTTTTAGCATATTAAAATAGTATCCCAGCCACACGTTTAATTTTCATTAAATGGCTTGTAAACTCTTATTTATTAAATTTTAACTTCAAATGAAGGTTTTATTAAGATTTTAATTAAAAGGAAAATTTATTATGACGTAAATCGTAACGGAGCGAAGAATCATTGTTTTCGTATAATATTATTATAATATTCGTTGGGCAAAATTAGTAAGTTAAACATTGTCTGCGCTAGTAATTTATTTACGTTTTCCCTTGTTATTACCCGGTCCCATATGACGTCGCAAAGTTTGCAGTCCTTTTTGTACCGGGGGCTGCGGCAGAGTGTTTAAAATAACACGATTTAATTGTCATTTGTAACTGAATCCTACTGTTTGGTCAGCATTTTCATAACGAACTTTGAGTATTCATTTTGTTTAATAGTTATTTAGGAATGTAGTGGTCTAGACATCAAACCAACTTCTATAGTAGGTGTTCTATGAAAGCATTGATTAATAAACTGCATCTACTTAAATAATATAAACAAATTGTTAAAATATTAATTGTAAGGTAAAATATTCCGAAATTTAATCAACTGTAACTTTATGCCTCACTTGTTTCTTTTTTAGTTTTTTATATTTCTTTTTGTTTATGGTGCAATAAAGTGTGTTTTTATTGTATTGTATTGTTCTCGACAAATACTCTCCAAGTACTGTTGAATTTTGAGTATTCATTTTGTTTTATAGTTATTTAGGAATATAGTGGTCTAGACATCAAACCAGTTGCTATAGTAGGTGTTCTATGAAAGCCTTGATTAATAAACTGCATCTATTTAAATAATATAAATAAATTGTTAAAATATTTATTGGAAGGTAAAATTTTCCGAAATTTAATCAACTGTAAATATATTATTATTATGTTTTCTTTTTTTGTTTTTTATCTTTCCTTTTGTTTATGGTGCAATAAAGAGTATTTGTATTGTATTGTTTTCGACAAATACTCTTCAAGTACTGTTTCTTGGAAGAGATTGTAATTGCAGCATAAGACCGCATTTATATGTCTATATTATCTGATCTATTTATTATTCTGTAGTATAATGTAACCATAACAAAGATTTTAACTAACTAACAAAGCTGTCATGTGCGTAGCAAGTAGGTACATACGTTTTATTATTAGAAACAAGTTGTATATCGAAGTAAAGCTGGCGTAATTGACGACATACAAGTTGGGAATCTTGAACTTCATTATGAGAAATGACAATAGCATTAGAATCGTTGCTAATCGACAGTGACTGTGGAATTTAATCAAAAGTTGTAACTTTACCTGTCACAACTTCTGCCTCTGAGATGAGACGTCATTAGGGTGATTACGTAATGCTTACAGGCCACCTGTTATCAAGTGCTGATTGCCAGCCATTTCTCATCCGTCTTTGTCAGGAAATTGAGTAGATTGATATCAAGTTTCCATGGTTCCATGCGTTAGTGATAGGGCGAACAATTATTTAAAGGTAGCATGAGAGTATAATAAAAGTCAGTTTGACAGCTATAGCCGGTCGTATCATAAAAAATATATATTGCTTATAAGAAAATATAAACGGGACTAACTTCTCCTCTTTCTCTTTTTCTCAAAGGACTGATCAAGTAGAGAAGTTTCGACAAGAATAATGCTAGCAGACCAAAGCTCTAAGATACGCCCAATCAAGACTGCGACAGTGGGCAAAAGATTGTAAAAAACTGATCGCAATATATAGCCACGACTTTCTGTCATGCATCAGGAAATGGTAATAATAACAAACATGCATACATATTTTTACGCCTGTTTCCCATGGGGGTAGGCAGAGACTATAGATTTCCACTTGCTATGATCCTTACAAACCTCTTTTGCTTCGTCAACACTCATTACTCTTTTCATACATGCTTTCCGGTTATAAGTACTCCTTACTTCACATTTTTCAGAACGTCTGCAATTTGGTCGCAGAACGTTCTTCGAGGTCGACCCGGTTCAGTTTTCACATCCACATCCGCACTATAAATATTTTTAGTTAGTCTTCTTTCATCCATCCTCTCAACATGTCCTAACCACCTTAACATTCCTTTCTCAATTTTTGTCACTATATTCTCTTTCACCCCACACCTTTCACGTATTACATCATTTCTTTTCCGGTCTTTCAAAGTTACACCACACATACTTCTTAAAGCTCGCATTATAACTGCATTTATCCGACTTTCATTCTTCTTCTGCCATACTCAGCTTTCACTACCATACATAAGAGTAGGTATCAACACTCCCTGATGAACAGCAAGACGTGCGTTATCAGACACCTTCCTACTGTTCATAAAATAATGTAATGCTCCATTTACACGATTACCAGCAACCACCCTCCTCTCTATATCGACAGCAGGTAAAAATAAGACAGTAGATATTAAAATGACGCGAAAAGAGTGGTTAGAAGATTATGAAAGTGTAGTTTCAGTAAGTGATTCTGGGTAAAAAACATAGATATATATCTACTCCATAATTATTGGCTATAAGATTCTGTGTTACAGACGTAACTAAAAATATATTAGCAAATTTTTTGCACTTAACTTCACATTGAAAACGACAACTACGAATATGTAGCAATATGCTGTTCAAACATCTTGAACTAGAACTACGAATATCAAATCTCGATTTGGCTTCAGCTCGTCATTAGGACTTTATAGCTTTCGGATTCGGACGCGACTTAGTAAGTCATAAAAGCAGTAGTTTGCTCGTATCTCCGAGGATATTGTATCGTAAAATATTGCTGCGGCTAGGGTGGGTATGACTTGCAAATTATGATACATTGTTAAAGTAAAAACAGAAAGGGTTTTGAAAGTTTGAACAACATAATAATTATTTTAAGGACGTTTAAAATCACGGGTTAGAGTCTTCAGCGTTTCCTTGTGTAGCTTATGGGTAAGTTGTACAAATCAGTGTTTAACAAATAAAAGCTATGAGAGGAGTAAAAAGCTTACAAAGGATTTTGTTTATCCTAAATGCATTTGTTTGCATCAAACACTGTTGTATATTACAATTATTTCCTTAAAACACCGCTTAAAAATGTTTACGCTTTGGCGTAAAGTCAGTGCTGTTTTTGATATGTGCTCTGTGTAATAGTTATATTAAGTAGTGAACCTTTTATTGGCTTTCCGATTTCTTTTCATATGTTTGTTGATTATTGTGTAAGCTGTTGGATCCCCTTGAAAACAAATTAATAAAAATATATAAATAAAATAAATAACTTACAAGGTTTTTTTAAAAGTCAAAGTCTTAAATTACTTATACTACGAGAACATTAGCTTTAAATTAAGTCACTCTTCAGTGTTTAAGCAAAATCTGCATACTAGAAAAAAAAAACGAATAGGACGGACATACCAACCCACTTACCGATTTTATCAGGTATGACTATAGACAAAGGACAAAGGATCAAAGTATGACAGTGCACTTTTTATTTTCCGTCTAATAAAACAGCTAAGCAATAACCGTTAGCCGCTGAATTTCCAGAGATCAACTAGCATGTGCTCGTTACAGTCCTCTGGGGAGGAGCGCTCGTCCGTGATCCTGATCGGTTGCCGTGAGGTTGCGGGTTATTTAATTTGTTTGTGTTTTGGATATGTGCTGAGTTTTTGCAATTTATATTTTAAAGTTGAAGCTTCTCGTGAGCAGATTATAAATGATAACTTGACGTGTAAAGATCACAATCTTTTAAAAAAATTGCAATGTTTTTTTACCATAAAGGACCTGCAATAAACTTTATGTGTTTATACTCTTGTTTTAGAACAGTTGTTGGCCTTCCTAATAAAATAAAATATCTCAGCATATGAAATAAAAGATGTTTGTCTATCATTTGACAGTAAAATTTCCATTTAATGTCTCATGGAATAAAATTATATTTTGTTTTTTTGTTTAAAGCGGCTAAGCCATAAGCGTAAGCCGCTCCATTTCCAGAGATCAACTAGCATGTGCTCGTTACATTCCTCTGGGGAGGAGCGCCCGTCCGTGAACGTGACCGGCTACCAGGTTATTTCATTTTTATTTCGGATAATGTTGAATATATGTTAACATATTTGTAAACCTACAAATGAAGACATATTTGTGGGGCTACAAATATGTCAGACATTCTATATCAATTTGACAAGATTTAATTATACAACGATGAATACGGACTTTTCAAGATGACCAACCATTATTACATTTTACTTGTAAGCAGACCAACGAGTACTTAAATACTATGAAAAAGTAAAGGTTAGTAACACTTGCATCGGATGAAAATGGAGTTCCTTCCGCGTATATTATATGGAAAAACCCGTTTCGACTTCTAGTTCAACAATTTAATTACTTGCTCTCTAGTAGAAATGTATTAAATAAACTTGAGGTATTATATTACACACAAAACACAAAAATTAAGCGAAATATCGAAATAGTTACTATATTCGACGCATCATACCATAACCTTTATCTTAAAGTGTTATAACTTGGTATATCTCGTATTTCTCTACCGGTCCACTAGCGAATTCCGGGCCGGATCCGGGTCAGTGCGGAATCTGGATGACCGGTTACGGGTTGTCGCACGGGAACGCAGGTAATCTGAAACGGGGCCGCCACAATGAGATGGACGCTTTTAACGGAATTAAAACGCTTTCAACATGTTTTATTGATAGTTTTTCATTTATTCACGAAAATTTTAAGCGTTTTATATATAAGTATTTCACATATGTGAATATACTTTTGAATGAGTTTATATATCCAATCTGCCGGTGTCAGATTTAAACATACTACCTATGCAAAAGTTGCGCGACCGAACATCGGCGAAAATACGCCTGCTAAATAAGTAATCAACACACAACGCTGAACTTATGTCGCGTTTATCACGAAGAAATAAATAAGCCTAGCAACTTTGGCACTGTGTATGACGTAGCTTAAAAAGACTGTCATCTTGCAATAACGGTCGGGACCTGGTGAGCTTTCCAAAACATGAAAGAGCTCAAGATAAAGTACCATTTTGTAACATGATAGAAACAAAATGTGTTTTAAATGAACTCAGACGCACTCTAAACTTATTAATCAAAAATAAAAATATACTCGAGTCCTTTCTATGACATAATAAAAAAAGTGCAACAATCTTAATTACTTTCTTTCATGAGGAACCGTTATGCACCTACAAGTTCGTAATTTATGACGACTGTCACTTTCCCTAGTATCCAAAGCTTTTACCTTTCGCGTCAAAGTGTCGATAAATTTACAGCAGTCGTAAATTGTCTTTACGATCTCAGCGGTATAAACGGAACTCCTTTTGAGGGATTTTAAGAGGAAATGAAGGTCCCGCACTAAGAGCCCGCTGTCTATAGCGAGCTTGCCAACGTTTACAATTTAGAGTTGAGACTTTTACTTCGGAAAAAAATATTGCTTTGCACTCGTATACCTACAACGTGTAAGTGAAATATATGCGTAATAAATCGAAACACAGACTATAACAACTAGATAACTATAGTATAAAGAAATTAAATTAAGTCAAAAAATAAAAAAAAATATGCCGGCATTTCCATACAAAAATGTGCAAGGCAAGTTTGTATTGGATATTGAATTCTTTTTTTCTTTGCACGTTGTTTTTCTTTTTCATTAACACTAATAGTGAATTGTTAGCAGCTCCTCAGAAATTTTGGTTTAATTAGTTAATTAAACCAAAATTTTGGTTTAATTAGTTAATTAAAAAAAACAGTTTGGTTTAATTAGTAATTATAATAAAACTCCAATGTTTAAAAACTAACATCGTTGGATTTAAAAGTATAGCTAGGTATTATTAGCAATAAACTTAAGAAAAATAATACGAGTAAAAATATACCTTACTTAAAATACTCACTTAAAGTCCTCTCAAACATAAGATTTTGAGCTAAAGAGTTACTTTAAACACGCTTCTGGTTAACATCGTTAGCATAATGACACCTTTTAGCATAATAATCTCATTAGAGGACGCTACCTGTGATGTACTCGTAATATTTGTAACGTTCGCTTTTTATATTTTTATGTTTTGTTATCGTGATCAACTTGATATTTATGTAAAAGACTGGTTTGTCCTGGTGTTATTATAAAAAACTCTCACCATTTCACCTGAAAATTTTACACGTTATCAATGGATTTCTTTCGTTTTTGTTCTCATGATAACAAAAGTTATTGATGAATATTATTAGCTGTCGCACAAAACAGTCGTACACTGTTTTAGGCGACATCATCATCGTATTTTTAGCCGCTAGAGATTAAGGGCCGTAACAGACGCGGCGCAAGTTGCGCCGCGTAACAGCTAGTGATGGGCGATGCATAAATACTCAATCAACCCATTTGAGTATTTACTCAGTAGATTGAGTAAATACCCGATAAATATCCTTATTTATCCATTTGGTGAGTAGATTGATTTATATGAGTTGCGACTCATATTTATATTCATTATTTTATGTTTTCATGACAATTTTGAAACTTAAATCTAATATACACTTGCAATTCTTGTCGGAAAGTATGTGCGTACGCCATAATATGCTTAAAATGTTGGTAAACGTTATATGCGACGCTAAATTATATGAAAATACCATACTAATCATACACTGAAAGTAGACTTCTTTGACTAATTATCATTTTTTGGTGGGAGGTGTGCATAGACGTCATTTTACGTAAAAATAAGTAAACAGACATCAAATGCGATGTCAATACGCTCTATTTACTCTATGTATTAAATCTAGTGAGTAAATACTCAAATGGGTAGATTGAGTACTATCCACTGCCCATCTCTAGCTGTTACGCGACGCAACTTGCGCCCCGTCTGTTGCGGCACGGCTAGCGGGCCGGTACAAAAAAAATAAAGGCATCCATAGAAATAAAATTAGTCTTTTTAAACTCGTTATTTTTTTATTGTATTTCAAAATTACCACATGATTAACGCATACAATCTTGAACCTATTCCGTTTCAGATATAAAATGTTATCACTAATACTACTTAATTTATTGTAACTGAATCCATTCATCAATTTCTAACAACGCAATGTATTTCAGTCTACGTTACGCAGTCCGCTGATCTGTGAATGACATCAATTAGAGATTAATTAAATAAATTCTCCTTGGCAACATCCCGTGTGTAGGGAGTGGTAATAAATGGTTATTGGGATTTGTGTTTGGCAGCGGGAATCGAAGCCGTGTTTTGCTCTCTACATGCGCGTTACTAAGCTATTACTCTGTACATACATAATTTGTATAAACTACCTTGCTTGCAATTTTAAAACTAAAGAATCGCTTAATTACCTGGTCGCCGTGGGTTCAAATACGGCCCGCGTAGTTTTTTTAAGATATATTTTACTTATTGATTAATGATAACAAAAAATGTTTATAAAAAAAGAAAGCATGCATAAAAAGACTTGTGGAGCGAACGATGTTTGTAAGGATTAAATATAGGTATATTGATTACAATAAGGACAAGACAAAGCAAAAGAGGTATATATGCTGCCAGGAACCTTTTCCAGTCAAATTCATAATGAACCCAAATGGGATTCAACTCTCTGCTCTAGAAATGCTGACGCATTGAAGAAAGCTGTGAGAGTAAGTATGTTGTTTGTATGTATGCAAAATTGTATACCTACTCGTAGTGCTAGCGTTCAAAACGTTTGCGCAGTTATATGTATACTTCATAGAAATTACTGTCAAAAATCTCTACATGTTTTATATTTGGAACTAAGATTTGAGCCTGAAGCGAGTAAGCAGCGTCTCGTAATTAGGCTCTTTAATTACCTATGTACCACCACCGCTAATGAGATATAATTTGTTGCAGGTATTACACATCTTGCCAGACGAGACGTGATTTTGCCGTTGGAAACTCTGTGAAGTAAGTTTAAATTTAAGCTGTCGCCTGTTTCTAAAATGTTTCTGTATTACTACTAATAGGTTATATTACTAACCTTGATAATGTCAACGCATTTATAATTATAATTTAAAAGGTTTTCCTCACTTAGCATTAATAATTATTTTAAATTTATCGCTTAAATACGAACTCTTGAAAAGTAGGCATCTGCTTTTGCCCAAAAGATTGTCATGAATTGGCTGAAAGTGCTGAAAGTAATTGGCGTTTTTAACTAAACTTTGTGAGTATAGCCGTAAGTACTTATTTCAAGTAACTTTTAAATACTTAGCTGCTTTTTTGATTTCTTCCCATAGGCTGAGTGCCAAATCAGCTTTTAAGAATACTGTTTACACAATAGAATTAAAGAATTAATTACTAAAACTATTTGATTAGGTTCATAAACTAACTAAATTTAAAAAGCGACAATTACATTTAAGTGTCTGTTATTTTTATTTTGATATAAACACCGGTAGTAATTTTAAACGTTTTACAAATCAGCTGACTGCGGTTAATTACATATTGCAATACACTGAACATGCCGGTATGAAACAACTTTAAGCTTCAACCGTCTAACTTTAAGTGGTTGGCGAAAATCGCGAGAATGGCAAAACATTGTACCACGCCGCCATCCATACTGTACCTCATAGATGAAAATGAAAGGAAAGATATACAGGCGTGGTGTTCTTATGTAAACTAAAGTGAAAAAGCCTCTAAAAGATAAGTTTCCAAATTGATTTTAAATATGACAAAAAACTTATTATCATAAACAACAAAGATTTGTTCGGAGCAATTTGATTTGTTTATTGACTTATGTGAACTAATCAATTATACCGCGATTATGGATATAGATAGTATGTAATGTTCTGTGATATAGGTGTATAAAATATTCACATTAATTTAATGTAGGAGTAAGTTTTTAAAGATAAGAATACACTTTGAGTTTACACATTTTTTGTTAGTATTGTCA
This sequence comes from Acrobasis suavella, assembly GCA_943193695.1. Classification (NCBI taxonomy): domain Eukaryota; kingdom Metazoa; phylum Arthropoda; class Insecta; order Lepidoptera; family Pyralidae; genus Acrobasis; species Acrobasis suavella. Next base: position 9,376,092 of record OW971939.1, read on the forward strand.
TAAAATTTTGTTTGCTTTTAATGATTCTTTCTCATGTTTAAATCTCATATTCTTCCCTGTTTTCATCTAAGACCCCCAACTCATTCAAACATTGGCTGAAGTCAGTAGACCATGGCGCGTCATGCTTGGTGACCGTCTGCACTTAAATGAGATTATATCGCGTGCATGCTAACCAAAAAAAAATTACAGTTCATGTTTAAAAAGGGCAAGTATAACAGGGGAATGGAGTTTGACTGCTAGACAGACAGAAATGACCATGCACAAATAGTCGACCAAAAATAGAAAAACTACCGTAAGCAGGTAGTTTTTTATTTTTGTTTGTGTTTTAATAGAAAAATATATGTTTAATGAAATCAAAAACAACCACAATTCAAAATGGGAAGAACTATGATTGAATTTTAAAAAACATTTACACAGTTCACGGAACTCATTAGGCAAATTAGCTTAAAACAGTAAATCTAACCAAGTGCATCTCAGCATCTATAAAACATAGGCTGAGCAGGCGGCGTAACTTGAAAAAATATGTATTCAAAGAGTTGTTTAAAAATTAATTTAAAAGCCGTTCAGACGAAAATAGTAAAGCAAAGAGGAGTTGAAAAAGTATTTTGAGCACGTTCATCCCCGCAAGCTGTTCCCTAACTCGCCGGACACTTTTATTAATTCCGAAAAATAGGAATCAATGGCTCATGCCCGAAAGGTGGTAAGGTATCATGTCACTTTTAATTAAAAAGACCACGACAAAATAAGACCATGTTAGTTTCGATAAAACTGCAGCATAGCTAATAAATAAATAAATAAGGTTTCTATTACCGAATTCAAAAAAGGGGGCTATCGATTCAAATGTATATTATGTTTTATTTTATGTATGATCTCCGAATGCTCGAAGGCGCCTTGAACATTTTGGGAGATTATTTTTGTTTGAATAGAAATTTTATCAAAATCGGCAGTGTGCTCTATCTATGTAGTAGAATATTTCATCAAACCTTGTGTCGAAAAATTTCGCTAGACTTACTGATAGAACCTCTTGATAGCAAAAAGATTTAAAACCACATATGAAATTAAATTAAGGTCTTGTCCAACCTGCGGCCAAGTTTCCCACTTAATTAGACGACGAGATCGGATTACTGTGCAGACGAACTCTTCATTAGCCTAATTAAATAAGATAGCATTATTAACGTAGCTTTTAAATAGTAACTTAACAAATACAGTGCCGCTCGGATTCGTCAACGAGCCACCCAATTTGTATCTAATTCAATTTCGTACAATTTCGAGCTAAAATTTTAAATTAATTAAGTAATGTTGTGTTCTCTCGAATTTTAACTCTAATAGACCTTTTTGGGATGTTAAAATACTTTAGCTTTAAAATACTTTAACTTTAGCTTTTATATCAAAATCTGTCTTTTTGCTCAAATGTAAGCATCATTCGATATTTTTTTTTGGTAAAAGATACATTATATATGAGCTTAACCGTTAAAATTGCTAAATTGTGGTGGATATTTTAAATCATGAAATTGTTATGGTACTTGTTATTATGAATAATGTGAAGCAAATTGGATGTCAGACGATTATTATATATGAACTTACATTGAATAACAGATGCTCGTTAATTAAAATTTAATGAATCGTCATTATTCACACCGTCGGAGTGCGTTTTATCACCCTCGCCCATTTGTCCGCGCGTACGAATTTATAGTGGACTGGTGTACCTTGTCGGTCGGCATCAAATAGATGAGTCCGCTCGGTTTGATACATGTGAATGGGATCGGAAAATACCCGGCAACAAATAAAACGAAACTACCCGACTACATTGCGACTGCTGTACGGTAGGGTTGACAATTCCTAGTTTTTTGTAATAAAATTGAAACTAACTCAATGAATGGGAGGAAATCTGTTTATCAAACAGAAACGCTCTACCTTAATCCGCTTAGATAATGAGAGTATTTTTTTACTTCCAACTAATAGGTAAAAACACAAAAAAGTTGCAATCCAATTTTAAATAATGAAAAAACTTATTTGGACTTTTTTATTTGTAAATTGAATATCAGACGTACCTATATTAACTAACATTTTAACACAGGATCTTTAGCAAAAACTTTAACTGGGTCAGAATTAATGCTGTTGCCCGCCCATTTGTCTACAAATATGGTGTATTTTTACTTGTATTCATACTAATGAAAACAAAATAAGGTACCTATTTAATTTAGGACTAACTTCCCTACATTGCGACTACTGTGCGTAAGGGTTGGCAGTACCCAGTTTTAAGTACTTTTAAGTAGTACAATGAAATGCGATTTGCGATAAGTCACGTACATTGTTTCTTAATTTGATTTGACGGCGGAAAAAATACGGGACATGCTCCATTAATCCGATTGCGTTTATAGCAAAGAGTAAAAGTATTACGTAGCTGTTGATTATCATGCTTTCCAAAGTCAGTTTATATCGTTTTTATTCCTTCTAAATACATACACACACGTTCCATCATCATCCGAGCGTATTCCCGGTTGCATCCTCAGCAGTAACGCTTCAGAGCCCGGAGTCCGCTACTTAACCAAGTTGATTTGACGAGGTTACTAGTTTTTTACACAGTTTATAGATATACGGAATCATCTTTATTTTCAGATAATTAGATGATTCAAGCCTGCAAAACATGCAAATCCTAACCACACTGGAAACAACTTTTTATAAAGTATGCTTCCCAGTGCGATTCGAACCCACAACCTCCGGATCACAAAGCAAACGCCTTGACCACTGGACAACGGAGGCAGTCAACATTACATACACGTTGTTAAGTCATAATATAGTATGTTAGTATCAGTGTTATGTTTGGTTTTGAAGTCTTCCATGTTAGTCTAGGAGCAAAAACTTGCTCCTAATACTTTTAAAATATCATCATTATATTTTTTTCATCTCATCTGCTCGATAAACGATCTTTTCATCCCAAAACAGTTGGAGCTAAAGTTACTGCTTATTATCTCGGGATTAAAATGTGAAAAAGAAATCTCCAGGGATTAACACCTATTCGAAAACGAACACTAGTGTAATCTATGTAGAATCAAAACAAATTTATAATAGAATTTTCTTTTAAAATAAAAAAAAAATGGCACAGACGACGTGATTTTTTAAATTTCGAACACATGTAGTCGTCAACATGTGAATGTAGGTTACCATTTTTATGTTATTCGATTCGGAAAAAGAAATTAGTATAATAATAAAAAAACCCGAAATTTTTCTTTTTGATTCAAGTAATTACATAAGTTTTAGGTTATAAATTTGACTTGTGTAAATGTAAATATTAATTATTTGAGGGAAGATATGAAGAACCACGCAAATGAGTGAACATTTTATCGTAACTTGGTGGTCTTCGAAAAATTATTTCTTAGTAGGTATTTATTGTATGAAAACGACACTAAACAAAGGTTAGTATTGCATTGTTGGTTGAGGTCTGATTATGTATTGTGGGTGTTCTACTTTTCTTTATATTCTGTTTTGTATTTGCTAGTTTTTTTCATAGATGGAGATGAAAAGTAAAGTGTGCTACTCGGGTACGGTAATATTTTTATCTCGGGCGATATAAATGAAACCCTCGCTTCCTTCAGGATTCCACCGTAGAATAAGTCGCTACGATCGTGATTCAACTGTGGAATCCTTCTTTTCGCTCTGGATTCAAAGTAGCGCCCTTGCCTTCTAAATATTACCTTACCCACACAAGCACAATCTACTATTTCATTCACATGTATGTTTTTGCTGACGTTGTGGTGTGATTGTCATGTTGGTACCACGGTCGGTGCAATCCGATTGAAACGTCAGCAAATAAATAAAGAAAATGTACGTTTCGCGTTAATTCCCATGTACAAAAAAATTCAAGATGCTACTCTTCCCAAAAAGATCGTACAATACACTACAACAGATTCAAAAATTAAAATACACCATGTGACAAACTTCGTAGATTCGTACGATTGCAAAAAAAAACGTAGAAGTTCAATTTTCAAATCCCGACTCTTTATTGCCTACGCACAATACAAGCAACGGTGCATGGTCCAATGGTACTTTTAATTGCCTAAGCTTTGGAAAAGCTCCCCTTTTTAAGTTTACAAAGGCAAACGGCCTGCAAAAACGCATGTTTTCGTCGTTCAGACTGTCCTTTTAAAATCTAACCTGATTTTTAACTCTGTGTACAGTGTACAAATGTACTTATTTCTGGTGGGTGTGTGAGAAAATAAGTAAGGTATAGCATCACCTTCGGGCTTTCAGACCATTTTAGTAGCTATGTATTTAATTTACAGATAAAATGTCCAAAATCGTTGACTGAACTGCAAGTTATTAGCGTTTTTATTTAAACTGTACTCATTAAAGGAGTCAGGAACTAGCAGCTTTCTTTTTCTTTGCTCCTAAAAATTTGCATGCCTTAACTTAACTTAGTTAAAACTTAACTAGGTAGGTTTTTAAAAGTCACAAAGATGTGCGTAAACATTATATTAAATTTTATCCCATTACTATTTAATTACTCTCAATTAAGGAACAAAAGGTTATTAAACGAATAGTTTATTTGCTTCCAATTTACATATTCCAAACGCAATTATGATTTGGCAATACCAACATTCGCACTAAACATATTTTAGGATTTCAAATGCTACTGAATACGCCATACATTCCAAACTAAGCAATGTAATCACTATTTTAATGGCTTTAATAAGGACCGCCGGACGGGCGTAGCCAAGGGCGTGAGAGTAAGAGCACGAATGGCTCCTGGGGTGGAGTAGTGTTGGAGTACAGTAGCATGTTCGACTCACCTTAACCCTAAGTAAGGACTTCGCGCACCCTAAGATTTCATTTTTAGAAGTTTTATTATATGTTCCTTTTTTCGCGGTTGGAGATTACCTACCCAGGGACCACTTTCTAAACAGTAGTGGTCTTACAATTGACACTCTAGTTTTATTTCTATTCTGCATTACATCATGGCTAAAATTTCTCTAAAAGTGCCGCATTGAAAGCGCCTATGATAGATATAAATAAATTAAGGAGTAACAAGCTAAGGTATTATGAGATACGCAGTCTTCCCCTGCTAGGAAATATCTCTAGCTACGTCAACAACCACCGTACATAATAGCACGAGTCTGAAAGACCTTTAGTTTTGGAAGGTTTAATATACCGGGGCGTTATTCAAGGTATTGTCCGTATGTAAATTTATTTGAGGCACAAAGCGTTGTTTCTCCTGTAATTTCGTGGGTGTTTGATTAGAACACAAGGAACTTATACATACATACTAATACAGAAGTATTTTCGATTTGTCACTATGAAATAGATTTTGAAATATTTAAGGTTGTGTTTCGAATCCATTTGTAATCACCATCCATTTTAAAATTACACTTAAAGATAAACAAGTAATTATTTAAGAAAAGATTTAAGAAAAAAGCTTATATCTATAACAATGACTTGAAAAGATTAAAGTGCTTCTCAAGACGAATCAATCGAGCCCAAACTCGGTGGGGTTACGTTGTTTTATTACAGAGATGCCATGACCACCTTCCAGGTAATATCATTAGATCAGCTCCATGTCATCATAATATTGCATTGCGCGATATAAGTATGCGTGCAAAATTTCAGCTCAATCGGAAACCGGATGTGGGTCACGTTAACTTTGCAAGATTTGATTACAGACAGACAGACAGACAGACAACGGGACAGGTGAAACGTAATAAAAGCTTGTAAAAATAAACAACTTTTACGTAATTACAAAAAAAAATCTATTAAATATGTGCAAACTTCAGGCAGGAAATTCACGTTATTTTTGATAAATTATTCCTCACATAGTTTACTTATAAGTCTTATAACTGGTAGAAATGCGTCGAAAGTATCCAGTTTCTGATTCTTTATAAACTTTAGGCCTTGGTCGCCGCAAGTTGGTAAGTTCAGAACAAACTTTGACTGGTTTTCCGCACGAAACAAGAATATTCTCGGCACGAGTGTCGGGCTCGAACTTCAGTATATTGATAAAACATCCGCATTGATTTTATAAATACTCAATCTTATGCTTCAGTGCTTTCTTTTTTTTTAAAGATTTTCGACCACTATAGACATTCTTTCTATTAAAACTGTAGAACAAAAGAGTAACCAGGATGTTACACTATTCTCTTTCTCGTAGATTACAATCAAGTAATCAGTCAGGTACTTCGAACTAGTAAATTCTAAACAATAGCTTATCAGCAGAAATCAGTAACAGGTCGTGACGAAGACTTTAATAATAATATTCTCTATCTTCTTGAATAAGTATAATAATTGTGTTAAGTAAGGTAAATATCCTCAACGTGTTGAATATTAAACCTAATAACCTAAATACACAGTCAGATGGTTAAATGCGCGCATATCAAATAATCTTTATGACCACGCTGATTGGCTATCAAGGGACTACATATATTTAATTATGACTCTCGGGAGTACTTGACTGCCCCTCTACACTAGAAGCACGGATAGGAACCAGTTAGTCTAGTCATAACGACCAAGTTATTTAGATATAAAACCAGGATTCTTGTCGTAGAAAACAAGTCTGGAAATAAAAAGCATTTTTTTTTAATGTCATAGGGCGGCATTTGAATGATTCTAGTAATTTTAGTTGAAAACGGAATTAAAATATCGAGTGGTGTGTATATACAATACTATTTTTGTCCATTGCTTAAAATAATTTTGTTAAAATAAAACAATATTCATTGTTTATTTATTATATATTATTGTTTAGTACCTACTATTTATCCGACATTAAGATAGTAAGTATAATGTCATTTCATGCCATTTGCTTATACTCAACTTATATTTAAAAAATTTAACACAATCTTATAAATAGTTTTGTATCTGTAGAGACTTCTTGTTGCCTGGACATATAGTAAATTCCTGTTCATTCCCATAAAATAAAATCCAACAAAGGCTCCGTGATCCTACCTCCCAATTTGCTAGCGTGATAGAACATGTTTACAACGCCTACACATGCAATTAATTGTGAATATACGAGAGCATGTATGTCACCAATGCCCTGCGTCATACATGCAGAACGACTGCAGAATAAATATTATATTTTGTGATAACAGCTTACTCTAAAGAATGTTACTTTCCGCTGCACGTTGACTTGGAGGAAAGGAAGAGAAATTACGAAAGAGTTCAGAATATTGATTATGTCTGTCATGCTACTGACCTTATTATTTTATATAAAAAAGGACCAAATTATTTTAGTTACATAATAATGCATTTTTATGCGGGTGGCAGAAAGTCGCACAAAAATGGCCCAGCAGTGGGACCCAGTACGTACAGCCTAGTAAAAAAGAAATAGAAATGCTTTGTTCCAACATTCGGAATCCTCGTTCATTCCTATGAAATAAAATTTAGCGCTGTAGAGTATGGATGCCTTTGTACATACATATTCAATTAAATTGTGCATCCACACAAAGGCTTGCATGTTTATAATAAGTGCTATATAGTGACTGCTGCGTCACATTCAGGTGTTGCAGTTAGCCATTGAGGTTATTATAAACTAGACATAACGTTAGGTTACCTACGCGTTTTGTGCAGAAAAGCAAGAATATAATCGTAATTTGGAAAGAAGATTACATTACCAACTGCCTATTTTTGTTATAATGACCAAGTCTCGGTAAAACATATGACGGAAAAATATTGTACCTACAAATATTTAAGTATTATTTTTACTGTTCTCCGAAGGATTCAATAATTTGATATTATAAACTAATTTTATTGAATTCACGTGATAGAAAGTTACTGAAAGTAAATATTTTTGTTTACTCGACTTTTCCAAACAGTTGGGTTGAACTGTACAATTATTATAGTCTATGATTTAAATGTAATTGAAAACGACGACTAAAATCTTTTCGCCAAGAGTTTTATAATTCGTCTGAGACTAGCGGCTATTGCTTGAATTATTGCAAACTGTATGGCGACAGACATTAAACAGTGCAGTCAACATACCTAATAGGTTCTTGACAATATCCTTATTTGAAAAAAAAAACATATCGACTTTCGTGTGCTTTAGTTAGTTAGACTTTTGAACGAGAAAGGATTTTTTAAATTGCTCTAATGGAAAAAGTTGTTGGTAAATGTGTCGTCCATACGTTTCAACACCGTATAACTCAATGTCACCTATGCTGTGACTTGATTTGTCCGGACTACAGTATATTACGCTGTGGTCGGAATTAAACCAGAGGGTTTGGCATGTTAATCGAAAATGTTCCTGTTGATTTTAGCCGCGTGTGAAACTCGGAAAGTTATTAGCTAACTTTATGTTATGTCTGCTGAATGTTGGTAACATGTGTATCTTTATTAGAGCTTCCTAGCTGTTTATAATATGCCGAAAGTAAGCCATATAGAGACACTTTTTCTAAAGGGAAGTTACACTGATTGACTAGCCCGAGCCTAGGTACTAACTCAACGATACTATATTTTATAACAAATACATACTATACAGATAAACACCGAACACCCAGGTCAATTTGAAGAAAGTCATTTTCCAACATGCCCTGACCGGGGATCGAATCCGGGACGTCTGGGTGGCGGACTATCATGGTTACCACTACGCCACGAAAGTCGTCGATGACACTGTCATATGACAGTTGGCTTCTCAACTGTCATAGTTTTCAAATAAGTATCTCTATTTTTATTATTCTATGCCTTATTTTACCACATCGGCATTTGTCATCTGTTATAATAATGAATATTAGGAATGGCAAGCGAAGCTCTTGATACCTACCTATCCAGGTAGGGAAGTGGTCAGACGACCTGGCCAAGGTCGCTGGAAAGCGCTGGATGCAGGCCACTCTTGAACGGTCATTTTCAAAATCCTTGGGAGAGGCATATGTCCAGCAGTGGACGTTATGCGGCTGAAATGATTATGGTGATGAACGCGCGTTTAATACTCTTAGTTTAATAGACATCTAAAGACTACAATCCTATTATATACTAAATGCGAAAGTTTATAAATAACTTGTTACCTTAAGTAATACATTGGACACTTTTTATCGTTCCATGTTCAAAAAATGTTCCAGTGGAATTGACAAATTACCTTTGACTTCGCAGGCAACGCTGCGGGTAACAGCGAGTGAAAACATAAAGCCAGTTTGGCCTTATGCCTAGTTGAAAACGTAGATAGATAGATAAAGATAGTTTGTTAGTTTCACAAACATGGCCAAATAACTGAGAACTCTCAATTAACTGAGAAACAATAGCTGACATGTTCCAACTTTTACATATATTATTTTCTCCGAAAGAAATACAGAAGTTTACCTACTTAAAATCTTTATGAAGGAATAACAGAGATACTATAAAACTTAAATACCCCCGAAGGCTTAGTCACAGAACATATAATAATAAAACCAACGGGCATTCAATTAAAGCAATATTGTATCGGCAGCGGCATAGGGCCGGCAATAACATCCTCGTTCAACGGCATTATTGTTGGTTATTAGGTCCGGCCAGTTTATCGCCGCTCGACACACTGAATCCTAAACAGGAGGATTGGCAGAGACTAATAGCGGCTATCCAGGAATAATATAGAATATACTTTATTGGAACGAAGTTCCTTACGGCGGGCTTGGAGGAGATAGGGATTTTGCTGCGCGACCGAACTGAAAAAATGTGATAGTAAAACCGTAAGGATGACCTCGTTAAATGAGACGTGCGCAGGCGCGACAGTCGTATACACATTGTGTCGATTCTACATTAGCCGAAGGAACTTCGTTCCTACCTGGTGTCCCACGACACCACATTCTTTTTTACTTTTTTAGGATTCCGTACAAAAAACGAAACCCTTAAGGATCACTCGTGCGTCTGTCTGTCCCTCCGTCTGTCACAGCCAATTCGCTCCGAATCTACTTGACTAATAAGCAAAACTTTTTTTTTATTTAGTCACTATAGGAAGTAAACGTCAATTAAAAAATAAAGTTAACCATGGGTACCTAGTATTTGCCTTACATAATATGTCAATCATTTTTCTATTTTTCTTTGTATATTTTTGTACTTTATTTATTAAATACAATCGTAGAAAAATTATTGTATGCAACGTTGTATAAGTACGCCAAAAATGTTCGACGGCGTCGTTTACGATACTCGCCAAGGCTCACATCTTACCCTGCGCCACTCGCATTTTTTGACACTTCTTATGTAACTGTTGCATAAAATACTAGGTATTACATTATAATGTATATGCTATGGACCGAGTGGTAAATTGGGACATTTTCCATAATGAATGAACTTTTATCAGATTGCCTAGACATCATGATTATAATATTGTCATGTGATTTTTGGGCAATCTAATAATACACAGGTACAATTCATGTGGGGATCGACCAAAGGGACAAAGGCGATCAATTTAGCTACGCCGAATCATGTACAGGTCATGTAGATAGGTTATGGTGCGGCACCATAACCTATACTACATGACCTGGGTGGTCCACATAATGATTCAAGAAGAACAATATTGGCGGCTAGGGGGTGGCAGAGACCAATAGCATCTATCTATCTAGGGTTAAGGGAATAAAACTGAACTCTCATTTGCGCATACCTAATTGCTAATTATCCCAAAGTGATTCAGAAAGGTTTATTATTGCACCTATTTGTCGTTTACGTCTGATACTATTTATCCTGATAAAATACCTACTTAGTTATTGGTAGCAAGGCAGTACTTGCTACCTCTCTCACTTTACCTATACTGGCTCGACCAATTTAACTTATGTTGGAATTTAATAAACTTCAATGAAGTTTCGTATCGTCTTATGTTATCGTTGAAAATCATAGGTACGAGTATAACAAACGCTGAATTTTTATTTTTCTATCGTTCGTCATCCCTAACTTTTGACTAACTGTAGGTACCACAAAGACGCACATTATGGCGTAAATAAAAGTAATGGTAACGTTATTATGAATGTAATTACAGTTAAAGTCATTAATGTCATTATACAAATTGAATTAATTATAAATGCAAGTCTAGATGCATATGGGCCAAAAAAGTAAAAGGCTCTCGGTAAAATATAGAAAAATCTTAAAAAAAATTTTATTTTGGTATCACAATAGCTCGGACAACCAAAAATGTACTTAGACGCAAAAAACAATAAACTCAAGCAATAAAATCTTTTTGAGTATACATTATTATATTATTTTGAGTTTAAGAGAAAATTCAAGATATAGGTAGAGAGCCTGGTTGGGTAACTCGGTACCTACCTGACTGTAGGTATTCTAAAATCGCAGATCGCTTTTTTTGTTGTCAGGTCCTACTTTTTTACTACAGGCTTTTTTTATTGTAAAACCTATCGAACACCATCCTGACCAACTATCCGCAAGTTATGAAACACGTGTCGATAATTGATTCCTATGATAACGATAACACGCAGCATCCGGACACGTTCCGGACAACTTTTGTACGTGCCCCGAATTCCTGGCCCGATCCGTTTCAATTACCCTTGCGATCAATAGCCAAATTCGGTAAGTTGCTGATCGGCCGAGTGCACTCCCTTTGTTCCTTTCTTTATTTGCCTAGTTCAGCTTAGATGGTCCAGCATTACTTGCTATTTCTAATGTTAAGCAACCCTGTATTTGATCCGCACTTGGATCAATTACCACAACTGGCATAAAATGTCTTGAGATCCGCCTTGCCTAAAAAGTAAATCTGTGAAAAAGGACGCCTTTTTTATTATAAATTTACTTTACGACTGACACATTTTAGCCAGCATTATTGATTCGGGTAAGTAATTAATTTAATCAAAGAATAACCAATTTTCATTTCAAGGCAAGGACTAATTGCATTCTAAATATGCATACTCACCGCCGTTTATTTGACTTTTATTTTGTAAGTACAAAAGAAAGAAATAAACATTCCGTTAAAATTTGCAGTATTTAAAGTACATAATCAGGACATAATTCGATTCAGTACCAATATAATCTCCGATCCGTCGCCTCACGCCTTTGAAGACTCAAAATATAACCAATAGGTAGAAGTTACTATCAGTAGATCCAAAAGGAATAAACTATGTTTTCCATCACGGCAATAATTGTCATGGATGGGGGCGCACCTCGTAACTGTTGTTATATTTATTAAGTGATTTTTTGTCTGTACGTAACGTCTTATAAAAACAGAAAAAATTCTGGTAAATCTATTTCTTATCTTATTGAAAAGACCGCTTTTACAAATTTGCATAAGAATGGGAAACCGCTAAGATAATTTCTTAATTTCGTCCATAAAAAAGTATAATTACATGAACTCACATTGTTGTTTTATTCATTGTATTTAACTTTTTCAGTGGTTCGTTAGCGTGTTATTTAAAGTCACCGAGTTCCGTAAATACCACCGAGTAAAAGTAATGCCTTAGTTACTCCTTACAATATCATCTATGCGCTGCCAGTAAAAGTCATGTCAAAATCTTTAAATTGAAAAGCGTGTATGGTCAGCAATGACTACCTATAGACATCAGTTAAAAAGAAATAAGAGTTAAGTAAAAACAAAACTAATAAAAAGAAATATACCTCAAAATTACATTACAGTCAAAAAGCAACGCTTTCTATCAAACAAACAAACGAACTCTTAATTTCGAAAACTAAACAAAACTAAAAAACGCCGGACAGCTAAATCAGTTAAATACGTCACTAGTTAACAAGTTAAGTAACAAAGCGAATATTGATTGCAGTGTTATCTATTTCAATTTCTGTGCCCCCAGTGCATAGCCGGCTTTCGGAGGCCGCTGAGTGCGCGCTCGGTTCCGCCCGTGATTTCCTTAATTGGTAAATCTTAGCCACAAAGGAATTGACAGAAGGATACCCTATGAGCGGCGAGCGATGGCTTTGTCAGCTGTGTGTAAAAGATCCATACAAAAAACCAATACCCAGAAAATTCAAGTGCGCTGAGCCGCCGCAACGACAGCCGGGCCGGTCGGGTCGTGTGTGGGTTCAGGCCAGTGCAGGCGATGCGATTAGCAACCCCTTTTAATTATATTTAGATAGAAATCCTTCTGTACTATGGAAATGTCAGATAGCTCAATTAACGGTGACACGGGAATAAACTATTCAAATTAGCTTAGAGATTTAAAACATGCAACGTATTCTTGGTAAGCTCTTGTTAATTCAAAGATTACACCATTTTACGTGACTTTAACATCAATTCAATAATGATTTCTGCACAAAGATAACTGTATTTTTTTCGGCCTCCAAAAGACAGTTCAGACCCAGAGTGCGTTGTTGAACTCATGTTTTTCATAAAGAGTCACATTCGCACTTTCTTTAATTTGTATCTTAGCTGACGCGGCTCTTTGCAATTAAGGATTCTATGCAATCGGGATGGGTAGGACGCATTGTACCTTGTCGATGAATCATAGATATTAATTAATTTTTGGGACGCCTCACAACACCTTCTGTATGAAAAAATCATGTTGGTATTTGATAAGATTTTACTTGTAAAAATTACACTCTTTAGGTTTTACTCATCTCGTGGGCGTTAAATTATATAAACGCTTCGAGAGTAAAAAGCTTCAGAAATGTTACAAAATTTGTTAGAATTAAATCTTGCCAGTTTTATTCATCACCATATTTACCATACCTATACTCTAAGTATGTAACAGATATGCGATACAACAAAATGCAATGACACCAACCAGTTTTGTCTATCCACGAACGGCTAGCTTTAGCGAAGCTTTTCAGAACTATTCAGTGCTCAACCAGGGCCTGTACCTTTTATTGAGATCCGTGAATGCACCGCACAAGAGCACTGCTGGTCAAATGAAATCCGAAAAGATTTTCCAATTTCCATTTCTGCCGAGTTTGATGACCCGTTTATTGTGACCGCGTTCAATCTAAAGGACTTTGGATTAAATACGTTCCTATTCTATTGAAGAATTAAATTCTTTCATGCCACAAAGAATTTGGGATTCGATCGTGTATCAATCAATTGTAAATAAGTATAAAATTCTACAAGAAGGTATGATGATGTACGTAGGTACTTATATTCTTATTTATTGCTACTATACGAGTATCTACTTTTTCTTCACGTCTAGTTAGAGATAAATAAATATCCCTGACGGGGCAGTCAATGCCCAAGGCTGAAAGTTACAAAATCCACGTTTACGGAATTGGTAGGGTGTGAAGATGGAATAAGGGAATCAAAACAGTGATGAATTGCTCGCCGTATCTTCTATTGATATGATTTATATTATCGCCCAAATAAATATTACCTAAATTCAGTTGGCTGAGAGATTTCGTCTCCGACTAACGACTGTCGCTTTACTATCGAAAACTTTATGGCGGCCGTCGCGGCGACTTTATATTGCCATTTCATTCTAGAATGCGCTTCGATTGAGTCGTTTAGGTGTATGCGTGTTTTTTTCTGATTAATATAGTTAATAATTGTTAAAAATTGTATAAATAAAAGAGCCCCAATTTGTAATGAGCGAACAGACTATACAACTTGCAAGGGACATACCCGTTATAAATAACCACGAACCACGGGCTATACGAGATCACTATAACCTAAAAATATTTCGACATTCCCATACAAATTGCCCGGGCGGCTGCACAATTTTGTATAGAAACGCCGAGTTTTTTCGTGTTTTGGCTGTAATTTTAATTTAATTATGATCATCAACATCACGTTGTATACTGATTTAAAACCGTTACTTATCAAAGACATTTATAACCAGTACCAATAAACAAATTAACAAAGTTTAGATTAAAGCTATGGAATATCAAATCATAAAGGCGGTTATTCGAAAAATATCGTAGAAACTCTCCATTCAGCTCCCGAGTGCTTTAAAAACTTTTTATAACGTTTGCTGTGAACACCGTAATTCCATGAGAAATTCTCAAATTCAATTTCTTTAACTTGTAACAAAGAGACTGGTCGGAACCAACCATTTTCATAACAAAGATTACTTGTCGAGGTGAAATATACTTAATTTGTTTTATTTAACGAGCTCAGGGATTTTGCCAATAATTTCCTGGTGTATAAGAGTTGCTAAAGATAGAAGGCAGTGGAAATGGTTTTGCCAAAAGGCACGAAGTACTCAGAGACATCCTATCAGTAGTGCTAATAAAACCCGAGAGAAAAGCGTGTAGATACAGTGTAAACTACAAATATGTGAAGCTTACATTCATGTTGCCTCTTTTCCTTCCTATTGTTTTGGTCAAGCCAATAACTTTATTTTTTTAGCTTCTATCATGTATACGCTGTTATATAATGAAAACATATATGAGATGTTTTATTATTTAGTCTACATCCTACCTGCTAGTGGCTAGGGGCATAGTGAAAATTACTAGAAAATCTGAATTTTTTTTACAATATTGGCAAAGCAAAACAATACAGACTAGGCCGTATCTTATTTAATTTAGGCGCTTTGTTGAATTTATTTGATATTTATTTGTTATAATTATTTTGAATTTTGACTATACTTTATAAAGTAAACAATTAAAATCTGAGTCGGCCTCTTACTCTCACCGTGATGATGGTTGTCTAAAACAGAACAAAAACCGAATGTCCTATTTTCAGCGCAGGATAACAAAAAATATTTCTTCATTTTTGTAAAGAATTTGATTTGAAAACAAATATATTTTTATAATAAAGATAAAAATAAATAGACTACACGTTGTGCGTGATTTTTTAACTCGCTTGAGAAAAGTGAGCAATCTTTCTCTCACACAGCACTCCCTCGGGTCAGATCGTGGCAGCAAATAACCGCTCTTTATCTTTACCATAGCTTATTAAAATCACAGACAGGGCTGCCAACTCTTGCCACTTCTCCAAGTTGGAGTCTCCTAAGTTCACAAACTATCTACTTCTTTATATGCAGCTCTAGTACGTCAAACTCAGGGGCTGACAGCTGAAACTGCAATATTGGTTTTGTCGATCTACTATCTAGCAAATCTGGTATGTTAACATGCCATTACTTTGCTAGGATTATGCGATCGACTACACAAACGCGATTCTACCTATGCGTAATTCTACACAATATGGGTTCAACACAACAGCAGTTTACTACATTCGTGATTCCACACACACGCTATTTTAACGCAATCGGGATTCAACCTATTCGTGATTCTACACAATATGGGTTCAACACAACAGCAGTACGAGTAACATACCGTCTCATATTCCTAGGTAGTGCAATCTATTCTACGTTTTAAAGTGGCCTTATTTCTGAATGAATGTGCTTCTCATTTGTTGTACAAAGATGTTCAAATTGCGCTCTCTACTACATAATCGCAGGCTCCCTAATCATACATTTTCAAAGAGTTTATGCTGATACTGGTTCTGTTCCTGACACTTCGCAATCGATATTGTAGACCCTATAAAGTATAATTGGCTAAGAAGAGGAACAGCATGTCGCATCAGAATGTTGTTAGCCCTAGTTGCGAGACAAGAACTCTCTCAGGAGAAGAACCAATTATATACGAGGAATGCAGTCAATTCTGAAATCCCTTTTAATTCATTAACCGGCGAATATTACAACACATTTAAACAGAATGAATTCGGGCTAGTCCTAAATAGCGGTGAAATAACAGAGATGGTATCATCCTTTAGCGGATTATATTTGAATTTTCCGTAGTACATCAAAAGAGATCCAATTTTAGTATGGAATGAGAGAAAATTTTGTAGATTATTTGCTTTATCAAAGTTAAGTGTGTTAATAGCGTGCAAAATATCGCAAAGTTTTTACATTTTAATAGAATTTGAATCAATAAATTAAAAATCCAACCTAATCACTTTTTTATTTTTGGATTTTTGACTGTTCACAGTCTATTAAGAAACATACATACATATGTATAATCATGCCTGTTTCGCACAGAGGTAGGCAAAGACTATGGACCTCCATTTGCTGCGATCCTGACAGACCTCTTTCGCTTCAACTACACTCATCACCCTCTCATGCATGCCCGCCGTTTACGGGTACTTCCAAACTCCCCTTTTTAGAATTTTTTATAACAACAGCGACAGCTATAACAACAAATACTAAAAATAGAATCAAATAAATATTAAAGGGGGGGGGGGGGGCTCCCATACAACAAACGTGATTTTCTTGCAGTTTTTTGCTCGATATTAATACAGGTAGATGCTTAAAATGTTCACAGAATATTTATTTGTTTATTCAATTTAAAAATAAATAATTAAATTAAAATAAAATAAATATTTAAGAGGGGCTCCCATACATTAACGATTGTTGACCACCTTCGTGGCGTAGTGGTCACCATGCTAGTCCGCCACCCAGAGTTCCGGGTTCGATCCACTCAGGGCATTTGAAAAATGGCCTTTTTCAAATTGTCCTGGGTCTTGGATGTTTACCTACAAATATGTATTTGTTATAAAATATAGTATTGTAGAGTTAGTATCCAATAACAGAAGTCTTAAATTTACTTTGGGGCTAGCTATTTATTTAAACAACAAACGTGTTTTTATAGATAATGGTACGGAACCTTTCGTGCGAGAGTCCAACTCGCACTTTGCCGGTTATTTAAGAACATCTGCGATCTGGTACGTTAGTCGAGGACGACCCTGACCCACTCTTTCACTCATATTCGCTTTGTAGACCTTTTAAGTAAATCTCCTTTCATCCATCCTTTCTACATTCTTTCGACTATTGCAACATTCCTTTCTCATTTTTTGTTACTCCAACTTCTTTCAGTCCATACCGCTCCCTTTTGACATCATTTATAATCCGATATTTCGAAGTAACACCACACATATTCATTATTCCCCACCCCAGCCCTGTCATTTCAACTGCACTTATTCTACTTTCGTGCCTTTTCTGCCATGACACCTTTTCACTTTCATACACTAGCGCCATTCCACTATACACATTTAGACATGCTAAGTTTGACACTTTTGTGCTGTTCATAGTGTTCTGTTTTCACTTGCTTTTCCACATTTACTCTTTTTTCTATATCCTCTCGTGCTCTCCATCTCTTGTAAACTTACATCCCAAATAAACAAACTCTTCCACTTGCTCTACTGTACACCCATTTACCACAATGTTGCATTCTGATACACATTTATCCCTCTCGAACACCATTACTTTCGTTTTAATTACATTAATTTTCATTTCCTTTTTCTCCAAAGCTTCATTTAAAACTGTTACCGACTTATGCAATTCCTCCTCAGAGTCTGCAAATAATCATCAGCATAGATGAGGCACTTTATAAGTAACTCGTCCATTCTTAAACCACAATCAACATTTTTCAGATCTGTCAAACAACTGTCCATCAAGGTAACATTACACATCCCTGTCTAACACCTTTTTCGATATTAAACCGGTCTGTGTATTCGCTACCAGTCTGACACAAGCACTGGAATACCTACGAAGAGATTTAAAAGTGCTCTGATCAGCTGACTGCTGGGCCCTACTCAACAGTGCTGACCACAATTCATTTCTCACCACTCTGTCATAGGCAGTTTCCAGATCTATGAAAACGCAATAACCTTTTCGACTTTTAGCTATGAAAAAGACTCTTTTTATTAATGTTTATATTAATATAAAACGTAAATAAAAATAATTATTTTTGTTCTTCCTTTATCTTATGTATAAACACGCCTGTATGCCTCTCTTACATAAACATCTTCTCTCACAGGTCTACTGGAAGAGATCTCTTTTGAGAAAAGTAGTGCCTTTGTACAACTTTTATTTGATTCTCTGTATTAATTTTTCGTGTTAAAAAATTGGTAAATTAAAAAATAAATAATAAAAAGAATAATTCTATAAAGTAGAACATAGATATCATTTCCATCGTGAATATTAATGATGCATAAAATACGCGTACAGAAAAATGCAATGATTGGTATCATTATTCGTAAACACGACATCCTATCTTCCCTATTTCATCGCTAAACATGGAAGGATTTTTTGCGGTACGAGTATAAACGAGTTAAATCAACCATAAATTTGCGCCAAAATGGGCTTCTCGAATAAGTTATCATCGGCAGTTAGGAGAGCGAAGCCGCAAATTTTATCATTCGATAAGGCGCGCTTCAGACTCGATATCTTTACAAATATTCAGCTATTTTATTCAAGTACCTACTTGGCGCCTTGTAACACATGTACAAAAGGATTGAACAAGATTATCGCATCTGTACTTACATTTTTGCGATATTTTAGGAGTTTTTTTGGGATTAGATCTTTATGCGGCGACTTTGTGTGATTTCGGTGGATATAATTAATCCGTGAGTCTTAAAACGCTCAGCAGATTTGCCGCAACTAAGATCAAACATGACCCGTTTGTTTATCTCTGGAGGGATTTTAAGAATAGGATTTGCGATGAATAAGGTTTTCCACTTACAAGGAAAAACTTTTCCTAGCCAATATTTGGGCTATTCGCAGGAAAAGACCTTTTTTCAGACTGAATTATTGAATATGTATCTGAAATAAACTCTGCATTACTCTTGCATTTTCAGATATGTGCAGAATATAATATTTATAACCAATGAAAAAAAACACAGACAAATATTAAATTTACCCTTTGTCCTAAAATGGCTCATAATTAAGAGGTTAAAATTTCATTGAACTGGTAGATAATAAAAATAAATAACCCTTACTTAAAGAAAATTGGCATTATCGAAAAAGTAATTATGTGTGTAATGTATATGTTACGGACAGAAGCGCGCTCAGACGAACACACACGTTAATAGCAGAAATGGTTAGAGTAGGCATTGATTCATTACTATGTAAATAAAGGCGCAAAGCTCATTAGTTAGAGATGTTGTAAACGTTTTGATAATAAGTACATAGATATATAGTAGTATAGTTTAGTTAATGTTCGTAAGGTATGGATGTGCAAATAAACATACACACTGTTTGTTGTTTTATTGACATGAGCAAGCGAGACGGCTGAGGTAAAGGATTGTGGTTCATACAAGGTAAAACGGGTTCATACTTTGTAGGCCCTCTCGCTCAGCCTTGGTATAAGGTATATAAGGTAATTAGGCCATCTAGGTCCTGGTTAGTGTTAAGGATGTAAATACGAGACCTAGATTGTAGTATTGATTTGTAAGACATGTTATGAGGGGCTATGCGCGGATAGAGGGTAGACTTAAAATGTTGACCGGGTGGGGATGAAACCCGGGAGTGAGGGAAGCGGTTTGGTCTTCCCCGCACCTCAGTTATTCGCTATTTTCGGAGGTAGACGTAGAATTTTGGACACCTCAAAAAGGTATAAATAGAAGCGCATACGCTCATACCGTGTCGTGCCGTGCTAGTGTCAAGTAGTTAATAAGTGAAGTGAATAAAGTACAAGTTTTCGAATCGCGGGTTTTACTCAGGGATCCATAGGGAAACTTCCGAGGGGAAGACGTGAAGATACAGTCCGCTGAACCACACTGATAGCGGCTTTTGCAGGACGAATTGTCGTTATCAGTATAAATGTCGTGCGATTTATTTATAAACAATTTAAAACGGTTTAACTAACAAGGCGTTAAATGAATTAATTAGGCGGTAATAAATCCAATGAGGCAATTAATTATGTAAGATCGTGCAACAGACTTTTAAATAGCGTGTAAGGCGTGCGAAAAGTGAATACAATGGTGGGCTCCCACGCTGCGCATCTACTGTACGAAAAGCAGGTACGAAGGTAGAGTAATCGTAAGTAAATAAAAAAACTTTGGTATGATAGCAATAAGTTTTTGTGTTAGTACTTTAAAAGCAAATTAAATGTATGTTATGGGGAAGGTGGTGGAAAATGGTAATAAATTTAATATAATATGAAAGAAATAAGCATAGGAACTAATTGCGTCAGGGAACTCTCGATTGGTTAGTTTGTATAATTAATTAAATCAATTTCGAGCGGCCGCGTCACTCGGTTCACTGTCACCGATCACGTCATTACTGTACCACGGGACAGACAGAGCCCACGGGCGTAAGACCCAAAAGTCACGTTAATCGCGATGGTGGGCGTGAATGTGGAAAACTGAAATCATAATAGAGATGGGTTGCATTGCTATTGCATATATTCCGATTTTCGCTAATTTGCTTTATCAGTTTTTGCGATCTGTAAATATATATAGGGTCAAATAACACTGATTGAGGTAGCCCCAAAGTAAGTTCGAAATTTATGTTATGGAATACTAATACAATGATTCTATATTTGCATATATAGATAAACATCCAAGACACAGGACAATTTGAAAAAGGCCATTTTCCAAATTGCCCTGAATGGATCGAACCCGGAACCTCTGGGTGGCGGACTAGCATGGTGACCACTACGCCACAGAGGTCGTCAAAATCTGTGCGAGAAAAGAAACAGCTAGCACAATCACCTTTCTTTCTTCCAGATCAGGAACTTTTTTTTACCTGTGTATTGACACTGATACATTATTATGTCACCAGTAGACATTTCTTATGGTCAGATCCATGGGAAATGTCTACTGGTGACAAAATGACGGCGAGTTAATGTCAGTTCTGTAGAAATCTAAAAGTTACGGCCTCCGGTCCAGGACTTCGGTATTTTCGTAATTGCAAGAAGATATTTATAAGCCCATAAAATTGCAAATAAATTGTTCGCCCCTATTTCTTGTAAATAAAGACTGTTATGTTTGAAATACTGCCATCGACTAACTCATGCTACTGGCCTTGGTAAGTTACATTTAAAGTTTACTTTTTAGGAATAAAGATAAAAAAAGAAAAACCATATACTTAAAAAGGTATTTCATATAGTAGGTATTCTACTACACGTATCTCCCGTTTCTACGCTTTTTTGGGTTCCGTACCGAAGAGGTAAAAACGGGACCCTATTACAAGACTCCGCTGTCCCTCTGTCTATCACCAGGCTGTATTTCATGCACCGTGATAGTTTAACAGTTGAAATATTCACAGATGATATATTTCTATTGCCGCTATAATAACAAATACTAAAAACAGAATAAAATAAATATTTAAGTGGAGCTCCCATACCATAGATAATGGTACGGAACCCTTCGTGCGCGAGTCCTACTCGCACTTGGCTGGTTATTTAAACTCACGTATTTACAAACTCAACTTTCATTTTTGTTTTGTACAAAAAGGACTTAGCAGGGCCTTACGTTTTAAAGAGCGATCGTTTTAAAACCAATATTACATAACTTTTACAACCCTAATGAGATCATTAACCATGCAGTGTAAGCAATCAAACTAAAATAATATGCAGGTACGAAGCTGTATAACACACTATATTTACCACACAAACAATTATTTTTTATCGTATTTACGCCACTCTTATCTTTTTACTGGCAATTACTTGGCTTATGTCGTAAAGCATAGCTTCATACGAGTATATTACGCAGTACGCCCATACTCGTGAAGCAATGGATTGAAACCGCGCGCGAATTTGCATGGGAGAATAATTTTTGTAAGCCAATTTGCATGGGACATAAATTGTTGTAGTTTATTGAAGCTTTGCAATTACGATTATCTAAAATGGTCACCATTCATTTGAAGATTATAGAGAGGAATATTTTACGTTTAGCCCAGGTTTGCATTTTAACTAGGTTTTTTTTAAGGTTGAAACCAGTTTGCGCACTAGGAATTAAAGTGTTCTGTATACAGGTTGATTTTTAAACAACTAGTGATTTTTTTTAAACAACTTCTTGACATTAAACTGATTTAATTTTCATAAAAACAAGTACCAAAACAAAACAAATCGGCTTCCCATACAAATTAGCGCTCGGCCAAATAGATTTTGTATGGGAGGACAACATTTATTGATCGATTTTTACTAACTTTTTTTATAGAAAGTAGTTCAGTATCATGGACTAAACTTGCTCCTTAAAAAGTCATCCTGTAGGTATATATTTTTTTTTCTTTGCATTTCTAATGAATTAAACCTTTAAGGTAGGTTTTGCTATGGTTTTATTTGCTAAAATACTTATTAACTATCGGATGACTGAACCAAATATGCATGCGTAGAAGAAAAAATATTACAATACTTAACATTGAATTCATAACTGCTGGAACTAGAAATAAGATCACGAATGCGTGGAAAGCTATTGTAATGCTTGGAAATCTGAATACTAATGTGTGGTGTGGTGGTTTTGCTCACAATAGAATGCTTACTTTCACTCAATCAGTACATTGAATTCCCAATCGTTGCTCAATGTACACGATTTCCTCATTAACGTGCTTTTGTTGGCGCGTCAGCTTGGTTTAGACGATCAGGGTTGCAACTTAGCATTACGTCATTTGAGTGTCAAATTTACTATTTTGAGCCCGTTTATGGTATATTATTTTGATAAAATAAATGTAAGTTTTGAAATAGACGGGAAACGATTCTGTAAAAATATTTCATATACTAAGTCTAACAAACTAACTGTACAAGTTGCGGCACGTAAGTTTAGCTCTGAGCGAAATGTACAGGGGATACTGCGCATAGGTACAGTATAAAAAATTGACTTCTGCGCAATAATGGTTAGCGCTAGAGCACAGAATAAATACTACAATAAAAAGGAATACTCACGTACACAAGTCTTACTCAGAAAAGAAATTTAAAGAAATATCTAATTAATGTGGTTAGCACCATGGTTTAATTTAGCTAGCGCCTCACCTCTATGTTTATATACCTATACATCAGTTGCAAGCCAATTTAATTTTTATTAATCTGGACAAACGTTTCATGTAACTGAATTTTCCTCTTAGAAGTGGTCGCCGCGCGCATAGTAATAATAAATAAATAAATAAATAAATATATAGTGACAAATAACACTGATTGAGCTAGCCCCAAAGTAAGTTCGTAACTTGTGTTATGGGATACTATTTCAACGATACTATATTTTATAACATATACATATATAGATAAACATCCAAGACCCAGGAACATTTGAAAAGACTATTTTCCAACTTGCTCTGACCGGGGATCGAACCCGCGACCTCTGGGTGGCGGACTAGCATGGTGACCACTACGCCACGGAGGTCGTCAAAATAATGTAGGTATATTTTCGATACCTAAACGGGGAGTGTCACAGGCCTGGCTAGCTAAGAGTACCTGTAGTTCGCGTTACTCCACATCTCGACATCTCCCTGACTAAATTGAGTAATGTGTGAACTTGGAAATTCTTTTGGCTACTTCTACATGCTGTCCAAATTTCATGTAGCTTCAATCGAGTCGAACAAACATACATACATAAATTACATACACAAAGGCCGGAATGGTTCAGGTAGATACAGAGAGGGTAATTAATATAGCATTGTGATTTGGGTAGTATCCAGGGTCAAAAATAAATTATTTTGTCCTGATATGAGAATAAAACTTCATAAAATAATGTCACTTGGCATCGATCATATCCATCTTTAATATGATTATTGCAGAAAAAACGATAATAGAAGCGCTTTGACTGGAAGAAACTATGATGTCACGCCGTGCTATGCTATTTCATACAAATCCCATAGAAGATGTTTGTTTTGACGTTTAGAAAAATGTTCCTGATTTGACTTGTTGGAAACTAGCGGAATATCAAACATACAAGTCTCGCTTAGACAGAGAAGTGACAATCAACGTAATAAATCTTATAACTTTTTAAGACGTTTGGTTTTTCTATGCGATTATATTGTGTTTACAACTTTTGTCGAATATAAATAAGTATATTAATTATGAATCTTTAATCTTTAAATACTATATCTAATTATATCCCTTTGGCAGCCCTACCACGCAGCATCTTGTTTAGCTCACATCCACAGAGTAATGATCTAATCAAAGCATCAAGGTGTCCCTGCCACGTCACCTGCGCGCATTGCACTGATATTGAATGTTTGACTTCAAAATACGTACACTACAGAAAGGACACTGCGTATGAGAATACCTACTTTGTGTTAATAATAAAACAGCAAACTTTGCTTAATTAATGCTCATTAAGAAATCTCTTTAATAGCAAGTGGAGGTCCATAGTCTCTGCCTACCCCTGTGGGAAACAGGCGTGATAATATGTATGTATATATATATATGTAAGAAATCTCTACTGTACAGGCAGTCTTTTAAAATGGAGTCTTAATTTCTTATACAACTAGTTTGAGAAATTATGACTCAATTTTTTACCCTTCCGGGACATAGCTTATATTACACACTAATATTGTTAACTAACATAAGATAAATAAATAGAATTTACCAACCACAACACACCTCAAGTTTTAAGTTATTTATTTATACCAAATCCTGGAAACAAGTTTGCGAGCTAAATAAAATCTTTGAAGACTCGAATATTACCCGCAGAGTAGGTATTCCATGACATGAAATGAAAAGGACACACTTGAGTTATCGTATCTGTAATGTAGTTATTTTTGTTCCTACGGTTACCGCAACATTCAATACAGTATAATGATAGTTCACACCGGTATATATATATATGTATATTTACTCGTAATATAGTCTAATTGAGATTTTAAAGGAAGAAGCACTAACAAGTCTAATTTTTATGTTGCAAAATATTCTTTCCGCTTTACAGATATTGACTATATCACTCTGTTGTTTGATACTTCAAAAAAGTTTATACCAGTGACCAAAGTATACTGGCAGCGCATTAAATATTAGTAACTATAAATTTTATAAGTATGCGACCTTCACATGACACCAATTTATTGTGCGCAGTCAACATTGTACATGTAGTTTGAAATGTGGTCGACAACAGTTCCTGGATCGTTTTACATGCTATGATGAAGGCTATGGGTACAGACAATGCGAAGCAATATATAACTGCCAATAGTTTTTTGTAGATTGATATCAAGATACTTTGTGCATACAAACGAAGAACGAGTAACTATGAGAGCAAAACCCAAATCTAGCGAATGTTTTGTCTTTTAGAACTTTTTTAAGGTACTAAGTACATTTGTTTTAAATCACACTGTAGTGGTCACATAAGACATGTAGAAAACGATCACACGATCATAAAGATGGTTTGTTGTGTACCTAAGACTTTTTTTTGCGTTATGAGGGTTTGTAAAAAAAAGATTGGAATGTTTGCGGAGCTGCATAGCTGTTTAGACTTGGTAAAATTTTGCGTGAAAATAAATGTAATTATGCAGTATTACATGGTTTATATTTACGCCGTGTTGTGTAAATGCGAGTTTATACTCTGTCATATCTTTAGATTGGCTTATCTGGTCTAAATTTTCGCTGATTACACGAACAGAGGTCGGGCAGAACTAACGCTTAGATACTTTCTGAAAATTGTATTCTATACATAGACATATTTATAATTGTACATTCAAATATATACAAGGGTGAGGTTGCGTCTATTTACTCATATACTAGAGGTACATGAAATCACAAGATACAGTTGATTCATATGTCGTGCTACATTCATCAATTAAATAAATTATAAATATGTCATATTATTCGATAGAATGACGATTGCGGAAGATCTCTATGTGAATGTAAATATATTAAGTTATCTTAGATGGAGACGCTATTGCATGCAATGCATGTAAATGCAAATGGGGATGCAATATTTTTTGTGAATGGTAGTAGCCTTGGTGACGCGTCAAGATCCGGGGATCAGACGGAGCTAATAAAAAGTAACGCGAGGCAAGAAGTGGGGGCAGTCCTTTCGCGTCCTTTGCCTGACATACAAGTTTCGAGTTTAAAATCAAGTGTGTGTAATTTTGTGTTATAAATTTCATTCACCGATTTGAGCTCGTTGTTTTATGTCTGGGTAAATTACTGTGAAGTGACGGGTCTAGAATTCTAGACTTCCTAAATATTTTATCTATACCTTTCTCACAAACCCCAAAATTCCGCTGGAGCGTTAGATAAGTACTGAATAGGTAATTTATACTGAGTGTTGAGACTGGCATTCGGGCGCTCCGGGTCTTCCTTTTTCCTTTCACCTAGGTATCCTAGGTCAACCTGTAGGTTTACAGAGGGTTGACCTTATCCTAATATATCCCTAGATTAGTTCTTATTTGCATATCCTACACAAGTCGCTTTACATACACACACGTTTAACTTCTCACACAACTGTTATGAGCGTGGTGGCTAATAACAGACCCTAGGTTCACACTAGGTCTTAAAATAGACTAGACTTAGGTTAGGCGAGCAGTTGCGGCTGCTCTTAGGTCGGTTTAGACGTAGGTTCGTGATTAGGTTCGTTATCGGAATATAGTGAGGTTTTGCGTACGGTTAAATTAATAAATCTGCTAAAGATAGATACGATAGAACGAACAGATAAGATAATATATCGAAGATTACTTGAATTTCTATAGTTGGGTTAAATGTAGTATTATTATTGTTGCTGTCAATTGAGAGTCACATATGTTCCATTTGTTACCTTAGATCTATATAATTGAAAGATATAGGATCCGTTCAATTTAGTCCTATGTATGATAGTGAATATCTAAAGGTTATCAGATTATGATATTTGATAGTTATGTGTTTATTGAGATTATAGAGATCTATGGTAACTAGTATATCAAACATCTATTCACCAGAGAAAGGTTAGAAAGTTAGAAGTTAGGTATAGAACTTATGATCTAAGTTAACGTCTCAAATATATTTGCTCTCAGGATCTTGACACGCCGACCGTTGCGAGCATTTTAAACTAGAAAATAAGTAAAAGAATAGAATTTACGTGGAAGCTCTGGTAATTACAGAGCAGATAGGATTAGGATTCTTTGTTAGGATAGCCGAGTAGGATTGTTTTGTTTTGTTTGGCTCAAGATCATTTAGATTGCTTTCCTACATTGTAATATTAGAGTCGCGAAAAGGTTAATAAGTGATAAGAATTATCAAATTTCATCGGGAAATTTGGTTTTTCCGAGGCTATTAAGGGTTGGGAGAGTATATCTCTTTGATCAAAGATTAAACAGATATACTTTCGCCGGAGTGGACTTATTAACCAAAACTATATATGTTTATGCATGTTAGTGCAAAAGGTGTCAAACCGTGACATCTTTCTCCTAAAGAGGAAACCTGCTGTCCATGACGATATAATATCTCATTCCTCGCAACACAGCAAACCAGATATATTGACTTTGTATCGCCAAGATGTATCGAGTTTACTCGAAATAATTAGTCTTGTTAAAATACTATTATTATAAGAGCTCTTCGCGATTTTATCGCGACCAACATACCTGTTTCGCGTAAGCGAATTTATAAAATTACATTGGTTAACCAAATATCCAAGATTCTCAACGCCTATTATCGTACTTTGTACGACAATGCAATATATAATTAAGCTATAGCAAACCTATGACCTAACTGGTTACAAATATAGATTGATCTACCTGATTTTCAGGAATGGCGTATATTTCCTTCGCTTTACGAAGTCAATTATTTGAATGATATAAACCATAACAGATACGGAGGAACAATTCTGTAATACGATTACTATTTCAATAAGGGATTAAATTACGTTAAATAATATCTAGTATAGACATCCTCATTTTAAGCTTTTAAAATAATTCAGAGTAGAGTGAACAGCTTGGAGTATCTTATTATGTACTATACTTAAGGTTTTAAATAGACGATCATAGCTCACGTGATTTGGAACTCCTGTAGCAAGCCGCGGGTGTATTACTGTGTATATTATATAAGTAAGGGTTCCATCACAACACTCAATATCTTTACATTTTCTTGTTCAGCTGTTTCAGCTAAGTTTTATACAAACGTTCACCCCTTATGTTATCCTCCTAGAGAAATATTTTTCGAAAATAATGATACAGTAAACTTTTCCGTTAAACCGTGAGCTATAAATTTCTAACTTCAAAATTGATCAAGTTTCCTACAAACTTTAAAACCTTATTTTAATTATTTAGGGGATGAATTTCGAAAAATCCCTTCTTAGTGCATACTCACGTCATTAAAGGAACGTTTGTGCAAGGTTTCAGCTGTGCGTTGATCGATCAGTCAATAGATACTCGTATATAAAGGGTTACTTTTAATACACCTGCAACAAATAATAAGTAACCCTGTATGTATATATATGTCAGCCAATCAGTTTCTTTTTCTGACCCGACTAAGGCGAAGCCAAAATTAGGGTTATGTATGTCGCCGCTATGTATGTATATATATTTGTATGTTGATTTGTTCCCTGGTATCTTCTATAATATCCATAGTTCCTTAACAAATGAAGTATCGTTGGAAGCGTCTTGGCTGTGCGCTGGTTATATTATATAGGTTATGTGACGTTACAATGAATTCAATATGGCGCCCTGTAGGCCTAAAAGTAAGTAAGTATTTAGAAAATATAACAAATCGAATCATACAGTGTTTAGTACCAAATGAGAGGGCTCAACCTAGCACATTTTAAAAATATATACATTACTAGCTGCTGTTAACAATACAATATACACTTTATTGCACAAAATAAATAAATACATGACAAAATTATCTTAAAAACTAGCAAATGCGCAAAAGGCGGCCTTATCGCTAAGCAATTTCTTCCAGGCAACCTCTCTATATAGAAAATAGTAATGGGAAATTAGGTAATGCGGGGCGGTCAATATAAACATACTTATATACAATAATTATAATAAACTTGCATATACATCTTACATAAATACATTGTATACAAATTACACAGAAAAAAAAAATATGTTATGTTATATCCATTTCTTCATGCTATGCTTGCATTCACAGAGTTTTAGTTTTTGGACTGTATCTTGTATTATATATTTATATAGATGATATTCAGTAAGTTTACTTTTTTCATTTATCAGCAATAACAAGTCGAAATCTTTATACTATATTTCTATTGTATACCTCTACTATTATAGTAAATAGGTACCGAACTACACGTAATAAGTATATAGATAAAAGTAAACAAGACGGATAGGTATAATAAATTATTTCACTATACACAAGGCATCTTCAATTTAATATACTAATAGCATATAATCCTCAATGCTTCCAAGAAACTGATATAACGTTGTCATTTTCTCTGGAAAGTGGGCCAAGAGCAATGAAGTTTCCCAAAAGGAAATTCACTCTCAGTAAATAGTAAAAGTTAACAATGCGATTAATAGCCATAAGTAGCTGGGCTGAGAATGCTGAGATGGCTGGGAACTCCACGATGTCTTTGTGTATCATAACAAATGCGTATTGAACATCACCATTGTGGCGGTTTTTATTAAGTTCCGTATTATGTTGTTTTTCTGTAACATGACATTATGATGTATATATTATATGTATACCTACAATTGTACAAACATTATGTACCTATCTAGTTTTTGTTAATAAAAACTCACTATATTCATATAATATTCTTAGGTAAAAATCTTTCAATTTTATTATACTAAAATTAGGAAACACGCGTGACAATAATGTGTGTAAAATTAGGATATTTCGCAGTTCCAAAAACCCGTAGCAATTCGGGTTTGACTCATCAAATTATACTTATAAAACATATATGTAACCTTATTTTTTCTTAATATACATGTACGTTAAAATTTATTGGTGTAAAAATGTTAAAGGCGTCGTATTCACACCGCTGGCCAGCTCGCACCCCTCGGCTGCAACTGACGTGTCATTTTCACCAGTTCCCTTTTATGGTTAATATTATGGGGCTGGCTTCATATTATCCACTTTCATTAAGGTTATTGATTCAGTGCTGCATCGAAAATTTACGATATATTACAATGTATTATATAGTATTTACTCCTCTTATGAACTACTAACAAGCGTTCTGAGCAAGGAAAGGTTAAAAGTACGAAAATCTTAAACTGAAGTTATTGCAATGATGAATTGTCAGGTTTGTCTGAAATCTATACTGATTTATTTATGCAAACATTTCAAAAAGTTTGTGTAAACTTCTTTTCAAGGAAACAATTTAAAAAAAAAAATAGATGAGCTAAAGATAAATTGTTTTAATAACATAAAGGCCAAAATGAACAAAATTTAAATACAGAAACAATGATTGGCCAAGTGCATGTGGGGCCACGCGCAGTGTAGGGTTCCGCAGTTACGAATGCCAACTTTGAGTTCATTCCACTGAAAACGCCTAAAAACTATTTTTCTAGTGAATTAGTACGAAATTTTCCTTTTCCTAGTATATTTTATAAGTTGATCACCAATAACTTTTTAATTTGGAAACCCTACTTAGCTAATATATTATTTCAAAAACGGATCCCTTAATCGAAAAACGGTGTTCACAAGCTCAAGGTATTTTTGAAAGACCTATTCAAAGATATCCAACATAATCAGTTAGTCGAGAAAAAAAATTGACCTTTCACTTTACTTATATGGGAGTTTTTTAAAAAAATATATATTTTCAGTTATTTTTTATTTTACCACTTTTTTTGCATTATTAATATACGTATCCATGCCAAATCACAGCTTTCTAGTATTTATTGTCGCTGAGTAAAACCGCGGACGGACAGACAGACAAACAGACAGACATGGCGAAACTATAAGGGTTCCTTGTTTACTACGGAACCTTAAAAAGGACGTTTTTCGAAGCTGAAAACAGGTTCACAAAGTGGCCCACATATTTTGAGTACATACCTACAAAATAATCGAACAAAAAATTTGGTAGGTATTTAATTTGGTATTAGATCACGAGTTTCTATTAAATTTTAATGCGATCGTACATCACATAACAGTCTGTTATTAGAAGCGGAGAACCTTTCAAAACCATTTTGGACTAAGGTCACACATCAATCGATTTATATCCCGTTTATAAGTAGGATAATTAATCTTATTTTGTTATAAATATGTACTATAAACCGGAAGTTATTAATAAACTAAGCAAATTGAAATCTATATCCTTACAATTAGATTAGAATTTGTTAAATTATTCTGTCGTAAAATCAACTTAAACTTTTTCGAATATGTTTATTCTTCAGAAGACCAAATAAAAAAAACTTTTTATTATTCTTCGAGTATTACGATTACGTACATTATTCAATAGTATATTAAATCGTTGGAAAAAGATGTGCCGAAATAGAGATATAGATATGCATTCAATTCGGTATGCGAACACGCAACGAAGTTTTTATTTCATGCTACGAGTAGGTACGTTCGTTTACTTAGCGTAGGTCGGGCAGCCCAATTGTATTCTTAAGTACGGCAAAAATTCTTTCAAAATTCTAAAGGATTTTTGTGTAATTCAAGATGCAAAAAAGAACATAGCTGTTTACATAAATAAATGCTTAATTAAACTTAAATGCTGAATTAGAACATAAAATAAAAAAAATATATATAAATAAAATAAAAAATCAAGTACAAAAGTATAGTGGAACTCACGGTGCAGTAATGAAAGTCGGTTATTTAAAAGTTCCTCACCGCATCGGCTGCGGGTCGCCATAAAAGTAGGAAGAAGGGACAGAATTATCTCTCCTTGCTTTTATCATCTAATAAAATGTTAGTATTTCGGCCCGTACAAAATTTTGCTGGGAATTCATACTGCGGAAGGTTGCTGTCGGAAACGTGTGGCCTTTGTTGGATATTTTCTTAAACAAGGTGTTCAAATTAGGATGGCTAGTCCCTACTATAATAAACTATATAATTCTCTGGTCACATAATCTTAAGTACTAGTTTATTTTAGTTTAACATTAAAACTGTTTTTTATTACTAAAAGTAGTCACTTTCATTATTCTTAATTTCTCAGAAAATACACTACATTAAGTACTCTTTATTAATCAAGAGATAATCATAATTAGTTTCATTAAACACTAGAAAATAAGGAATATAAACTAACAAAAAAATAAACTTACAATAAAACATTTCGCAAATAATGAAAATTACTATTAACAAATACATTCCTTGTGTATGGTTTCCGTTTAGTCTAAAAATATGACGACGAGTAATTGGAATTGGGAAATATGAAATATCATAGAGGAAATTCGAAGAATCCTTACGGATGCTACGACACCGTTGCCATGTTATTTACCGGGAAATAAGAGAACATCGCATATAATAGTAGTTAGTGAAGCAAATACTTATTTTCTAGGCAAGGGGTCTATTTTCTAGACAAGGTGTCGAGCAAAGCAAACTAGAAACGTAGTAAATAAGGCTTGATAAATGTTTTGTTTTCTCTGTTTTGTTGTTTATTTGATTCACAAGACACTGGTATGTGATTTAAAGTCTTATACTTAATATAATATTCGTAAGTAGGTATCTAGATGGAACTCACTCAACAACCATATTTGTTTGTCGAATTTGAAGAGCTTCTCACTATCATTTACTTATACTTAAGCATTTTCAAGTGTACCCGTGCAAAGTGGGAACGGGCTAATAGTAAACGCAAAAGAAGGACGTGGCAAAATAAAGTTCCTTTATTCTACTACGATCCCCTAATATTGACAAGATTAAATAAATGTTCTTCCCTCGTTAAGCCCATAAATAATGCAATTACGAAAATCGATATTTAATTTATGTGTCGAGAATCGAGAAGTTTTTTTAGGTGCCATAAATTTGAGGGGAAGACAAAAAATTGGCAGGCGTCGTGCCGGGCTCCTGAATTCTTGTTTGTCGCGTGTATTGATTTATTTATGCGATAAATCTCTTGCCGGATTAATCAGCGCAATTTTCCTTGCTCGACAATATGTTCTAGTCTAGAGACAAGCAGAGACGCGGCAATTTTCGATTTATAGAATTGATTGTTTATTGAGTTGATTCTTCCCCTAAGAATTGAATTTGTATTTGTATACTTCATCTGATATCAATTAGGGTTCTAAGCTTATAATCCAGCCCTGAAGCATTTTTAATGAATATTAAAAACACAATTAATTCTACTTATAATGCTATGTTTGTCAAAAATTCAGAGAGGCATCTTTATTAAGATTTCTTTTAACGTTTCTTTTTCAAATAATAAATGACAAAATAAGAGTTTATTAAACATCTAAATATCACTAAGAAGTCAATATAAATATAGCATTTATCATACGTCTACCGATTTTGAGAGTCACCGGTATATCGGCAACAAATTCATAGCAAACATGGGCTCTATATAAATTTTGCGAGCTATTATCCAAAGCTACTAAGCTAATTGGATAAAACTAGTTTCTTGAAATAAAACTATTTTTAATGTCAAAGTAACCGTGTTATCAAAGTCTAATTTAATTAAACTCAATCCGACGTCCACTTAGTCTGAAAACGCTGAAAAACAAGCAACCTGTCACTTGTTAGTTTAGACACACACATGCGGGGCATGGGCCCCGGTTTGCCCCCCCTCACTAGATCCGAGGCTATCTAGTGAGGGGGGGCAAGCCGGGGCCCATGCCCCGGGCGGCAAAGTCAGAGGGGCGGCAAAATCGAATATATCCGCACCTCCCATGCAACCGACACGGAATGAGGGAGGCCTCTGGTTACTTTTGAAGAAATATTACAAACGCATCTCTGTCTGAATCTTAACTGACTCCCTTGTACTCGTACTGTTCAGTTACTAGTTAGCAAGTAGGCGGCAAAACTAAGCAGGGGCGCAT
This sequence comes from Acrobasis suavella, assembly GCA_943193695.1. NCBI lineage: Eukaryota > Metazoa > Arthropoda > Insecta > Lepidoptera > Pyralidae > Acrobasis > Acrobasis suavella. The sequence continues at coordinate 9,410,423 of OW971939.1, forward strand.
ATTCACATATTTTGCCCCACCTACAAAATAATCTAGATCCGGTACTGCATGCGGGTCTTGCAACTTTTGGCTCTGTCTAACCCGTATGAGATTAAAACGTCAGCATTATCATTATTTTATACGCATTACGATTTTATTATTTTTAATGTTGCCTTTGAGACACAAATATAGTCTTAAAAATATATGTAGAATACTTACTTAAGTCTACATTTAAGACGAAGTGGTAGCTAAAGTGGCGCCCTCATTTGAAATAAATTGTTTAAAACTAAATACGGCGATAATTAAAAATTTGATTTGTATAAATGTCTAGAAAGACCTTTAAACTATTTTATGAATAACCTTTGAAATTATTACTAATAGTCCGTCTAGTTTTAAAACTGTTTATCGCCAAAAGTGGCCACTTTTGGCGATAAACAGTTTTAAAACAAGACAGACTACCAATATTACTTTCAAAGGTTATTCATAAAATAGTTTAAAGGCCTTTCTAGACATTTATACAAATCAAATTTTTAATTATCGCCATATTTAGTTTTAAACAATTTATTTCAAATAAGGGCGCCACTTTAGCTACCACTTCGTCTTAAAAGGCTATATGTTCTGTCAACAGAAGAAAGATAAATGGCAAAATGGGCAAAGTTCATAAGCATCACTAATGAGTCGATACGAGTGTCCCATTATTCACACGGTATTTGGAAGTTTGGGAAGCGCCGCGCCAGTGCAAGTGCATTGGCAACAAATTCATTAAGTACCTACGCACCACTTCGCATGAATTTATTGCCCCATTTGTCAGTATATATTAATATGTTTTAAACTGGCGGCACGTAATATTTTCTACCGACGTCCAAAAGGGGGAGGTTATCAATTCGTTGCTATTTTGTTTTTTGTTTGAAAGGGTATTATACTTGTCACGTGGTCACATAGAAATTTTATCAAAATCGGTTTGGGGGTGAAGTCGGTTTTTTGTTTTGAAAAAATATTATTTATAAGAAAAACGTGCAGATCGTAAAAGAAGCGTAAAATTTGTTTTATTCCCTTTTAACTCTGAAGGCGACCATTGTATCTTATGGCCCAATGGGGTTTACGTAAAGACGTAATAAATATCTATAATATATAGGTAGGTATATGTATAGTATCAAAAAGTATGTGTATAGTGTATAGTAGTATCAAAAAGTGTATTGGAATAGCTCAAAAAGCGTATGAATTGAGTTTTGATATGTCCTATAAATATGTCAAAGACGTCAAGAAATTATGTTTTGATTTAAAATTTGATATAAGAATTGTAATCTTTTTACTGAACTACCATCCGTCCACACTAAGCACATAAAACTGGAAAGTTGAAAAGTAAAGAAACGTCTGTGTATTTTGCATTTGACATCGGACAGTTGCCTTTTTGAATACATTCCCGATATTTGCACTGGTCTTTTCCGGCAATGTTGGGCACCATATTTATTTCCGTTGCTTTTTTATCAAAGGTCGAGTTATTGAAGTTTCCGTTTGAAAACTAAAAATTAAATTTATTATTCCGCATAACGTGTAACGTTTTTGTTAATAAAAGTGTATTTTCGCTGTTAGATATCAAGGGGATACCTGAATTTTCCGGTTTCCAGTGCTGCTCCTATTTAAAATAAATCATTTGATAGGAAACGGAGACATCATTTAAAATTTTGTCTTGACCAGGCACTAGATAACCCTTTAAACTATTTTATGAACTATTGTTTACAGTTAAAAGTGAGAACGTGAAGATTTTCTACGCACATACGCAAAAGTGGCCGTTTTTCACAATATTTGGGCGTAGAAAAGCTTCACGTTTTCATTTTAAATTAGTAATGTAGTAGTTTATAAAATAGTTTGGAGGCTACTACTGGACCAAATCAGGTGAAATTTGATAGGATGGTGTAATCCTACCCAAACACTGATGTGCAAAGGAAATATTTTTTTTTAAATAAGGGTCATTTTTGGGGTACAAATTACATTATGTCATTCATAGACACTTGAGTAAGTTAACTTTAGATAAAGAAAATAACCCAATGATAAAAAAGATGGAGATAATGCAAATGGGGACTTAAGAGACCACTACCCATGAGGACACTAGAAAGGCAGCATTTTCGAATCCAACATCAAGAATCCAAACCACCATTGACTGTAGCTGTCATCATTGTGTACGAAATGTACCAGCAGCTTGTGAAGTGCAAGTAGAAAAAGATCTCCGAGAAACTAATATCCCTTGTTCAAACCTTGTATTCAACTGTATGAGGCCTTTGCCTACTAGCTGCAGCTGTAGTCAATGTTTCTTCCAATCTTCTCATCACAGAAATTCTGCTTCTCAAAATGTAAACTCTAACTGCCAATCTCGAAGTAACTGCTGTGAACCTTAACCACAAAATACAGTTGACATTATGTCATTTACTACGTTGCTAGACGAAAACATATTGGTCCTTTATTTTTGAATAATCTAGTTAACGGACTAAATAAAAGAATAAATGTGTACCCAGTCCACATCCCTATTTTGTAGCGCTCAATGTTGCTTGACACTGCAACACGGGCACGTAGCTACGGACGTTAGTCGTGTCGATTTTAGAGTAACGGTCCTAATTAGGAAAATCTGATTCTAATGAATTGTAATCAAACAGAAGTTAAGCACTTAATTAGAAATTTCACAGGCATTTTCTCACGTCAATACCTGTTTATGACTATGGATGATATTCGGTGTTATGGGTAATATTAAGTACCTATTAATAGAATACAAACTACGAGTACTTTGTACTACGAGTGTGTTTCATTTCAACGCCGCTACTGATAAGAAACGCTAAAAAAACTTATTCAAACATTCCGACTTTATCTAAGTTACATAATATAGGCATGAAAATTCCACCTTCCTAAAAGGATCTACTAAAAATTATGCATTGGAAGCGGAAAGTAGGGTATCCCGATAACATCTAAGTTTGGCGACCCATCTTTTTAACTGCGGCTCAATTATCATGAGAATCTCAGGACGGGCACGAAAAAAGACCGTAACTCAATATTAGTGCCTATAAAGGTGAGTGATAACCGCATATCCGCTCCCGGCCGCCTTTTATAGTCCGATGCTACGGCATAATAGGAAATAATTTATAATTCAACTAAAGATACACTTTTTGGCCCGCGGGACGGTTTTTCAAAGGGGAGTTTTCGGGTAAGCGGTTGTAACAAATAGTCAAGCCGTTTGATTTATTACATGTCTTTATTCAGATCGGAATTGTTTGTGTAAGTGGTCAACAATTGTGTCAAATTTTCCAAGCTGCCTAAAGGCATCTGTAATAGCTTGGTGATTCATCAATGTCAGTCATGTATCTAATGATTACAATTGATTGACTAACGATGATTACGACCACATGTGCGAACCCATCTATGTGCGAATCACGCTCGGAGTTGCTTAACATGCGCAAGCGCTGGTAATGTATACTTCCACTGAGCCACTGAGCCACTGACCTTTTTAATTGGATTATCCTTGGCAAATAAAAATGTACAAAGCGCAGCATAAAATCAACACAGGATAAGGATGCAACCGGGAACGGCTAACATAGGGGGAAAAAAATGAAGCCACCGGCAGAAACTAGCGTGTGCCCACAAACACTTATGATTCCGAGCATGCTCGCACACGTAGTTTTTGCTCGGAGGTAGTTTTCGGAATCGCAGCAATTTTTATACGAGTCCGCAATCAATACGCTCGAGCGCCGCATCCGAAGTGATCATTTGTTACGTCTAAACAAGCTATGCAATAAATAAACATACGATTTTTCTTTTATGCGTGCGTATTTGTTGTGGGAATCGTTTGTGATATTGTTGGGATATAAATGAGTTACCTTCAAATACGTACAAGTAATATTAAATCTTACAATTCTCTATCAATATTTCAAGTTTTGATATGATTATTCATTCATTCAATAATTAAATATTCATGAATTCAGTAGGTTTATGTTATTTTATGTCATAAATAAACTTTAATCTTTGAGGTTCAAATTGTTTGAAACACATTCAAATATTTGCAAATTTACTTGTAGTCAGTTATTGTGATAAATGAGAAAACACAGGGAAAATGTGGTTAAATAATAAAATTGACTCAATAAAATGATCAATTTCTAGAATCTACGGAGAAAATAAAGAAACTTACCGAATTTGGGTGTCTTGTAATTTTTCGTCCTTTACGTACTTAAAACAAAAAATAATTTAAATGTGCTCGAAACGATGGATGGATGGACTTATTTGAAAAGACAAAGAGCTCCCAGATCCAAAGAAAGTCTCAAGAGTCACCTAATATGATTTAAATTGGCGGAGAAGAAGTGCTATCGGCACTTGTCAAATTACTGTCGCTTTTTATCTTTCTCGGAAATTTAATGAAAATGGATAAATGATACAATGTCTGGGGAAAATACATCTTTTTTCGTGAAAATCCAATTAAGTGCTCTGCTTACAATGAATTTATTTTTTCTAGGTACTAGTTGGATATATTGGCCTGAGCGGAATAAGGTAAGGGTATTAATCAGATACCAAAAAATATAAGCTATTTCTTTTTTGTTTGTATGTTACCAACAAAGCCTTCAAGGAAAGAAAAAAGAGAGAGAGAGGGTGAGACCTAATATTACTCACTCTCAAACACCCTCAACCCCCTATTTTTAAGGGTTAAAAAATGGTCTGAAATGCTAAAACCGTTGATTTGTTTCTCTATTTTCCAGTTGAATTAAGAAGCACATAAATTCATTATCTTACTTGAATATCCCCAGCATAGAGTTCAGCCAGCACAAAAACAGATTTGGAAGATATTTAAAACCGAGAAATATGGTAATGGTGTACATAATCGGCAAACTAAAAATAAAAACGCTGAATGTAGAACATTTTTGACAAAACCAGTAGTTCAGGTTAAATAGAAAAAAATATTAAATCAGTATGTAATATTTTATACATACTGAATTTTAAAAATTCTATGTGGAAATGTTTGTATAAAACTTTCCAGCAGATAAATTGTACCCAAACCAGTCTATTTAATAAACTCCGTGCGTTGCAAAGCACGTTAAGCCGTTGGTTCCGATCGTCATCAGCCGGCATGTTGACGGCCTTAGGCAGCTTGAAAAACATAAATTGTATAAATATAAATAAATAAATACATAGAAACAAAATACACTGATTGAGCTAGTTCCAAAGTAAGTTCGAGATTCGTATTATGGGATACTAACTCAACGATACTATATTTTATAGCAAATACATATATAGATAAACAGCCAAGACCCAGGACAATTTGAAAAGGCCATTTCCCAACTTGCCCTGACCGGTTCGAACCTGGAACCTCTAGGTGGCGGACTGGCATGGTGACCACCTACGCCACGGAGGTCGTCAACATGATACTAAGGTTGGCTACTGACACAAAATTACATATCTTTGGTAGTTTTTTTTATAAGTATCATACATTTTTCCACTAACAAAAAACCTAATTTGTAGCAACCAAGTTGTATACAATATTCTCGTCGATAACTAATTAACACGCAAAAACGTTTATTTCGAATTACATGTTCTTTCATTCGTATAATGTACACGTCACAGATAAGCACTTCAGTAGGCATTTCGCTGAATTCCTGGCGGAAAAAGGAGGTCTGACAATGAAAAACCGGTCGGAAGCGTATCGGGACGGGACATTAGTCACAACTGCTTGGCAATACACTACGTGCGACTCAGGTCTTATGGAGATGATAAATATATTGTGTAAGTCTTTTAGGTTTGCGAAGCTCTAATCTTTCAGGCTTTTGGGTTTAAGAACCGTCATTTATGATGAAATTCCACTTATTAAGCTTACAATATGGAGCAAATGTTTCACAGTAAAATGACACTGTTCACTGTTCAACCGAAAAGCCTCCTTCGTCTCATTCAGGTAGAGTATATATAAATATTTTGTATTTCTATAATATAGCTCCATAGGTTTTTGTTCTAAAACAAAAGTTTATTTTAATCATTTATGTAACTAGTTTTCCTATAAACTACTGATCAATATGATTTGATTGTACCCTTCAATAGAGCGTGCACACGGCGTATTTATTTGTTATAATTATAAAGCTTTTATTTTCGTTAGACTTTTTATCTATATTATTTTTATGTAACGTTATAGCAATTGTAGTAAGTGATACCTGCCAGCTATTTGAATAAAAGCACGCAATCGTATTTGTAAAGTAGCACAAATATATTCTGATAGCATGTCAACTTCGGGGCTCCGTAGACTCTATACTATTTATTTAAACTCTTATTTTATCTAGCCAGACTGTACAATATATTGAGTATAGTAAAAGAATGTACAACATAGTGTAGTGGTACATTATTGCTATCTTGATAGGTAGTGTTCATCCGATTAGCTCTAATCGGATTGCATCGACGCACGCAACGCCGTCCGAACAAACATTAATGGAATTAAACACAATGCAATTACGGACAATGGCCGATACCAAACAGCTTTAGAGTCCCCGCACAAAATATAAGGAAAATAGAAAGATTATTTGGGCAATCAGTCCAATTTTCAAACACTAGAAACAAGCGGTGTATGTGATGTACAAAATGTCTTAAACATAACACGAAACCCCGTTCCTTACCTAGGCGCCTTCCCGATTGTACCATTAGTTGTGCTGCTCCGAAGTTCAGGGTCCGATTTTCTTCTCATTGAATTATACACGTGTCAGAACCATGCAATTATACAACAGTGTCACATCCAAGGATATCAAAAACCGTGCAAAGTGAAGAAGTCATAAAAACTTCTCAGGTGTGGTTGTCGGCTTTTGTGATTGTTCACCTTATTTATTGTTCTGTATAATTTGTATTTGATAAAAAACAAAGATTATTTAAATAAATAAAATAATTTGCTTTCCAATGATTCGATTGTACGTATAGCGTTCGATTGTTACATACAGTACCGCACAACAGTTTACATTATATAGAGTAACTTATTGACTTTAAACGGCAGTATACATGTTTGCTTAGTTCATAATCCTCACTTACCTATATTCTGAAGTTGCTTCCATCCTGCTTACTCCAGAAAAAATGGGTAAAATATCGTCGTAAAATATTCATATTGCTGAAGCTATATTTTCTCTTTTATTTTTTTAGTCTACGTTTATGGTTCTCGCTGCGTAAGGTTTGGCAGTGAACGGTTTCTTTGGACGCTGCCCTTTGATCCACGATCTGCTATTCGGAATTCCTCCACGGGTTCAAACAATTACTCAGTTTTGCTCATAAAGTAAAGGAACATAAATGTCAGAAATGTATTTATTTGCTCCCTGAGTATGATATTTAAGTCAGATAAAACAAAATGAGTATTGTGGGATTTTCGAATAAACTTTCTTCACATACATAGTAATGTTGCAGGTGCGGTGTCAAGCTTAGCTAAACGTTTCCTTTTATTCGAGCCAAGAGTCATCATCATTTCAGCCGTATTACGTCCACGGCTGGACATAGGCCTCTCCCAAGGATTTCCAAAATAATCTATCAATTAAGAGCGACTTGCATCCGCTGGTCATGATTTGCTTACCAGTACGCAGTCGCTATTCGAAAACCGTTTTGCTCCATCAGCCATCGGTTCATCGCGCTATGTATCCCGCCCAATACCACTTCGAGGAGCTAATCCGCGAGGCTATGTCAGTGACTTTTGTTCACTCACGAATTTCCTCATTTTTAATTCGATCACGTAGAGAAACACCAAGCATAACCCTCTCCATAGCGCGTTGGGCGAGCCTTCTAATGAGACCTATAACAGGAAGGGACCAGTGACCACCTTTCAGAGCTTTAAGTCATCACTGCCAAGAGTAAAAAGAAACAAATGTTATAATTAAAAGCCATAGGGATTATCAAAGATCAATTAACTTTCATCAATAGCTAACTTACAAAGTAAGATTAATTAATTAAAGACGTCGATTAATCCATGGTACTAACCCTTTAAGTGATGTAAAAGAAACGAGCTTGTAAAATATACTTCCATCAGTGATAATGGATGGACTGGAGGAATTTTGCTATATCCATGGCAAAATTCGTCAAAAACGTTGCGAGTTACCGCCACTGAACGAGTACTGGATTTTATATCAATGTTGCACCATTTTTTTCTGTTTTTATATACATATTTTCCCGCCTGTTTCCCGTGGGGGTAGGCAGAGACTATAGATTTCCACTTGCTAAAATCCTTGCAAACCTCTTTTGCTTTGTCAACACTCACTATTTTCAAGTATGAGGTACTCCTACTTGTTTCCCGTGGGGGTAGGCAAAAAATATGTATTTCCACTTGCTAAGATACTTGCAAACTTCTTTTGCTTCGTCAACACTCACTATTTTCAAGTATGAGGTACTCCTTACATCACCTTTCTTTAGAACATCTGCAATTTGTTTTTATGTATGATTATCACTGTAAAGTGGACACAAAGGTCCAGTAAATATGCGTGGGAAAGGAAAATGAATTACGTTTCTGAGATATACATACATATTATCACGCCTGTTTCCCATAGGGGTAGGCAGAGACTATGGACCTCCACTTGCTACGGTCCTGACAGACCTCTGTTTCTGAGATATAAGTTTGAAATATGTGTTTGTGTATGCATTAAGTATATAAAGGGAAATGGAAACGATTCATATGTCCCGAAATCCCACATCAAGTGGCATAAGGTGAGGATTTAAGAAGTTATTAACGTATAACAAATATAAGTGAGATAATTCTGTCATTTAAATATTTTGGCCGCAAGTATTTTTCGGTTTATCCCATTTATCGTAATGTTCGGGGAGATTGCATGAATAAAAGTAGTTTTAATAAATATATATTTACGATTTTGTATAAATACACAAATATTCTAATATGACTAAACTGAAACTGATTTCCCACCTATAACATAACGACACAGACATTAATGATTTTGTGGAAGTAGTAAATATACGTTTATATAGATTTAATAGGCTTAATTATTATGTACCTACCTGTTGATATTACTCACGATACACGACTATCTTACAAGATGTTGAAGTCAAGGTCTGTCTAGCTCAATGAAGCAATCATATAGGTATTAGTGTAAATATATTATATTTTATAAAGTTTATTTTTGTTCAAATAATATTTTATATTGTGAAGTTTATACTTGTATAAAGATACCTATAAGGTGTAGACATTTTCTTTTATTGCGTACGATTTGAATTGTGTCAGTTTTCTGCAATAAGTTTTCCAAGTTTCTGAAATAATTTGGAAAATGATAACAAATATATTACATACTACATGATTTGAATTACTTTGTGCAATTCCGCCACCAAACATACACAAAGTAATTCAAATCATGTAGTATGTAACTTTGACTTCCGCAAAGTAACACCTGAATCTATTAACTAACAAATATATTAACAAAAAAACTTTTTATTAAGTTAGAATAAGTTATCTTTTTCTAAAGAATAACGGAATACGAAAAATTACGTACTTTGCTTACTCAAATAAGTCTGTCTTTCAATGCGTAGTTCTTAGTAAGTTTTTCGTTTTTCACACTAAGTTTTACAAGTCGTCTAAATAAATTTTCCACCGTGAAACGCTCACATTGCAACTTAACACGTTTCCCCAGTATTTATGCTCTCCTTTGAGGTTTAATATATCGTCTACCGTAGGCTACACAAGGTGCTTGTGTTTCGGACAGTAGGCTACCTTTCCGGGGCTTTACACGTTAGTTTAGCCTCCAGACGAAATGCCGGCGAGAAATACCATTTCCCTTAGTTAACGTACAATGTCACGTACAAGGTGAGAGTACGTACTTAGGAAATACCTTTCCGAGTTACTTTGCTGAGATAACGTTTTGAATATCAAGTTTGACATACATTGACGTCAGTAAAGATGAGTCTTTATGAATCTAGAATGGTAAACGTCATTAATTATTTCTAACCGATTTAATACGCTATGAAGGTCAATTATTTGTAAGGTATATTGCATAAAAAGATACAAATTTGTATATAATTATACTGTTAATAATTCTTATAATCTACGTTTGCGTTTTAATCGGAAACAAAGAAGTAATAACATTACTTATAAAAATATTAAACTCATTATATTTTAATCTATTTTAGTACTATCTAAGCTAATTTTTTTTAAGGTAATCCATACCAAACCACTCATTATTTTTTATTTATATTATTAGATGGGAAGAAATAGATTCAACAAAATATTAAAGAGGATAACTGTCCAGATAAATATATTGTACTTTACATAAACCGTTGTTTTTGTCTAAATGAGTGCGACGTGTATAGCAATATTGATGTGACAGCTAATTCAGTCCTAATGAAGAGGAAGTGGCCACTCTGACACGTACTACATTCTACAACTAATCCGAATTGATTGATAACAAAAACTAATAGGCCTTTACTTTCAACGACTTATTTACATATGTTTACCAGTGGCGCAATATTTAATGTTTAAATTAATAAAGTAGTTTGTTTTAATAAATGTAATCTAGAATATTTAATATTTACCACCGACAAGAGCAAGGAGCATTTATACGTAAGAATATGAAATGCCTACTTTAGACTTTACTTGTTTTTAAAAAATAAAACATGATTCATTTAGTTTTTTCCACTATGATTTTTTATAAAAATAACAAGAAATTGATATAAAAATTGCTACACGTATGCTCAAAGGGTAGAATTTTTCGCACTGATTAGTTTCATAAACATTTAGAGAAATTAAATTTTTAAATAATGAAAAGCCACACCTATATTTTCAATTAATCGCAGGTTGACTGGAAGATAATCCCTGTATGGTATAAGTCCGCCATTGTATATTTGTTCTTTCGAAAATTTTGTACTTTATTGTGTTCTTTGGTACAATAAAGTTATTACAAACAATCCTATCAATATCTATTGATTGCTTATATGTACTCAAATAAATTGTTTTTAACTTTAGGTAATAATGTACAGTGGGCCAACGAGATACCTGGGCCGGCCCTCTACCTTGAATTTTCTCTATATCTTGAATTTTCTCTTAAACTTAAAATAATATAACATAAAAATGTGTTTTAAGAAAGACTGCATTAAAATCTATCTGAAAATACATTTTTATGTTAATATTATTTTTAGTATCAGAGAAAATTCAAGATAAAGGTAGATGGCTGGCCCAGGTATCTCGTCGGCCCACTATACCGCTGGATAGCTAAGGCTAGGGATAGGATTCAATGGCGCAGACAAAAGGAGGCTTATACCCCGTACTGGGTCGCTGATAGCTGACGATGATGATGAGTGTACTATTGTTGATATCCTTTTATACCATCCTTGGTTGTATCTTCCAGTTCTTAGTTTTTCTCTTCTTATTCCCAGTAATTGGATACCTGAATTTTCCGGGGTCCAGTGCTGCCTCCATTTGAAATAAATCCATTGGTAGGTAGGAAACGAAGACACCATTTAAAATTTTGTCTTGACCAGGCACAAGATATTCCCTTCAAATTATTTTATGAACTGAACTGAAGTTTTTATATGCACATATGCCAAAAGTGGCCGTTTTTCGCAATTGTGCGTAGAAAAGCTTCACCTTCTCACTTTAAACTGTAAACAGTAAGTTCATAAAATAGTTTAAAGGGTTATCTAGTGCCTGGTCAAGACATAATTTTAAATGATGTCTCAGATTCCTATTAAATGATTTATTTCAAATGGGGGCAGCACTGGACATCGGAAAATTCAGGTATCCCCTTAAATGGAACAAGGTTGAACAGAATATGGTCTCAAGTGCTAACATTAAATCGCATCTTATAAAATAATTTCTACCTTTACTTTTAGGAACTAACAGCAATTTTGCAAGTGTCTAATGGTGCTTCAGAATGAAGAGCTGTTATATCATCCTCTTAGCAAGCACTGACAGGTATGCAGGCTTGGCAAGTAATCTTACCTTTTAGTTGTATGAGACTATGCTTTTAGCGAGCACCGTTCGCAGTAATGTGTTCGATGTTACGTGATTCCGAGTGGAGTTTGAAGTTGCTTCGAGTAGTTATTTGTTTTGTTGTTGAAAACGGTAGCATACTACTTTTTGACTTCCGTAAACTCTATATAGTTTTCGTCTGTCGTGGCGTAATATGAGCTTGATTTATATTTTATGGAGTTCCTGGGTTCGTTTTTATATCATGCTGTAGATAAGTTTGTTTTGTACGAATAATAAGTTGAAAATAATACATAACAAATTGAAAAATGACTGTATTTTTTAAATGACTTTAATTTGTAAAATACCGTTATTTTTCAATTTATAACGTATTAAATTTCGAAGAGGCGGAGGCACTTGATCTTCTTGTATTTGTTATTTAAATACAAACTGGTGTATATACGCATACTTTGCTGTTACGAGTACTTGTCTACGCGTCTGGTTGAGGTAACAGGAAACTTCTGAGCTGGCAGCTTCCTTGCCTAAAGAATTAGCCTTGCTATTCAGCGAGGCAACGCTGCGAGTATTCTGGGTACTTCGCCTTGATCAGATGCATTTAAAGAGAAATTTGATCAAGGTACTTTTACTTATTTTAAGTTTCTTTAGGCTTTAATTTAGATTTAATTAATTTACGTATTTAAAGTTTTTTGTTAAAATATTTATAAAATTAATACAGGTTATATAATACCTGAAATGAAATAAATATTTTGAACAATTAGAAGGCAATGAATAATCTTAACGAATTTTTATTGAGAATTTTATCACTGTTGTAAACGGAATTTACTTTCAAAAGAATTTACTTTCATAATAAGTCCTTCCGTTCATGGAAACTGTCTCTTTATCTTACTGGGTTTTTGTCAACGATAGTTTAACGACTGTTTAGTGTAATAGTACTTATAGAGGCTTAGTACATATACATCTAAGTTCTCAGTGTACTCACATAAAATCTATATAATATACTGTTTTCTCGAATCGATACTCAAGATAGTTGCGACCGATAGCGACCGGCGGGACTTTTCACCTGTCAACTTTGCCCCGAGTTAAACCGCTTACCCTCAAATAACGTAGTTTAACGTCCACGTGGCCGGATCTAAAAATATTTCTCTCTCAAATAAACTAGAGCGATTATCCAGTGATGGCAGGAACGGTGGCGAGTTACAGTAAAAATGTGATCGTAAGCTTTTTTCAGTAAACAGTTAACTAGAAACGTATCATCAAAAGTGATACTCTTATTGGTCTACAGTTTTAGTGAAAATAAATCCTACAGGTACTTAAAATTAAAGGAAATATTTTATTTATACTTACGTAAGATCTCATAAATTCCATTTCAAAAATACCACATGTAATAAAAAATGCAAACCTATATTTAATACGAAGTACCGAAGACTCATAAAATAAATAGATGCAAATGATTTTTTGTGTTATTCAGCCTAGTGTACCCTTTCCGCTTAGTTTTGCATAAGCCTACCAAGGAGGTTCTACTACTTCAGATTTCCCGTAGATACCGAGTGGTACAAAGTACACTGGTAACCACCCGCCAAACGACATGCTACCTAAGATTGTCTTCTATCGCTACCGCCCATGACCTAGAAAGGCTTTATTTCAGCTGCAAGCTTAGGCTGTCTTGGCGAGTTGCAGCGGTAATGAAAGAAATAAAATGCTCGGACAGAAACGCGGCATTGTGCTAGTGTCATAAGACTATTTTCTCGCTTCTTCCTGAGTCGGATATATGTTTGCAACGATACGTTTATTTTTGATTTCTATTCTGCAATATTGAAAAATAAGTTTGGAAAATCCAAAAGTGCACGTCTCTTATACGAATAACTAAATTAATGTATACTTATATAATGGACACTTTAACTAACTTGAGTTTTTGTTTCTTTTCAATCAGTGTGCGCGCATATTTCTTTCTCATGAAAGATGTAGCGTTATTCGTAAATATGAGTAAATGAGTGTGTGAGTGTGTTTTAGTCGAGAGAGTTGATGAAAAATAACAAAAAATCTTGAGACATTTATTATAACATACCCATAGTTTCGTAATATTACCAGAAACTAACTATAAAATCTTTTTAGGGGTATACCACGATTCGCCATGTTCGTATTAAGGTATTTTAATAGAGTTTCTTTAATTTATTCAAATGATACTTGTAGTGGTGTTAGTGGCTGTTAAAAGCAAGTAGTGTATCTACTTAGCGTTTAAACGGTCACATGCAGGGCTTTTACAGTTTACTATTATTTCTACTTAAGGTAGCGGAAAACCTTCATTAAATAAGCACTTACGCACTTTTCACTTTTCCTCTATTATCATAATAGCTTGACAATGTAACGTTTATTTTCAAAAAATCCGATAGCTTTCTATTCTTTATAAGTCTACAAAATCGGATTAACAACATTCAAAGTTATTGTTTTCTGTATTTAACAATCATAGTAAAGTTACTTTCTTCTAGTTCGGCCCCAAACCTAAAATTGTGAGGCATAAAAAAATATACGTCAAAAAAGCTAAATATACTTACCTACCTACCTAAAGTTCTAAAGAACAATTGCCAAAAAACAACAGACGCTTACGATGTCTCAATTCTACTTATGTCCGATTGCTCAACAAACGTAATAGCAAACAGATACAAACAGATACAAAAAGCGCTTCTAAATAAATCGCAGTTTACAACTTGAGCACTTAAAAACGAATGAAGTATAATTTTGTGAAGGTCGAACGAAGGTGACTGGATTAAGGTGACTTTGAGGACTGACATTCACCATTGTATTTTGAATTTTTTAGAACATGATTAAGCTAAAGTAAGTAAAAACACTTCAATGCACCCAAACACATGAAAATAATATTTAAATATGTAAACCTATATATATATATATATATATATATATATATGTATATATATATATGTAGACGACCTCTGTGGCGTAATGGTCAATACGCTAGACCGCCAATCCGTAGGCTCTGGGTTCGATTTTCCGCAAGGGCAAGTTGGGAAATGTCCTTTTTCAAATTGTCCTGCGTCTTAGGTGTTTATCCATCTATATATTTATCATTAAAAATAGTATGGGTTAGTATCTCCTCACACAAGCTTAAGCTTACTTTGGGGCTAGCCAAATCTGTGTGCTTTGTCAATATATATTTATTTATGATTATGAATCCATAATTTGGCAAATTACACAAATTACTCGACTTCGTCGATAAAATTTTTAATATAATACAGTTAAATAAATAAATAAAATACACAGGCAACAAATGTGTCTCCATGGCCCTTGGCAGAACGGGTTGACACAAGAAATGCTTCCAAAAATTTACTTACATACATACTCGTACTGATCACATTTTATCCCATGCAGGTTAGATAGAAGCTTTAACATTACACAGGATAATATGTGTACCAATTTGTCACTCGTCCAAAAAATTCTAAGATGAGTGAGAATGCGAAATGGAGAGAAAAAAACCAATCGGCGGACCCTGGTCCATTAAGGAAACCCAGGAACTAATGTGCATTCAAGTTTATTCACGCTTATTTTCCGTTTACCTAACCGTCAATCCATAACCTAACATTACTGATTGCAATACATTAAATGTAAAACCAACAATAAATAATAATCTACGAGGGCAATTTGATAAGTCAGTGACTTTTTAAATAAACCATTTTTTTTGGTCAAACAACTATCAAATTGTCAACGTAAACATTTGTTGACTCCATACATTCCAACGTTTTTCAGGTTTCTTATTTCTTCAGGTTTAAAAACCGGAAATAGTAGCTAACTGGAAAATATGCTGGTTGATGTGGCAGGTGTTAGAATTCGTTGAAGTGGTTACACGGATGCGCTTTTGATCGAGTGTTATCAAATTAACTAAATAGGGTGCAAATGTTTAGTCACCCTAATCCTCCTTATCGTCCACCCACCTAATCTAACATCAGATTGCAATCAATTAAATGTAAAACCAACAATAAATAACCTAGACCGCCGATGGCTTTTCCTAGTACTGAAAGTAGTGTTTCAAAATCGATGCTATTTGACAAAAACAAAACAAACTTTTAACTATATAGGGTGCAAAGTTTAGTCACCTTAATCCACTTCATCGTCCGCCCACCTAATCTAACATCAGATTGCAATAAAGTGAATGTAAAACCAACAATAAACAGCGGTTAGGGCCGCAGGTCCGTTGTTTTTGCCCCTGGATATATCCTCTCATGATTTATGCCGTGCCTGCTCCGAATATGATTACCCGTTGCGTGTCGGAAGTGCCTTTAATGGATATAAACGTCGCATTTAACTGCTCGGTAAATACGATCCCACTGGACCTACTGACTTGTTACTTGATGGAAAGAAAATTTTAGAAATGAAAGCACTATTTTTATTTGGATATTTGATTCAGGGCAAAAATATTGTGGTATTAAAGTTGGATAATAAATAACAAAATGTTAATGCTTATCCCATAGAACAAAAAACTTAGTAATCCAGTAAGGGGACAAGCTTGTAATTGACGACCTCCGTAGCGTAGTGGTCACCATGCTAGTCCGCCACCCAGAGGTCCCGGGTTCGATCCCGGTCAGGGCAAGTTGGAAAATGGCCTTTTTCAAATTGTCCTGGGTCTTGGATGTTTATCTATATATGTATTGGTTATAAAATATAGTATCGTTGAGTTAGTATCCCATAACACAAGTCTCGAACTTACTTTGGGGCTAGCTCAATCAGTGTTATTTGTCCCTATATATACATATATTTATTATTTATTTATTTAATTATTCTTGGTGTTCATATTTGAATTTGTATAATAGTTCATCAACAGTTAATATAACTTGCACACTTGCTTAAAAGGAACTTAAAAATAAAAATTTTAAGCTTTTAACCATTTCAAAGTAAAGCCAGCATGCTTCGGGTAACAATATTTTTTTTTATAATATGTTTAATGCATCTTAATGATAAGGCGAGAAAACCTTTAAAACTCTCACTGCCAAATTAAAAGACACAATAGAAAATCTGTTGTTTGGATACAGCCAGCCGACCCCATTGACAGGGAGAGTGTTAATTGAAGAGTTATTAAAATAAAATTTAAATACAAATGATATACTACAATTAAATAAATTAATACACATGATAATAAGTTCATAGAGACCTTCTAATATGGTACCACGAAATTTATTTAAGGACATTTATGATGAATGTCGGCAATCCTACTGATCCTGTTGTACAGTATACATATTCTGGATGTATAGATTACCTCTTTCTCTTATCCTAACACGTACCCGGTTTTTATTTATTTTTTATTTTAGCAACATGCGATCTTAGTTGCGTCGCCTCGTAACTGTAAATCCGGGGTTGGTTAAAAAGAAAAAGATGATCACAAGTGTCTTTACAAACCCTTATTACTTATGCATCGGCAGATACGTTAAACTGTTGGTTCTGATTGACATAATTAGGTTGAAATGGGCAGCCACTGTCAAATAATTTTAAGTAGCTTGAAAAATATGACACTGTGTAGTGTAGACAATTTAAAAAAACGAAGAAATTAAAAACAAAAAAAAAACACTGGAGTTTTACATATTTGAAATTTTTAAATTGATGGCGAAGTTAACCAATATGCCTATAAATTTTTTAAACCGTATTACATTACCTAACATTTAACAAACAACCTTTACTACTTGTATATGGAATATACTCGGTCGTTTTGAAAATCCTTGGGGCCTATGTCCAGCAGTGGACTTCCTGTCGCTGAAATGATGATGATGATTACTTGAAAAAGTGCAACAGTTCACAGACTTTTGCGCGATTGACTAACATAGTTGGACATTAAAAACCAAAATATGGAAATTTCTGATTTGGGGATTTTGTACAGATCCAACGAGAATTTTTCATGAACACCGATGGACCTTTGCATAATTGCTTTATATTTGGACGGCTTAAAGCCCTGGTTATTGCTATACAAATTGGTCAGTTACATGTTTTCATCAAACAATTTTATTGGTTTTTATACTTCGCGTGGTGGAATGCCGTGCCCATTATAGTATGTCATAACAAAAATGCATTAGTGCTGTTATGAATGAGCTTTAAGACTTAATTTATTAAATCTGCCAAGTACATAACATTTTTGTGCAAGAGCCAAATCAATAGGGCTTTATTTCTACCGAAATTAGCTAGACAAATTTGATAGTTCGTTACGTTATTCTGCAATGATTTAAATAATAAAAAAAATTGTTAAATCGTACTAATATAGCAGTAGACGTAAATAAAGGTCGTTGAAAGCTAAAGATGATGAAAATAGCCTAAGTCACACAAGAAAACAGTTCGGCACATTCGTTATACAATTTTCACGCCACACAGTGGTAAAAACATGTTAAGATTTTTTCCATGTCTATTTTTTTTATTTTTATTTATTTATTCAAACAATAATATACAATCTTCAATAATAAACAACGCTATATAATCTCATTAGAGATTTTCCAAACGTTGGAATTGCCATACAAAAAAAAAAACTTAAAGAGTAAATACATTAACAATAACTACCCATCAATTATGTATTAAAGGGGTTAAGTAACATTACATTTTTGTTATAATGTTTAATAAATAATATAAATGATGTACCCTATAATAATTCAAACCTCTTCAATGTACCTACTTATTATAAACTAGCTGATGCCCGCGACTTCGTTCGCGTGGACTTTATGACTCCGGCGTATTAATATAAATAAAAACTAATGAGAGAGAGAGAGAGAGAGAGAGAGAGAGAGAGAGAAAGAGAGAGAGACAGAGGGAGAAAGTACTTGTAACAGGAGTTAAAAGTCAATATTATATTAATTCTTTCCTTCGGGAGCCAATATGAAAAGAGTTGAAGTGCTACTAACCCTAAAAAAGCCACATTAAGCTGGTTATGCGAAAAACCAGTCCTAAGATCGACATCAGCAGCTTTAAGCCTCTGAAACTGTGACTTATTTTAATAGCAAAGCAAGTAAACTTAAGGAACTGTGTATTTTCAAAAGGAAAATTGTTGGGGATGAGTGGCATACGCGGAATAAATTAATACAGTTTCACTGGCACCACTCACAGTAAACTTTAAGTGTCTCAGCAGACTATGCCGAAGTTTAGCGGCTAAAGTTCAGTGTCTTAAGTTCGGTGGGGATGACACACTAAATAAGCTGAAGTTCAGCCGCTGTAGTTCGGTGGAAACGCTGGACAGAAGTGATGTGCCGATATGAGAATTTAATCTTCCGTCTTTGGCGCGTCTGCGGCGAACGGAAACGGGATCGGAAGAGGGAACGGAAGTGGAAGAGGGAACGGGAGCGGAAGCGGAAGCGGGAGCGGGAGCGGAAGCGGCAGCGGCGGTGGCAGCGGCGGCGGCAGCGGCGGCGGCGGAGGCGTCGGCGGCGGCGGCGGCGGCGGCGGAAGCGGTGGCGGCGGCGGCGGCGGCGGCGGAAGCGGTGGCGGCGGCGGCGGCGGCGGCGTTGTTGGCAGCGGTGGCAGCGGCGGCGGTGGCGGCGGAAGCGGCGGCGGCGGCGGCGGAAGCGGCGGCGGCGGCGTCGGCAGAAGCGGCGGCGGAGGCGGCGGCGGCGGCGGCGGCAGCGGCGGCGGGGGCGTCGGCGGCGGCGGCGGCGGCGGCGTAGGCGGCGGTGGCGGCAGCGGAGGCGGCGGCGGCGGCGGCGGCGGCGGCGAGAGAGGGAGCGGGAGCGGGAGCAGGAGTATGAGCGGAAGTGGGAGCGGGAGCGGGAGCGGAACGGGTACGGGTACGGGTATGGGCACGGGCACGGGCACGGGTACGGGTACGGATACGGGTACGGGTAGGGGTACGGGTAGGGGTACGGGTACGGGTACGGGTACGGGTACGGGTACGGGTACGGGTACGGGTACGGGTACGGGTACGGGTACGGGTACGGGTACGGGTACGGGTACGGGTACGGGTACGGGTACGGGTACGGGTACGGGTACGGGTACGGGCACGGGCACGGGTACGGGTACGGATACGGGTACGGGTAGGGGTACGGGTAGGGGTACGGGTACGGGTACGGGTACGGGTACGGGTACGGGTACGGGTACGGGTACGGGTAGGGGTACGGGTACGGGTACGGGTACGGGTACGGGTACGGGTACGGGTACGGGTACGGGTATGGGTACGGGTACGGGTACGGGTACGGGTACGGGTAAAGGTACGGGTACGGGTACGGTTAGGGGTACGGGTACGGGTACGGTTACGGGTACGGGTACGGGTACGGGTACGGGTACGGGTACGGGTACGGGTACGGGTACGGGTACGGGTACGGGTACGGGTACGGGTACGGGTCCGATTCAGGCAAGAGCATCGGAAGTTCGGCATTATGTGTTGCTAGTAATGCAAATAACATTGCAGGCATGCATTGGCTGAAATTCAGCCGCTGAACTTCGGCATACAGTGCTGAGACATTAAGTTGGGTTCCGTTACACAGTTTCGGCGGAGTCAAATTTCGCATCAGCATTATTGGCCCTCCGACAGTAAGACTTATTTTGTGAGCCGAGATTCCATTTGCTGCAAGTGAAAAGTGCAAGTGAATATCCAAGAAATCTAAATATATATACTCGTAACTCAAAAGTGACTGACTGATTGATCTATCAACGCACAGCCCAAACCACTGGACGGATCGGGCTGAAATTTGGCATGCAGGTAGATGTTATGACGTAGGCATCCGCTAAGAAAGGATTTTGATCAATTCTACCCCCAAGGGGATAAAATAGGGGATGAAAGTTTGTATGAAACTTTGTCAATTTTAAACCGATCGGGCTGAGACTTTGCATGCATAAAGCTACTATGACGTAGGCATCCCCTAAGAAAGGATTTTGATAAATTACACCCCTACGCGAGCGAAACCGCGGGCAAAAGCTAGTTAACAATAATTTGCGTCATAAGTTCTTTATTAATTATTTTAATTTTTTGGTGTCAATATGGCGCGTTTACATAACCAAGAATTTTCTGGTGTGTTATGCTCTGAAGGTCCGCAAATACTGAACTTATAAGTTATTCTATGGACGAAACAACTTTTTTTTGGAAAAATTTTCAATACACAGACACATTTTTTTTAACTCTTTTATTATAGTATAGATTTAGTATGTTTTTGTTCAGCGGCAACAAAAAACATCATCTATAAAAATTTTAACTGTCTAGCTATAATGGTTCATGAGATACAGCCTGGTGACAGACAGACAGACAAACAGTCGGAAGATCTAAGTAATAGGGTCCCGTTTCTACCCTACCCTATGGAACCCTAAAAATCGAATAAAATAAGTATTGATGGGGGGCTCCCATACTACAAACGTGATTTTTCATAGATTATGGTACGGAACCCTTCGCGCGCGTCCGACTCGCGCTTGGCCAGTTGTATTATAACTCAACAAAAAGTTCTCATCAGACTTAACAACTTTTGCTAAGGCGGCATTTTAATATTTCTTATAGTTTAGCTGGACCATTATAGTTCTGCATCATGTGTTCCATTTTCCAAAATCAATTATAGCCTATATGTTGCCCAGGCTTCACAGCTATATAACAAAAAAAGTTTCATTCGAATCCGTCCAGTATTTCCGGAGATTAGCATGTACAAACAGACAAACAGACAAACAGACAAACAGACCAACAGACAGACATTTTTTTTTATATTCTTACTCTATTACTATATCTCCACGGCCCCAAATTTTTTTTTTGAAAAATTTTCAATGTACAGACACATTTTTTTTACTCTTTTATTATAGTATAGATACGCGTTAACTTGACACAATAAAGTGTAAAGTGTAGGCGCCGTCGCTGGAGGCCCGGGGGAACCGGTTATTTATTAATATTATAGATCAAAATATTTAGTAAATTTATTTACATTATAGATATAGGACAGAGTAATTGGGTCTTACACAGTTTTCTTCCTGTTCTTTTCTGCGTAAAAGAGATATTTGGTATAATTTTTTATTTAACTTGCAACACTACATTCAAAAGGCTCAAAAAGAAAATTAAAAGTAGAACATTCAAAACGCCACGTGATAACGATCTAAACGTGAAATAACAGCCATCCATAGAATACTGATTTAAAAAATGGATCTATTGAGTTTACTTCTAATTTATTTTACATTCTTCTCATTCCGATTCCATTTAAACACTTTAAATTTTATTTGCCCCAGCAATATTTTATCGCCATCTATACCAAACTCAATTTCGCAATAAAAATAGCTTGTTAAAGGCGACAAATTGCTCGAATATTTTTTCCTATTTAGGTACATTTTTTGTGGGTATGTATCGTTCGTTAGCTGTTATTATGGGTCGGAAGGGCCCTTAATGAGGAAAAATGTTTTCCACAATGATAGCCGACTGGCCGAGCAACTTTTTGCGGGCTCTAAGCAAGTTTCTCGCGTAATTAACCAGTTTGATACTCTGGATTTTCCTGATTCATGATCTTTCTGAGTGTTTACCTTCTTCTGAAAAGAAATGGAATAGAACTGTTATCCTTACTTTTCCATATACACGGGTCATTACGTTAATTTGTTGCGTTTTCCACATCTGAAAACATTGAAAAGTCAATAAAATAAATTAGTTTGAAAGTCATATTTGTATCAGCAAATTTCTCTTCATCATATATTTCGGCAATAACAAGTGAAATATCAAAAGTAAAAAAAAATACTGTTCTGAAATCGAATCGAAATTGAGTCATGTGATACAACGTTATTTCATAAATAAATGAAACTGAGAAATATATGATATTCGGGAACATCAAACGTATTTACACAGAGTATATTGTATCGTGTTTTTTGCCCGCCGATGCGTGCATGATGCCAGTAATAAACATTCGTTACTGAGCCCAAGAGACACGTAGATACACAAACCTATAAAAAAACGGGTTATTACGAGTGTTTGACGATCCTTCATATTGAGGTTTCATTTTTACGCTACTCTGAAGGGTAATTATCGTGCGCAAAATGATTTTCTGCAAAAACCATGTAACATGGATTTCGTATTAGGTAGGTACGTGAAGATTGGTATGCATATATTTATAAGCGAAATGTCCGGTGTGCTACGTTCTGAATTATCAAGTTCCAAAAAATGTGTCTTTTTAAGTTTATTAATAAGTTGATACATATATACTTTACTCTAAAACTTAATTGATCTTTATAGTCCCGTAGATCTTTATATTCATAAAGCTTTTTTTACACAAGAGTTATACCGTCTTATTATAAAACCCAGACTACCATTATCCACCAAAATCAAGTTGCCAGCTAGTATCACACACTATCTCACCTGTCAATGTCAACTTGATTTTGGCGGATGATGGTTTAAACTTAGTAACAAAGTGAGTCCTGTTTTTATAATAAGAAGGATAAAGTTTAGGTTAGGTTCACGATAGTCATCTGCCTTAATGACGTCCTGTAGCATGTTTGGTAAGACTGATAGGAAAACGTCGCAAACTGGCAGAAACGAGAAGAAACTAGATGCCTATGACTGGTTGCTACTTTGATCGTGATGATAGTCGAAGGAATTAAAATAGTGAAGGGTTGCTAGCCACAAAGACTTTATTTAGATTTTTGCCTTCGATCTTCCCTGACCTTCACATTCTACTTTATTTTCCAGACGAGCATGAAAAATAAAGCCAGTCAGTTGAAATGATTCGATGAAAATATCATGTTTTTATAAATAAAGTATTGACGTTGTGTTGTGAGCGACGAAATTGGCGCTATCACCGTCGACCATCATCCGACATTTGCTGCCCGCTTGTTCCCAATTGGATTATCGGGTGAAACCACCTTTAATGCGCTTTAAACAGTTTTGTGCATACTGTACCCGTTGGGAAAACACGCGATTTATCCGACTGATTTCAGTGAAAGGGAATTAAATTATTATAATATAATTAGGTATTAAATGTAGTGACGTGGCTACAAAGATCATACACAAGTGATTTTTGTAAAATCATGATTTTGATATATCATAGTTTTATATTCTTTTTGTGCCTGTATAATTTACCTACACAACGTATAACATACAGATATGTACCAGAATAAATTACTAAAAATACGTCGCAAGGAAAAGTCCTAACACCTTCCTTTTATACATATAATTTAATTTACAAGACGTTTTTACGCGCCATTTTGCCTTCACTATTTTCGCAACTTGTTTTATAACCAACAACATAAGTCAAAGTCAATCATTTTCAAGTGATCATAAAATTGCAAAATCAATTTTAAAGCCACTTACGGAAGGGCTATCTTACAACATGAACGAGTATTGTTTATTTTGAAGATGACAGTAGGCACCGCACACGAAACAACTATTGACATGTTGTCGATTTTTCCGCGCGTCATAAAAACCTAGAACATCGGGCCGTCTTAAAAACAGGCCGTGTCAGGAGGGGGAGCTCCTCCTGTGTTTTTCTGCCGCTAACAAGGGCCCTTACATGACCGGAATATTTTCGTCACCAATTTCCTAAGGCTAACGGCTTAACACTCCGGAAAAGTTACTTAGACTTACCTGAGCTCTTTGGGCCCTGTCAAGATATCGTATTTTATGGGGCTTGCTTGCTATATATTTTACTGAGACGGAGCGTTGAATGGCATTTTCATTTTGTTATTATACCTGATACGATTTTACGCTACTTTGCGTGACGCATAAAAATATATGGAAAGCGAAATATAAAATTTAGCGTTTGGAAATACGTTGTTTAATCATGTATTATCTACTATATATTGACGAATAAGTGATTTTAGTAGTACCTAATTGATAAATTATTTATATTAATATCCATTAAACGCAGGTTGTATGTAAATTCATTGTAAACTGTTATTTCAGAAAAGGATTTAACTGGAAAATTTGTAAGAAATTATATAACTTTCAAGATTTTATTTGCACAGACAATGGTTTTTATTTAACGAAATGACGTTAGCAAGTAAAATAAAACGTGTGAAATTACAATCACGCACATTAAGTAGCCACACGGATATCGTATTCCGAGAAATTGACCGAATTTGAATCCTTTGACGCAGAGCAACTATAAACAGTTACTTGAGATTCTTCGGCACCGCCGGGCGGGCTGAGGCCTATATATCACTTAAAACGACAGAGCATAAATCTATGGGGGCTGTCTACTCGTTATTTGTAGTCGCCACGTGAAACGTGGTTTCGGGTGAATATTAACGATATCGGCAATTTTCCGGAAGCTTAGCCGCGTCGCAATTTTTCGCCAATTGAGCAATCGCAGGGTGATGGCGAACGGTATTAACTGCGGCGTCGTAAAAAAACGTTTACACGTCGACGCCTCACGTTGATGCATGCAGGTTGACAACCCTCCGAACAGCTGCCATTTACTGCCGGAGCGGTTGTGATGAACTCAAGCGTTCGTCATTTTAGAAAATTGGGTTTGACTACTTATTTTGCATGTCATTTGTTTTCTCAATCACGGCAAACGCAAAGATTAGATCTCTATAAGTGAGTTTATTATTAATGTTTTGGCTTTATTAAATAAAACAGTCTGACTGAGAAAGTTATTATTTTATTTGATAGAAAACATACAATGAAATATTACAAAATTAAGAATTGCTTCAAGACAAAATTAAGAGTTGTATAAATTAATACAATTTATAGATGTATGCGGTTAGCCTCTTGGATACATTCTATTTTAAATATAAAAGTGTATGTATTTCTTTTATTAATTAATAAAATAATACACCTTTACTAAAGTATGTTTCCGTGAATTTCATGTAACTATCTGGATTTAAAATATGGTTTATATTGCGAGGTTTTAACATAATCGCATTACCGGTATCAGCGTCACGCTTCTATCCTAAATTTCCAATACAGGATTACAGCTCACAACAGTCTGTATATGTTTGAGCAATAATACAAGGCGATATACTAAAATCAACTTTATATTTTCTTAAATACGCGCTTAGTAGCTCATAAATAAGTAACTGCATTTTTTGACAAAATATGAGATAAATACCAGCATATCTATTATATATAAGTATATATTTTTCCGCAAGAAAATGCTATAATTGATATGAAAATTATTCCCCAACATACCTACTGGTATACTAAGAAAAATCTCAGATCACATGAATTACCATGAATAATTACGTAATTTGAGACTTTCGTGGTTACCGCCCGAGGTGACTATTTTTCGTGTACACCAGGCCGATAGTAAATTTTTTTGCATGGTCTGGCCGGACGTAATAGTATATTATGCAATTAGTGAATAAAGGACGGATTTACTTCTAGGGCCATAGATGAGTCACGAGCAGGTGAAGGATTCTAACGACTGAATCACGACCGTAGGGAGTGATTCATGATGATTGAATCACGAGCGTAGCAAGTGATTCAAGTGTTAGAATCCTGAGCAATGCGAGTGATTCATGGCCCTCGATGTAAATCCGCTTTATTCCAGAATATACTTTTCACCATGCTATACTTTATACCATGAATACGAGAATAATTTTTCAAAACTTAAAACCGACTTCACCACAAAACTACACAACCGGTTTTAATAAAAAAACTACGGGACCACCTGATAGGTATTCCTTAAAAAAAGAATATTCTAAATCGGTACAAACGTTTTCGAATAAATCGATCAACATACGAGATAAAACATAAGATTTCGACGAATTGATAACCTCCTCTTTTGGAAGAGGGTTAAAAAGAAAAATTTTAGCGAAAATAGACATTTAATGAAGAAAAATAATGTTTAAATTAATTAAAATGGACATTAAAACTGGAACAATTACTAAAATTAAGAGTAAAATGTTCTAAATTCAAACATCAAAATAGTGCATTTTATTTACTGTTTTCAGTGAATAAAATAAACTTTTTAGAGGGGGAATGGTATAAAATTATTTTTTATCTCATCTATTCAAAAAACCATGTTTTCGTCCCAAAACATTTGGAGCTAAAGTTACTGGTTATTCTCTCGGGACTAAAAGTGAAAAAGAAGATCTCTAGGGATTAAAACCAATTTGAAGACAGAACACGAGTTTAATCTATGTAGAATCAAAAATAATGTTGGCAGTCCAGCAAAAAAAAAAATTGTTTTAAAATAAAAAATAATTAGCACAGACTTTGTGATTTTTCAAATTTGGATTACATGTCGTTTTCAACATGGATGAATGTAGGTTAAAATTTTTATGTTCTTTGCTTCGGAAAAAGTAATAAGTATAATTAAAAAGCGCAATTTTTCCCTTTGATTCAAGTAATTACAGAAGTTTTAGGTTATTTGTATTGAAATGTAATTATTTATGTAAATGTGAATACCTTGTCGTAAGTTTAAGCCAATAGTGAATAGTTATCAAGTTTACGTATAAAAATAAAAAGATATGAAGGAACACGCAAACAAAGTTATGAGTGAATATTTTATCTTAAGTTTGTGGTCTTCAAAAAAATATTTCTTAGTATTTATTGTATGAAAACGACACCAAACAAAGGTTAGTATTAAATTGTCGGTTGAAATCTGTTAGGTATTGTAGGTGTTTTTCTGTTCTTTATATTCTGTTTTGTATGTGCTAGTTTTTCTTATAGATGAAGATGAAAAGTAGAGGCGATATACATGAATCCTTCGCTACACTCAGAATTCCACCGTAGAATCACTCGCTCCGCTCGTGATTCAACTGTGAAATCCTTCGTTTCGCTCTGGATTCAAAGTAGCGCCCTCGCCATCAAAATATTACCTTAGCCCCTTGTAGCACAATCTACTATTTACGATAGGGATGTAATTCTCTAATAAAGTTTGTAACGACGTAAATTTGGTTAATTTGAAGTAAAATAATAATAAATGCACATGTAACTGCTATTTGTGAGACTATACGCAACCTCTTAAAAACTAGTCTACAACAGTTTCAAACTCGCTAAGTAAGATTAAACGGTTTTGCTCAAAGAGTGGAGAGGATACCTAGCAAGTAAGGTCAGAGCAAAAGAGGCTTTATTCCATTCAGTTTCGTTCCAAAGACGAATTGTAAAGGCTTGGGGTTCGTGTACAATGTTATGCTTTGTTGCCATAGCAATAATAGCTTTAAAGAATCCACGTAGATTACATGGGTACACTCTACAATAGGACCCTCTTTTCCACATTTACTGAGAATTCGTAAAAATACAAAGTGCGAATATTTGGACTGAAACACTGGTTAAAATTTAGGAATGATGTAGGATGAATTTATTTCCGTTTGATTTTGTTTTGAATTGTTTTGTTTGATTATTCAAACAAAACAATTCAAACAAAAGACTTAATGCCATTAGCATTCTCTACCAGTATTCTTCTTTCTTCTTATCCTGTTAATGGCAATGATTTTTATATAATTTTTTATGACCCAGAATTTCGCCACATGTATAGCCCTTTGGTTGGCCTCTATTTGATCGTCTCTAGAACAGGATGATACCAATCAACCTCCGGGATAAATAGAAATCTAGCGTAGTTGGCACAAAATTAAGGTCTTTAATCAGGTGTATAACTTGAGTTATAATAACAAAAAATACAGTTACTTAATACCGATATTTAAGGATAAAAGGGATATTCAAGAATGTTATAACTACAGGGGAATTAAGCTCACATCACATACATTAAAATTATGGGAAAAGATTATAGAAAATAGAATCAGAGGGGAAACAGAAATAACGGGAAATCAGTTTGGATTCATGCCTGGCAAAGGTACTACAGACGCCATCTTCGCCGCTCGACCACTAATTGAAAAGTATAAAGCTAGGCACAGGAATCTGCACATGCTTTTTATCGATCTGGAGAAGGCCTATGATCGGATACCGAGAGAAGTGCTATGGTTTTGTCTAAGACAGAAGCTTGTCCCACTAAAGTACATCCGGTTAATTGAAGACATGTACGATGGGCGAGAACACAAGTCCGGTCCCCGGCAGGAACTACTGAAAAGTTCGAGGTTCGAGTAGGCTTACATCAAGGTTCTGCGTTAAGTCCTTATTTGTTCGTGTTGGTAATGGATGCGCTAACAGCTAGCATTCAGGACGATGCGCCTTGGTGTATGCTATTCGCGAATGACATCGTGCTGATAGAGGAAGAATGGAAAAGCATCAGGAGAAACTTAACAAATGGCAGAAAGCGCTGGAAGATGCCGGTTTGAAAATCAGCCGATCGAAGACTGAATACATGTTCTGCGATTTTGGGGGAACTTCCAGCGCTGCGGCCCTGAACATTTCGGACTTACCGCTGCCAGTTTGCACTGATTTCAAGTACCTGGGATCACTTTTGCAGAGCGATGGAAACGTGGATCGGGACGTTACGAAGAGAATTAACACCGGATGGCTTAAGTGGAGACAGGTTACAGGCGTGACGTGTGACAAGAGATTCCCTTTCAAATTGAAAGGGAAAATATATAAGACCATTGTTAGACCTGCCTTGTTATATGGAGCAGAGTGTTAAGCAACGAAAAAACAAGAAGAACATAAGATGCATGTGGCTGAGATGCGTATGTTCAGATGGATGTCTGGAGTTACTAAAATGGATAAGATCCGGAACGAGTATATTAGAGGGAGTCTTAAAGTGGCGCCAATAGTGGACAAATTAAAAAGCCATCGCCTGACCTGGTATGGCCACGTAATGAGAAAGGATGCCGAACATCTGGCAAAGAAAATGGTTGATTTGAAAGTAGACGGGTATAGAGGAAGGGGAAGGCTGAAAAAGACGTGGGAAGAATGCGTGAGATCGGATATGGGGGAACGGGGGGTTAGTACAGAGATGGCGAAGGACAGAAAGTTATGGAGAGAGTTGACATACAGAGCCGACCCCAAATAGAGAAAAGGCGAGGAAAGAAGAAGAACATCATATTACATACACATATAATAGGTACAAATAATATAAAAAATATATATATTATATTTATAAGAAATTGGACTATAAATTATGTAAATTGTCTTGACAAGCTAAGTCTTTACTAGAAGTGCATTATTAAGAGATTTAAAAGGAGAAACAACATAAATACATTCTTATAGACTTGCATGAACGAAAAAAGTTGTTTTAATCTATTTAGGATCTGACAAGAATCAATTTCCATGCTTGTTGGCAATTTATTTTGTAACGCCCCGATAAGGTACAGTTACGTCATTATAATTTTTATGCAACAGTGATTTATAGCGATGCTCGATTTTTTATATAATTATTGGATTTTGGTGACCATTAATACTTCCGATGAAGCTAATCTAATCGCATAAAACGCAGGAAGTGAAAAGTCATGTAAATCCGACTTTCTCTTAGAAAGGGTGGTCTATGCTCTCGACCGCTGTAGATTGTCAGTTGCACGTAAAAAGAACTGCAGGATATGAAAATGAAATAACATTTGTAGAAAATCGTATGCAGTGTGGTTTTTTATTTTATTTGGGTTATTCTGTTCGTATTTTTAAGTCGTTATTCTTTCAAGATTAACATTATTTATCGTTTCTAACTAATCTGATTTTAGTAATTTTAGTAAGATACATAGAATGCATTCGAATAAGAGTACAATAACGGCAGGCTATCATTGTAAATAGCCTTACGATGAAACAGATTCTGCCAAAAGAATGCGTGTCATCTGACAGAAATAAAACGGGCCAAGTGCGAGTCGGACTCGCGCACGAAGGGTTCCGTACTAATATTAATTAAAAAATATGGGAGACCCACTTAAATATTTATTTTATTCTGTTTTTAGTATTTGTTGTTATAGCGGCAACAGAAATATGTCATGTGTGAAAATTTCAATTGTCCAGCTATCACGGTTCATGAGATATAGCCTGATGACGGACAGACTGACAGTCAGCGAAGTCTTAGTTTTTATAGGTCCCGTTTTTACCCTTTGGGTACGGAACCCTAAAAACAAATAAAATAAATAGATGTCAAAGTTCCTTCAAACATTTTGCATTAAAATTGAAGCAATTACGAGTATATTAAAACTTTTACAATAATTACAACCCAAGACTGCACTTCATAATTGAGAATGATTGAGCACTAGTGATGTCACTGCATCGGGAGCGAGCGATTCACTATGCGATATTTCCCAGGAGTGATTGGAAATCTCATTACCAATAAGTCCACATATGGCCGTGACAGGTGAGTGATTTCATACATTCACTGGTATCTCGGACGTTATTGCTTTTTCCGAAGTAAGTACCCGGTAATATTTCACGTCACTAAAACATTGCGTTGTCGCTGCCCTAATGGACTTTACAACATTTTAAGCATTTTTCAGGACAAAAGCTGACAAATTCGTACGATAAACCAAAATATTCAATTAAAAAAAATACATGGAATATGCCACTTGCTCCCCTTCCTGTGTTAGTAGTACAAAACAACCAAGAGGTAGATACCTTACCTACCTAAAGCTGTTTTCTGAATAGGTGTGCTAGAAACACCAACATTCTGCTTTATCTTGCCTTAAATTATCTTGCAAATAAATGACAAAATAATCTGTATAAAAAACGCCGCACATTACAATCTAATTAAATATCGTTTTTATAGTTAATTATCTTAATTTGTTTTTTTCGCTTAAAAAGTATAAAATTGATTTAAAAATTACTTATACTGTCCAAAAATTTATTGACTTGCATTGCAGTTTGCAGTACGAGCAAAAAAAATATGCCCGGTGATACGTATGTGATATCTTGGGTAAATGTTACCCAAAAGTGTGCAAAACCATAAACCATTTTTACATTAGAGTTAGAAAGACATCCACGTTGTCAGATAGAGATCATAAAATACAAGTGCGTGAATTTTCACGATACAAAACACCGTATGAATTCTACGTTTCATAAAGACTCAGCATTTTTGAAATATAAGACGACGAGGTCGACGAGTCTTCAATGCTTATTTGATTTATCCAGTACTGCAGCCAGACAAGAATATGAATATGTATATTCAGCGTCAATGTGCAGTATTCACGATAACAAGGTTCGTCAGCAGAATAGCGCGGTCGTCGCCGACTGTATGCAGTGTCTACAGGGAGTACAGAAGTGAAGCTTATTTAGGAAACACTTAAAACGGTTTCACAAGGCGCTAATCAGATCTAAATAGTTGGACACAAGTATCATAGTTTTTGTGATTTATTGCTCAACCATACTATAAATATTTATTAACTATCGAACAGCTAATATAGCGACATCCCTAAAATACAATACAATAAAATACCCTTTATTGCACAAAATAAATAAATGCAAATAAATGCAATATATGCAAATATTGAAAAAAATTATGAGAAATTAGGTAGTGCCGGGTGGTCAATATAATAAACATACAATAATTATATACAATAATTATATAAAATAAAGAAAAGGTCACGGCATGAAAGCTTCATGACTTATTACAGAATTATTTAAATATTTGAGATTTATTACCATTATACTCTATAACTATTACTATGTTCATTAATATGCGCTGTTTAATTTGACATATGAAGCTTAACATTATTTATTATTTAAACTGTATATTCTCTTAATGTAGTTTTGAGTTGGCACTCTACATTTCCAATCGTATTACTAAACGAAAGTCAAACACTCTTCCACTTGAGTGAAAACTCTCTTAAATACGCGAAAGAACTTTCAAACTTTTGTCTTCGTAAGCCTAAAAGTAAAACCTATACGTAACTGTTAGATATCTCAACTGATTTCCACTTTTAAAAGAGCTCCTGTGTTGCTACTTACGAGGTCTGAAACTCCCAAATCCGGATCCAACAAGTTCAATCCGAGCTAAACAAGTTCCAACTGAAATAAGCAGCCGTCGCACACTTGTTTCCTTACGCCTGAAGGATGCGGGAAAAGAAAGAAAAGTGCGGACTACGTACGTCGTATGGGTGCATATGCAAGGCGAGGCGGCGCAAATCTCTGCTTCAAAATGAAGTTACGGATCCGCTCAGAAATTGTGTTTTATATTTTCCCCGGCATGTGACGCACGAAAAAAGTTCCAAGATAGTTCCCTTTTTGTACGGACGCGGACGACGGGCGGTTCCGCTAAATCGGAGAATAAAATATCTTTCTCTCACTGTCGCGACCATCTGCGAACTTAGGCTGAGGTTATGAGTTCGCTCGAGTTTCTTTGGAGAGCTTATATTACGGGCGGTTCTTTGCATAATTATGCTCATATGCGATTTTGCTACATTAATGTCGAGCCTCATACAAATCACACCTAATTAGCATGTTTTAAATATACTCAAACATCTCGACGGACTATTCATACGGTTACATCGGAGTGCATAAAGTTACAAAATTATTCAAATGAATAGCCACATCTCTAGGCTTATTAGCGTTGTTTAAATACAAATCATATAATTTAGAAAGTATAAGTGACCATTTTGGATGTCGCTGCAAGCGCAGTATTTGTCAAAGGCCCTGACGAGTAAGTGACTGTGGGCGGCGTCGAAAATGAAAGTGCGCAAATGTATTCCAGCCTATTATTACATGGTATTGTGTTCACATTGTCTGGGTGTAGGTAACACCTGCAAAGCAAAGTGTAGGCATGTCTATATTTATTTATTGCTGCGACATTGAAGGTTTCGTAACATGCTGCATAATGTGTTTTGTCACGAACTAGGTAGACTGTCCACCCTGAACTCGTTTATATCTCTAATTGGCAATCAATTGGCTACTCTCACTTCGCTTTAGCATCACTTGTGATTTTACTACCTACTTGTTTTGTCATTATCATATCAGCCTCAAGAAGTCCACAGCTGGACATAGGCCTCCCCCAAGGTTTTTCCGAACGAACGATTGGAAGCGGCCTGCATCCAGCATTTTCCTGCGAAAGGTCGTCCGACCATCTACTTGGTGGGTGTCCTACGCTGCGCTTGCCGGTACGTGGTCGCCATTCGAGAACCCTTCTGCTCCATCAGCCATCGATTCTTCGTGCTATGTGCCCCGCCCACTGCCACTTCAATGAGCTAATTTACTGGGCTATGTCAGTGACCGTCACTCTTATATGAATCTCCTCATTTCTGATTCGATCGCGTAGAGAAAAACCCCGAGTATGGCCCTTTCCATAGCTCGTTGGGTGACCTTGAATCTTATGAGACCCATAGCAAAGGACCACGTTTGAGGGCCATAAGTCCACACTGGTAACACACATTGATTCAACCCTTTCGTCTTGAGGCATTTTGGATAAGGGGACACTGCGTACCTTCCCGAACGCTGCCTACTTGTTGTATTATATTATGAATATTAATACTTATAGCAACTCTCTTGATCGGTACTTTTGAAAATCCTTGGGATAGGCCTATGTCCAGCAGTGGATGTTATGCGGCCAAAATGATGATGGTGATGATGATTGCAACTCATAGCTTTCCATAAAAACCAAAAAAGTTGGCACAAAATAAAGAGTCAACTATCTGGAGAATGCACGTAGGCGTAAAAACGAAATTGATGGCCTCATATTTTTAACCAGTTTTTCTTTTCCTGCAAATTAAAGTTTACCGCTACGCCATTATTTACACAGGAATTTGAGTAAACAAAAAGCATTCCTCTTAACTGGTTATCTACTGGAAGAACAGCTAAAGGTCACCATTATTGATGTCGTTGACCCAAAGTTATTTTGAAATGACCACACAAATTCAAGCTAACGAAAACAAGTATTTAGGTATCTGCGTAACTGTAAGGTTTAGACATCAACGACCATACAGATCCTACTCCGCGACCGACGTGTTTCTTCATCGACACTCGTGAGATACTCCGACCGCGGCAGGCTATGATTCGAACGGCACACCTCGTTCGGAACGCACGCTTCGCTCTACCACAACTTAAGAGGTGTTTACATTTTTTTTTTTAAACTGTGCATTGAAATTCTAACCACTTTTGTTTTTAAAACACTCGATGCTAATTATATTCTCTTTTGTTTCAGATGTCTTCGAAAGCGAGTTTGTTTGCTTAAGCGATTTGAGAATCAAAGAGCAAAGGCGACAGATAAGTGTGGTACTGAAATGTGAATTTTGTGTTGAAAGTGATAAAATCGAACTTGGTTTGTGTGTAAATATTGTTTACATCCCGATGAAGTTTCTCGTGTAACTCGACGCTTAAAGCAATTGGTTTTCGGAAAATTTCATCATGGAGACGGAGGAGCTTACTAAGCTTGTCGACGGAATATACAAGGTAAGATTATTTTTCAAATGTAATAATTTCTTTTCAATCTGGTAATTTTATCCCGCGTTTGTTTGGAGTAATCAATCAAAGCTCAAAAGTCGAATGTCGAAACTTTCAAAGCTTTTTAGTAAGATGAGTTTTAGATAAACGAAAGATGAATTAGTTAACTTTAGTTTTTGTGTTTTAAGTCACATCTTTTTGTAAGCCTTTTGGGATTTGGGAATTCGTGGAGATGTTTTATTCGGAAAGAAAGTTGAAGTTTTCTTTTAGCTAAGATATGAAAGATTTTAATTAATTTGTCAGGAAGTTGGGTGACTTAATGTCGTACTATGCATTGTAGAATAAAGATGTATAATTTTGTATCAGTTATATCAAGGAAGAAAAACTTGAAGCTTCCGCATAGCATAGCGCTCACCATAAAAAATCTATAATGGCATATCAATATACATTCAATAAATCCTATAAAGAATGTGTTCGCCTTAGCGACCTTGTCGCCGTAACAATGATTAAGGGCATAATCCCGCTGTCACGTCACAGCATTAACTGGGATACGTAGACTGACACACACGTAATCCATTTATATTGTCGCAGGTGATTGGGATTTTTTTTTAGAAATTTATGTAAGACATCTTTTGCGTTTAGGGAAGCAATCTTTGTGTCATACTTATAACTAGAAGAGCTATGTTATGTTGATTGATTCTTGTTGTGTTTTCTTTCTGAAATCTCGTTCAAGCGTGTATAGGCAACAGTCTATCTATGAGTATGTACTCGTAAGTTAGTGCAGATCTTTTGTGTAGGTAAGAGGCTTCATGCTTACAGCTAAAAAATACAAAAAATCATTTGATAATATTCAGATAAATTTTCACGTCATTGTCTCTGACGAGGTAGAAAGACCTAGTTGGTCCTAGGACCAATTCGATTATGTTTCAATAATGTTTTTTAATAAGTTTCTCGAGCAAATGCTCGCCTCAAACTTATAACCTTTTTTAATCGGGGGTTAAATGCTAATCAAACTGGAAAAATATGAAATTCGCTAGTTTCCTACAACT
Source organism: Acrobasis suavella (assembly GCA_943193695.1). NCBI lineage: Eukaryota > Metazoa > Arthropoda > Insecta > Lepidoptera > Pyralidae > Acrobasis > Acrobasis suavella. The sequence continues at coordinate 9,446,424 of OW971939.1, forward strand.
CAATATCAGATACTTTTTTCTAAACGTCAAAATAAACATTTTCTATGGAATTTGAATGAAATATAGACTTATCATGTCATAGTTCCTTGGAGTCAAATAGCGCTCATAATATTACTTTTTCTGCAAGTATAAATCTAAAATCACATTAAAAATGGATATTTAATCATGATAAGTATTTGTGACGTTTTATTTTCTGAACAGCATCAAATAATTTACTTTTGACCCAGCAAAGTACCCAATCAAAAAGTTATAGACTAGCAGATGTAATTGCCTTAAATAAGGGGAAGCCTGCACAAGGTGAAATTCCTAGTGAGCACAATACACCTGCCTCTTAAATGTGAAGGTCACGCGGTCACTCGCTGCGTCGAAACGTCGACTCCATTCGAGATCTCGATTTCTCTAACATTATCGAATAAATATGGATATTTATCGCATTCCTTTAAGGGTTTTGGACTTTCCGTATAAGGTCGCTAAACCAGTTTCGGTCAAACTTTTATTTATTTTAATTGAATATTGAATTATAAGATGCAAAAATGCTCGTACAAGTGCAAATGATTTCTTTTTAGCACTAACAGTATAATGATTCGCACTTTCGCCGATGTGTAGACCAAACATTTTGTTTATTTGATACTTAGATGAAGTTTCAGATATAAGCTTTCATCAAAAATAGTTTTATCATCTTCCTAAAATGGTGCCGACTCATCGTTTTTCTATATTAGTATATATTTATAGTTTTAAAGTAATGTTTACTTATATTTAAATAAAAAAATTAAAAAAAACTCCAATTATTTTGTGTTTTATAGAGAGAACAACCGGTTTTTTCACAAAAACATTTTCAAATTCTTAAAGAAATATTCCGAATCTACTGAACAAATAGTTCATATCTCTTATAAATCGCCTTAAATCTTAAGACATATGTTCAAATCTACTGAACAAGTTTACGGGATTGCGAATAAACTGTTTCTTTATTTTATATCAAACATTTCGGATTTTAGATTTAGATTTATTAAAAATAAAGGACTTCATTCTAGAAAATCAATTTGAATTGATGATGTTTAGGAAAATATTAAAAGTTATAATAACTGACTGTTGTTAATATTCTGTTGTGAATGTCTTATCATTACAGAACTTATTACTTGATTAAAAACGTGGTATAATTTCTCATCGTGAAGAGATTTATGTTCATTGATGTTTTCACTTTTAAATTTATGCCATCTAGCGACAACCGACGAAAAATTTTCCAATTTTCCCCATAATTTCTCTCACAAACTTCAAATCTTTACCAACAGGCTACTAGAGTTCCGGGTTGGTTGTCGTTCGTTCATGCATAATTTATCTGCTGTAAGTACTTGTAAGAATAGCGACCACATACCGGCATTCTAGTTGGTATGCACGTGAAAAGTGGGTGTTCCCAAAATACGACCTTCACGTTCGTTCACAATTGACCGTGTAATGTTGTTTTGAACGCTTGAAGTTATGACAGAAAAAGAAACTAAATTATTTACGAAAGTAAATCTGGTACTTTGCTTGTGATTTAACTTGGTACAGTTACTGCTAAATACAAGTACTACATAGAACAGTTTTAAATATTTGACAAATCAAATGGAGCTTTATTATGATGGACCGGATTATTTTGAATAGTCAAGTCAATAACAAGATTTCTTTCTAAGAAGATCGAGAAAATCTTAGGTACCTTTATATTACTATTACACATACATTTATATTATTTATAATGCTTTTTATGATATTGATTTTTAAAGTAAAAGCTTCAATAAATTTTATGTAAAATTATTAAAAATAAATATTTTTATTCAGAAACAAAAGAATTAAAAAAACTTTATTATATTAATGTAATAAATTAAAAAAGTAAATGATCAGTCAATGACTATCAATGTAGAAATATAAACACTTAGTATTTTTTCGTCTAAATTGATTACTTACAAATTTTACATAATAGAGACAAATTGAACACAATTTAGTCTCGAAATTAGATGGATAGATTAGGTAACATCTTCATAATAATTGAATATTCAAAAGTAGAGAAAGTTATGTTCTAAATTCGGCCCGGTTACAAGTCATAAAATATCTACAAAATTTCGACATCTTGTTTCCGTTTATGGCGTTAAGTAATACTGCAGTGGCTATCAAATCATTTTATATCATCATCATCAACTTTCAAAAATCTCCTGTTTAAATATCAAAAGTCTGCCTATCGTGTTTTTATAACCGACTTCAAAAAAGGATGAGGTTATCAATTCGTCGGAATCTTTTTTTTTGTATTTTTACCGATTACTCGAAGACGACTGGTTGGTTTTTTTTGTTTGGAAGTACACACTTGTCTGGTGGTCTATGGTTTCAGATTATATAGTTTCTAAAAAAGTGGTTTTGATTTCAAGAAAATTCAACTTTAAGCAACCATCAAAATAAAATAAATAAAAAAATAAAAAATTTGCTAGCGAATTAAAGACCCCCGATTGTCAAGAACATCATCTAGTGATGAGCAGTGGAACTATCGAAGTCATATCTGTAGTTCCTCAGCACTAGATGCCTATCTGTAGCGCCATCTATTATTTTGTTCGAGAAAGCCCTGTTTTTCAAGCGTTTACATCAATAAGTTTTAAACGACTCAACCGATTTTTATCAAACATGGGTAGCTAAGTACCACCGCAAAGGAACTTGCTTTCAAGTAAAAAAACCGCATTGAAATAAGTTCATCCTTTCGAGCGCTACAGCGCTACAGACAGACAGGCAATGGCGTCAAACTTATAACACCCTTCTTTTTTGTCAGGGGTTAAAATGTTCTCTGAAAATTTTATGAATTTCGTTCATGGAAGTCCAAATAAATTATTTTGAATATCCGACGTTAATCAGTCTAAAATATTAATATTGTTGCTTTATAGCTGTAAAACCTTTTAGTCGTATTTATAATCCCGGTATCCGAGAGATCTTTATAAGGATTTATTTGCATCTCAACGTTCATTGCGAGAATCCTTGAGCGATTGTAAAGAAAAGGCAAAAGTCGAGTGGTTTAACTTATTTTATAAGGCTTTTAAAGCATTTAAATGCAGCGCTAAATATCTAAATAAATAACAAAATAAAACAATTCAACATAATCTAAAATAATTCCTTTTAGAAGCAATCCTTATTGTATATGCCAGTACTATTTATGTTTAAGAGACTCTATCTATATTTGTTGTATCTACTATTTTATACTATTACAGAATTGGGTATTTTCCTGGGTCAAAAATAAATTATTTTGTACTGATAAGAAAATAAATAATGTCGTCACTGAACATATTAATTTTAACGTGATTTAAGATTTATATCGCAGAGAAACTGATAATAAGAGCGCTATTTGACTTCAAGATACTTTGACGTCATCTGCCTGTATCATATTTACATCCCATAGAAGATGTTTGTTAGACGTTAAGAAAAAAGTATCTGATTTGACTTGTTGAAAAAAAGCGGATTACGTGTTTAGACGGAGCATTCATTATATAAACATTAAAAAAAAAAACAAATATTAATAAATACAATAGTACATACCTACGTTCTAAAGTTTTACAGCCTAGTTGTCTTTCAGAACGTTAGTTCAATTTATTTGTTCGTCTTTCCACATTTAAAATAAATCCTTATCAGATTCTTTACGCTTCATAGCCTTGTTGTAAAAAGAAATTCATCCTCTTGACCTGGATGTTTATTATTGCACTTGCCGTTATTTTTTAATTAGCCGGTTTATATTCCTTCATTAACAAAATCGAGATAAGTAAAGTTTATTAGCAATTACGTACGTTGGTGTATGTCATGATAAATATCATTGCAGATTCTTAACTTTCACATAAAGAATTGAATAGAAGATTATGATCTGACGATGTGCTGTACTTAATTGAGATATCGTATTATACATCTACTGACAGTCCTCGCTAAAGTAATACAAAAAATAATTGAAATATTATAAGACACAATATTGGTTATTGTTGATTGGCTCAAATGTAACGTAAAATGAAGACATTATTAATAAATAAAAGTTTAGTAAAACATATGATAAGTATAGCATGTTGGGAAGTTTAGCGTATCTGGAAAATTATTATTTGAGAAACCTAAAACTAAAGAAATTATATAGTATATATCACATTGACTACATTCTTCTAAATAAGCTGGCTGTATACAGAAGCGTTGGTATACCTTTGTATAAATTGCGAATTATGAAGAAGAATATCTGAGATTAAATAGATACCAAGTCATTTTCAAGAGTGAGTTAGACGGTAATATAAATTACTAAATATAACTACTACTGCTTTTGCGGCCATATCCTATAAAGGGTATTTAAACATGGTATTACTTTGTAGATGGTACCGTGGTTTTACAGAAACCGAAAAAGACTACCGTTTAACGTGTTGTAAAATTAATTGGCTAAGTAAGAGAACGTCTATATTTTAGAGTTGGTACTTTGTTACTTAGGCAAGGCACTGAGTTTGTAACGGTAGGTACATTCCTGCTAACTTACTTCTAATCAAAAAAGACGACTGATCCGAAATCTTTGTAATTATATTTAGTAATAACTATTTGACTCCTACGAGAACAAAAAAAAAACAAATAATTGTATCATATAATGATTCAACTTATATTTATTAAACTTTGGGTTAGTATATAGGTATACTGGTATATGTTTGTTAGAAATTTTACGAGCCTATGCTACCGGCTACTTTAACTAAATATCCTGTTGTCGGGAATATGTTGTTATACCTACTTGCTTTATAAATTGCTTTTACGTTTCTTTTTGGGTAAGTATAATAATCTTATTATTTTGACAATAGTTCCTTTCACATTCCAAATCAAGATAACATCGGAATGGGTTTTGTAATATAAATGAGACCCACTTTTCCACAAAATTAACCATACAAAATTCGAAGCACAGGCGATAAGAATTCCAAATGGCCAGCCAGACGTCCTCTATATGTTAGTGTATATGTTTAGAAGCAGAGCACAGGTGTCCTGGGTTTATTTTGTTATTTAAATGCTAGATGTGATGTCAGTCAGGTATTTACTGTGATAGTCAAACTCGTAGGTTTCTCTGTGTAGAATGGTAGTGTGAGTGTTATGACTCTATTATTAGATTACATTGTAGCATTGCAATATATTAAATACGACGCACCCAAAAAAAAATTATAGGGTATTTTAGCATTGATATTTTGACATATACGAGTGTCCTCTGACTTTATGACCTCTCTTAGCGTGATAGCGGGCGAGAAGGAAAGCAAAATTGTGATGGATTTTTGGGTTTTCGGCCAGTATTAAACAAAGTTTATATTTTTAAAATTAGATGCATTCATATTTATGACATTGTAAGATTTTATAACTGTCAAAAATGTTGTTTAGATAACCTATAATTTCAAAACACAGTACAATATTGTCAAAAACATTAACTCGTAAACTCAAACATAAGTAAGAAACAGACAAAATAAACAGAAATCAGAACACGTTTTAATTAAAAATTATGATAACAAAGTACGTGAGTCTCATAAATATTCCAGTTTTTACTTCGTTGTCACTTAAATGGGACGTGAGGACGAAATTGGAAGTTGCTAACGGTGTCATTTACGGACCAGCCAATCTTAGCCGAATACTTTCGGAAAAAAAATGATACTGTAAGTTGTTGAAAAAATACTTATGAATTCAAAATAATTTATGATGATTAAAAATGAAAATAAAGAGTTTAATGCCGTTTATTTTACTTATTTTGGGTTATCTGTGCTAAGATTACTATAAAATAAATGTAAAAGTGTGTATCGACGTGATTTCTCGCGTTACGTTATGAGCGTTCAGGCGAACTACCTTATTAACGTCAGGTAGCCCATATGTCTATTAGTGTATGATTCGATTTTTGTATATAACCTAGGTATATAAAAATTGCGATAAGTATTTACCACTGCCTTTGTTTTTGAGCATATCATAAAGAATTCCGCCAGAACCGTCGACCTCCGTCGCGTAATGGTCAACACACTAATCCGCCAATCCGGAGGTTCTGGGTTCGATACCCAGCCAGGGCAAGTTGACAAATGGCCTTTTTCAAATTTTCCTGGGTCTTGGATGTTTATCTACATATGAATTTGTCATAAAGTATAGTATCGTTGGGTTAATATCCCATAACACAAGCCTAAGCTTACTTTGGAGCTAGCTCAATCTGTGTGATTTGTCCCTATCTATATATTTATTTATTTAACTAATAAAAATTTTGTGTAAATATGGGAAACAAGGAATGCTTACGTAACTAGACTAAAAGATAAATTTCTTTTAACTAAAACATTGCAGTAAGGGTAAAACAAAGCACTCGACACTGGCGGCAAGTAATCCCATTTTCTAATTTGATCAGTATCCGTGTAAGAACTCGGTGTAATCAATTAAAAATTAGTGGCTTCTGTCCGCTAAGTTCCAGAAATCCTCAGAGTATCTCCGTTCCTTTAATCCGTAGTTAAGTATTACGGGACATTGACTTTGTAATTATTAGTACTTCTAGTAAGTACGAGTAAACATAGAGCTGAGAAATAAAAAGACACGCATGTAGCCAAATGTTTTTATGCGATATTGGGTAGGTTTATCAATTTAAAGTGTAGTTTTTAGATACTACGTAAGAAACGTTTTATATATACTTAAGTAAAAGAAATTGGACCTCATCTTACACTAACGACGGTAACTATTAATTTTTAATATTCCTACTGTTCAAATTAGGACATCCCAGACTATTTCTCATTATTAATTTAAAAGCTTTCAACCTATATCTCCTGAAATTGGGGTTGCTGTAGATCGCTCGTGATCTTTTTTAATGTCTGGGATTTTGAAACATTAAAAGCTTTTTTTTGACAAATGACCAAAAGTATGTACTTATACATTATACTCGTAAGTTGGCAGGGTCTCCTACATTAGATGTGAGTAGCCCATGTATGAATCCTAAACTATAATATCCTATTTGTTAACAGGCATATAAAAATTTAACAGACCAACAAAAAAACTGTTAAAGTATTAAATAACCGGTCAAGTGCAAGTCGGACTCACGCACGAGGGGTTCCGTATCATTATCTATAAAAAATCACGTTTGTTGTATGGAAGCCCTCTTAAATATTTATTTTATTTGGATGTAATTATTTAGCTAAGGAATAGAATAAGATGGCGCAGGCAGAAGGAGGCTTATGCCCAGCAGTCATCGTCAGCTTTCAGGGACCCCCTGAAAGCTGACGATGATGATGATGATATAATTATTAATTTTTAAAGTGAATATACAACTAAATATAATGTGAATATTTCAAGCGTCTACCAGTTGCCGTTATTAATATCGAGCAAAAAAAATCACGCTTGTTGTATGGGAGCCTTAAATATTTATTTTATTCTATGTTTAGTATTTATTGTTATAGAGAAACAGAAATACATCATCTGTGAAAAATTCAACTGTCTAACTATCACGGTTCATGAGATACAGCCTGGTGATAGACAAAAAGACGGACGGACGGATGGACAGACGGACAATCTTAGTATTAGGGTCCCGTATTAACCCTTTGGGTAAGGAACCCTAAAAATACTGACGTCACTGAATAAATTGTAAGATTTTACAAGAATTTTGCGTTAAAAGGAGCATAATATTATATTTTTGACATTTGCTGAAAAGTCTTACTAGCACGAATAAAAAATTTGATACAGCGAACAACATCTAAATCAAATTATTTTCTGAGAGCAATTAATAAGCAAGAGTCAGCCATTGATATTAATTTCAAAGGTAAGTAGCGACGTCGCGAGTATCGCTCAAAGCCTGAACTGCGGACTTCAGCAGAATAGTCTCAAAAGCAAAGCAAGAGTACACAAACGAGGGAAGTTTACGGCAAAATATTCAACATTGGTTGTTGGTGAAAGGAAATTAGTAAATGATATTTGTTTTAGATTTATAGTTTATTGAATGATAGTAAAGTCCTTTCAAGTATTGGTAATGAATCAACTCATCGCGCCACCTTACCGGTCACCTAACATCTATGGTGACAGAAGTAAAATTTTCAGAGAATCATTGTAAATTAATGCAAACAAAAAAAAAACTACCCAAAAATAACTATCTATCACATTTTTTATTACACAGCTTATGAAATGTGAAATTATAATAAATACGCACCATACCAGCCAAGCTAGCTCATTTCGGCTGCACGCGGCTACAGCTAGACACTATCGAGCGGCGATCGAGAAAGGACCCGTCACACCCAATTTTACAACGTGTAATACATATCAGAAATAAACGGTTCCTACGTGACGTGGTCTTGTGTCTCCATAGCATCATCAAGCAAACAACATCATCATCTCTTCATGTATGGTGTGGGCCTAGGTGACAACCGAAGCCTGCACCGTACATAATGGTCCTTCGAGCCGGATAGATTTCGGGTCGGGAAAATTGAAACCATACTTACAAATGTTCGAAACGCACATTTGTGAGTATTTTAATCTTGTTCAACTATCATCGTAGATTAAATACTTGATAGTTGAACAGAATTATCATTTTTCCAAACTAAAAACCACCTTCAACACCGAACTACATGACCGATTTTGATTAAATTTCTTTGGGACCACCAGACAATTAAGTCGGTTCTAGTAATCGGTGAACATACATAAAAAAAACAAAAGATGGTGACGAATCGATAACCTCCTACTTTTTTGAAGTCGGTTAAAATACGTTTTACTTTCTATTTCTCTCTCTCTCTTTTGCCATGCCTTGTCTCGTTGTTTGGGGTCGGCCCTTCTCGTATCGCGGCGCCAGGACGCTCGGTTCCGGGTTGTCTGGATATCTAGTTGTGCTTGCGCCCGCTTGGTATCCCTATTCACGGTTGTCCACCACGTGGAAAGTGGTCTTCCTTTGCCTTTCTTCTTGCTGGGAATGGCTATGGCTAAAGCTCTTTGAACGCAATGGTCTTTTTTTCGTCTCATCACATGTCCAAACCACCTCATACGACTCTCTGACGTGTATGATACGAGTATCAAGTCTTGTAACTCGCGCTGAACACCGTTTTACTTACCATTTACTTGATAAATAATATGAAATTATTAATATCTATAAAGAATGAACCTTTCTACGAGAAAATTCAAGAATAAGAAACAAAAATGAACATTTGTAACATATTTTGTTCAATAATGAGAATTATGACTTGACACATACCTGCACAGAAAAATTAAAAGACGATCTCCATAATTCAATACATACAAAGCAATGTATTCATCATACATTCATCATAGCGCCGAAAAAGTCAAGGCTTCAAATGCCTCAAGATGCGGCACATTTGTCTCTGTTGCGATATCGCGCGAGGCACCATATCTAACCAGCCACTTAACCCCGAGCCCAAAACATTCCAAACATACCAACAAAGTCACACCTCAACAGAGGCCAGAGATAAATGGTTGAATATAACCCTGTTTCCTTCGTAGAATGAGATTGCTTCGCGACATTAAACCGGCCTAATGTAAATTTTCGTCGTTATTCTGTGTCTGTCTGTTTGGCGTATGAAGCTGATTCCCTAAGTCGCATCAGATGAAAATGATTGCACAAATGTCTTCCTCGAGAGACTTTCGATCTCTGGGTATAATAGGGAGTATACATCAACATAACAATATATACTGAATTGCATAATAATTAGTTGTAGAGTGTGCATTACTGCATGTAAATTTGAATTTCAAAGTGTTATCAATTGAAATGTAGTTTGTAATACGTGTATAACATAAGTGACGTCAGCTCATTTGACAACATATAATAAGTAATTATTAATTGCTATAATTATTACGTATTATTATCATAGAATCTAGGCACGCGGCAGCGTGTCAGAGCCAAGTTCAAAGAAAGGAACTGATGACGGCGACGTAGCAGCCGTTATATATTTACACGAACCATTCCGAGCCACTTTTGACTCCTTTACAACTCTAAATCTGTTAAACCTGAAAACAATTTCGCAAAAAAATAAATTAATCTTCTTTGTTATCTTGAATACAAAATTTTAATAACGTAGCTAAAATAGTTTTTTATATAGTATCGTTTAAAAAAACCAGGATAATAATATTAATTCTCTTACCCATGATCAAAATGTTAATCTGCTTCCATACGACGGAACGTTGATATTTGGCATCTAGATAGACTATTATGCGTATACTTAGGAAAAAATAAAAAAAAGTGAATTCTGTAGATTAGATTTTTTTAATTAATCGATTTTACTAGGTAAACCGCATATCAAAATAATACAAGCAAAATTTCGTCTTTCTGATTTTTTCTGATACTGCTGTGCAAAAAGTATCCCACCAAAAACATAAATGTGAGCCATGTTCAAAATTTTAAGATTTTTATAAATAACTTTCAGGATTCTCTACTACAGATCTTGGCGGCCATTTAAATCTTAATTCTTGTGCGGATTTTGAACTTGGTTCCCATTTTCACATTTATGTATTTGGTGATATAATATATATAATACAATAGGACGACATTCAAATGCCGTTAATAGCTTAAAGCTTTCTGCCTGCAACAAGTGCACTTCATAACTCAGTCCCTCGTTACAATGATATTTTATATTTTTGTAGGTCCAGTTTGTGGCAAAATAATTATTTAAAAAAAATAACGCCTTTTCCCGGCACAATATTTGTGTAATGTCATCTCTATAACTTTCATCACTTTCACACGTAGATCTTATTATTACTGGTAAATCACGATGACAGGGTATTTTATTTTACTCATAAATTTTCTATAATATTTTTTGAGTCTAGTCAATCACAAAAAATATGCACATTGCGCTATCTCGTCTTTATCCTAAACGAGGTAGATATAGCCTAGGGCCGTAAGACCGTCCACCTTTAGCGTTATGGTAGGCGAGAACCAAGGAGTTAGAAAACAGGAATCGTCATTTGTTGCTGGCCCATGATTCTGATGTTCGCTCATTCCTTTTATTGGTTTTTTGGTTCGATCTACGCGGTAAGAGAAGCATCTGGTACTTTCTTAGTCCTTTCTCTTCTCTCCGACCAATTAGCAAGTCATTAGAAAATAATTTTCTGTATTTCACTTACAATGAATTTACTATTTGATTGCTAGCTATAAATATGGCCGATAACGACTTGTAAGCTCTTTGATTTCACCGGGAGATAAAGGCTTAACTATTCCAATACCGTAGTTCTCAATTTGCATATTTGAAGTAGAACTTATCATGATTGGGGTTGGTGTGTTTTTGCTGGATTCCCGATCGTATTTTCGGGTAAAAAATAAAAATAAAATCTGTAGGATTTACAGAGCCAGCACAAAAAGGAACCGTCACGGGTTAGCAACACACATAGTGTGTGGAAAATGGAAATCAGAAATGGTGAAGTAAGATGCCTAAGTTATCATATTATTATCTTGGCTGATTTCTACGATAAGCAGTAGGTACATTCTACGCTCTTTCTTTTCTACCAAACCCTGGAAGTAAAAATACACAGGTTGTGTTTTCCAAGTTACATTTCCAAAGATTGAAATCCATTTTCGTTAGAACTAGCTATAATATATAATGCTGATGTCCAAGATTATTTTTAGTCGATTACCTCGAGTCTCCATTCAATTTTATTATTATTGTTATTGCGCAGGACCAAGTCTACTGTTGCGAGAAGTACCTTGTTAGAAACCACAGTATATGGAGACTTTCTTAAATTTTTGAAATATTCATGCATGTGTGAAATTATCTTCCATGTTGTTCTGAGAGAAAATAAAAGACTTTACTTGCTGCTTATCTTCCAGTGCAGATCATAAAGGCCAGTGTGTATCAGCATGATTCAGATTGTCGCTTATTTCCTAAAAGCGAAAATCTGAATCATGTTTATACGCGATGCGGCTAGCAAACCATGATTACCTTTTTTCATCTTCACGCCATCAATGAGCTAAAAGTGGTTTTTGTCTGTCTAACATGTTAAGGATATAGACGTGGAAATGTACGTATGATTTAAACCATGACAGGGTGCTTACGATACGACTGCAAAGTAAGCTAAGTATAAGTACAAAATATTGTACATAGACGTCGGGAACCTGAAAATACTCGCATGATAACAAGAATTATGTGACCACGTGCGGTGTACCATCCATTTTGGTCCGAACGTCCACAACTCCTGAGGGAAAATCTCTGGTCTCGGCTATTTGAATAAGAATGGCCAAGAGCGCTACCCTGCGGGACCCAACTCCGATTCTGAGTTTGCTAGCCTTGTACACGTACAGTGTAACGACTTTGTCTTTGGCCCGTCTCAGGTGAACTAGGAAGTCTAGAAACACATTTGAAAATTGGTAAGCATTGGTCAAATCGTGCGTTGACAGATAAAATATATTATATTTGTTTTATCTGTCAACTGTTGGGATGAAAGACTTGAAAGTTTTGAGTAAGGATTAAAAAATAGAGATTATGAATAAAAAATAATGTACCTAAACAAAATATGCATCTAGTATACGCACATGCACGTACATAAAAAAATGAAGGTATTACCTTCATTTTTTTATGTACGTGCATGTGCGTACTTGGTTTCCTCACAATTTTGTTCTTCATCATAAAAATTGATAGCAAAAGAAACACTTCTGATTACTTAATTATAATAAGACTAGTAGGTAAAAATGCTATGATGTAATGAATTATGAGGTAGGGAGCGTGAATTCCAACCTGAACCTTAATCGTCAAGACATATAATACACTATTACGTTTTAACCCCTAAGTTACAGCCCAGGGCCGTTTGTCCAAAAGGCCACTTAACGTGAAGGTAAGCGTGGTGGAAAAAGGGAGTAAAAATTGTACGTAAAAGGTCCGTAGCTGCATCGGATTTTTCCCACATGCCCTTGATCGGCTTTTATGATCTGAGTGATAAGTATAGCAGCTGGTATATTCTATTTCTTTTCTTTTCTTCCTGGCCATCGTAAAAGAAATCAAGTAAAAAAGGATTGTGTGGCAAAGTTCGATTCGTTATAAATTGCACCAGTTACATTAACAAGTTAAGGCCAGTCCATATCATTGTTATTTGCTAACCTACAAAATTCGATACACTTTTGACACGCAACAAGGCAATCAGCTAAATGCATTGAAAAATACTCGTAGCAAATGTGAAACCTGTTTTGTAAGTAATAGTTAGAAAAGAGGTACATGCAATATATTCTTTTCTTTTCTTTTTTAGATATTTTGAAGAGATGCTATACTTGAAAGTACTGTCGAGATGTGTGTCTTACAGATTATTAGACTTTTTGATTTTGCAGGATGTAAGTACATAATACAATACAATTTTACATTTTATCATATTATAGTCTAAAGGATTTATTATTCGAAATGATTAAACATAATTACCGCCCACCAAAACGGATGATGCCACATGCTCTTTATCCGTGAAGAACCATGCATTAATTTATACAACGTGGAAGGGACATACCCGTAATAAATCAAATCATGGGCTAAACCAGATCACTGTAGTATATAAAATTAAAATAATAGCCAAAAATCGAGAAAAAAATTCGGCATTTCCATATAAAAGTGTGCAGCCGCCCGGACAATTTGTCTGGGATTGTCAATTTTTTTTGGTTTTAGGGTTCCGTAGCCAGATGGCAAAAAACGGAACCCTTATGGATTCGTCATGTCTGTCCGTCTGTCCGTCCGTATGTCACTGCCACTTTTTTCGGAAACTATAAGCACTATACAATTTAAACTTGGTAAGAAGCTGTATTCTGTGAACCGCATTAAGCTTTTCATACAAAAATAGAAAAAAAAAACAATAAATTTTGGGGGTTCCCCATACTAAGAACTGAAACTCAACAATTTTTTTTTCATCAAACCCATACGTGTGGGATATCTATGGATAGGTCTTCAAAAATGATATTGATGTTTCTAATATATATTTTTTTTCTAAACTGAATAGTTTGCAAAGAGGTAAAATGTGTGCCGCCCCCTCCCCCTGTAACTTCTAAAATAAGATTCAAATGTTTATTCAGTAATTAGACCTTCATAGGCACTTTTACACGTCAATAAGTATAATTTATTTTAAGTGTAAAGTATATTAAAATTTAATTTTATTTTAAAGAAAAGCTACCGATACCAGCGCTTCGTAACGACCACTGCTGAGAAGAAACGCCGAAAGAAACTCATTTTCACAGTATTGGTCGCCTACTCGCCAGAAGGGCTTTGTCATATTATTAATATTGTCTTTTAATTATTAAATACTTATAATATAATACAATGTTGACACATTTAACATGTAATGCTTGCGAACGAGTTAACAAACATAAATTGCGATAAAAATATTAAGTAATCAAAAAAAAGCAAAGCCGAGCTGACCAGCCCCTCCCGGCAGCACCCGTTCACGAGTTGACGCACGGATCAGCAATCGTTAAATTCAACCATATTAGAGGGAATTCAACGACCCGACCAGCGACGCCACCACCGGATTGGACATTTTAGTGAGCATGAAAAACCCGAACTCGCAGACCCTGTCAAGAGAAAATATTAGTTATATGTTGGTCACCTATTGATCGCAGTGCATTTACATGTTTTTACAGTAAGCTTATTATGGTAACAGAAAGTGCAGCTATTTTATGTTTCATGTGTGGAGTGTAATGGAAAATGTTTAGGAAGTATCCACGCGTTTTTATCTCTTAAATAATCATTGATAGTATAGTGCGCATTATTCAATAAAATTTTTTTACAATGTATTTTAAATTTTGCCATTAGTAGGTTAACGATCGCTTCGGGAAGTTTATTAAATAATGTTATACCTAGACCTAAGAGTGACTTTCTAGTTTTAGCAAGTCGAAATTTAGGCGTAAGAAGCGGATTTTTGTTGCGCGTATTATAACTGTGAACATCACTATTTTTCTTGAAATTATTTAACCTAGATTTAACAAATAGAAGATTGTCGTAAATAAATTGAGATGTCACAGTAAGAATATTTATAGATTTAAATAACTCTCTTAAGGAATCGCGTGATTTTTGTCCGTAGATCGACCGAATTGTTCTCTTTTGTAGCACAGAGATAGCATGTATGTTAGCCGCTTTACCCCATAAGAGCAAGCCATATGACATTATGCTGTGAAAATAACTAAAGTATACTAGCCTAGCAGTTTCAACGTTAGTACACCGTCTGACACTCCTCACAGCATATGCTGCCGAACTTAGTTTCTTGGCAGCGGCCTAAATATGTTTATCCCATTTTAAGTTCCAGTCTACAGTTATGCCTAAAAATTTGGTGTTGGGTACCCATTCTAGAACTTGGCCATTAAGACTCAAAGGTATGTGAGTATTGGGTTTATTATATAGTGAAAAATTAACGCACTTAGTCTTTTGTGTGTTTAAGGCCAGATTATTAGTCGTGAACCAACTAAGTACTTGTGACATAGTATTGCTTACATCGTCATAGTTTGTGCATTTTCTGTCAACTTTAAAAAAGTAAAGATGTATCGTCAGCAAACAATACTACTTCACACAACTTTTCTGCAAGACAGCGGAGGTCATTAATATAAATCAAAAACAAAAATGGACCAATTATTGAACCCTGAGACACACCCATGCTCACAGGTGCACTAATTGAGGATACTCTGTTTATTTCAACTCTTTGAGTTCTATTATCAAGATAAGATGAAATAACAGAGAGTGCAGTATCAGTAACGCCTTAAAATTTTAGTTTATTTTTTAATATTATGTGATCGACATAGTCGAATGCTTTCGACAGATTGCAAAAGATACCTATAACGTCTTGTCGATTCTCCCAGGCTTCGTAAATAATTTGAACTAAGGTCGCTGCTGCATCAGTGGTAGAGCGCCCTTTTGTAAATCCATATTGGCGACAGTAAAGTAATTTATTAATATTAAAATACGATACTAGCTGGTCTTATATAATTTTTTCAAATATTTTGCTTAGAGCCGGTAATATTGAAATTGGTCTATAATTGTTCAGATCATCTTTGGATCCCTGTTTAAACAGTGGTATAACTTTACTCGCTTTCATTAAGTCAGGGAAAACACCTTCTGAAATACATTTATTAAATATTAAAGTTAAATGAGGAGCAATCAGGTCGATGATACTGCTCAAAACGAAAACCGAAATACCCCATAGGTCCTCAGTTTTTTTTAGTATTATGAGCCTTGTAAGCTGAGATAATGTCATATGGAGTTATGCTAGTAAAGGTAAAAGTTGTTTTGGGCGTAGATGAATTACTTTTCAATAGTTCATCGGCGGCGTTCGGACATGAAAGCAATGACTGGGTGATATCTTTGGAAATGTTAGCAAAAAAAGTATTGAATTCATTGGCTACTTCGATATCCGAGTCAGCGGTTTTATCTCCAATTTTTAATGTGAATGTTGAGTTCCTAGTATTGGTTTTTCCTGTCTCATTTTTAATAATTGACCATGTTGTCTTAACTTTATCTTTAGAATTTTTAATTTTGTTCATTAGATGTAATGCTTTCGCAGTCAAACACACCTTTTTGAACAA
Source organism: Acrobasis suavella (assembly GCA_943193695.1). Classification (NCBI taxonomy): domain Eukaryota; kingdom Metazoa; phylum Arthropoda; class Insecta; order Lepidoptera; family Pyralidae; genus Acrobasis; species Acrobasis suavella. Next base: position 9,462,901 of record OW971939.1, read on the forward strand.
TTTTGAATATTTTTTAACATATGCTAAAAAATCCGCATTATAATTTTATCTTTTTTCACCATATAGTTCATATAATTTCCTCCTAATAGTGAAAATACCTTTAGTAGCCCAATCACAAAATTTAGGTTTATTATCAGCTTTAAGAGATTTTAGTGGGAAGCTTTTGCTAAACTCTCCTTCCACCGTGTAAAAAATAGTTTTGTAATGGTCGTTAGGGTTTGCAATAAAATCTAATCTAGGTAAATTATTTTGTATACATTCCCGAAAATGCACTCTACGATTAGTAGTAATAGGCCTGCAAGTGATAGTTCGTCAATTCGATAAGATAGTTCGTCAATAAGATATTCGTCCGGGCAATCACAAAAAATATTATTCGAGTGGGCTCAAAGAATGTATACCTCAAATTAAATGAATTAAATAAGTTAATAACTAATACTAAATAAACTAATACTTTCTGTGTCCGAAACTAAAATATCTACATTAAAGTCGCCACATACAATAATAGGTTTATTTTGAGAGCTAACTCGTGTTAAGACGTCTTCCATAAAGTTTTCAAAAGTGTTATAACAAGCTGAAGGAGGTCTGAAAGCACAAATAATAATGTATTTATCTAACTCCACACATTATAGTTCAATGATACATTCAAGAGACAACCCTACTATGTCTTTTCTTTCTTTGAATTTAATATTATTATTTAAAAGAGAAAATTTCTATATTTTCTCTTATATATGCACTACCTACTGCAAAGAGAATGATAAAACTAAAAAAATATATGATTTACATTAACATGCAAACTGCCACCAATTTGGTTTGAACGGGATCTAGTAAGTAGTTTTTTTTTAAACATCGATCAAAGTTACCACGAACTACAAGAACTTTTATATTGTGTTACTTACTGCTACGGAACCCTTCATGGGCGAGTCCAACTCGCACTTGGCCGCTTTTTTGTTTGTAAATTTAATTTCATTATACAATTAGTGATCTAGTATAGCCGGTGGTTTCATTTATTACAGGTATATCCCTTCCACGTATATAAAATAACAAACACTAAAAAAATAAGCGAAATCGGTATTAGAGGAAAAAAATATAATATCACAAATTTTTTTTTTTACTTTATTTTAGCGCAAATCAGAGTTTTTTTCGAGTGCCAAGTTAATTTATTAACAAAAATCTGCCTACCAAATTAACTTTGCGTATCTACAAGGAAACTGAAGGAACTGGGTGAGAAACGAGGGTCCTCCAGGCGATTTGTTAGGTCGATGACGACGACCCGGATGATGGTCGGATATTTAAATATCTATTTCTGTCCTTATCCCGGTCGCTTTAGGAGATCTCTGCGCCTTAATCATAGGCTTCCATTACACTCTGTTAAGTTTTAAAAAGTGACAAAATTATGTAGCAAAATACTATAAAGCAAAAATTAAATACTTAAGTAAAATAATTACATTAGTAACATATATAGTATTACAAATAAGATTTTTGACGTCCAAAAAGGAGAAGGTTATCAATTCTTCGTTTTTTAAGTATGTTCACCGATTATTCAAAGACGCCTAAACCGATTTAGAAAATTCTCTTTTTGTTTGAAAGGGCATACTTATCAGATGGTCTCATAGAAAATTTATCAAAATCGGTTGTAAAGTATGGGGGTGAAGTCGGTTTTTAGTATTGAAACCATTTTTTTAACCATTTTTCAATCTACCTTTAGGTAGTAGTTATTATCATAACAATCCAAAAGGTTTTATCAACGTAATTATTATGAAACTGAAAGCATGATAAGATACTTACATAACTTTATCAGTTGTGAAAATTGCGTTTCATAAGGCTTTGTAATAATTAATAAATTTCTAAGTTTGTAAGACAATGTTGCTTGGTTACGTTATGAAATATTTATATGTAGCCGAGATAACATTAATTCATACTAAACGCAAAACAGAGATTTTATTTCATAACAGAGAATAAAGTAATAATCATAAAACATGTTTCAAAACAATCATTATTTGATTTAGCGGCAAGTACGCGGGCATTCGGTACCTATAAATTCAGTTTTCCATAAAATATGCATATTCATTTATTTCATGTTGATTCTCCATCGTGTTTTACGCGATTTTTATGTGATCCAACAAAAAACGGGAACATAAAGCTATCAATATAAAGGTTTGTCGTAAAACACAAGTATATGAATGTATGGTAGGGTGAAAATATATATAAAATTTGTCTTCTGGGCGGCATATATTTAGTTTACGCGTATTCGCTCAAATACAATTTTCAGAAGGAAATTGGCTCCCGGTAGAATCCGTACAAACGGGGATGTGTTATTAAATCTGGATGACAGTTATTAGAACACTGTGGAGTGCTTCTCTCGCTGACTCGCTACAAAAAGAATTCGCGACGAAATGAGATATTTGCTGATAAAATTTTAACGGTCTTACTTGCGACGAATATTAAATGGGAAAGTTCAGTTTCTGTGTGTTTTCTTAGCAACGAGTAGGTAATGTCAAACTTAGACAGTGGGGAAATAGGTATATGTTCTGCCATATTAACTTCACTGTATTACCGCTGTTGCATCACTATCGTAAGATTAACTAGATCTGCCAGGGCAACCGTTTGTTACATTATTTTAACTTAAATAAAAACAGTTTTAAACTGGTATTGCACTTATACTCGTATGACGATAGCACACAGGCCAAGAAGTGAATTTGTGATTTTTATCCCAATGATTTTAAAAATTAAAAGATACCAAACTAAGGGTTAAATATGTTACTTAATTTGTTTAATATTTATTTTATGTTTATTTTGGGACATTTAACGCCTTAAACCTATTTTTTTCTGTCTTACAAATATGTTCTGCATTGTATTGAAATGACTAGACAACACAGATTAGAATAATGTCTGTCTTGCTAATACACGTAGAGTGAGGAATAGGATATGCTTATATGGCCAGAAGCCAGGTAGGTCGATGACACGGCTCGGAATGCGATTGGCACCATCCCAACAGTGGACTCGAAGGGAAACTTATGGCCCACATTAAGTAGACAACGACAAGTCAATGGCTGCGTTTAATGGACAGGTTCCTGCATTACGCATTTAAGCAGGACTTTAAAGATATTGCATATATTTAGTTATTGGTTAGATAAGAAAAGTTAAATAAGAACCGAACATACTTTAAGAATTTTTGATAGCCAAAAATATTATGAATATTGTGATAGTTTTACTCGAACGCGACGTGAGCATCTTCTTTTAAATATTTAAAACAAACAGTACCCGCCAAGATGTGTTTTTTTTTTGTCAAATATAATAATTGATTTTCATATTCTTGAGGATATAAAAGTCAACTTAACCAATCTGAAAAACTTAACTTAGTAATAAAATTTTGCAGAATTTTTGCAAATGTTTCCAAAGTGTGTTTTCACAATTCGACTACTATTTGTCGGCATACAGCTTACGACACTGAGCAGATGCTTGAGGTCGGATCAGTAGCAATTCACTTAGAGATTAAATAAGAAAAGAAATACGCCCAAGGGTCGCGCCGTAAATGAAAATTTATTTATAAACGCCGCGCGAACTGTGAAGGTTTCTTTTGTGGTATAACAATAAACTTCTGTTTTAAGTTACTGAGTGTTTGAAATAACTTTTCATTGATATATTCCTTAGCTAGATAAGTATAAACATACAGTTAAAAAATGAGTTTTATAGTTTGGTAAGTGATAGAAATTCGGAGTATCCTTTAAACTTTAGTTTTTATAGCAAATGTATTTTACTGTAATATTTAAGCAATAGGCCCAAATTTTGCAAATCAGAAATATTATTTCCATCTTTTTAATTTAGTCGGCTGACCTCCGACTCTGAGTCTTCTTGGTTCTATCTAACCAAAAAAATCTAAGTAAAGTTTGTATTGCTGCCAAAGGTTGACTGGTAGACAACGCTTTTAGCGTTAAGTTCGCCTATTGTTCTGTACAATTTGTATTTGATGAACAATAAAGATTAAATAAAATAAAGTTTATCTGTTTGTAAAAACACCGATCGTATCATTGTTGAATGTAAAGAATTACAAAATGAGAGATTGTCATTTTTATAAGCACCTATGTAAAAATTTAAGGCATAAAACAAGTTGCTTCGTTACTATATAAAGCCAGTTCATTTACTTCATACGATCTGTTTTACGCCCGGTTGGAATGAACTGGGCTAAGCTCCATTCCTCTTTTACACATTTTATGTGAATGTGAGGATTATGCGTCCGGGTCTCATAAGCCCATAGTCTTCACCCTTCACCCTTGGCTTGCTCCTGCTCCATTTTTATCAGTTACCACCCTGTAAACAGACGTAAATTTCGTTTCCCAATCCGCTTAACTTCCGACTCAGCGCTTTTTAATCTTGTTAAAAATTTGCGCCAACATTATAAATTTTCAATTAAAGCCATATTTTTCAAGTGGATATTTCACAGTTTTTCAGTGACAGGTAGGTGTCTATAAAATTAAGTTAAATAATAATTGAGGCAAAATTTATAACGTCGCATTATCTCGCTGCATTCTCTACTACTAGGAACCGTTCGAAAATCTCTATGAGATTTTTTAAACCTGAGAATAAATAACTTTGCGGTCATTTCTATTAAAATATATATATTTTTTAAATTTTCAACTATATGTTCTATGTAGTAATGTACATATTTACACTCTATATTATTAAAATAATAAGTTCTAGCTGTTGTAGATTGAATTTAACTAATTTATTACTTATTATTAGTGTTTATTAAATATTTGTTCAAAATAAAAAACCACACTGTATAGATTCACTAGTTATTTGCTTTTCTCTATAAACATCCCAACAAAAATCAAAGCGCACAAATAAAAACGATTTAATATAATTGGGCTCCCTTTGAGAGTAAACAGATGCCGCCAGGACAATGTAATTATGCCAGTATGTGCTTAGGGTGACACGGCTGCCTCCACGCCACTGTGACGCGCAACTAATAAGGGCAAACGCAGCCGTTTTCATATTTGCACAAATTATATTTAATGCTCATTGCTGCGAGAGAGAGACGTTAAAACTTCTACAGATAAGCGTTTTAAGCGCTTATTAAAATTGGTTTGGTTATTTAAATTCGCGAACGTTGACTGAATGCGTTTTCTGATAACGTGCGATGAAATGAAAAGTAGACTTATCAAAGCTGTCGATACGATAGGTCCCCTATTTAAACAAATTAAATTTCTCCACTAATATAGTTCTTTTTTTGTGAATCGTTCGATTCCAGAATGCACTTTACCTGCGTACGTTGGAACTTCTTTACGGACACTAATCACAGTAGATATGAGCTAGCTGGTAAATGTAACGCAAGACAAAATATATATTTTAACAGACAAGTGGCAAAAACAGCTATTTATACCGGTTTAGATACAACTAACTTGTTTTTGCAAAATACGAGTTCAAGGCCGCGGCATTTAGGAGTCGATAAATTTTAATACAACTACTATACATCGTACGAGTGCAATCGATCAATATAACTTTAATCGTGTCACAGTGGCTTAAGCGCTTAATTAAGATTATTGGCAATATGTGTTATTGGAGATTAATCCCGCGTGCCACCCGTCGCGTTTCACCCGCTCGCCGTCGCCGCTAACGTGGCATATCTGTCTAATTGTATTACGACTTTCCCTTCCTTACGTCTTTGTACCGTTGATTGTCGTTTATGTAATTGCCTACATTCTGTAACATCACGGTCTGCGCCTCATCTCGAACAGAAATTAGTTACTACACGAAATATTTTCTTAATTATAGAGCATGGCACAAAACAGAACTTCGTTTCCTTGATTCCTCGATGTTTGAACACAAACGAAATAGGAGCAGTCATGTCTTGTTACAATATTTGTTTACGGATACGCCTTAATGATCTCTTGACGGAATGAGAAAGCAATGTTTACAATTTGAACGGCGCGTAACGTTATATCGTACTTACGTTACGTTTTTTTACCATACAAAAGACAAACGAGATAAAAGTAAGCAAAAGCATAAGGCCGAAACTCCACTGATTCTGTGCGAGTTAGTATTGTATTTTAACAACCAATGGAAATCCGATGTCACTAGCACTATATCGGTCTCTTTCCATGTGTCAATAACGAAATATCATTGGTTGTCAAAACACAGCACATCTTTGCACAGAATCAGTAGAGTCTCGGCCTTATGAAGTAAAATATAAATAGTATTTCCAACGTGCATAAAGTATGTATGTCTACCTAACTCAGTAATGCAACTAATGAATGATGCATCATTCATAAGTGATGACTTCATAAATCCAAACATTAGGCAGGTAGGTATAAGGTACGGATGAACGCAAGTCAAATCACGAATTATATAGTCATTGTAGGTATGTCAAACCGATTAAAACATTTTGTTTTTTATTCCAGTGCATTCAATTAAACTATAAAAATAGCTATGATATATCTATATATCTAAGAAAAAGTGAAAATGTTATCCTAATAGCACAATATCACATAAACTACCGAAAACTACTTATTGCATCACGCCACACGGCGTCTCAGGAAAGCTTTGCTCTAGTGTTTAAACCAATTTTTGTAAAGATTCATCACTTAAATCAATTGTTATTTTCATTGTATGTCACTGAGTGTACCAAAACGTTAAAACCAAGACCTCACCTTATATACATATAAGTAAGTACGAGTAAAATGACAAGTAAATTTCAATATCTATGCTCCATCTCTGCAACTTCGTGTAACAATATTTTCCGTACTCATTTGTTTATAACTTTACAAGCACTTGTACATAATAACCGCGTAATCGGCACACACAAAGCACTGTGACGTATTGCCTCACTTTTGTCCCAAAAAGACTACCTTTACCCACAATTAGAAGTTGAAGCCAAGCATTGTTTTTGAGTAAACTTAAAATTCTTCTCAGTTATGAAATTCAAGTCTTCGCAATGCTAAATATTCTGTAACTATAAGTGTTAAGTACACCTATATAACATAAATGATATGATACTTCTATATTTTTTTACTGAAAAGAGCATGTCATTTCTTTCATGCTGGGAAGAAAGAAAAAACTTAGAATATACTAGCTGCTTCCTTTCCCGCGCAAACCGTTAAAGGCGTTTAAGAGAATGGGCAAAAATTCGAATCATGTCAATCAGCGATGCGCCATGCGCGATGATAAAAACCAATCACTAATTTCTTTTTCCACATACGTACCCACCATCAGGCTAAAAGTGTGGCCTTTGAGTCTTGCAGCCCTGGGCTCTGTCTGGAAAGTAGACTTGATAGTGTGTGTGTGAGAGAGGGTGTGTGTATGTACACACACCCTAACACCCTCCCACATACATACCCTCTGTATGTGGGAGGGTGTTAGGGTGTGTTTGTGTGTGTGTGTGAGAGAGAGAGAGAGGGTGTGTGTGTGTGAGAGAGAGGGTGTGTGTGTTTGTTGTGTGTGTGGGGGGGGGGGGGTGAAATAAGCAGGTGCTTGTTTACAGGTACAGGTGTAAATAATTTGCACGTAATCAGTATTACACAAAACACTTGTAGTGAAGTATTGCTTCACTTTCGTCCCAGCAAGGCGAATTTGTCCCATTCAGACAAGTCTTGCAGATCACCATGACAAATGTTTGAATGGCCGCCTAAATTCCTCGCCTATTTCATTCGAGACAACTTGTACGCGTGAAATTGACGGAAACAAAAGAACTTTGTGTTTAGTTTTAGAGCAGATGTTTTATTTTTGTTTTTGCGACTTTCCTATCCTTATAGATTTTATGATAGGTACTCGTAAGTAAATACGGCAAAAAATCTTATTTTTGCACGCCTCATACGTAAGCGAAGTCTTGAAGTAGTGCTCTACTCAGTGTAAATTATTTTTCTGGATTTAAACTGTGTCTATTATATTCATATTACACTAATACAATAATATAAGAACAGAGATATGAAGAACAACCCTTTTATAAACTCAGTATCTTTTATAAATTTTTAACTCAATATTTTATAAACTTTTGTCTTATCTCAATAGTAGCATGCACCCGCCTGGATCGGCTGCGCGGGCGGCGGCTGGATAAAAAGGCCTGAAATACTCAATGTTATCTTCGCTGTATGCGTTTGTTACAGTCGCCGTTGAGACGGCTGGCCCATGGTGTCCTGAAGCAAAGAGCTTTATTCGTGAGATAGGACGTCGCTTGAAGGACCGAGGATATGACCACCGCTCCGGATGGTATTTGGTTCAAAGGATATCCATCGCTATCCAAAGAGGAAATGCAGCCAGTATAATGGGTACCTTTGAGCCGGATACAATTCGGAGTGGCATTTTAGATTAGTATTATTAATTTTAGTTTTTGACTTACTAAATGCTTATCTGATTGATGTATGTTTATTAGGTGTCGTTTTATAAACACATTTAATACTTGTAGAAATATTTAATATTAATATTAAAATTTTAACATTTAAAATATTAAAAACGGATGTCCGGATGTCTATATGGACCTATGTGCCACGATTACGCTCAAAACATTTTTATTTATTAACGTCAACGCATCTCGGTTTCGCTTGTTTCATATTGAAAATTACTATCTAATTCAATGTCGTTTAACTAATAAAATACTCAAATTACCTTTTGCTGACAACAAAATCAAAGATTTAGAATATACAAGTAGTCCAGCCGAAAAAAAAGTTGGACGTCAATGGTCGCCATTGACGACCAACTTTTTTTTTCGACTCTAGATGCAAGTCCTTTGAGTAATTTTTTTAATCGGCGCGCGCTTTTCCCGCGTTTGTTCTGTGTATAATAATGAAAAAATAAAAAAAAATTCTCATATTTAATATGGCTGCAGCGTCTCTAGGTATTAGTTTGGGTTAGTTCTTTCTTATATGTGTTAGTGACCAATGCTGGTGTCATATTTTTTAGACTCATTTGAACCGCATAACGCAGACTGCTGGACATTTTTCAGACTGCAATGCGCTAATATTGAACATGCCTACTGGACCGTCGAGTCCATTTATTTAGATTGGGTGCGATAAACTCTTGCCATGTAGTATTTATTTACGAATATGTTGATGATGAAGAGTCATCGTTATTATCATATATGACATACGTGATTATCATGCAAATAAATAGTGAATTTGTGACTATAACCAAAATTAAAATGAGTAACTGCCTACACGTGTGTTTTTACATCAAAGCATATAAAACCCTTGTTATTTTCTTTGTGTTCCGGATATCTTTTTTTTTCGTGAAACCTTTACCCAACACTAATCATATGTTTACTTTTAATTTTATTTACGTCATCTTCAGAAAATAGCATAAAAATAAAATACATTTTTTAGGCCCAAGACCAAACTTTAAAAGACACTACGTCTCATTATGGATATTATTTAGGTAAGAAAATGATACAAATGAATCATTGGTATCAGTTTAACCTTGTTCCCTTTTCTAATAATATTTTACTATTATGCCTAAAGTTATAGGTTGGCTGAAATTGGGCCCAATTTAGATAATATCGGTCGTGAAAACCTTGCCCTTTTCGATATCAGACCTGTCTAGATTTAGTAGTTTCTAAACCGTTAAACCGTTTAACCAATTCACTTACCTCTCTTTTTGCCTAGCCTTATCGCATTTCATTTGAGGTCGACTCTCCTTATCATTCTTCACTGTACTTCAATTTTAGGTCGTCATAACATTTATTTATGCTTTCTTTTTGTCGGTGTTAATGACGGACATCCAAGTTCGTAGGGGTCTTCCTGGCTTTTTTGGACCAGTGTCTATGTTTAACACTTGTCTGCTCACATGATTTTCAGGCCTTCCCAGGTCGTATCCATACCACCTGAGACGTGTGTCGGAGATAAACAAATTGCCATTAACAAAAAAAAATGCCTGATTTGATCCATTAAAGACCACGAGCCACTACCTGAAGCACGATAAAGCACCGACCAGAGTAGTCTGAATAGCCACAATCAAAGCTGATTACAATTCCGAGCGGTTAACACGTAAATCCAATGTGGATAAATATTTACACGACAGGTTGTAAAGTGTACGTGCCCGGGTGCCTAATGGCGTGGCCCGTTACTTGCCCTGCCCAAATTTCAATATAGCTACCTAGTATTTAGTACTCTGTGATAGCTACTTAACAACTACCTGTTCACTTGTTATAGTAGTTGGCTAGCACGTTCAAGAAATTTAACTCTGTAGGACATTTGAATTGGAAGCAAATGGTATAACATATCTTGAGTTTTTCCAATGACACGTATTATTCAGCAATTCTTGTATAAACAATCATTGCAACAGGAGGTAGATATTTTTTTTTAATATCCGATCGTATTTTAATTGTTTGAGATATACAAACTAGATACATCTGCGTTCGAATCTTAATTCTTACTACTTAGTTTTTATTGATACTAGACTACTACTTCTTTCCTATCAATATAAACTCGATCAAGTTTAACACACAGAACAAAAGACCTCATGTTCATCATGTAACCAAATTGTACAAAATCGAATCCTTGCCGACCTTCCCGTTATTCCAGGTCAGTGAGCCGGGCTTAGAGCTGTTAGTTGAACATAGATCTAACTCAAGACAATTATTTATATATTATATAATTTTGGATGTAAATATTATGATATTTGGTTTAATAAACTTTTGTTTATTTACAGGTAAGATTCCAATCAATCCACCCATAAATTGCGCTCTACCGACGGATTTACAGTAAGTTCTAGTATATCAGCCGTCATAAGTACCTATATTTCAGAGCTATAAGCTCTTGTCGGTAATACATATACTTCATAGAGAATAAACTCTATAGAATGGAATTTTTACAGAGAATTAAGTATAATTTATAAGCAGGACTGAAATAGAAGAAAAAAAAATAGAACGGAACAAGATGGATATATTATCCATCTTGTTCCGCACAAATTGTAAAAGTTGATCAAGGGAATTGGCGTCAACTTAATGATCCTTCTAAATAAAAGGCAATATGCGTGATTTCTGTTTTCTATCTTCAAGCGCATCCCAATAGTAGCCTTTGCAATTTGTGCTCCTAAGCTCTGCCTGCCACTTAAGAAACAAAGGCGTGACAATGTCTGTAATAGACCGTAGATATTTGACTATTTTTAATATAAAATCGTTTAATTTGAATGCCAAATCCTCTACAAATTACTGAAAACATGTTCGCTGAAATTCAAACCTTATAATTACGCGAATAAAGCAGAACTTATTATGACAATAATTACATGTTGAATTTCATTTTCGGGACTGAATAGTTCATTAGCGAGAGAATTACTTTAATAATGTAGTCTCAAACAATACATGTTGTTTATTGGTATTCGAGGGCTCTCACCAATGGATATGAAAGTTAAATCCAGTAAAACTTTGTACTTAATATTTAACTTAACAAAAGCTAAAATTTAAGCAAAAACACGTATAGGTTCTATCTAAAAACCCATAAGTACCCTTAGCACGAATATTTGCGTTAAAGTATTCGTATCGTCTACGTTTTGTATGCAAAAATAAAGAGCGCGTCTAAAATATCTATACGTAAAAGGAACTTTCATTTTTGCATACAAAATGTCGACGAAGGCAATACGAATACCTACTTTGACGCAAATAACTGTGCTAAGGGTACTGCAGATTAAAATATTAGATACCATCATATTTCATAAACACTTTAAATAAGTATTTTTTTTTTTGCAAAGAGCAGGAAGCAACGAAATTTCTGGTGCTTTTGCTATAGAGACCTCTAGATATAGTTTGACTGAATTCACGTACTAGTAGAAAACGCGAAAAGACTACAAAATAAAATAATACTTATCGAGCTCGCGGACTCTGATGTATTTATTTTCCATGAAATTTTCGCAAAAGCTGTAGGTTTATTCCCTTTTGACTAAATTGCGAGAATGAAACTACAAAACATAATACTAATAACGACAACATAACAACCCTCGAGAATAGGATTGCAGTACTCGAGTTGCAGTTTACAGAGTGCAAGTTATCATTCTCGTACTTAGTAAGTTTGTAGCCTCGTCGCAATCTAGCGCCGAGAGTCCGCGGAGCTGTCTCGCGAGGTATTTCATTTGCTACATAAATTCTTCATATGGAAGCTGAGAACTTACGATTATGAAGATACATTATCACGTCTTTATGTCTAACAAGACAGAGAGCACCTACAACCTTTAGAGTGGTGGCGACGGTGGACAGGAAGGTAGAAAAAGAATTAAAAATAGTGAAAGCCGATCGCATATCTATTAAAAAAATCGAATTTACGCCCATTCCTTAGTTCGGCTTTTACAAACTGCACGAAATGAGAAGCAGATGAACATTTAATTTATTTTCTTTCAGTCCACCAAGGAATCAACAAAGAATCGAAGCTATTTATTATAAAATTCAAAATTTCGTAACATTTTGAGCTTTTGTTTTACCGGAATAATTTTTCGGGTGATCTATTAAGGTACGTAGTAAACTACTATAAAGATAATTTCCAACTAATAGGGGTAAACAATACGAGTATGTACCAAAATAATGATAGGTAAATATTTAAAGAGAAACGCTTCAGTAGAGCGCCGCAAATCACAGAACACCGCAATAAAATTTGCGGTGTACTCATTATAAACCGCGACGATGAGTGCATCCGAACATGTTCAACATAGTGTGTATAGTGACGTCACTGTTCTTAAATGACGACCTCTGTGGAATAATGGCATTAATTAATTCTGAGCTAGTGGTCATGCCAAACTGTCACACCGGAGGTCCCGCGTTCGATCACCGGTCAGGTCAAGATGGAAAATGACCTTTTTCAGATTGAACTGGTTCTCGGATGTTTATCTTTATATGGATTGGTTCTAAAATATAGTATAGTTGTGTTAGTATCCCATAACACAAGTCTCGAACTTACGTTGGGGCTAGCTCAATCTGTATGATTTGTCCGTGTATGTATTTATTTATATTTTCATTTTCTTAACAATATCTTTAACATATATAAAGCAAATACAAAGTTCCTTCGTTACTTCCTACATTCGTTATCGTTTCATATTTAAGAAGTAGTAGTAGCTTTTGGTCTGATATTGTTACGATTATACAAACACTATGAAGAAGTAGAAGTAGAAGTGCAGTAGATATTTAGCTCACGTTTTGATGGTTTCTTTTAGGGAATTCTTTGAGGGAAAACCAAAGATACGCGTAACTACGCGTATCTTTGGTTGCTTTACCATGTAAACGTCGAGGCGATCCAGCTCCTTGACAACACAGACATTTTGCAAAGCCTTAAAAGAATTAACCGTTCGAACTGGTGTAGCAGTGACATATGTGTATAATTGTGAAAAATAATGACAATGAAAATAAAAAAATACACGAACGTGCCTTCCTCTTAATAGAGACAGTAAGAAAAGTGCCATTGGCACATTCATATAACATACTCGTAAGTACTTTAAAAAACTAGGTCAATGTAAAATTGACTCATTAGTCTGAGTTTAGGTTAAATCGTAGTATTATTAGCGTATTTATTTACAATATGTATACATTAACATATGAAAAGAAAATACTTTTGGACGAACCATGACGTAATCACAACCACTGGATTCCATTCTTCTAATACCTCTACATTAGTAGCTATCTTAACAATTGTTTGGAACACAGATAATGCTTTTATTTTGATTACTTCTCTAATTTTATGGTCTGGGAAAAGTAGTCATTATGATCGCGGAATCATTATGACTGTCAATATAAAATCATAATTAAATTTAACAGAACTTGTTAACAAGCTGCTTTTTAAACAAGTAAGGACTTTTACTTATAATTTCCATGCTTCGGTGAAGCTTTTAGCTAGTTTCTTTGGCCACAAGCCACAATCATTTCGCATTCGCATTTAGTTATTTTCTACGTATGTAAAGTTTGCGTAGAAATGGGCCTTTTGTAAAGATTTTGGAGGTTTTTTGTAACATATACAATACAAAGACATTTTCTAATTATGAACACATAGGTATTGCAGTTCAGTCCACCATTCCATCCAACATTTCTGGATAAAATGCATCCTATTCCATTTAAATTGAAAACTTTTTATTTTGTCGTTTTTCAATTCAATATAAGTTTACTGGTCCCGGACTGCTTAAAAAAAATATTAAGGAACTGCTTAAAACTTGCCTTAAAATATTTGTACTTTAAAAAAAATTATTCGTTTTCAATCTGGTCTTATGATTAAACTAGTGGTTCGAAATATATATAAATAATACTAAAAAATTTAAATATGTGGGACTTTCACCTCCCGGTTGATTTAATCCAAATCTCATTAACGGTTAGCAATACTTGTTTTCACCAAAATGTGTTTATCTCAAAACGGCTGAACTGATTTTTATGCCCGACAAACTTAAAAAATTTACTGCTAATCTACATAAGTTCCAAATTTCATCTTGATTGGAGCTTCCTTTCAAGTAATCGCGTTATATACATACATACAATCAAACATACACGTATAAAAAATGTGTTTTCGCCCCAATTCAAATTGAAGTCCTCGTTCGCTTCGCTCGCTCGGTCAAATATAGGTAAACTTAGTCCTTCTTATTGACTCTTTCCTACAGCAAATTTTAAAAATATTTACTATTTTCTCTAGCATATTTTTTACAATAAATGTATTTATTTTAATAATTTAAAGAATATGATATTTACATTTATTTTTGTACACATAATAAAAGAGAGTTTATAAACTTTACTTACGTTTAAAGCCCGGAAGCACGATATTTGCATTTATTCTTGTTGTATTTGTGTCGTTGGTTGCAAAACTAAACGCGCAGAGCAGATATATAAATACCTGTCCTATCTCATAAAATAGCTTATTGTGTATTGAAAGCTGCAATCCCAGCGCTATGAAATACAGCAATCAATTATACTTATCACGTTTGAGAGCGTTTGTGTGGACAGGAAGTACATACGTGCAATTTTTTTTCAAATTTTATTGACCGAGCCAACGAAGCATCTTAGTTTCGAGATTGGCCAAAAATGCTTTTAGAAAGAAAGAAAAATATTTTATTCAGTGTAAATTTACATTAGTTGCATTAATAATTAACTAAAATTATTAGTTTTACACCAAAATGGCACCACTCAGCATAGGGCAATGATGTGCCTTTACATCATGCCGCTGGTCTACCGTGGTACCAAGAGATAAGAGAGAAAGCACTACCAGATATCCACTGACAATGATCAAGTCGAAACCATGTGATGTATAATACTATTGTCGATAATATAATACATATTTTAGCCATCTGTCTGACTGTTCTCGCTGACAGGTTGCATTTCTCAACCGATTCTCATGAAATTTTGTGACCAGCTTCGATAATTATATTTAAAAAAATGCTAATTCAGTTCCCAAAAATTTTTCAAAATGGTGGTAATATAGGGGTGAAAAAATTCAGCCATTTAGAAAAATTTTCAAAGTTGTCAAAACTTTTTTGACTGAACAACTTTTTAATCCGATAAAAAAGAAAAAAAATAAACGGTTGGGTGTGAGTCGCAAGGTCTACAGCTCACAAAGCCACTAGTAGAATCTTTGTTAGTTATGAAATGAAATCAGTAGATGTATATGAATATGATGTAAATATGTAGTATGAAATGAAGTCTCTAAATGTTATAAAATGTTTCCCATAAAAAACGATATGTTAGATTAAAAAAAGCTACTGCACTAATTCGTTAAAAAAAGTAGCCAAAATTAAATATCGATGTACAATCATGAAATTGCCCTATTTGAAAACCTACGTGGTAGTTCTGATTTAACCTAAACGCAGTCCGTCGTTTTGGAAATCCTTGGGGCAGGCCTAAGTCTAGCTGTGGACTTTGTGTGACTGATAGATATGATAGCTCTAATTTGTATTTGTAAAACTTCTTGAGTCCATCTACATACAGATTACTTCACGATTTTTTATTTTACCAGACAACCAAGTTATTAAAGTACCACTAACTAATGCTGCCCTATCGTAACGGGAACTTATCTCTCTGATATCCTATCAAAAACTTGTCTAGCCCAAGTGTAACGAGTCCTTAATCTGTTACTTGCCAGCCGTAATCAGACCAAGCCTAGGAATGCGGTAGGGTATTAATAGTAAGACTGAATGACGACATGCTTCGTGATTTCTGCGATGGAAGATAACTTGGTGCCACTATAATATAAATTGCGACTTGCAGCAAGATTGTTGGAAAGATGAACGTTTCATTATTACAGAATACGTCCGAAGCTTGTCTAAAGACATCTTTGTACTAAGGGAGACTTTCGTGTAGATGTGATTTTGCATCTAACCTCAACTCATATAGATCAAAATAACGATTATATTGACACAAATAAAAAAAAACTCTTGTAAAGATCTTAAAAAAGCTTAAGTAGCTAAATACAAGGATATGATATTACGCCTATAAATGGGGCAGATCGAGCAAATGCTCTATCATAGACAAACTGACTATTTATTTAAAAAGTATCATAATCAAAGGTCAATTTATTAGCTCCTAAAACTTTGAACGATGATGGCTAGATCTAAATAACCTGTAAGGCTATGAAAGAATAATGATACTTTACTTGTCGTTCGTAAAAGTTACTGACAAAATTATATGTGCCTTCTGGTATAAGCACCATCTGTCAGTCGACTAGTAAATGACTTATTAAATACATTTTTGTATTAAACTGTATAAATGAATATCAGTCTAGCCATGCCTCATCTCGCAGGTGACAATACACTTCCAGTCTCTGAGTCAACTAAATCGACCAGTCACTGTAGCTATTACAAAGAAAACCCCTATCTATAATGTTTAATATAATTTTTAATTATTATACCTACTACTAAACCATAAAATAAAAACTTCAATAAATTAAAACACTAAACTTTGAACTAATGCATTAATAAAAATAATATTAATAAAAAAGCTATACTAGTAAGTTAGGTTTTTTAAAGTTAATTTTAGAGTATTGAACTTCAGTACACAAGGAAATCGATAAGCAGTCTCTTACAATAAAATAAATCGAGACTAAGAACATTGTCGGGGACTTAATGGGTAATATTTCAGGAGTGTGGCAATTAGCTATTTTTCCTTTAAATAAGTTGATAAACTTTCTAGATAGATAATATGGCTCTCATAAAATAACTTAGAGATCAATTACTATTATCGCTAGTTTTATACTGCTTCATTTTGATAAGAATCTGATTAGAAGCGAAAGGAGCGAAACATGATGTTTCCATTTTTAGTAAAACTGCTTCCATTTTTAGTATTCGGTACTTAATTATTACTAGTCTACCGACGATATCTCTTTTTATATAAGAAAAATGTAAACGTTTCAAAGTCTCCATGATTTCATTCAGTTGTTCATCATTCGAGAGATGGTCATTTAGGAAATCCTTGGAAAAGGCATACATATGTCTAGCAGTGAAAGTTATATGGCTAAAATGATGATGATGAAAATGTAAGCTAGAGAACATCAAGTTGGTACAATTAAATCACCTCAGAAATAAAATCGAAGAAGTCATTTAAATACGCCTAACCAGAGGATGTATAAAAATACTTATGAGTGTAGACGAAGGAAAAAGTCTTAGGATAAGAACTAGGGCTTCATAATTTCTGACTGCCCGCTCTGTATGTCTAAAGGATATGTTTACTTTATATAATATTTCTATCTCGAGACGTAGGCAGATATCGTCAAAATGGCGTGTATTAAATAAACTGCCGCGTCTCTTTTGCAGATAATATTACTTCGAATAGCTACGGCACCTGGCCTAACATTATCTTTAATGTTATGCAGTTATATAGATAAGCAACATCGCGCGCAAAATGGTTAGCAGCATTGGAATATAGAAGTTTTGATAAAACGCTACATTACTTGAGAGGAAGTTTTTCGTCTATTGACAAAACAAGTTAGTAGTGTTGAAGTCTCGTAAACATCGTAAAACGTACTCGTACTCGTACTCGTATTCCATAGTCCAGAAATATCAATTTGAGATCACTTGACTCTACACGTGACCTTGTTTCATATAATTTTTCCTCTACCCAAAGGTTGGCTGGAAGAGATTGCATTTAAAGCAATAAGTGTGTACCTTTGTGCCTTTTTTTTTAAATAATTTTAGTGTGTTTATTATGATGCAATAAAGGTAATTTTTATTGTATTCTATTATGATCTCAAATTGATATTTATTTCCACGTCTTTATCCCTAATGAGGCAGACAGAGCCCAGGGCCGCAAGATTCAAAGGCCACTTTTGGAGTGTAGATGGAAAATAATAAAATAAAAAATAGTTATGGGACGCATAGCCTTAACATGATTCGCATTTTTGACCATTCCTTTTATTAGCTTCTATAATCTGCGCAGAAAGAAAAGCAGCTGGTATATTCTAAGTTTCTCATTTTCTTCCAGACCAGGATGAAAGAGGTTTTAGTGAGTTTAATGTGTTGCATCGGGGTAATAATAGTAGGTGCATGAACAAAGAAGATTTGACAAACAAAACACAACGTGGCGGGGAAGTTTTCATTTTATTGACAAAACGTTAGTCTGGTAAACATCGCAGGATAAACCAAAGTCACGTGACACAATTTTGAGACAGCGCTGTGTTGTTTACCTGATTAAAGTTAGGGAATACACTCTTGTTGAATTTTGATTGACTCTAAGCGCTAATGTCCAAATAATTTCTAAGTCATTCAGTAGGTATACTCAAGTAAGTAGGTGTTTGTTTCCTCCATTTATTGGGAGAGGCCTTTAATCTACCAGTGGATGATACAAGTTGTGAAGAAGAAGGTGTTTACTTAGGCAACTGAGTAAACACCTTCTTTACAGGTAGACAGCTACAATATGACACAAATCCACAAATGTAAAAGTAGCTAGTACGTAGTCTCGAATTGAGCGCTCATGGCACTCGCTGCCGCATTCCTTTGCGCGTCGCACAGTTGTGCTGCAACAGTGTCCCTTCCAATGAATTTGACCATAGAATGGCTAATAACAGATGGATGGTCTATAAACACCAAATCATTTTAGGTGCAATGAGTATATTTGGCATATAAAATATTTCAGTAAACTATGCAGCTAGCCTGCAACACAGCTAGTGGTCACATATTGAGCACTCCCTCACCATGCGGCTATAATGACTGTACCACGCATGTCATGCTCCTTAGTCTGTATTAAAATCGATAAATGCATATCGCTTAACTAATCATTAAAATACATTGTTCTAAAATACATACAAGTTTAAAAATAAAAAACGAGATTGAAATCATAATATAATATATAACCTATAATCTATATGACCTAGGTCTACATGACTCTGCAAGCTACTACTATCCGTCAGTTTACAATCACTACATTATGGTCAAACTCATTGTTACTCATTTTATAAAATCGTCTCAAACAAATGAATATAAAGTCTAATCAAAATATAGAATCTCTTAGCACAAGAAAATACGAGTAAGAAAAAACACATGTAAAGGCACCAAGCAAAACAGATTGAAGCTCTTTTTGTAAATTCTCATTTTGCGTTATAAAACGAGGCAATAGCAAAAGTTTATCTAAAGAAATTCTATGTAATACGAAGTGGGTTTCAGTTGTCTGTAAAGGAAAATTCCATGGCTTGACTTTACCATAATGAAATTCCTCAGACATCACCACGCCGCGTGAGGGTTTAAATTCGAGTAATTGCGTATGCGGTTTTCATACTTGGCAAGGGATGTAGACAAAACAAAAAATATATATACAAAATATATTGCATGCGTATTTTTTCCAGTAGTCGCGGTTTTAGTTGCATGCATGTTTCTGCATTTAAGAGCAGAGACTACTTAAAATAAGAGTATAACATTTATTGAAATTATATATTCTTGAATTGGGTTGTTAACACGGTTTGTCATTCTTATTCTTGTTATGTAATTTTAACTTAAATTATGTTGCAAAAGCTTTATTACTCTGAAGCTCAGTACAAGAGTAATTAGTGGTCATAACCTCACATCTAAATACAATATTATGTGTCAAGGGCGATGTAGCAACACCTGTGACCTAACACTCTGCATACATGAATTAGCTTGCTGATTGGTTTCTAAACAATAAATTATTATTGTGAAAACTAAAGTCTACATACTTATAATAAATAAACATAATTGACTTAACCAGAATATACAAGTTCTAAACTAGTCACGCCAGCCTCAGCCAACTTATCTAAAAATTAACTTGCAGATAAGTGTGTTAGAAGTATGTACTCTTAGTGTCTTCCTCAGTTCAAAAGGAAAACAAGGAATTAGACCTAAATCAACAGTTGCACGACCTTGTCCATTTGTCACAAGTCACAAGTAGTGAACGGCAAATAGCTACATAATAACGAAGCTAGACAATGGATAATGTCTCTGCTCCGTTCTACATACGAGTACATAAATAGCAATTATCGGCAAGATGGCGGCCTTGTTAAGTTGTTACTCGATACTATGTATTGACAGACACTGGTTATAAATTAATTAAATGGTTTTCTGCTGAAAGTGTATATTGATGATTTTTTTGTGTGAGAGCAAAATACTAGAGTAAATATTATAAATGCAAAACTTTGAATGGCTGTATCTAGATGTATGGATTTATGTAAGGATGTTTATTCCACTTACATGCCTAAATGGTTAAAATGGTTTTGATGAAATGGCATGTAGATTAGTCATTATAATTAATTATTACATAATCAAAATAATTGAAAAATGTAAGGTGCTCATGGGATTGCCAAATTCTCTTTGAACTTTCAAGACCGACAGGCAACGCAACAGCTAGTTTGCCGTTATATGTTTTTTTGCTAAATAATCTTGATTCTTCAGTTGATGAGCAAAATATCAGTAAAAATCTAACTGTTTCGTATTATATTTTGCTATGATCATAGATTACATCGTTCTAATAGAGTGTCCGATTTGTAATTTATTATTGATGATTGCATAGGTGACAGTTGTTGAAACTTAATAAGGTGGTCCCTATAACATAAAATATTTTTGGATCATAAATAATGAACTTAAAACAAATATAGACATAACAAGATAATTTATTTTTATAATTTATTTATTTAAATTAAATTAATTACGAAAATAAATTTTACACAAATCAATCTGTAAACATTACGATTGCTAGAATACCGCACGGATCCAATCAAATCTCAACAAATAGTTCGAGTTTCAGTCTGTACCTACTGGAGTTAATAAATATAGATCAATAATCCTAATTCAAACTCTGGGGTGTTTCCAAAGCCGTGCAGATGAAACTTTGCAAAAATTAAACTTCGGAGTGGATCGAAGCAGTGTGCGCCGTCCATTTGAATTACGCCAGCACCGTCTTTTGTACCCGGCTTCATTTAGCGAACTTAAAAGAGGTCTTTTATTTTGCCCCGGCAAAGAACTTTAGTAAGAGTTTTACCAGACAGCCGCGGTATTATCGGTTCTATAAACGCAAGCTGCGTATAGCGGGAACCCGATGGCAAACCAAATATTTGACGGTTAAGTGACATTATATAAGCCTGTTGATTTCGGCCAGGAAGCACACGGGTTTGTAGTAAAAATTCGCATTCCAAATCCCAGAGCGTTTCGGTCGGTGTGATGGCCGAACCCAACCGGCTATTGAAGCAAATATCATACAAGAGAGATTACAAATGCATGTTGAGATTTCAAATATATGTCCATTTCGGAAAGCGTTCTGGGTTTTTTTGGATCATAATTACAGTGAGCTAGAGTAATTTTTTAAATATTACTTATATTTATAAGTTTAAGTAATAAATTAAACACTGGTAACAGCCTAAAAGTAAATGGGTTTCGAAGTATTATTAAGAAGTTCAATCATGTTGTTATCTAATCTAACACAAAAGCAGTAACATAGTAATACACATCCAACACAAAAACGACAAACTACGAGCTCGGTGGTCGGTGATAGAATGCATCATTACTAGCGCTTTCGCAAGTTAAGTAACTCCGGCCTGGTCCGCTCTTGGATGGTGATCACAAGAGGTATAATATTTCTCAAGCTACTCCGTGCCTTAGAACGCACGTAAAGCTGTTGGTACCAGGGGTTATCATTGTATGGCAGTCGACAAGCTGTGTAATTAATAAAAATTAAACAACATTAAAAATTATTTATTATTTTTAGTCAAAACAAGCCTTAATACAAATAAAAAATGTAATAATATATAAAGTAAAGAAATGAAAATAGTATCATCTCTTTGAACAAATTATGCCATGTATTTTGCTTGCTGTTTGCATTATACCGATAAGCTCCGTAAAAGTAGGTACCTATGAAGCTGCAAGTACTGTTTGAACTGGATGAGCTACTCGGGGATTTGTAGTTGAGTTAACTATATTATTCTACTCCAACAACCTGTAGGGCATAGCCCGGCCGAAACACTCTGGAATTTGGAGTGTGTGTTTCAACTACAAAAGCCGATGTGTTTTCTGTCCGAAATCAACAATCTCACTCGGTTTATAGTACTTACTCCAATTGCCTGTAGGGAAACGGGCCGAAACGCTCTGAGGTTTGGAGTGCTAATTTCAGCTACAAAAGCCTGTTATGTGTGTCTGCCGAAGTCAACAGGCCTATGGAATATCGCGACGGTCAATCAGATTTATGCAAAGGTAGCTACATAATCTTATTAGAGATTTTCCTACCGTACCGGACATGATTTTTCTTTCCTTTTTCGTGGCAATTCCACGAAAAAGGAAAGAAAAATCCTGTTCTAAAGATCTTTCTGACAGTAAAAAGTTTAAATGCACACAGCACAGAATGCAAGTGTACATAAAGATAAAATAATTTTTTTGTTGTCTTTACATTATAAGATATTCTGGTGCCATTAGAAGACAAAATGAAAGAAAACGTTTGCGATTATAGTAACCAATAATAACGAATATATGTAGTAGAAGCTTTCAAAGGAGCTCTTTATTTCGCCCCAGCAAAGAACTTAAGAGATGCATTGTTGAATCCGTAACAAATTGCACGGCGTGATTACGTTAAGAACTTCACCGAGAGGGATTGGATTGGAATTAAACTGTTACCTTTTCCGATTGCAGCATAAAACTACTGAAAGGATTCATTGGGACATAAACAGGTTTCTTAATTAAATCTTAACTCTTGTTTCAAAAATAAACCTGAACACGAGCATTTTGCATTTAAATTAGTCTTTATACAACTTCTATTATTTACTGCTACGAATTTGATAGCTAGATAAAAATTAAGAAACAACTTGACTAATTATGGTCTAAGCCCTAAGGGTGTCAATATTGCTTCGCTATCGATATCGGTCTTGGGCTACCTGCGCTTTACTGTGAGCCAAGTTAGCCCAATTGTCTTAATTTCCGACACAACTGTGAATCGCCAGGTTTGCTTGGGATGGCCAACTTTTCGCTATCCCTCGGGGATCCACTCCAGGGTTTGCTCTTGAAAAAAACAACTATTGCCCCAAAATTACTAAAACAAATAAAGCGAGACTAGACTATACAAATTTACTCTACGCTAATAAATGTAAATTCATAAATCATACCACTGTCCGTTTGACACATCTTTTTAGGGTACCATGCCTTAAGGGTAAAAACGGGACCCTATTACTAAGACTCCGCTGTCTGTCCGTCCGTCTGTCAGTATATCACCATCATCTCACGATGGTGATATACTGACCGACCGACCGTGATAGCTAGAAAGTTGAAATTTTTACAGATGATGTATTTCTATTGCCGTTATAACAACAAATACTAAAAACGGAATAAAATAAATATTTAAGTGGGGCTCCCATACAAACGTGATTTTTAATAGATAAATGGTACGGAACCCTAACCTTACGTGCTCGAGTTCGACTCGCTATTGGCCCGTTAATTATAATTGCTATTAAGTAATTTTAAATATCAAGATGTCTATTAAATAAGTAAATTAAAAAGAACACCTCTGCTTGCACTAGAATTTTACATACAAAGCCTCCTGTTGGTAATAGAGTTGAATCTGGGATAAATACAGGATAAACGTTCAACTTTCCTCTTGGCTTCTTCACAGTTAGAGAAAAGTCTAAAGATTCCTATATTTTAATTAAAATGGCGAGAAAAAGTAAAACCGAGCACCTGCCTTGTGTACAGATGAGGCACATTAATATCGCCAAGATTTATGTACTACTCGCGAGTCGCATGAAAGTGCCTTGATATTTTCTTTTTGGGATCCGTGTTTTGAGGAAAATGCTCGTAAAACTCACTTATGAGTTTTATCTTATGATGTGTCTATTGTATATTACAGAGGTGGGTAAAGCTTACAATTTAAACAAGTATGTAACGTAAAAATTTTGGGCTCAAACAGAAAGATCACTTTTTATAAAAAGTGCTAAATTTCCTTTAAATGCATATTGTTCCAATAGGCCGTGCAATAGATGTAGTTGAAGAAAAGTTGAAGCCATTTTGAAACCAATTTATTAAACCCTATAATGTGTCTAGTATAAAGATCTATTTAAAATACACTATGATTTGGTCTGGTCTGGAAAAAAGAATAATGTACCAACTTTCCACACAAATCGTAAATTACTATCGAGGAAAAAGGTAAAAATCGAAAGTATGTTCTATCAATTTTTCAGTCTTTTCCACATTGTATCCCAAGAGTCTGACTACCCTGTTAGGAAAAAAGACGTGACATTGTATCTGTACCGAAATGTTAAAAATGTAGCGTTTATTTTTTATTTATTTATTTAACTTCATACACAAATACTAGTGCTATGGCGGACTTAAAACCTAAGGCCTTATCTACCAGTCAACTAAACGGGTGATGTAGAGAATGACATGGGTAGTGCAAAACTTGAATAGGTATGTGGCGAAAAAAAAAAGACTATATGTCAAAACAATAAACTACATACAAAAAAAAACCACTGATACTGACATATGATAAGCAATACATACATATATATACTACATAAATACACTATTATCTATCTGACAGTTTTTGAAGAAAGTGTGCCTTCACCTGTTTCTTATATGAAAGGCGGGTTTTAGCCTTCCGGACATCAACTGGTAAATCGTTCCATAGTTTGATAGCTTGGGCGATAAAAGAATGTGTAAAGAACCCACTCCGTTTAATATATATACAAGTCTTTTCTAAGGTTAGCTTTTATTTGAACGCTTTTTTGCTCTTCGGATAAAGTTTGCCGGCGGCTGCCTGTAAAAATGTTGTTCTATGCTCGGCTCTAGCAACAAGTGTTCTGTGTAAACAACTCTATCCGTCGCTTAAAATTGTTTAAAATTATTTCTGATTTTTTATGAAGTGTGTGTAGGTATGTACACATGGGCGTACCCAGGTTCTGGGTCGGAGAAGGGGGGGGGGGGAATTGGGGATGAACGCTTGAACGCGGTTTTTTTTTATTTGGCTAGCAAATAAACTTAAAAAATGTTGTAAATTGTATTGCAAATGGAAAGAAGTTCTTTTCAGGGTTCCGTAGTAAACAAGGAACCCTTATAGTTTCGCCATGTCTGTCTGTCTGTCTGTCTGTCCGTCCGCGGTTTTACTTAGCGACTATAAGTACTAAAAAGCTGTGATTTGGGTATGTAAATTAAAAAGTGAAAAGAATTTTTTTTTTTTACTAACTAATCATGAGGGGTATCGTTGAATAGTTCTTTTAAAAATATTATGACCTTGTGAACACCGTTTTTCGATTTAGGGATCCGTTTCTAATATATTTGGTTTTAAGATAAAAAAATTCTTAGAGTCAAGTATGCAGTTTCCTCTATCTGCTAAACGGTTATATATGGACACATGAAAAAATTCACAGCTATAGTAAATATAACTTAATGTAAAAGAAAACTATAAGAGCTAAGTAGGGTTAACAAATTAAAAAGTTATAGGTCATCTTATAAAATGTACTGGGAAAAGGAAAATTTCATACATATTCAATAGAAAATTAGTTAGTAGACGTTTTTAGTGGCATGAACACAAAATTGTCATTCGTAACTACGGAATTATATATGCTATAACTATAACTACTGCTATAACTTATATTGCGCGTGGCCCGACACGTACTTGGCCAATTATTATTCTTAACTTTTATCGACAAAAGTACTCGTAGATAGTTAGTAGGGACGTAAACAAAATCAAGGGGGGGGGGGTGGTCAGCCGCCCCCCTCTGAACCTCGGTACGCCCATGTAGGTACATGTACAAGCAGCTCTAGATAGGGAAACATGGAGGAAAATGGGAGAGACATTTGCTCAGCAGTGGGACAGTAGTTGCAATGCATGGCAAGTTAGTAGGCAAAGCATGAGGTCCTATTCTTGGTAAGTAATTACTGTAGCCTATAATGGATGCCTGAAACACAAGAGCAAAACTAGTTTTTGAAATCGGCCTTTCCATGATCACCTCAGCTTGAATTGTTGTTTACAGTGTTAAACATTTACCACAAATATCTTAATATTACATTGCCCTATATCTACTAACTGACTGACCACAAATTAAAAATGTATGTTCGAAACACAGTAGAAATGCGGGCCCAGTCTTATTTCAGATTGCTTTTTCTAATTGTAAGCCCAACATCTTGCTTAGCGTATCGTCTGAGTCTTACGACTATTGACTCTGAATATATCGTAACACATAATATTAATTTAATAAAAAAATGCAGAATAACTCGAAATGATAATTATTCCAGACATCTTGTTTATCTCAAAAACTTTATTTAAACAGGCAATTCACAGACGATTCTTGTGCAAAAATAGATTTGACCTTTAGGGTCTATTTTCAAGATTAATTTACTAATACCAGTTGACCTTTATGAAATCTAAGATAAATTTTTCTTGAATTCGGATTCATTAAAATTGATAGAATTACCGTGATATTGCCAGAACTCCAAAATTAATACAATATTTAGTCAACAAAATAAATTGCGACTAATTAAGCATACACGATATTCCAATGAATAATTCGATATTGTGTTTAAATAATGGTGGGCAACGTAAACACATTCATTGTTTATTCACTGACATTAAATTAAAGTTAGTCTTGTGTATTCTAGTATTATTAAAGAGAAAAAAAAAAAACAACTAACTGAAAGACTCATTATTCCATCGTACATTAATCAATTTTAAAACGACATATCATTAAACTTAGTTTCCCAAACAGTAAAATAGAAATAAATTGGTGTTCGTTAAAATTTAAATTTACTAAAATATCTTATCACTTGTGGAGACCGCCACGATGAAAATAAGAAGTTTGTTATTCAAGCTTTTTTTTTGCCTTTTTTTTGCTTGCTTTGCTAGTCTTATAAGTCTTAAACAATTACACAAGTTGCAATCAATATATAAACAAGATTATTCCAGATTGAAACTTGAACGGTTTTCACTGAAGATTTGTCGAAGTTACTCGTATAAATCGAACCACTCAAGTTTCAAACAAGCAGGCGCAGAAACTCTTCAATTGGAAATGTTCTTATGAATTTCAATACTACTAGATATTCTCTCAGGGCTGTGCACAAAAAATCGTACGTGTGTGTAGGGCATTATGGCAAGAAAGGGTTCGGTGAGGGAGTCAGCAGCGACAGAAAGTCTGCCCGAGGCAATTTGGTACCAAATGTCGTTCGCTACGTGCCTTACAAATAAAGAGGATGGGATAAAGCCCCTGCATTACATTAGGAAACGTTATAGGCCTGGAACGATGAAATACAATGTGGCTTCTGTATTTTTATATACTCGCGTGTCACTCTTAATTGAGTTATATTTGCTGAAATTGACATTTTCCATGGTTTTATTTTCTTCCACTTATTAATTACATATTTTATTGTGATTGCATAATAACTAAAAACAAAACAAGCCTATGATTATATTCAAGTCTGCTGCGTTTCCCATTAGACGTGATGTATTGCAGGAAGATAGCACGTCCCTAACGAAAAGAAATCACCACCTCCATTAATTTTGTTTCCAATATCTCCAACGCCGCCCCTGGTTCGCTTACTTAATTTTTGTAAGTGCGTATCTATTTTTCACCCTTGGCCCTGACATTCCGTATTCGAACCCACCCTAAGATTTACGCGCTCGACGCGAGCAATAAGTGAACGGCCGACGACATAGCGTTTGGTATTTTAAAAAGGTATACATCTGAATCCAGTGAAAAATTGCTTACCACCAACCGGGCCGGGTGGATATACATTTTAGTATTGAACTTGTCTCGAGATGGGGACAGATAACTTATTTAAAACGTTACTAAGTGGTGTTCAGACGCCCCACGGACGAAATTACTCCGACGTCCTCTCGTTGACGCTGCAGATAATGTTGCGAGGATTTACACGCCAAATATATTGCGAACTCTCATTCTCTGAAATGACTTGCGCTTTTAAACTAAAAGCGATTACATAAATTGTCCAGTAACGTTCGTAATAAAGTACTGCAACTAGCGAATTTTATTGAGATTGAAATCGTTTCGTAATAACATCGTAAAGGCACAAATACATGAATGTATTCTACGCGTATTACGAATAAACACGAGTGTACCTTTCCCGACGTAAAATTTTTGAGGTGGCGAGGTCGTAAAAGGCATTAGCACGTATTCCGGGCGCACACACTCTGTTGGAAGACCAGCTATATTGGGGTAAAAGGGAAAATGCATTGGCTTTTTGTAATGTGGCAATAACCTGGGGATTAGGACCGGCTCGGTGCCGAGACGGGAATATTCTGCCATTTTCTGCTCTACGCACTTAACTGCACCCCGACATGCTTACGACAGAAAATCTTCTACGTCGGGGTCGTGATCCTAAATACTTCGACATGCATATAGTGATAGCTTGCCTGGTATTATAATACCTTTCACATTTCGCACGTTGCCGTTGGCGTTTCTCGAAGCAAACCTATTTTCACTCGTCTCTCTCTTTGATTTTCTACCAATTATCGGTAAATAGAAGATGTGCAATAATTTAAGAGTGTGAATTGTATATATTACTTTGAAAGTATTTTAGTAGTTTCTATTGACTATTTATTATTAAAACTAACCTATTAAGTAACATTCTTGTCGAAAAAATTTTGTTTATTATTTATTTATTGGTTTAGTCAATAAAAATATATGGATACTAGTTAATTGAAAAGAATATAATTATTGTTGAATAGTCTTATAAAAATTCAATAGAGTGCATATTGCATTTATTAACTTTATGAACATTCTACATTGAAAGAATTTATTCATGAACAACTTTAAAATGTTTATGTATTTTTGTACTTATGTCAATAGATCTATTTCAAATGTTTATTTATGATGAAAAACAATTATGCAATTACGAAAAAAAATATAACATTTCCAGGTTCGTCATTTCTTAGCAGACGATATTTCTTGATGGTTTAGCTTTATTTATTTTTTTACTGGCATGTATTTTTTTTAATGCAACGAAGAAGTTGCATAGGAATGTGGTTGGTGCAATCGACCACACCTCGCCCAGCATCCTTGAAGGCTGCATTCCTCCACCTTGTCTATTTACGGTCTAAACCTCGTTCTCTGATTGCATACGAATGTTTTATCAAGCAAATCAATTATGTTTCACAAGTGTTTCTTAAAAATGAAAGTATTGGCTCAACAATGGGCGTATTGATTGATTGGCAACACTTGCAGTATCGAATTGTAAAGGTACAGCCGACCATACGTAGTATAGCCATAGGACTTAAAATGCCGAAGTTAGTCATTGTGCACAGTAATACAAGTAGGCATATTTGAGGGCTTTCAACATTTTTGTTTGTGTATTATGATATTATTATACTTATTACATAATTAACCGAACCTTTTTTTTAGTTTTTTGTGTGTAAATGAGTACATCTCCAATTATCACATATTTCACAATAAAAAAATGGACAAAAATATTCGTGCGTATTGATATAAATTTACCTAAATCAATAAACTCGAAAGATTTTACACAAACTTATTCGTGAAAAGTGATAAATGTGTACTTAAAACATAAATCTTATGATGCCGGTACGATTTTATTATGTGTTTACTTATTTAACTTAATATGAATCAATTAACACAAATAATAAATATTTGTATGTTTTTGTTACAACTAATATGAATGGATTTATATCATTTTTCCCAAAATGTTTTCATTATTTCATTCATTGTGCGGAATGATTTATTTTGACTTGCATCAAATATGTTCAAAATATAAATAAAGTTCTAGTCTACTTATTTGGTGTTTAGCGATCTATCTTAGCGGCACAAAAAGACGCACCCCGCCTCACTTTACCGCGCTACTACTCCTTAGAAAGAGACAGCGTGACTTCATTTCAAAGCGAATGAATGAATAAGATAGCTTTCCTCTGCGTCTGCGATCGCTGAGATTTATCGTGCTCCATGCTTGTGCTGCGCTGCGTCCTTCGGCTCGCGTCAAAATGTCTCGCGTAAGTAACAAGTTGTATCAATTTACACGAAACTATTGATGATTTATCCTTACTAATATTATAAAGAGGAAAGATTTGTATTTTTGTATGTTTGTTACGAATAAACTCAAAAACTAATGGGCCGATTTCAATTTTTTTTTTCACTTTTATATAAAATTTAAAAACAGTATGTAAGTTATTTTGAAGATGGGTTATGTAAAAAGTATCATTTTATTGTTGGGATGATACAATGTATTTACTAAAGTATGTTATTACCTATTTCCGTACCCAAAGGCAAAAACGGGACCCTATTACTGAGACTCCACTGCCCGTCTGTCTGTCTATCAGTCTGTACGTCTGTCACCAGGCTATATCTCATGAACCTTGATAGCTAGAAAGCAGATTTTTTTACAGATGATATATTTCTATTGCCGCTATAATAATATATACTGAAATTCAGAACACAATTAATATTTAAGCAAGGTCCCATACAACAAATGTGATCGTTTCGCCGTCTTTATAAATAATGGTACGGAATCCTTGGTATGCGAGTCCGATTCGCACTTGGCCGGTTATTAAAAAGAGCTATACTCTAGTCAGTGCAGTATGAATTACCTATTTATTACTTATATTTGTAATTTTTAATTGTCTTTTTAATAAGTGTTAAAACAATCGGTATTTAGTGCAAAAGTGATTGCCTCCGTGGTATAATGGTCAAGGCATGTAACGTGCTCGGGATGTCGCGGGTTTGATTCTTGTTAAGAAAATCGTTAAAAGAAAGAAGGTCTCATAAATTATCAAGTGTACGAACCCGTAACCATACAAATAGTGTAGTAATGAGTAACATCACCAAATTTTTTTTATTTTTTCACACAACGTCTGTATATTTGTTCTGATAGTGAAGATGATTAGTATTTTTTCAAACGTGATTGCTTTTAATACTTTTTATTTAATTTTTAGTAATTTCCTAAGACAATCAAAGTACCAAAACTCTAAATGAGTTGTGAAAAGAATAACGAAGACTGTTTTCTATTTTTTTAATAATAATGTGATTTTATCATTTTGATCTCAGTTTAAGATACTTATTTGCTAAATTTGATATTTTATAATTCTCAATAATTAGTACAATGCAAATCATACGAAATATTATCAAGATTTAATTATGATTAATTAATATAAGATAATGATTATAATTTCATTGTATTTTTTACTTTGTTCCTTGTTCATGATACTAAAAATTAAAAGCAATTTTAATACTATCTTTTAACTAAGTAATATTTTTCCATTTCCATTTCAATGTATAGTAAATCTTATCTTAATTTATATAAATCAAAGGTGACTGACTGACTGACATAGTGATCTATCAACGCACAGCCCAAACCACTGGACGGATCGGGCTGAAATTTGGCATGCAGGTAGATTTTATGACGTAGGCATCCGCTAAGAAAGGGATTACACCCCTACGCGAGCGAAGCCGCGGGCAAAAACTAGTTTTATATAAAAGTGATTTTGAGACTGTCTACTGACGTTTTTATATTGTGTTGATTAATTGTAAGTTAATTATATTTAATAAGAGGCTGTTATATTAATTTAGTTCTGTTAAAAACAGTTAAACTTTTGAATAAATCAGTGTTAATTATATGGAAATAAAAATTGTTAATCAAAGTTACTCTTGTTTTTATTATAACTATATTAAATGAATAATATTATGTGATATTTCATACGAGTAAATAATATTCATATTAACGATTTGTACAAATGTTTGATTTAATAACTTTATGAGACAAAACCAATAGGGCCTATAATTCGTTTTATCTTTCAAACTTATTATGTGAGCGGATTGATTAGTACATAACTAATACAAAAAAAAGATATTTATCTATTTTATATACCTTTATTTTTATTTACATTTTGGCTAAACTAAATCTTATTTTACTTATTTTTTTCTTACGAAAATAGTAAGTTACTGATGTTATATTATTTTTTTACTGCTAATTATATCACTTTACACATAATCACTTATTACTTAGATCTTTATAATATGTGATATATATCAAAATACACGAGATGTATGGATTAACTTTAATGTGTATATGGATCTAAGTAATTATGTTTTTACCCAATTAAAAAATAAAATTAATACAATAAAACCTAATGCTAAAATAAGTAACTTTTGTTTTGGAACTTTGTGTTTAAGTGCTTCGATTCTCTAAGAGACTTTCAAAAGAAAGTTAAGGTATCAATTGACACCAACGCAAAAAAAAATGTGTAAATTGATATATGTAATTTTATAGTATTTTACACGAGTATTTTTTCGTGTCAAATGACATTTTTTGACGTTTTTTTCAAAAATATCTAAAACTAGATATTTTAAAGTTGTTTAAATCATAAAGACTTCTTAAGTTTTAAAATGTCTGTTGATATCAGTAATCAAAGTTTTTCTAGTTGACGAACAGAAAGAGTGAGAATTTTTGAAACTTTAAACTCAATTTCCTCAAAACTATGTTTTTGGACTTAGATCACTTTTCACTGGCAGTACAGAATTATTATATAATATATATTATATTATTAAAGGTATGGAGTAAGTAATCTGAAATATATTTTAAATAAATGTACCATGCAGCTCCTTTTTTATATACTTACTTACTGTAAATAATAAACATAAATCTATATTATAATAAAAGAGTAAAAAAAATGTGTCTGTACATTGAAAATTTTTCATAAAAAAATATTTGTGGCGATGGAGATATAGTAATAGAGTAAGAAAATAAAAAAAAAATGTCTGTCTGTTTGTCTGTTTGTCTGTTTGTACACGCTAATCTCCGGAAATACTGGACGGATTCGAATGAAACTTTTTTTGTTATATAGCTGTGAAGCCTGGGCAACATATAGGCTATAATTGATTTTGGAAAATGGAACACATGATGCAGAACTATAATGGTCCCGCTAAACTATAAAAAATATTAAAATGCCGCCTTAGCAAAAGTTGTTAAGTCTGATGAGAACTTTTTGTTGAGTTATAATACAACTGGCCAAGCGCGAGTCGGACGCGCGCGAAGGGTTCCGTACCATAATCTATGAAAAATCACGTTTGTAGTATGAGAGCCCCCCATAAATACTTATTTTATTCGATTTTTAGGGTTCCTTACCCAAATGGGTAGAAACGGGACCCTATTACTTAGACCGTCCGACTGTTAGTCTGTCTGTCTGTCTGTCACCAGGCTGTATCTCATGAACCATTATAGCTAGACAGTTGAAATTTTTATAGATGATGTTTTTTTGTTGTCGTTGAACAAAAACATAGTAAATCTATACTACAAATAAAAGAGTAAAAAAATGTGACTGTACATTGAAAATTTTTCCAAAAAAAAGTTGTTTCGTCCGAAGAAGAACTTATAAGTTCAGAATTTGCGGACCTTCAGAGCATAACACACCAGAAAAATTCTTGGATATGTGAACGCGCCATATTGACACCAAAAAATTAAAAATCAATTATTATAGAACTTATGACGCAAATTATTGTTAATTTCTTGGAAAGAGTTGTTGACGACACCACCAATTATCCAGTTGAGTTTCTTAATTCACTTGCAGCAAATGGACTCTCGGCTCACAAAATAAGTCTTAATGTCGGAGGGCCAATAATGCGAATGCGCAATTTGACTCCGCCGAAACTGTGTAACGGAACCCAACTTAGTGTCTCAGCACTGTATGCCGAAGTTCAGCGGCTGAATTTCAGCCAACGCATGCCTGCAATGTTATTTGCATTACTAGCAACACATAACTACCCGTACCTGTATCCGTACCCGTACCTGTACCCATACTCCCTCTTCCGCTCCTGCCGCTGCTCCCGCCGCTGCCGCCGCTGCCGCCGCTGCCGCCACCGCCGCCGCTCCCGCCGCCGCCGCCGCCGCCGCCGCTCCCACCGCCGCCGCCGCCGCCGCTCCCACCGCCGCCGCCGCCGCCGCTCCCGCCGCCGCCGCCGCCGCCGCCACTGCCTCCGCTGCTCCCGCTCTCGCCGCCGCCGCTACCGCCCGCTGCCACCGCCGCCGCCACTGCCGCCGCTGCTTCCGCCGCCACCGCCGCTGCCGCCGCCGCTGCCGTTTCTGCTCCCGCTCCCGCTTCCGCTCCCGTTCCCTCTTCCACGTACCCGTTCCCGTACCCGTTCCGCTCTCGCTCCCACTCCTGCTCCCGCTCCCGCTCCCACTCCCGCTCCCGCCGCCGCTCCCGCCGCTGCCGCCACCGACGCCGCCGCTGCTGCTGCCGCCGCTCCCGCCGCCGCCGCTGCCGCTGCCACTGCCGCCGCCTCTCCCGCTCTCGCCGCCGCTGCCACCGCCGCTGCCGCCGCCGCCGCCACTGCCGCCGCCGCTTCCGCCGCCGCCGACGCCTCCGCCGCCGCCGCCTCCGACGCCTCCGCCGCCGCCTCCGCCGCCGCGGCCGACGCCTCCGCCGCCGCTGCCACTTCCGCTCCCGCTCCCGCTCCCGCTTCCGCTTCCATTCCCTTTTCCACTTCCGTTCCCTCTTCCGCTCCCGTGACCGTTCGCCGCAGACGCGCCAAAGACGGAAGATTAAATTCTCATATCGGCACATCACTACAGTCCGGCGTTTCCACCGAACTTCAGCGGCTGAACTTCAGCTTATTTAGTGTGA
The DNA here is from genome assembly GCA_943193695.1 of Acrobasis suavella. NCBI lineage: Eukaryota > Metazoa > Arthropoda > Insecta > Lepidoptera > Pyralidae > Acrobasis > Acrobasis suavella. Next base: position 9,497,828 of record OW971939.1, read on the forward strand.
CATCCCCACCGAACTTTAGACACTGAACTTTAGCCGCTAAACTTCGGCATAGTCTGCTGAGACACTTAAAGTTTACTGTGAGTGGTGCCAGTGAAACTGTATTTATTCCGCGTATAACAATTTTCCTTTTGAAAATACACAGTTTTACAAATACACAGTGTTTACTTGCTTTCCTATGAAAATAAGTCACAGTTTTAGAGGCTTAAAGCTGCTGATATCGATCTAAGGACTGCTTTTTCGCATGGCCAACTTAATGTGGCTTTCTCCAGAGTTACTAACACTTCAGCTCTTTTCATATTGGCTCCCGAAGGAAAGAATTAAAATAATATTGACTTTTAACTCCTAACACTGTTACAAGTACTTTCTTATCTCTCTCTATCTTTCTCTCTCATTAGTTGTTATTTATATTAATACGCCGGAGTCATAAAGTCCACGCGAACGAAGTCGCGGGCATCAGCTAGTATTTAATATGATAACAAAAGCCATTAAAAAATTATGTTACCACTTTGTTTAACTGAACACACACCGCTAAGTGCAAACCAACCCTTTTAATGTATTATTGGAATCGGAATTTCAAATTAAACAGTTGATTATTGGTTTGCAGAATATTGGGAATTAATGTTTTCTGTATTGTTTCAGAATATCTTGGATAAATTCAATCCGGGAGCTCGGCAAATGATAACTGCTGGCAAGGCATACCTCAAAGCTCTACATGGTAAGTTATGTCACGTTTACTAATAATTTAAATAAGAGAATAATATCATTGTTTTTAATGGTTGTTTTATCAATATACACAGAATTAAATTTAGTGATAGATTAAATATACTTCATAAACACCAAAGTAGGTTACCTTATTATGTAAAGAAACGGTATCTACGGTATCGCTATGAGGTGCCACGATTAAAATTATAATTAAACTAAATATATTATTGAATATTATGTTCTCACTATTATAATTCCAGAAGCTTAGAACTGAAATATATAATATAACAATAATTGACGACTTTAGTTAGATCAAATAGACTATAAATAAGGTTATAACCTCAATAATAGTCTGTTTGTTTGTTTGAAAAAACTTAATTTTACCAAAATACAAAATAAAATTAAAAATATTTAGAAAGAGCCCATATACTCTTGTAAATAATAAATATAGTCGAATAAATGAAGTTTAATATAATCAATTCGTGTGCTTTTTGTTCTTGGCTTCGTCTTATTATGTAAAATATTTTCATTTTATTTTTCATTATATTTTTTTACTTGATATTGATACTTTATACTTTGCATATGAGATAAGTACTTAAATTTTCGAAAAATTTGTATTAAATAAAATAATAACGTACCAGGTTTCTTTTATATGTCTCATGTACATAATTTTCATCATTGTTGTTACTGTACAATTGCAATAACAGCAAACATTTATTCATTCAAATCTTTATTGACCACAATGGTACAAAAGGTGATCTTAATGCTAATGTATTCTCTATTTACGTGCGAGTTTTGACCCAAATTATCCATTTAAAAACTCTCTAAATAGGTAATCAATCCCTGAATACATAGCAATAAATAAATATTTAACCAAGTATATACTCAGTCACACAGTTTGCTGACCATGCACTAAGCGTAAACCGTATCATGTTAAAATTGCATAATAAATAGCAAGAGAATGGTTACATTAGTATGCAATTCATACAACACCGCTGATTCCTTGATTACAAGAAAGCGAAACTTTCCCACGATCATAAATCCCACATACGAGTACTCAGTGAGATGTAGACGATTAATTTATGTCGTGTTAGCCAAATGGGCGCATCTATATGCAAAACCTCAATGTTCCCTTGCTTGGCTTCGTAACTAGGGCGTGCTCGGTGCCAAATTGTGTCTGTTAGCTTATCTGCAGTGTTACCCAAGCTCCTCTGGCAATAAACTTGTATTCATACGATGTATGGCCCTTGCGGCTTGTTCCTTTATTTTGGGTTAGGTACATTTTAATGAGGATATCAATGTTTTAATTTTATCTTTCATGCTAGTCTGGGAGAAAAGAAAGAATATATCAGCTGCTTTTCTTCTTGTGCAGATCGTAATAGCCGATCGAATAAATTGAAAACATATCAATAGCCGATGCGGCTAGTAGTAACAACTGCAACAACACTTTTGATTTCTTTTTCTTTACGCTAAACATGACATTTGGGTTTAATGGCCTTAGACTTTGTCTACCAACTGTGATAGTGTCAGTTCCTTTAACTATATCGAATATGCAAGTGCGCAGGGCTTTCGCAAGTAAACCGACTCCGGGCGTGATCGGCACTTGGATGGGTGACCACAAATAGCATAAAAAAATCTCGAGCTCCTCCGTGCTTCAGAAGGCACGTATAAGCCGTTGGTCCCAGCTGTCATCATTGTTTGGCAGTTCTCAAGCTATGTCAGATGCCTTTAGGCAGCCTGAAAAATCTGACACAAGTGTTGGCCACTTACACACACGAAAAACAAACAAACAAACTATATCAAATTGTGTCTATCGGCATGCCTGCAGTACTGACGTTGTTGGCAATGTCCTTGCAGCTAGTTATTTTAGTAGGTATATGATTTTAGATGTTCGCGATCACAATGACTGTTATTAGTATAACGAGACTTACCGCGATTAATCAAAGTTTTAGCCAGATATTTCGACGACCCTTCTGCTGTCATGGTCGCTGGCAGACTGAGGAACTGCGATGAGGAAGGAAGATGGCTGTCAAGGGTAACCATATCGGTCTACCCTTTTTTTTCGTCGTTTGTTGCATAAGTCTTTCCTTACACACAACACTGACGGTGTCTATTCGGGAATTGTTTTTGATATTCGCACACACTTTTTACAAAGCTCAATCACTGGATTCCACGTCCCAGGTAACTAGAAGTCATCTTCACGATTAAAATTGGGAAGCCTCTTAATTTCAATCGCCTCTCTAACTAAACGTGGTACATAAAGGCGTTTAGTTGCAAGTATTGTGGGTTGGTGAAGCTCGCTCCAATAATTTACCCTACCTCTTGGATTGTCAAACATGCATTGATGTGTCTACAAGATTGACTGTATTTGCCGACGCTCGTATGTTGGATTTTCAATCGTTTGGATGGTTTCACGTTACCTGGAACGTAGAATCCAGTGATTGAGCTTTGTAAAAAGTGTGTGCAAACAAAAAAAATACAATTCCCGAATGGACACCGTCAGTTTTGTGTGTAAGGACTTAAGCAACAAATGATGAAAAAAGAGGGTAGACCGATATGGTTACTCTTGACAGCCGAGCATCCCTCGCAGTTCCTCATAGTGCCAGCGAACATGATGGCAGAAGGGTCGTCAAACTATCTGGCAAAAAATTTTTTTAATCGCGGTATGTCCCGTAATACTGTGGTTTACTAAGGTATTTTAAGGTTCGTCAGGTAGATAACTACGCATATGATCGCATTTCTAGTTACATGTGGCTTGAGTAACTTTCGATGGTACCTATCATATATTATTCGTTGCTTAGTTGTAGCGCACTAATACTTAGGTACCTTTTTGGTAAAAAAGCACAATAAATGCCGTAAATTACGTTCGTAGTACAATATTACGAAAAATAAATATTTGTGTCTTATTTCTAAAATATTTTATTTTTACAGCATTTCTGTACAAATTTATAATATACAAATACAAATTTCGTTAGATATGAAAAGAACTAAAATAATACGATTTTATCTCCTACTCGTTTGCTCTACATTGTTTGCAAACAATGTAGGTAACTCTTTGAAATAAGTTTTCCTTTTAGTAGACCGTAAATATTAAATGCCATCTGAGGTATTAACACTTTAATAGACGCAAAGTGTCCTTAACGACCCAAATTTCTTTAGAGATCGTTTAAACTTCTGAAATAGTATTTAAGGTAATCGAGTTAACTTTACGTCCGTGTAATAATAATTCTTAAAAAGCTCCTTAAGACGCTCTCTACATTTTTTTAGATTCTCCATTCTCTAAGGACATTTTTTAAAGGTATCTGCCCTAAATATTTTACATTAATTTGTACGAAAAGTTCTAGCAAATTCCCTGTAATTACCTTATCTGGGTAATGGGTTAATGGAATGTTGTTTGGTCTAAACATGGATTATAATTGAATTAAGTGCTGCTTATTTGAACCTTTTCGGTTAGGTGGCCTAGATAATGAAAGGCGCTAATAAAAGTCTAGGATACTGAATGCAAATTGACGCCTTTAGAGGCTCAATTTAACTAATTAACATGGTGGCCCCAATATTTGAATTGATTAGTTCAGGTTCTCAATCTGAAAAGGATAAATTTTTCGCGGGTAATTTTGATTCATAAAAATATTTTTAAATTACCGTAATAAATAAGATAAAACAGTATTTTTAAAATAAGCGTAAAAATATAAAATAAAACAGAGCAAACTGAACTAATTAATTCAAACATTGGGGATGATACACCTCTATTTTCATTTTTGTAGGCCATAATAATCGTTTCATTATTAAAAGTTTAGATAAAAATTATGCCTCTTTATAAAAAAAATTTAACTATTTAATGTATATGATAGTTCAATGTATGTTTTATTAAATAGTTCTGATTTTGGTGATTTATACTTCTTTGAAAAACTTTAACAAGTCTTCTGGGGCAAGTAGTCTAAAACATTTAAAATACTGTGAATTCTTCATTTTAGCACAGCAATTAAACAATAAAATGCAACGGTAAATTTTCTGAACAAAATGTAGGCAAAAGAGGGTGGAATTCGCTAAACCGTGTATCTTTTCATGCTTCCATAATGCTGACGCAAAATTTCACGACGTTTTATTTTAAGCTTAATTTGTACCTTACTAAGATGATGAATTATTGTAGAACAGAGGACCCACTCGGCAACTGAGTGCGGAATTATTATAGTTTTTATTTAGTTAAATCCCTAGAAAGACAAGTTTTCTTTTAGATATCCATTCATATTAAAAATACATTTTAGTAATGTAGATCATTGCTATCGATTTCGTAAAAATATGGTTTGTTGTATGCATAATCAAAAAGAAACAATGATGATAAATACTTATACATTTTATTTATTTATACACCTACGCTAAACTACAGAACTAAAGGTATTTGCTCATGGTGCCTTAAAAGCTGTTTACCTAGTGTCAAATACATGAAACTGATAATCAAATAAGAAGTTACCTGGACCGATTTGACTTGTTCTTTTTTGTGTGAAAGCGTATACTTCTAAGGTGGTCCTATAGAAACTTTATCAAAATCAATTAATTAGTTTTCAAGTTTTATTTTCTTTGTTCTAGGCGCAGCAGCAGCTTCTCGTCTGTACGTGGACGCGGTCGGCAAGCTGGGTAGACAGGCTCAGCAGGGTACATGGGGAGGATGTGCCGATATCGGTAAATAATTATGCAAAATATACTAAAATAATTATAACCTTTGCTGGTTATTAGAAGGGATTATGCTTTATTAGATGTTACGCACAAAAACATCAGGAGTTGTTCACCCTTTGTGCCCCACAAGTGTAGAAAAAATTAAGCTTCTCCATGCTTGAGATAGTACATCAAAGTCGTTTATTGCGTTAAAGTCATTAGGTGGCAGTAGTCAAGATCAATTCAAAACGAAATTCTCCTTTAACAGCTATGAGGTGTAATAATAATCCTACATTGTGGAAACGTTCTAGGAAACTTTATATTGTTATTAACGGGTATATCCTTTACAGGCACTGCGTTGATGAAGGTAGTGGAGGTGTACCGGGAAATACAAGACCAGCAAATGAACATCGTAAGACAAGTCGTTTTATAATTAACGATTTAACGAACTCACCTTAGATGAAGTTTTATCATAATTTGATTAGTATTTGTATCGAAGACACTATTAACTTGTTTAAAATTAAGTTTATTAACTTCTATAAATTTGTACCTAATAAAATATTTTTTTCTTTCTTTCTAAAAATGAACATTTCAATTCAGTTTTTATTAACTTATTATTTATTTATCTTCCGATAATAATGTATATCAAACATGATTAAACTCTGTCGGTCGTCTGTGTGCCAACTCTGTGTCTTCGATGCAATTACGTAATAAAATAACTACTTACTAATTGATTTTTCTCATACAATGATTTAAAAGCTTTTTTGTAATCTATCTATTCTAATATTGCAAACCTTGCCGCTCTATTATTAAACACGCATTCGTGTTTAATACCCCTTATGCAATATTTTCATTAACTACTATATTTTAATCATAAACCGAAGAATACGTAAAAAGTCCAACGCTTAAGAGACTTTGTGAGATTTATGAACTTTGAAACTGGTATCTTATATTATATAGATGTTATTTCTATGAATTTCTGTTCACTTTCGTCACTGTTTCCGTCTCAATTTCAGTGACGAAATAATTTCCAACACAAAATAATCTCTTTTGTTGTGTTATTAAATCTGTTTCATTTTCAATTACCGCTTCCTTGGCAACTGAGTAATCCTTATTTGTTTGACAGCTGAAGGCGTTCTACGTCGATTTGCTGGTCCCCTTGGAAACTAATCTGGAGAAAGATACAAAAGTAGTACAGGTCAGTCAATAAGATTTCCTTTCATAATCTTTTATGTGAAGAAAGCGTGTCCCACGATTGTTTACTGAAGGGAATGGGATGTCGAGTTCAAATAAGTTAGTATCAGGAGAGATAAGAATTTCTATTAAAAAAGTTTGGGCCGAGTGAACGACCCTTGTAAGTATTTTTGTGTGCCAGTGCTATTGTCCTACTGAGGGAGGACCTTGTATGAAGCAACTGGATGTTTCATTTAATTAAGTTCAGAAATTGAATAATACCTCAGAAGTCCTTAAAAGGGTACTAATGTAATTACAGTTGTATGGTGTAACGGATTAAAAATAAAAAATAAAAACTATTTGATATTGTAGCTTTAGTTATTAACCGACTGCGCTAGAACGAGGGTTATGTTTGTATATATGTATGTTTTTATGTATGTAGGTATGTATGTATGTTTTTATGTATGTGTGTATGTATGCATGTATGTATGTAGAATTGTTTGGCACGCACTGGAGCCTGACCGGCTCGATGGATTTTATTTTGAGAGATGTCGTTAGATTCGTATTTACTGTGAGAGTGACGCTGGGTATATCAAAATAAAATAATAATAATAAAAAAAATTGAAAATCGTTGGGAGAGGCCTGTGTCCTGCAGTGGACGTTATGTGGCTGAAATGATGATGATGATGAATAAAAAAGGCCAGTCGGGTTTTTTGTATTTGTAATATTTACTTGTTCTTTATCTTTAAAGATACTTCAAATGCGATACCTAAAAATATTAACTTTATAAATTCAATGAAAACATACTGTTTTATGTACCGTAAGAGGTACTTACTTGACTTCAACTTTTTGATACTGGATACTAAAGTAACATTTTTTTCAGTCGGAACAGAAAAGGTTCCTCCAGCAACACAAACTGCGTTCAGAAAGCTATAGCAAAGCGGCCGCCACGATAAAGAAGCAGCGGAAGAAGAAAACCAACGTCACTAAAGTTGGCTCGGCTATGGACAAAGAAATGAAGGTAATTTATTTCGAAAGAAATATAAAAATGTGTAAATGAGGAAATTCGTAGGAGAGCAAAAGTCACTGACATTGCCCAATGGATTAGTTCGTTGAAGGGGCAGTAGCCGGGGCACATAGCACGACGAACCGAGCCGATGGGGCAAAAGGTTCTCGAACACCGACCACGTACTGGCAAGCGAAGCGTAGGACACCCAGCCACAAGGTGGTCTGACGACCTGACTAAGGTCGCTGGAAAGTGCTGGTTGCAGGTCGCTATAGATCGGTCAATTTGGAAATCCTTGGGAGAGGCCTATGTCCTGCAGTGGACGTTGTGCGGCTGAAATGATGATGATGATGATGATAAAAATATGTGAAACACATACCTATGGACCGATATCTTTGCCTGTAGCTTAGTTAAAAAAAATGTTCTATATCGCCGTTGGGTAAAATATTGCACAGCAGAAAAAATCGACTTACCTATATAGCGAATGTCTAGCAGGTTTGAAAGTAATGTTTTGATTACTTTTGCATTTTGCCCTTAATTGGGTATTTTGTCAGTTCGTAGAAATATTTGTTTTACCTTCACTTTTACCTTTTTTTCTTGCAATATTACTACGTTTATCAAAAACCAATAAATTAAACTAATTTATTTTTATTTGAGTACCATTCAAACCATTTGATTATAGCGATACACTTAGAGGCTTTTAAACCTTAATCCTATCGTGATATCGCATCTTTAATATTATTTTAGGCACGGTAAGTAAGATAATATTACCATGTTTTAGGTGTTTAAGACGACTAGTCAAACTTGTCCATATATTGTCCCACTGCAAAATATCATCAGTTAAGTACGCTCGGTTCTTGTCACAAAACCTGTTATTAATGGCTCTGGTTTCGTTATTTTTGCAGAATATGCAGATTTTGGAAGAAGAAAAAACAAAACTGGACGCGTTCTGCGAACAAAGCCTGAAAAATGTAAGTCACAAAAATTAAATTCAGTGTTCTAATTTCATAAACTTTTGTAAGTACTCAATTTTAAAACAACTTATTTCTTTTTTGGTCCGAGAATAAGATTGTAATCTTATTCTCGGACCAAAAAAGAATCTACTGGATAAGAATTAACGCATCTTTTTTTATGATGTTGAAAGCTGAAAATAAATTATGCCTTACTGATGTCTAGGCAAATAAAGAATCTAACCTTTTCTTATAATCCTATAAAATAAATTTTAGTAGCGTGCATTTCACTTGACTGTAAGTACGAAATGAGATTTTTGGTACTTACAGTCAACGGTTACTTAAGTTGACGGTTTTTTTTAAGTAATCATTTTTCATTGTTTTTTGTCTCACTTTAGACCATGCTTTAGAGAACCACTCTTATAATATAAGTTAATTGCTTAATCATTGGTAACTTGAATGCCACAGATTAAACGTCGTGATGCGGCAATGAAAGACCTAAGGAATTAAAAAAATACTCGTATTGTCATAGGCAATGACACAAGAGCGTCGGCGTTACGGCTTCGTTCTCGAGCGACAATGCTCACTGGCGAAACACTGGCTGGCTTACCACGCGGCCGGTGCTGCATCATACAACGCTGGCTTGGACGAGTGGCTCGAGGTTTCCAGGACTAGAGAGTTTCTGCCGCCAAACGTGGAGGCCATGTTTGTCAGTAGGATGAGGGTATGTATCAATAGTCTTATAAATACAATACTCGTTGGTCATACACTGACGTGCGAGGCATAAGTACCATTAGATTGCGCTTAGATATAATCTATGAAATATTATGTAGTGCTGCATGAAGCAACGCCAGTCTGAATTTGAGGTGTCCAGAATAAGGAAATTCTGGAAGCCTTAAGAGTTCCATTTATTTTACATTGACGTAACATAAAATAGCGTAACTGTGTATTTAGATTATATGATATTGAAGTATAAACTTTACAAGAGGAATAAGTATATATCTCTATTATATCCTAAGGTATAGCTAACACCATTGTGAAAATAAAGTGGTTTTTAAACATCGCAAACAGATATACCATGTAATATAACACTTGGAGCTTCATTCAGATGGATGATTTTCAGTAGAGTTCGTTGTTCGTATTATCACGGTTCAAGTGTTTTTTTTTTTGAAGACTCGTGAAATTTTGTGATTCAAGCTTTTCAGATGGCGAAACTCCAAGAGGTCATAGAGCCGTGCAAAACCTAACCAAAAAAAAAAATATAAATCGAGGATTAGAGTCCTGTAAATTACTTCAGAATCTGTAAAAAAATCTGTCTAAATAAACTAAAAAGATTTGTTTTTATTTAAGATTGCTGGCCGGTCAAATAGTTTATGCTTAAGTGATTGTTTAGGTATCAATAGCAAGATATAATGGAAACTTGTAAATATAAACAAGACACGCCCTTGCGAAGCCGGACTACGTCATTAGTATCGACATATTCCAATGTTGAGCAACACAATGTAATCCAATTTACAGCGGGGTGATGCGGCTCGGCATGTGTAAATGATTGTAGCATTGTACACCGCAATCTGCAATTACATTCTCGCTAAGCGGACGAGTACGTCGAACACGTATGCTTGTTTATGCACGTTGCTATTTGCATAAACACTGGTTTGACAAGCTTATTTCGGAAACCATTCAGTTCTCTACAGAATTTGTCTCCATAAGTAAAAAAATGTCGATCTTGAAGAACGCGTCGACATCTCTATCAAGAAAAGAAAATAATACCAATTTGAGAATTTATTTATTTGCTACAACATTTTTCAGTCCAGAAAATACACCTATGGCGTTTTGAAGTTCGCTTGTAACTAGTCCACCAATTAACCGTTCAGACAGTTGTTTATAGTTGATAGAAGATAATAGAGTTAAATGATTTTTTATTAAACATCTTTTATTTCAAACTAAATTTTTAATACAGCCATTAAAAATCATTATTTTTAAATGCAATATATATAATTTCATTCAACAGCAAGTTTCATTCTGGGCTGATGAAGAAGTGTACGCCAGCCCTCGTGTTGGCGATGACGACGACAGAGCTTCAGTTGGATCAGCCTTGCGGAAGACACGATCAGTTGATGCCTCGTGCCTCGATGTGAGGTCTATTGGAGACCTTGGGTCACCGGCTCAGGGACTGTCGAGGGCTAAATCTGACTTCAATCTGCAAGCCAGCTTACACACTGGTGAACAAGGTGTGTAGCACAGTTTTTTAATATTACAGGCTTCTGTTTAGTTTCACCTGTCACGTTGCGTCTGTCTGTCTGTAATCAAATTTTGCAAGTTAAATTTGACCCACTGTCCGGTTTCCGATTGAGCTGAAATTTTGCAACCATACGTATATCGCGTGACAATGCAATATTATGACGATATGGAGCTGCTCTGAAGGTGGAGCTGGAAAGTAGCCATGGCATGTCTATGATAAAACAACATAACCCCTCCAAGTTTGGGCTCGATTGATTTGACTTGAGAAGCAATTTAATCTTTTTAGATCATTGTTATAGATAGAAGCTTGTTTCTACTTGCTTATTCTGAAGTTTATATCTTCCTTGGATATACATATGGCGAGTCTAGTGAAGTAAACGAATCAGTAATGACCAATTATATCGAGTGTTAGATTTTGGATCACCACATTATTAATTGAGTAGCGTTAGTGGTGATTTTATACTTTGTGTTTATCAATATTTATTCTGCTCTCAGTAAGTGTCACACCCTTACCTTTATGCTGTTTGATTTAATGAATAATAAAATAATGAAAGAAACGCCCATTTTTTTTTTTGTTTGAAACCTATTAATGTTTTTTTCCAGATCCTGACGCGCGCGCCGCTACCCGTCCATCATCCCTGGCTCCACCAACCTGCGCGACCCGTGAACCACCGCTAGTCAGGGCGCTCTACGCCTACGCAGCCGCTGGGGACAACCAGCTGAGTTTCCAGCAAGGAGACGTGCTCGCTCTGTTGGGAGAGAGGACCAAGGGCTGGCAGTACGGAGAGAACCTGCGCACTCATCACGCTGGATGGTTCCCGCTGGCGTACACTGAGCCCATTGCTAATGATGAGAATCCGTAAGTCTTATATAATTACTACTAGCCGTATAACTCGCCGCCTTGCCAGCTTATACAAATGAGCAGTTATTTGAGAATCCCTTGGGCACCTCTCATTTTTTGGGATAAAAATGATCCCATTTGTTAATCTAGATATTGAACGATCTACATGTAAAGTGTAATCTATTTAGCTGTATTATTTCGTTTAAAATCATGTAACATTCAAAAAATTTGCATGCTGCTTGCATATATTTTTGTACTTGCTTAATCTTAGTGCGCAAAATAATCTAGGATAAAAGAACACAAATTATTACGACACAGCGGCGGCTGAGTCGCTTTCGCGTGTGAACGCTCTAAAAAATAAAAATATTTTATCAACCAACAGCAGTAGTTCACCAGCTCGCTGGAGCTGCGCCCAAACTCCGAATGAAGGTCCTCCACCAGCGCCAGTTGCGCACGCGCAGACCACGCCCAGCACTCCGTCGGTGCACACGCACTCGCACCCACCAGCTCGCATGTTCGGAGACACCGTCACTGCTCATCATGTCAATAAAGTAAGCAACATCACAGTTAACCAGGTTGTATCCATTTCAAACTATGGCAGTTTCAAGCTGAACGCAAACTCCAAACGAAACGGAAAGATTATACGTTAATCAGTTGCTATTTTTATTTTGTTTAGCTAAGTGACTTTGGCTAAGCAAATTATTAACCATATTCATCTCAAACCTTGACCATCGCAAGTCGAAACTCTCGATAAAATATAAATTTAGAAGACCACAAAAGCGATTTCTCCTCTAAAATGCTACGCTTTATTTTATCTAAAACATTATAAGTAGGTACTTGGTTTACTTTTTACAACCACATCATTAATCTAATTTTACTAGGGCCGTCTTGGAAGTAGTTCTCCCGGGCTACCACCGACTCTGCCAGCGCCTTCTCCAAGCACCCTCAGCTCCTCAGCAAGCGCCACCTTCCACGCGTCCACGCCAGCAGCAGCAGGTGGCACAGCTATCAAGAACTCCACTTCAGCTGCCAGCTTTACGACCCACGCTGTTATTGAGACTAGGAGCTTTGGACCACAGACACTGCCAATGCGATCACAAGTAAGAAGCACATTGCACTATCAATATTTTTTTAAAAGTTGACCGTATAGTCTAGGTACATGTAAGAGCTGACAGGAAAATATACTTTAGGGTACCTTACAAAGATAAAAACTTGTCTATTCACGTTCGAGGAGTAAGCATCTCATAAAAATAACAGATAACAAAGTAGTACCAATATCGTTTCGTCGCAGGTCACTCAAAATAAAGCAGGCCCAGCTAAGACTGTGGTGTCAGCTGTTGGCGCTGTTGGAAATGTTTCTCTGCACAGCTCCAATGACTCGGGCTTCTCCAATGAGCCACCGCCACAGCCCGATGTTGACTACAGCGACGAAGAAGCTCAGCGATTGCGAGTACCCATCAGGTACGTATAAAATCAGTTCAGATTGGATTGTTGTTTTAGCTAATTTAGACATGCTTGTATTTTTGGTTGTCTGAAGCTAGTTGTATTTATTTTGCAATTTCTTTTTTGTTCCTAGTAAAACTGCTCACTCCATCAATGATCATAAAGCCTACTTGCTCAAAACACAAAGCTTGAAACGAGGCCCAAAGCCTGTCAATGCTAATGGATATCTCACAGATGATCAACAACTGATGCTTCGCAATATGCTTGATATGGATCAGGAATCACAAAAGGTTAAGAGAACAAAATCATTTTGGAAATTTGGACGTACCACTTCTGAAGAAATAATGGAGGGCATGTCTCTTTGGCAACATCGTGATATTGTTGACACACATCCAGAATTCAAAAAGAAATTATTTGTAAAACTGAAAAAAGAATTACGTCCAGCACCAGATATTCCTGATATCAAAAAACAAGCAAGCCCTGAAAAAGTTATGCAAACTGAAAATGCTCAAACACATCCCAAACAAACTATTGATAGAAAAGAGGTAAAGATGACCAATGGCATACGTCAAGCCAAAAGTTTGGGCTCAATACAAAATGGGGAACAAACAGAAAAAGAAAGAAAAGCAAGTGACAATTACCGTCAAGCCCAAGCTATGAAAAAGAAAAGTATGTCTGAGAAGTCGATTGCTGAAGAAAAACATGAAGAGTTTATTCCAAGAAACGAATCACGTCATTCTGACTTGACAAATACCAGTACAATAAAAACTAATTTTGAAAACAGTTTTTATAATGACGAGAATGGAGAAGGATTTGTTATGAAAACCGTGAAACGCAGAGAAATATTGCAAAGATATGATAACGACAGCACTTCTGATGGAAATTCTGTTGCTTCTAGTACTGATCCCTATGACTGTATCATTGTCGACGATCACATGACATCGAAGAAGCAACAAGAGCTTGATCGTCGCCGCCAAGCACAATTACTCAATGAAGATGTAAAAATACGTAAAGAGAATGCTTATATGCCTGAGTTTGAGGAGATTGAAGTAACGCCTATCAAACCACATATTCGAGCTACTTTGTCCACAGAACAAATTGCTAAGAGTCCATCACATGAGCGTTCTCCACCAAAAGTAATGGAATTCAAAACCTTCAAAGATAACTCAAAGGAAATAAAAACATTTTCAGCTTCATCTGAAACCCTGAAGTACAAAGATAACGAACCACAAACTGACCGTTATGGTATACCCACAGAACGTAACAACAACGAAATACGAAACGAAGACAATTACAATGGTCACGACGAAGGTACCTTAAAATATAAGAAACGATCGAGTAAAGAAGAGAAAATGCGCGCCCAACCTTTTGAAAACGGAAAGAGTCACAAAAAAGATTATCCACAGGCTGAAGCTAGAACTCAAAAGAAGGATACAAGGCCATATGATAACAGAGAACCAAGAATTGACTATTCTTTGGATAGGCGAAACATGAGAAAAGACAGGGCAGACCCACGAGCAAGGAACAGAGCAAACAGAAGTTACGATGATAGCTCGTTGCCATATAATGGACGCAGAGATGAAAGATATTACGAGTCTAATATTTCGTACTTTAGCGACCAAGAACGAAGAGTCTCACGTTATGACTATGAAACGGATTCGAAGAAAGCTGAAAAATCTAAAATAAGGCAAGAAGAAGCAAGGTTGGAAGCCAGGCGTTTCATAGACCGTCGAAGTGAGGGTCCTTACAGCGAGTCAGATGACCAAAAGTTCAAAGAGGCCATGAGCCAGCAGAGGCCGCAGCTGCTGCCTCGTACAAAACTATTGAAGCGAACTGCTGATGGCAATGAGCTACCTGAAGACGGCCATACTTTCGGGCCATGGTACGATTTATGGGGACGGGAAACTGCGGTTTACAAATAATATACCTAAGAGGTTTGTATTTGGTCTTTTTATTTACGCTCGATTTTAGTTCTCTTTTATTTAGTTTCTGAATGATTTTGTAATCTTCAATTTTCATCAGTGACTACACAAATTTAGTTAGATTTCGTCTTTGTAAAATATTTAACTTTTAAAACAAATAAATATACCAACCTAACCTACTTTCTTTCTCGATTATAAGTAAGTTTTGTTTTAATTAAGTTATCTATTCATAGTTACTCTTTCCATAATCAGCATTACCTACCCATAAACTCTGTTTCTCCAGATGCATCCATGTGACGCTTCGGAACATTAAAAACTTTTTACATTTACAGACCTTTACGACCTGGCACTTGTGTAACGACTCTGACGACAAACTTTCTTGCATATTATGTAGATGTACTAAGTATGAACTTTCTAATGTATATATGTTTTACGCAGGCCACAACAATTCGCTACTGTGAAGTTACGGAAGGCGCTAACAAACGATCGGTCTTCGCCAGCCATCGAGTAATGTCTATATAATTATTATTTTGTTAATTAATATTAAATGTAAATTAGAAACACCATGTATTTTGTACAGTTAAATATTCATAGTTTAACAAAGAATATATCACAATTTTTACAATAATCTAAAACTTTGTTTTATTTTAGTTCCTTCTAGAAAGCAACAATATGCCACATGAAACAATATATAAGAATATGTAATGACTACTAATGACCGATAAATCTATAAATGAAACTGACTTAATTTTCCAATTCTTATTAGATAATTTTACGTGTAACGTCATGATAGATGCGTAACAAGCCGAACGCTAGGACGATCGTGCCTCTATACCGCTCGTACCGCGCTCTAGCTTGCACGTCGGCTCAGGTGGAACGTGGCAACTTTTCGTGCATGCAGCCAGCGTTCATCGATTTATAACACATTATCACGTCAAAAATGAATATAGAAAATTAGTCCAATCCTGCTGTACCAAGTATGATAGAAGCAAATTATGATTCCATCGACGATGACCAAAGGTGGGAAAGGAAAAGAATGGTTGGATCATCCGAAGGCGAGGAGGGTAAATTACATATGATGCTTTCTTGCTTTATCATCGGCCGAGGTGTGTTCCCTTGAAACAGGTTGGCCTAATAGGACATTATATTCTTGCGACATCTATACTATAATCTATACTATAATAAAAGAGTAAAAAAAATGTGTCTGTACATAGAAAATTTTTCAAAAAAAAATATTTGTGGCGATGGAGATATAGTAATAGAGTAAGAAAATAAAAAAAAATGTCTGTCTGTTTGTCTGTTTGTACACGCTAATCTCCGGAAATACTGGACGGATTCGAATGAAACGTTTTTTGTTATATAGCTGTGAAGCCTGGGCAACATATAGGCTATAATTAATTTTGGAAAATGGAACACGTGATGCAGAACTATAATGGTCCAGCTAAACTATAAAAAATATTAAAATGCCGCCTTAGCAAAAGTTGTTAAGTCTGATGAGAACTTTTTGTTGAGTTATAATACAACTGGCCAAGCGCGAGTCGGACGCGCGCGAAGGGTTCCGTACCATAATCTATGAAAAATCACGTTTGTAGTATGGGAGCCCCCCATAAATACTTATTTTATTCGATTTTTAGGGTTCCTTACCCAAATGGGTAGAAACGGGACCCTATTACTTAGACCGTCCGACTGTTAGTCTGTCTGTCTGTCTGTCACCAGGCTGTTTCTCATGAACCATTATAGCTAGACAGTTGAAATTTTTATAGATGATGTTTTTTTGTTGTCGTTGAACAAAAACATACTAAATCTATACTACAAATAAAAGAGTAAAAAAATGTGACTGTACATTGAAAATTTTTCCAAAAAAAAGTTGTTTCGTCCGAAGAAGAACTTATAAGTTCAGAATTTGCGGACCTTCAGAGCATAACACACCAGAAAAATTCTTGGATATGTGAACGCGCCATATTGACACCAAAAAATTAAAAATCAATTATTATAGAACTTATGACGCAAATTATTGTTCATTTTTTGGATAGAGTTGTTGACGACACCACCAATTATCCAGTTGAGTTTCTTAATTCACTTGCAGCAAATGGACTCTCGGCTCACAAAATAAGTCTTAATGTCGGAGGGCCAAATAATGCGAATGCGCAATTTGACTCCGCCGAAACTGTGTAACGGAACCCAACTTAGTGTCTCAGCACTGTATGCCGAAGTTCAGCGGCTGAATTTCAGCCAATGCATGCCTGCAATGTTATTTGTATTACTAGCAACACATAATGCCGAACTTCCGATGCCTTTGACCCGTACCCGTACCCGTACCCGTACCCGTACCCGTACCCGTACCCGTACCCGTACCCGTACCCGTACCCGTACCCGTACCCGTACCCGTACCCGTACCCGTACCCGTACCCGTACCCGTACCCGTACCCGTACCCGTACCCGTACCCGTACCCGTACCCGTACCCGTACCCGTACCCGTACCCGTACCCGTACCCGTACCCGTACCCGTACCCGTACCCGTACCCGTACCCGTACCCGTACCCGTACACGTACCCGTACCCGTACCCGTACCCGTACCCGTACCCGTACCCGTACACGTACCCGTACCCGTACCCGTACCCGTACCCGTACCCGTACCCGTACCCGAACCCGTACCCGTACCCGTACCCGTACCCGTACCCGTACCCTTACCCGTACCCGTACCCGTACCCGTACCCGTACCCGTACCCGTACCCGTACCCGTACCCGTACCCGTACCCGTACCTGTATCCGTACCCGTACCTGTACCCGTACTCCCTCTTCCGCTCCCGCCGCTGCCGCCGCTGCCGCCGCCGCCGTCGCTGCCGCCGCCGCCGCCGTCGCTGCCGCCGCCGCCGCCGCTCCCGCCGCCGCCGCCGCTCCCGCCACCGCCGCCGCCGCCGCTCCCACCGCCGCCGCCGCCGCCGCTCCCGCCGCCGCCGCCGCCGCCGCCACAGCCGCCGCCGCCGCCGCCACTGCCGCCGCTGCTCCCACTCTCGCTGCCGCCGCTTCCGCCGCCACCGCCGCTGCCGCCGCCGCTGCCGTTTCTGCTCCCGCTCCCGCTTCCGCTCCCGTTCCCTCTTCCACGTACCCGTTCCCGTACCCGTTCCGCTCTCGCTCCCACTCCTACTCCCGCTCCCGCACCCGCTCCCACTCCTGCTCCCGCCGCCGCTCCCGCCGCTGCCGCCGCCGACGCCGCCGCTGCTGCTGCCGCCACTCCCGCCGCCGCCGCTGCCGCCGCTCCCGCCGCCGCCTTCACCGCCGCTGCCGCCGCCGCCGCCACTGCCGCCGCCACTGCCGCCGCCGCTCCCGCTCTCGCCGCCGCCGCCACCGCCGCTGCCGCCGTCGCCGCCACTGCCGCCGCCGCTTCCGCCGCCGCCGACGCCTCCGCCGCCGCTTCCGACGCCTCCGCCGCCGCCGCCGCCGCCGCCGCCGCCGCCGCCGCCGCCGCTGCCACTTCCGCTCCCGCTCCCGCTCCCGCTTCCGCTTCCGTTCCCTTTTCCACTTCCGTTCCCTCTTCCGCTCCCGTGTCCGTTCGCCGCAGACGCGCCAAAGACGGAAGATTAAATTCTCATATCGGCACATCACTACAGTCCGGCGTTTCCACCGAACTTCAGCGGCTGAACTTCAGCTTATTTAGTGTGTCATCCCCACCGAACTTTAGACACTGAACTTTAGCCGCTAAACTTCGGCATAGTCTGCTGAGACACTTAAAGTTTACTGTGAGTGGTGCCAGTGAAACTGTATTTATTCCGCGTACATAGGGCGCACTATAAGTTTCCGGAACTGGCCACTTACATAAACAATATTTAAAAATTTATTGCAACATTTGAAAATAGAACTCTTTGGCTGTAGAATGCAATTTGTTTCATCTGACTGTCTTTTGTTTTTACCTTGTGGCGCCATTTAAAAAATTGTGTGTCTGCATCAACATGGATTTAACTCGGGAAAATTTTCGTAGTATGATTTTCTACGATTTTAAGTGTAATTTGACAGCTCAACAGAGCAACGCTCGGCTTGAAACAGCTTTTGGCAATAAAGCACCATGCAAGACAACTGTTTATAGCTGGTTTGCAGAATTCAAGCGTGGTCGTATCAATCTCAGTGACGAATCTCGCGATGGTCGGCCGTCCACCGCTGTGACCAAAAAAAAAACATCGATGCTGTGCGCCGTATGATTGAAACAGACAGGCATGTGACCTATCATGAAATTCGCGCATCCTTAGAAATAGGCATGAGTCAAATACAATTAATCCTACACAAACATTTGGGTGTGAGAAAGCTGTGCTCGCGGTGGATCCCACACAACTTGACCGAGGCTCAAAAAACGGACCGCGTCACTTGGTGCAGTGCCATGCTTACCAGATTCAACGAAGGTGCGTCAAATTTGGTGTGGGACATAGTAACAGGTGACGAAACATGGATTTATTGCTACGATCCCAAAACAAAGCAGCAATCGAGCGTATGCGTCTTTCAAGATGAGCCGAAACCAACCAAAGTGGCGCGCGTGAAAAGTGCATCTAAGCGGATGATTGCTTCTTTTTTTAATAAAACTGGACACGTGGCTACTGTTGCTTTAGAGAATCGTCGTACAGTGAATAGTGACTGGTACACGACCATTTGTTTGCCAGAAGTTATTGACGAACTCCGTAAAAATAACCGTAAACGCCGTATCATCCTGCACCACGACAATGCTAGTTCTCACACGGCCAGACAGACAAACGACTTTTTGAAGGCGAAAAATGTAGAACTCATGAGTCATCCTGCATACAGTCCCGACCTGGCACCTTGTGACTTTTTTCTGTTCCCAAAAATTAAGAACCAATTACGCGGTCAACGATTTTCATCACCAGAAGAGGCTGTCGAGGAGTATGAAAAACACGTTTCAGAGGTCACCACAGAGGAGTGGCACAAAAGTTTTCAAAACTGGTTTCATCGAATGAAAAAGTGCATAGACGCCAAGGGAGATTATTTTGAAAAACAATAAATTAATTTTGTACCTGTAATAGTATTTTTTCATATTTATTCCGGAAACTTATAGTGCGCCCCACGTATAACAATTTTCCTTTTGAAAATACTCAGTTTTACAAATACACAGTGTTTACTTGCTTTCCTATGAAAATAAGTCACAGTTTTAGAGGCTTAAAGCTGCTGATGTCGATCTAAGGACTGCTTTTTCGCATGGCCAACTTAATGTGGCTTTCTCCAGGGTTAGTAACACTTCAGCTCTTTTCATATTGGCTCCCGAAGGAAAGAATTAAAATAATATTGACTTTTAACTCCTAACACTGTTACAAGTACTTTCTTATCTCTCTCTATCTTTCTCTCTCATTAGTTGTTATTTATAGTAATACGCCGGAGTCATAAAGTCCACGTGAACGAAGTCGCGGGCATCAGCTAGTATTTAATAAACTACATATTAACAACAAAGACACAAAACAAGATCAATACTTACGAGCAGTAAAATAACACACAAATACAAAAATGAAACTTAAGTTGGTCCCACGCGACAATGGCCTATGATTTATAGCACTTCCGATGCAGTCCGTCCGAACGAGCGACGTCTGTCATGAAAATTTTCCTGTAAGTAAGAACTGCAAGTATGTAAGGCTCCAGGGGTAACACTTGGAGCTTTGAATATAACCTTTAGTAAATAACATATTTGACTTACTTCTCACATAAGTACTAATATCATGTAAAGAAGTAGGTGATACGAGATGGTATCTGCAGTAAGTAACTACCTACGCTAAAGAAGAATATAAACTAAATAATGACGTAATCTGCCTGACTATAAATCTAAATACCATTAAAATCAGCAAAAGGCAAAAGCAATGCTTACCTAATATTAAAGCAGTAATAAATTACACGGTGAGGTAAGATATTTAATTGTCTAAGATATAAGTTAGTAATTAGAGAAATAACGCGTACAATGCGATACAATAAGTCAACCAAAAGTGGCGGACTTCAAAGCATTTTTGTATGAATTCCCGACACGTAAATTGAACCAAAATGGCGGTCGTCGGCGCATTATTTGTACCTGCGAGACATATAACAAAGAAATAAATCTAGATAGTGAATACAGAGTAAACAAAAAATAAATGTCACAAATACCGGTCACCATTATCTATTAAAAATCATGATTGTTTGGTTGTTTTTTTTTTTTAATTCTGTTTTAAGTATTTGTTGTTATAGCGGCAACAGAAATACATCATTTTTTACCCGACTACGGCAAAGCAAAAGGAGGGTTATGATTTTGACAGGCTATGTATGTATGTTCATCTGTTCCCTCGTAACTTCTAAACTACTTATCAGAATTCGACAAATGACATATCATTAGAAGCGTCTTAATTGTCCGCTGGTTATAGGCTATATGGGGTTTCACAAAATATAATGTGGCGCCCTCTAGCGGACAAAACATACAGAGTAAAAAAATAAAGTTAAGATAAATATGCCGTGTTTGGTATCATTTGAAAGCGCTTTACTTGTACATTTTGAATATATATATATATATGCTGTAATATATATGCTAAGCTAGTAATATATATATATATATATTACTAGCATTTGCTTGTGACTTTACCTGTATTCATGGGCTGATTGCATATAATTCACATCTTTTCGTTCATAGCTTATTTACTACTTATTTAGTTCATCAATTTAACTTTTGTTAATATTATGCGCCACAAATACACTTTAACACCAAAATAGTACAAATAATAAAAAGTAAAAAAACTAAAACCCAACTACGACAAAAAACGACGCTGAAAAAGTATAAAACAAGATTTTCAGAATACTGAACTGAATAAAGTTGCTAATGTAGTTGCAATATTCACTATGTAGAGATAAATTTTCATGTTTTGAAAGGCGTAGTCACACGTTACATATACCTACCTACCGTAGCACTTTGACAACGTTTAGTGAATGGGCTACCCCAGGAATTTATATTAGTAGGAATAGGCTATATGAATTAATAGCTATAAAAGCTTATAACCAAAAACCTGAGTTCATTGATTATGTTAGAACTTATTCAAAGCTTTTTAAAAAAGTATGCTTGTGCGCTAAATCTATATCTATATATCTATATACCAGGAAAGCTATAATAGATTCTAAAGATAAAATAAAGACAACGTGGAATATTATTAACACTGAAACCGGGAAAAACAAGCAACGTGATAATAAAATTGAATTAAAAATAAACAATAAGATTCTCAACACAGATGAATATGTTGCCCAATACTTTAAGAGATTTTTCACAAACATTCCCCTGAATACAACCGCCCCACTAATGTCCTCATCTAAAAAATCAAAAGAACTATTAACCAAATGCATACCAAAATGTAAAGATAGGTTAATATTTCAATACGTTACACCTTGAAATATAAATGATATTTTTAAAAGTTTGAATAATAAGAAAACTGGTGATTTGTGGGACATTTCAGTATTCGTTATAAGCAATATAATAGATGTAATTGCGCCTTACTTAGCTTCTATATTTAATAAATGTGTAGACGCAGGATCTTTCCCTGACATGATGAAGTTAAGTAAAGTTATCCCTTTATTTAAATCTGGTGACAAAAATGATCTAACAAATTACCGTCCCATTTCTATTCTTTTAACACCAAATAAAATATTCGAAAAGTTAATTTTTAACCAATTATTAGATTTTTTTTTTAACAAAAATAGTCTGTTCCATGGTGATCAGTATGGATTTACTAAGGGTCGATCAACAACGGATGCAGATGTTGCACTTTTACAAAACATCTACGATGCTTGGGATTGTTGTCAGAATGCAATTGGTGTGTTTTGTGACCTCTCCAAGGCATTTGACTGTGTAGACCACGAAACCCTTCTATCCAAACTTGAGCACTATGGAATAAAAGGGAAAGCTCTCTCGAATTGATTAAATCTCATTTGAGTAGCCGAATTCAAAAAGTTAGTGTAAATCAAGTAAAATCTGACGGATCAACCGTAGTGATGGGTGTGCTCCAGGGTTCTATCTTAGGCCCTTTGTTATTTCTAATATATATCAATGATTTACCATATCATGTAAAAGACTGTTAGTCTGTACTTTTTGCTGATGATACTTCGCTTGTTTTCAGCGTAAATAGGAAAACTGACACCTCGAATGACATTAATAATACTTTGTCGCAAGTGTTGGAATGGTTTACGTCAAATAATTTAGTATTAAATGCAAACAAAACTAAATGTGTAAAGTTGTGCTTACCGAATGTTACAAAAGTTTCAACGCGTTTACTTATTAGTAAGAAAGCAGTAGATGTGGTAGATAACACAACGTTTCTGGGAATAACGCTTGATTCCGGATTGCAATGGGGTGCCCACATTAAAAAATTTGCTGGAAATCTTAGCTCTGGAGCCTACGCGGTTAGAAGAATTAGGCAGATGACGGACGTTGATACAGCGCGTTTGGTATATTTTAGTTACTTCCATAGTATTATGTCCTATGGAATATTGCTATGGGGTAATGCAGCAGACATAAATACCATATTTGTTTTACAAAAACGCGCTGTTAGGTCTATAAATAAACTAGGTGCTAGAGAGTCTCTAAGGGAACTTTTTAAACTGCCTTCGTCTATATTCCCAGAGAAGTACAGCCCCGGGACATTCAAAAGTAGATTGAATGGGTATCTTTTGGATAGGCATGCTTCATCCTAGTCTTCATCGTCACTTACCATCAGGTGAGATTGAGGACAAATGCCTAAACCAATATATTTAAAAAAAAAGACATAAATATTTTGACTCTCCCTTCGGAATTCATCTATGCGAACATTATGTACGTGCGTCAGAATAAACATGCATACAAGAAAAGTTATGATATTCATAGTATTAACTCAGCTTTCCGTCTAAAAAAAAAACAAAAGGTCTTTTGTGGGTCTCAGCTTGCGTCTCTATAATAAAATTCCAGATAATGTAGTAGCATTACCATTATCTAAGTTTAAGACTGCCGTAAAAAAATTTTAAAAAAAATGCTTATTATCATGTAAATTACTATTTATCTGATCAAAATTCTTGGAAATAGTTAACTGCAAATTTTAATTGTATTATTTAGATGTATAATATAATGTATACTGAGCTTAAGTGTAAATCTGTACTGTAACTAAAACATAGCCCATCAGGCTGGGTTGGGACCAATACTGAACTGGGTTTCTTTCGGCGTAATCTTCCCAGCAGTGGTCGTTCCGAAACGCTAGTAGTTTTTAGCTTTTGCACTAAAATAATATTTAAAAAAATGACCTTCAATATGAGATAAATTTATCCTACATTGAATAAAAAAATTAGACTTTGACTTTGACTTTGACTTCTGACAATAAAAATCTCGTCAAGATTGATCACAATTCACATGTAATTATAGTGCGACAGGCGTAAAGGAAATCGATTCTTTCGGCGCGGTCGTTTCTTTCGGTGCGGATAGATGTGCGAGCGTTCGGCTCGGATAAATATGCGTTCACCATTATCGAACTTTATCGTTCATTACTAACCAAAAGAAAATAAAACCAAGAGATAAATCTAGGTAGAGTATAACCGAAATAAATTCCACAAATACGAAAATCGGCGTCAATTGGTCCCATACGGCACTGGGCGATGAGTTATGGCACTTCCGACGCGCCCGGACACGACGGCGACGTCACACGGCAAAATATTGATGCGATAATCTTGTGTGACTGGCATTGAAAGAATGTTTTGCACTAGGTAGGTAGGAAATAGGTACTAGGTACCTAAGATGATTGACCTAAGTATAGAATCGTTCGTTTATTTATTCCTTGACCAATTTATGTACCTACACGGAAAATGTATACAGAGAATACATCAAATAAATGTTGTACTAAGAGCACTACTATCTCAAAAGATATCTTCCTTTTCTTGAGATTTTTAGGTTGAAGATAGCGAATATGTTATCAGAAATTCGAACATTTACTAACGGACTTCAAATACGAAGGAGATTATTGATTCTTCGTAATATTTTTTTTAAGTATGCTCCCCGATTACTTGAAGATGCCTGGAAAAATTTGGGAAATTCTTTATTGTTTTCAAAGTGCATACTTCAGGTATTATATCAAAGTCGGCTGTGTAGTTTGGGTGTTCAAGTCGATTTTTAGTTTTGAACAATTATTTTAAACTGGCCATTTTTCCCGACTTTAGGTATACGGGTAAATACAGGGTGGCCAAAAAGTCGTGGATCAAACGAAACAGGGAGATAAAGGAGGTAATTTCCAACAAAAAATCTTTCCCCAGCATGGCCATTAATTCAATACATTTTTTTTCAAATAAGTGCTCTTAAAGTGAGAAGTAATTTTTTGTAACGCTTTAAAATTTACGGAAAAAAATCATTGCTCGTTAAGTTTGATACCAAGAGCTGCAATACAATTTTTGTAGTATTGATACATTATCTACTCATAATACAACACCTTTTGTTTTATTGTTTTTAATCAATTTAATTTTTTACTGATTAAATTGTAAAAAAACTCGGTAGTTTCATTGAAAAAACTAAAATAATTCATATCTTTTCGTGCAATGAAGTTATGGCCATGCTGGGGAAAGATTTTTTGTTGGAAATTACCTCCTTTATCTCCCTGTTTCGTTTGATCCACGACTTTTTGGCCACCCTGCGTTATAGTACAACGTAAACTCTGCCGAAAATATTAAAATGGAATCGCATTGAAATTATCTCATTAATATCAATTTAAATCGAATGTGTATATTTAAATAGTAAGTACCTAATTAAAGAATTGATTTAAAGTATAACTTAAGTTGGGTGCACTTCCGTTATACTTTAAATAAACTCTACACACATATTCTACCTACAGGAGTATGTGTTTAGGATTAATAATAGAATTATTCCTATACACTTCATAAACAGGCTTTCTTGAACAAAAAATCATATTTTACAAGTATAATTTAATTTTCTTGAGCATCATCAGCATCGACGAGCCTAACATCATTAAAACCATTAAGACTGGACGCCTACGATGGACAGGTCATGTAGCGAAAATGGACGAGGTCAAAGTACCAAAACGCTTGCTGGAGACTCGACCTGAGGGTCGTAGAAGCCGAGGCAGACTCAAGCTCAGATGGCTGGATGGCATCGAACAGGATCTTAAAAATGTCGGCGTCAAAAGCTGGAGACAGAAAGCCCAAAATAGAACTATCTGGAAGAAAATACTTGACCAGGCCCATGCCCACCCGCGGCTGTAGAGCCTTAGATAATAATAATAATCATCAACAGTTTACTAACGACTACCTATGTGCATAAACGCCTGTGAGTTTAATACAGCAAAGAACCGTAGTGGTTTTCTTTGTATTGCAGCAGGCACACATTACATGAAGACCAGAAGGATATACAACATGGAAGATTACATACCCGTAATAAATCTAACCACGGGCTTTACTAGATCACTATGGTATAATGAAATTAAAATAACAACTAAAAAAATTCGACATCCCCATACGAATTGCCCGGGCGGCTGCACACTTTTGTATGGAAATGAAGAAACCTTTTTTGTGTTTTGGCTGTTATTTCAATTTCATTATACTAAAGCAATCTAGTATAGCCTGTGGTTCGATTTATTATGGGTATGTCCCTTCCACCGTGTATACTCATTCAAGTCCTAACTTACTCGCCTACAACCTATAACAAAGGTCGGCCGGATAAACTGGTGAATAAAATCATTAATACTATACCGCGTGGGGTACTTACTAGTAGTCCATCACGCGATGAGAATTTTGTCTATGTTATATCTACAAGTAGACACAATGCAGTTTATGCTAAATATAAAAAAAAAGAGTCCCGAAAACAGGGTGTACATTTACTGTCGATACATACTGGACTTAACGACGCTTACAAAAGTTTTAAATTGGACAATTCTATACAAGATTACTTTTCCACCAGCCAAACTTTTGGAGCAAGCTCAGTCCATGATACTAAACTACTTTCCATAAAAACATTTATTTTTCAAACTTTGAAAAACAAATTTGGCTTTTCATACAAATAAGCGCTTGACCAAACGGGTTGTAATGAGAGAACGTAATATTTTCATCTATATTTAATAACTATTTTCATAGAAAGTAGTTAAGTATCATGGACTTAACTTGCTCCAAAAATTTGGCTGGTGGGTAAAAAAATTAACCTGTATAAATTTTGTTTTTTTTTCCTTTTCCTATTGATAAGATTGAGTCAACTCAAGTACTTATCGACCAAACGTAATTTACATCATGGTGATTTACATATATACATATTATCACGTCTTTATCCCTTGTGGGGTAGACAGAGCCCAAGGTGTGGTGTAGTGGGCACAATTATAGGAAATCATGACATTAGGCGATGTGGCTAGCAATCCATCACTATTTTGATTCCTTTTTTCACCTATACGTCCATGGTGATTAAAACTCAATAATACTTTGATCTTAAGTAAATTTTAATTCAGTAATTACTTATCTACTTATTACCTAAAATATTTATTTGTTATACTCTCAATAGTTTGTGTACTTGGAAGGGAAAACTGCTGCGATTACGTGCTGCCGAGTAGGCGACCGCAGGAAACACGCGCTCTTAACTTCAAAAGGGACTCGCCATCCAGCCTAGACGACGTAATATCTTTGTCGAACTGCGTATTAATATGCAAGACAAGTACCGAGGTTGTTCTTTGGGCAAATTTAATTATGACCACGTACTAAACACGGTAAGTCGCTGAATGGTAATCACTTGACATACTAGAGTGTTTTTTGTAGGTTTACTGGAAATAACGATTTATCGGTAGATTATCAAAATACATACCTAGTCTGGTGGGTATAGAAGGAGTTCAAAATTACCCCCCGTAACTGGGTAAGACAGGAAAAAAATATTTTAGAAATTTAAAAACGAAAGAAAGGAAGTATCAGGCATACGAATGAAAAACCTGAAAGTATACCTAAGGGGATACCTGAATTTTCCGGGGTCCAGTGCTGCCCCCATTTAAAGAAATCACTTTAAACTATAAAAGTAGTTCATAAAATAGTTTGAAGAGTTATCTAGTGCCTGGTCAAGACAAAATTTTAAATAATGTCTCCGTTTTCTATCAAATGATTTATTTCAAAATGTGGCAGCACTGGACCCTGGGAAATTCAGGTGGACCCTGGGAAATTCAGGTATACCCTTAAGCTTAAATTTTCAGAAAACCAATGATAGCCATAGGGAAACAAGTTGTAAGGGAACTTGAAAAACATGGAAAAATCAAAAAGTTGTTCCTGAGTAAATAAAACATGAAAAGTTGATAATTCTACTTTCAACGTGGAAGGGACATACCTATAATAAATCGAACCAGGTATACCCTTAAGCTTAAATTTTCAGAAAACCAATGATAGCCATAGGGAAACAAGTTGTAAGGGAACTTGAAAAACATGGAAAAATCAAGAAGTTGTTCCTGAGTAAATAAAACATGAAAAGTTGATAATTCTACTTTCAACGTGGAAGGGACATACCTGTAATAAATCGAACCACGGGCTATACTAGATCATTATATTATAATGAAATAAAATAACAGTTAAAAAAAACGGCATTCCTATAAAAAAGCAATTTGTATGGGAATACCATTTTTTTTTGATTATTTAATGGTAATTTTAATTTCATTAAACTAAAGTATATGAAAAATAATATAACTATAGACCATGGTTCGATTTATTACGGGTCCTTTCCACGTTGCATAAAATCTGTGGGTTAAATTGTACAGCAGCTTTCTATAGTAAGCTCTCAATATGCAACCGAAAATAAATCCCCTGAAATAAATCGCTAAAGTGGCGATTTCCCCCCGTCGCCGAGCAAAGAGGTTCATCATTCACCTGTTCGAAATGCAATTTCCCGGCTTTAGGCATTCCCTGTGCGGCCAGCGATGCGTCTGATGGGCCGAGCCGACACGCTGTAAAACGTACCAATAAAACAAATATATAGGGCAAATAATACAGATTGAGCATACCCCAAAGTAAGCTTAAGGGGCCCCCTGAATTTTTGGGGGTCCAGTGCTGCCCCCATTTGAAAAGAAACGGAGATATTAATTAAAATTTGATCTTGATATAACTCTAGATAACCCTTTTTACTAGTTTATGAACTACTGTTTATATATTTTAAAGTGAGAGTAGCTTTTTATAGCATTTTTGCGAAAAACGCCACTTTTAGCAAAAATGCTATAAAAAGCTTCACGTTTTTGTGCTCAAAAGCTTGTGTTATGGGATACTAACCCAACGATACGATATGATAAATAAATATATAGATAAACACCCAAGATCCAGGACAATTTGAAAAAGGCCATTTTACAACTTGCCTTGGCTTGGGATCGAACCCAGAACCTCTGGATTGGCGGACTAGCGTTTGGCTAAGTATTGTATAGTAACATGTTTTTATGCATTATGGGGTCGTAGATCCCAAAGGACACGTTAGGCGTCATAGTAGATACTAACTTACTTAGTATACTTAGGTTACAAAGTAACAAATCAATATTTTCTTTTTATATATCAACTCGATAGATAAAACAAAAATAAAGCCAAAACTGTTGGCACAATCTGTTATTGCCAACTCGATAATTCCCTAGGCTGGAAGTTCATCCGTATAATAAAGAAGGATGACAAACAAACAGAAGAGATCCCTGGCGACATAAAATCAATTTGCAGTGCAAATCGAGCGAGCAGACCAATGCTTTCCAAGTCATCGACTCGTTAAAGCGCCTTGGCCTGGAAAAAACCACAATTTTATAAAAAAATCTGCAGCATTTTTGAATGCATTTTAGCTAGTGAACGTGCCGCGTATGCACCGATTGAAAAGAGGATTTTATACGGAGTACTTGATTCGGGAACTGCATATTTGGTTACTGATTTCAAAATGGAAACTCGTTGCACGATATGAACCTAAAAATTTTTTTTTGCTCTTTGCACGATGTAGTTCCTAGATTTTTAAGTTATTATGACAATCTTACAATAACAGTCAAAGTCAAAAGTCAAAAACCATTAATTTATCTTTGGATATTTGTATCACTTGATAATTGTCAATTTTTCTTTCAATTTCATAATAGGTACGAGTAGTTGTTGACGTCAGAATATTTACTTACAGAAGTTTACTCCCACTTCCTAAGCGCAAGTACAGAAGAAGTACCGCTTCTTCGCAAACTGTACTGAAGCTTTTTCTCAAAAAATCAACTTACAATTAAACTGATATTAAAATTAGATGTGTGTACTGAGAATACATGGTTATGTCATAACTATTAAT
Source organism: Acrobasis suavella (assembly GCA_943193695.1). Taxonomy (NCBI): domain Eukaryota; kingdom Metazoa; phylum Arthropoda; class Insecta; order Lepidoptera; family Pyralidae; genus Acrobasis; species Acrobasis suavella. The sequence goes on from OW971939.1 coordinate 9,528,024, forward strand.
TAAGAATGATGTCAAATTTGAAATTTGTATCAGTTTATTATATACATGTACCGAATGTACTCAAATTATGACATTTATGAGTGTACAAATACAACCCTTAAGAAGAACCCGCGCCAGGCTCAAGACAAACGTTATTATTTTTTAACTATACTATTTTACTCATTGCTATGCACGCAGCAGCAAATTATTATAATAATTCTAGTACCTATAATTATTCACAAATAACTGATCGATTTAGGGATCCGTTTCTGAAAAAATTGGTATTAAAGTAAAAATTTTTGTTACAGTCTCCCCCACCCCCCCCTCTATCTGCTAAACAGTTATATATGGACACGTGAAAAAATTCACAGCTTTCGTACATATAACAAAATTTAAAGGAAAACTATCCGAACTAAGTAGGGTTTACAAATTAAAAAGTAATAGTCGATCAACTTATACGCGCACGACCTACTCCTCATGCAAAAAAAGTGCTTGCGTATACTATGCAACCTACCGTACAGACATAGTTGCAAGGCGTATTTCATAAAACAAAAAATCTTGACTTTACCCTCAATTTATATCCTTGACATATGCACATTTGTGAGAAAAAATAAACATATATTTACACAAATTAAAGACACACACAAAATAAACACGCGACATAAATATAGACTGGCATTGCCATCGAGAAAAAACCTAGACATATACAATAACGGACCATATGTGAGTGCAATCAAAATATATAATAAACTACCGAAATCATTACAATTAGAACATAATGACAAAACATTTGATAAAAATCTTAAAACTTTGTTATTGACAAAAGGTTACTATTCGGTTGAAGAATACTTAGAAGACAAATTACAAAACTAGTTTTAAAGAATTCTCAAGCTGTTCATCAATTATTATACTGACATTTATACTACATATTTATATTATTATTTTTTGACATTACTATTATTGAGATAATTGAAATGTTTTAATGTATCAGAAAACACATCCAATTTAATTTATTTAAAATGTAACAGAATTCCCCTGAAATTAATACTTAACTTATAAGTTTATGTAACAGCTGACATTCAATTCAATTACTAACTTGTTACCTACTAACAATTTCTGACATATCCCAAACGAAATATTTCTGAAATCACTATTATTATATAAACTCAACTATATACTAAAAGTTCGCAACACCCTGCCAGGGTTCATGTACTTATTTACCTACTAACCATGTTATAGTATAAGTGCATGTAAGCGAGAAATAAAGAAATAAAGAAATAAAGAAATTATAAAATTTACTCGGAAAAGGAAAATTTGATACTAATTCAATAAAAAAATAATTTTGAGACGTTTTTAGTTGCATGAACTCAAAGTTGGCATTCGTAACTACGGTACACCTAACTTTAGCTACGAATAGTCACTGAATAACCTATCCCTTGCATGATAAATAATATCTATACGTTAATAAACAAATATTTCTCTTTAATATAATTTACGTTACCAAATTACCTAATTACCTAATTAAAAATTTTTATCACATTAAATTAAGAGAAATAAATTAAAACAATATGGCGGTTATGGTCTCATTCGACATAAATTAGTGTAAACTAAAATGGCGGAGGACAGTAGGTCTAGCGGGTTGGCATGAAATGGAACAGCGTGTGTTGTTGCCAAATTGCCTGGTACGCTTATCATCTGGATTACATATAGCGCTACGCCATAGTAATCGTTACAGAATATCATGTCTGTATTATACATTCAATGCATATTATTGGTGTGTGTTAGCTGACATTAATAAAGCAAAATAGTGCAAAAGTGTGTTCCCACATTGAAAAATGCAAAGGGATTTATCAGAAACCATATTTTTCACCTTAATTTTAATAAGAGTGAACTTCTTCGATCTCACGATTTTTTTTTGTATGTGTCAAGTGATAAAGACGTTACAGTATATTATTATACAGTTGAGCTTTTGTACTTTCTTTGTATAGTTTGAAATATAAAATTCACTGCTAATGCGTTGGAATATATGAGTGCTAGTACAACTACCTTGTCGGAAGTTATGTTAATTAACCTTCTTATGTGTGTTTTACTGTGACAGCTTTTCTCTATGTCTATGAACTATTGAGGTCGATTCTGAAAGATAAAGCTAACTGCCAATGCCTTGGAATTATCGCCTATGCATTGACCATAGTGCGAACTGCCTGAATTTAATGGCTATGTCCTAGAGCACTGAACTGAAGTATTATTTATATTCATGGTTAGCTTCGAGTTTATGCTCGTATTCAACGCCTTGCCGCAGGAGGCTGAAGGCGTATATGATTTAGGCAATAAATTGATATACCGATGGAGTAATCTTTTGATGATAGAGCTAGGATATTCCATTATGACGCCGTCACAAATATACTTCGTGTTTTTTTTTCTCGTGACCATATATAAACGTTTAGCAGTGAGAGGAGGGGGGGGTCACTTGACTCTAACAAAAATTTGCATTAAAAAAACAAATATTTCAAAATCGGATCCCTAAATACAAAAATGATGTTCACAAGCTCACAATATTTTTGAAATACCTATTCAGTGATACTCCACTCGAAACCCCTCCCACCCCCAAAATTGACTCCCACATTACGTATGGGGAGCTACCTTAAAACATACCAAATAACAGCTTTCTAGAACTTGTTGTCTCTATGTAGAACCCGGGACGAACTGACAGACATACTTACATAGCTAAACTATAAGGAAACGGAACTACAAAACCCTAATTACCAAATGAAAGACCATTATTGTTGACTTGTTCAATTTAAAAGTCGGCCAAAAAAACATCGATAATAATATATCGTCCAAAACGTAAAATATTGCGCTATCAAAAGAAGAATACACGAGTGACATTTCGATCTGTCAAGGGGAGTTTTAGTCACAAAAACTTTTCCACACAATTTCGTCGTCGAATTCACTAGAGATATAAAACTGAGGCTCTGTCTAAGGTTAAAGTGAAAGAGAGCCGGCGAGTTTCCTAATATATCATGAATTTGACATATCTTTGTTTTGAATCTTTAGGTTTGAATGTGACTAATATTTACAGTTTTTGACAATTGATTTTTGTCTTTTGGTTCTGTAACACACGCAGAGATAAGGGATGGGTTATTATTCTACGATAACACTACTGTGTCTTCAAAGAATTGTAAACTATTACAGCGTATGACATTTGGATTTTAAAAAGATTATCTAATCATCTTTAGACTTTCTCAGTGTTTTTCATTATATTTAGTTCCTTTATTTGACAACGATATTGATCCTTTTAAGAAGTTAGGTTAAATGCTCATATTTGTACAAGTTTAGGTACGATATGATTTATCAACTTTCTCTTCTCTCGTCTTGTACATATTCTTTGTGATTAGTCAAAAGTTTTTTCTGTGTGTTTTTTTAATTCAAAAGCGTACCAAATATTTGTTTATTGATGTTAAAAATCCTGGGGGACCTAATAAATAAGTAATGTAACGAACCAAGAGAAAGACAGCAGATGTATTCATGAAAAAAATAATTTAAAGCAGCCATAAAGTATTCCTCAACGTAGAGCGTAATACGAAAAATTCATAAGCAATAAAGGGACTCAGTGAACGCAAGTCTTATTTTGCCAAACTGGACGCATTAATATAAAATGCAACACAATGGGGCCTTAATGCGTCTAGACTCGTGAAAAAGCATCTTAGACTTGGAATTGACAACGGCATTTTATGGTTTTCCCGTTTGTTATTGCCCTACTTGTGCCGGCGCCAAGTGTGGGCTTCTGAAGCCAAATAGATTCGCCCCAAATGCTCACGGCGTCGACCAGCCAACTTGTGTCATGGTCCGTGATGCCGTCTCAGCGATATGTGCTTTGCTTTAAGTGTCCTTACGCCAAATTTGCATTCTTTCTTTCTTACGTGTTTGTAGTTACGAGATGCCTAACAATTTTTGATTTTTCAAGATGGTTCAGAGCTGACGACATTGTTATTAAACACTATCTAACGATAACAAATAACGTATAGTATTCAATTAATATCCAAAGATAAATAAATTACTATAAGTATGCGCAGTCATTTAGGATATCATTGGTTTCAGCTGAATGTGACTGGAAATCTGCTAAATAGGTGTTAGACGGAGTATGATAACTTGATAACGCATACAAGACAAGAGCCACAGCTGAGAAGAGAAGTATGTTAGAATACAACTTTTCAACAAACTTATAAAATTTAAGATTTTTGTAATCATCAGCTCAGTAACGTATACCACGGATATAAAGATGAAAGATGTGTCATAAATGTTATCAAAAAAAGTGTACCAGTTTTCATAAAAACAAATATTATTGAACTGATCAAAGAGTGACATTTTACACTAATTTTTTATACGTAAGTTTTTAGCTACATGGAATGTAGGTATTACCGTACCGACCGTTCTTCATTATGATGATGATGATGAGACCTAGATTCTTTTTGATAAAAAATATTAGTTAGGCCTTTTAGTTTCATGATGCTGACTTACTTATATATTGCATTGGCTCTCTGTCTATTATGCAAAAAACACATCCAATAGTTCTGTGATAAAATGTAGAAATATTGTAAACAATTTATTGATTCACCGAACAGAAGTCTAAAATTTATTTGGTGGTTTCTTAATTGATATTGAAACCATTGTAATTGAATTCATTATTAATTTTATAATTTCTTGTGAATTTTTTTAAATCGTATCGTTTTGTCTAACTACGAGTATATATGAAGCCTAATGTCTAAGTACCACCCTATGGTGAGTTTTCATATAAACGTACCTACTCAAGTTACCAAAGCATGTCCATATCTATACCTACATACTTAATTACCTATGACAGATATGGGTATGGATAACCATACCTATATCTGTCATAGGGACCCGTATTACACAAATAGAACAAATCTGATTTAAGCTAATAATAAAAATCAAACTGCGAATTTCGTAAGATTTAGAGAAAAACAAAAGAAAATATTGTTTGTTACATCCAAAATAGACAGGAGTATCTTGATCTACATATAGATAAGCGAGGGTATCGGGAGTGAAGACACGCCAGTCAGCCAACGGATGTTCTCAGTGCCGGGCATAGCACCATCGGCGCCCTTGGGTATAATGTCCAAATTATAAAAAAATGAAGCGAAGACAAGGAAAACAATGTTTATTGGCCCTTTTTTTTACCCACAGCAGATAAGAAAGCGGAATTGCAGACTAAAAGCTAAAATTGTGTTTGTCTATAAGGTATGTAACCGATTTAGTGCCAGTTTAAAAGTTCTTTACATACTTTATGAAACTATAAATTACAAGTATATGTAATTTTAGTTATAGTTTATATAATGTTTTCTTTGTGGTAGAGCCACGCTACCGGCAAAACTCTGTTTTGCTAGTGTCATGAATGGGCCGGCTCGTTCGGGGAAGTACCACACTCACAGACAATCGACGTCTGAGTAGTAGCGTCACCGCTTTTACTAGTTAGAGTGCCGGAGCCCCCCCCCCCCTTTTTATGGGGAGGGCAAAATCCTGAAAGGCCGGCAACGCTTCTGTTACACCCCTGGTGTTGCAGTTGTCCATGGGCAGTGGTGATCACTTACCTATAACATATAAAAAAAGTATAATTGAAACAATATAAACAAGTTTTAGCATTCTGTCTGAACCTGAATTATATTATCTGAGGTATCCGGCAACGACGCGACGGCCGTCACACACGGCACGCTAGCGCCCCCTCATTTCGGTTACCCCGAGGCAGCAACCAAACGCCTTCTACCCCACGCGCAGCTACTAGCTGTGTTTACCCTCGGAAAGTAAATGTCAATAAACTACAAGAACGCCCTCGAGGGTAAAAGTGTCCGCGTTTGTCGAGCCGTTGTCTTGGTGGCGACGGTGATGCAAAATGTATGTTAACGGGGACGGGATTTCAAAAAGTGCTTTGGAACTTGACATTTTTCGTAGGTTTTCTGACCGACAACAAAGAAGTTTCCACGTTATTTTTATACTTATGCTATGTTAAACCACTCCACTCTCTTCATTGACGCATAAGTATCTTAGACTTCATTGATCAGCAGTGACCAACAGTGACATTGGTTACGTTATTCCGTTAGTAATCATATCTACATAATCTTTGGCATGCAGTGAATGATAGACGTGACAAATAAAAATTACGTTTATGTTTTAATCAAATTGGTATACAATCAATGTTGCTAAATCCTAGGAATAAAAAAAAAATACGTAAAGGTTTTTTGTAGAAAAAATAAAAAAAATATTGACGTAGACAGAACTATTTATGACATTTGAGAGTTCAAAGACTGGTAACTAAGTAATGTCTTTTGGGAGTTTCTTGTTTTTACTCTATTAGGTACATATTGTACCAGGTTCATCAAGTTATGAAATTTCATAAAGGTATTTCATCAAAAGTTCTCGACGAACTTCTGATGAAATACGAGTGCAATTTTTTTTTAATAAGTTTGTAAAATCCAAAAGAACACGCTTCATAATAACGCTTATTCAAAATAAAATTATAATTAAAATGAACTGAATTTGATAGTAATTTTCAATAGGAAACACACCCGCGACGCGTAGAAGCTATTTAAAAAAATTGATATAAATGCATTAAGTATTTCGAGCGGAATGTGGCAAATACGTCCATTATCCATACGTCATATATCCATATATCCGGACATCTACGAACAATTTTTTATATTTTTTTTATATTACATATATTTTCTACAAGTATTGAATGTGTTAACAAAAGGTTTGTTCTTTATATTTCTGTACTTTTGTGTTAGTTAATTGTATAAGTGCAATATGAATAGAGACAGTTAGTCCAGAAAAATGCCCTGACATGTTGAGATTAAAGCACTACCTCAACGCTCCGCTGATGAGGCGTGCAATATACGCGCTAAGGGTAACTAAAATGCAATGGCAAACCTTTTCATTACTGCTGCCAAAATTCGTCATTGCGTGCGTTTATATCCATACAATCATACCAAAAACCCACAAGAGCCTGGCTGCTAAGTATTGAGGTACAAGAGGAAGGTAAATAAAAATATATCAGAGCCTTCGTACGATTGCATCTAGCTGCTTCGTTGAGCCCGAAGAGTCAGTCACGTTTTGGCTGTTTCTTCCTCACTTTGCAGATTATCTCTCATTCTTGTGAGACCGTTGGCACTCATATCAACGTGGCAGATGTTTTTAGATCTAGAAAACCGTTAATAAATCTGTAAAAAACTTTAAAGTCCTTCCCTAAACTTATACCTGGTGAGTGCTGCACATACATATTCTAGCAGCTCGCGACGGATTCAAGTTTCCGATTTGTATTTCGTTGAACTCGGCATTAGTGAAAGTTTCACTGGGCAAGTCTCAAAACTTGGAGTACCTGGGCTATTTATATTGTCTGACAGGTGCCATTTTTCCGCGCTAATTCATTTAAAAATTATTTAGAGCTTGGGCACTTTCTTAGTCCAATTTTAGACATTATAGTCACAGAAAAGCATTTTTATAGTAGGTATAAGTACACTAAACTTATAAATGGTCAGGTCCGAAGACGGGTTATTGGTAATTTTGTAGCGCAGCGCTGAACTCTGTATTGTAAGTCCTTTTTATGTAAAAGTAGATCTTTTTACGAATGTTTCATTATTATTATTTTTTGCATTAATTATAAATCTATGGTTTTTTTTTTTTTGTTTCGACTTAAACAAATAAGTAGGACGATATTATTTCATTACTTTACAATTTATTCATGATCTCCCTACAGTGTCATGAAACTCTCGAACTTTGAAAGTCGAAAATTGGCAAACAAAAGTAGGTATCTAATTTTTAATATGTAATTAAAGGTACGAGTCATCATCACATCATTATCATCCCAGCGTTTTTTGGGTTGCATCCTCAGCGGCAACGTTTCAGAGCCTGGGTTCATCTACCTAAAGTAGGTGATTTAACGAAGTTACTGGTTTAAAACAGAGCGACTGTAAAGGGTATACCAGAAGCAATCCTGGTATAGGTTTGAGAAAACGCTAGATGGCGTTTGGAAGTCACGGGTTGTACGTGCCTTCCAAAACACGAAATCATCTTTCTTTTTCAGGTAAAAAGGGGATTCAAACCTGCCATATCCTAACCAGGCTGGAAACAACTTTTCACAAACTATGCTTCTCAGTGGAATTTTAAACCACGAGCTCCGGATTAGAAAGCGAACACTTTGATCCCTGGACCACATAGGCAGTCGAAGGTACTCATAAAATCTTTTAATAATGTCAAACAAGTGCGTTTTACATAGGTACCTAAACTTACAAAGTTTAAAACTTTTCACATTAATTCCAATACCCCAACCTTCAATATCCATTGCACTTAGCAGTTTCCTTTAACAGCATAATAACATTGAATTTTCAATTGCAGGTTAAAACTTTTTCGCCGCATCACGCCGCTAGATGGCGCTAATATTATGACATTAAAGTTTATTATCAGGGCTCCATTTACAGGCCGTTGGGTTGCAGACATTCGCAACGCAGTTGTAAAATATAATTTGAGATTCCACTTTAGCTTAATTACGTTTTAAGGGTTATTTGACTAGGTTATGAAAAATGATATAGGTACCAGATAACTTACTAATTACTTAGTCAAACAAAATCGTTATGTACTTATTTTTGTATATAATATGATATAACTCAAAAGCTTGTTCTTTTAGAAACCGTAACTCTATTTTTATTTAAGCTAAATAAAAAAAAAAGATGATGTAAGTAGGGAGCTGGTTGTATACATGCAACTTCAGCAGTTAATGGTTAAAGCAAACAAACACTAGAACTAAGAATGTGATAATATGGTGATCACTAGTCTCATCAGATAAAACATAACATTTAAGCAGGTGTCTTTAAAGAGGTATGCCTTGTATAAAGTATCTAACTAGAAAGTGACATTTTAAAGTATACAGTGAACATCGACGATATGAAAAGCTTAACTAGAAGGTAATTTATAGAATGAAAATGCACTATACGTGTAATGAAAACCCGATATTGGATTGGATTTACCAGGTAACTCGATGCTTCGCTTTTTTAAACCACTTGAGGGCTTTGAATACCAATAGGAACTGATCTACCATGGCTTAGAAGTCAGTAAAAGCACAGGAGAAACTAGATAATAGATAGGTATTTGTGGAAAAAAACCCTCCATCTATCTAATACTATTAAGCATTCACCTTGATCCAACTCTTCAAAATTTAATCTTTTTTAAAGGTTTTTGAACAAGTTCTTCGAGGGTAATTGATTAAATCCAGCGTTTGTATGTACTCATATGAAAGTTCGACGATAACTTGTGTAACGTTGATCAGAGCTGTGTTGAATTTGGTAAGCATATACCAATAGAATTTTTACGTTCGCATGTGAACCAAATCGGTATAGGAGTTGCTGAGATATACTTGAGTTCACAGTTTGATGGTTAATTACTAGTACAAATAAGCTACTAAAAAATTACTAACTAAATAGATAAGTAGTTCAGTGTTGCACGAGTTTGACAAGGGTCACCCCTTAGGAATATGATGTGTGAACGAAAAATTAGAGGTAGCTACTTGGGTACAGGCTGGAGACGTGATAACTAAGTTCAAAGAACAAATTAACTAAGTACTCCTTAAACGTAAATAAGTAGGTAAATAAAACGAAATCATGACGAGATCGTAGCAGTATGGATGATGTCTAAGGAGACATCACGTCACGATAAAGTTGGCGTCGTGCGGGTGTGAAATCACGAAGTTGAGCAGCTGTTAGCTGTTACCGCCTCGATCCAACTATTCAGACTGATACACTGTGGAACGGTATACATGGCTGCATCCACTAAATTCTATAATAGTTTCATAACTTGTGTACTTCGTGAGTATGGGCGAATGTGAGTAGGAGGTAAGTGTACGTCAGAATCTATTCGCTATAAAATTTCAGTAAGTAATTGGCAGTTTGAGTCAGTCGAAAGTTTTAATCGTGTTGAGGACGGCCATTTATCTTAATCTTTGTTTTTTGAGTATTTACAGCACTTACATTGAAAAAACACATATTCCTTATACAGTTAAAACAATAATCACAAAGTAATAATTAATTTGGATAAGAAATCACAAGAGTAATTGCAAACACTTTTTTCTTAAAAAATTAGGTAGTTATTATTAACAAACCACTCTGTTAAGCGGACATATTCAAGAAATCGTATTCGCTAAATAAATATGCTAAGAATATTTTTAACCTCCTCTTCACGCACTATGAAGCTAAAGCTACCGCCAATCTTATCCCCTAAGCCCAAGAGTAATCAAGGACATGACTGGCGCTGCATGAAGAATGCAGACTGGCCAAATACTTGAATGTCATTCAAACAAACCATCATGTTGATCGACAAACAGTTGGGACGGTAACATATCACTTGGCCGAAAGTCGACTAGACATAGTACATATGGATTCTAAATCTTACAAAGACCTCTAAGACTCTAAATATACAAAACCTTGTAGGTATTTTTATAGAAATTTATACTTACATAATCATGGCTTTAGGTTTTTCTAATTTGTGATACTATTTATACCATGTAGAGTAAAGATAAATAGAATTTAATTGCAATTGGTCCAGTCAATTATTCAATAAAAAATAATATATATTTTTAAACTTGTTGTTAGACAAATTCGTCGAATCGCTTTTAGAGGAGACGATTTTCGATGGAATGACCGTCGGGACTTCCTGTGGAGGGTTTTCAAAACAGACAATCTCGGAGAGCACTTGGAATGGAACTGTTAATTTTCTGCTCAAAGCGAATGTTAAATTATTGTCTCTGGGGATAATATTAAGGCGTTTCTATCGTTTAGTTGCTAATAGCAATTTTCGATTTCATATAAAAATATAAATACACGTAAAGATACGCATGGTTAATAAAATAAACTTGGCCAATGTAAAGATAGACTAAAGATTTCGATTGGTACCAAAATTATGTTTCGTGTCTTTCACTAATTTCTCGTCAAAGTAGGTATCAAGAAGTTTAAATTAAGAGAGCATAGTGAGGTAGTATCTTAATCTACTCGGATATTAGTTTCAAGCCTCCTACTTAGTAAATTGAAGACAAGAGATTTAATTATTTAAACTTATCTTGTGTAGTTATGTTATAGAATACAAGTAAAACACTGTAATACTTTCAGTAAAAACCTTCATCCCTCTACTAAAAGGCCCCTTAGCTTTCGCAATGCAGCAGACAAGTCACCCGGAGTAAACTCGACGAGCGTAATGAGCAGATTGACTCGTCAAGGATTACAGGTTCAATTTTTGAGTTTCATACATACCAATTTGAAAATCTTTATAAATTAGATTTTAGTTTTGCAATTGTATGTCCTTACATGAAAACATGAATATGAATCGGAAATCTGCATTTAATAATTTCAGACTTGGCTCGGTAAAAAGAAGATGGCAGTTGTATTTAAAAAGTAACAATTCTTAGGTACTTTCAGAAAGTGCTAATTTTTTGGTCAAATCAAATGACAAATGCTCGATATATTTATAATAACCAAATCGCTTATACATTAACACACATAGTACATTACCAGAAAAATATTGCTAAGCTATTAAATCCAACTTTAAAAGCTTTTTATAAGGTATACAATTTATTGCAAACTGTAAGCGGTTTCCACGATCAACAAACAAAATGATCTTTTTTAAATTACAAATAGGCCAAATAAATACAATCTCCAAAAGTATATTATAAAAAATATTATTCACATGTATATTATGAACATGCGTTGATTCTAATCCGAAAATATATTCAATAGGCATGACTTCAACAAGCGAGCTCCAGTCACTAACTGCAGCGAACTAACGACTGCTAGTCGCAATCCACAGAGATACTCTTTGTGATACTCAGGCACTTTTCATTTAGTCTTGTAATCGGTGCAAGTACACATACCCTTCTCGTGTCTTTATCATAGCGCGTGCCCGGTTGTTTCCTCAGCAATTTCTTTGGAGTCCTGGGTGCGTCTTCCCGCTTTTTCTTCTCTGCACTGTGGTTTTTTTACCCCTTTACCATCTTTAAATTAGGTTACAGGATTTTTATAATAATATTTCTTTAGTTTCAATTTAGGTTGTAATTAAGTTCATTTTTATATCTATGTAATGTTAATAATATTCCTTAAATTTTGATATTAAGTCCAGGTCGCACACCTGCAACCTAGTGGACTAGTGTGACAAAGCTATTAAAAGAAAAGAATCTAGCTGACCCGACAGCCCAGGGCAGAATAACCTGGCGCCGCGTAAATACGAGAGGCGACCCCGCATAATACAGAAAGTGCTAGGCTGGGACAAAGAAGTAAAAGAAATGTTGGTATATGCACAGTGAATTTAAAATACTTAATTTGATTTGGGAGATATACATTAGTGCCGTCGCACATTTTGATTACACCCAAAGCGGGAGCTGCTGCCTGTTCTGCAAAAACAGCTGAAATAAGAAAATATGTGGATCTGGTCGGAAATTACTACTTCGTATCATTTGGTGTTGAGACTTTGGGACCTGGGGTGCTGAAGTAAAGAAATTTGTAAAACATATTACAACGCGCCTCGTCGAGACAACTGGAGACCCAAGAGCTGGCCGTTTTTTTCCCAACAGATTAAGACTGTCTATCTTGCGGGGGAATACTATATTGTATTTTGAGCAAGTTGCCTCGATGTGGCGCTTTTGATGAAATTTTATTTTTATAAGTTGTTTTAATTAATAAGAAAAGTTCTCAGTTTTAAATATCGTTTCCTATTATAATATTGTGGTTTAAATAAAATGTACCTCTACCTTCATGTTTACAAAATATTCCCCGCCAATGCGCTGACTCAATTTTCTTAAATCTATAGAGTTTCTTATCGAAAGAGGGCGTAATCTTAAAAGTTATCTGTGGCCGATGTTTACATTACGGAGAGGAAATCGCGTCGGCGGAGACGCTGCGTGCACAAGGAAATGATGTTCTAAACAGATTATGTAGCTAATTTCCCGACAACAGGCATTTGTTATTTCCTGTTTAGTATTAGCTCGGTAGTTATCGAGTTTCATTTGAACAAATGATTAGAACTTTAGGTATCATTATGGTCCTGGATTGCTCTCTATTTAAAACTTAGAGATTGCCAACTATTTTGACTTTGCATGTACCTATCTACCAACGTTTCTTGGAATGTGTAGTGATGAAATTAGAGTATAATTAGTCGTTCAATAAAATGAATAATTGAATCATGCTTAGTCCGCAATAAAGTTCTATTAACGTGGATGTAAAAGATATTTTATTTTTATCCTTTTCACTAATGGTACAATCGAGAGATTCTATGAAAGAGATTTCTTTTTCGTATAACAATATTATTTTTAATTTCACTGATTTCTAAGTACCTATGTCATTCAAGGATTATCTCGTCTTTCTGCAAAACTTGAAAGGTATATTAACATAAATTAGAGTCTAAAATTCAATCAGTCAATTTGGTTTTAGTAAATCTTTAGTAATGCTCAATATGTTTCAACATAATTTTCATTTTGACTACATGACATAGTTTAAATGCTTAACAGCTTAGAATTCCATGATCAGCGATAGTTTTAGTTGCTGGGTTTGTATTCGACATCAGAGGGATTCCTCTTGACTCGGTAACATTCAACCCTTTGCGATCTTTGCGATCGTTGAATAACACGTCGAATGACACGCCTTTGATGGAATATTCAGAAATTGTGAGCTTATAACGTTGTTGGTACCTCGATGAATTTATATTCGAAGTAAGTTATATTTAGAATTTTAATTTTAAAGAATTTTTAAAGGGAATTTAAAGTACCTTCTACTTGCTAACATTTAATTAGTTTAAGATATAAATTTATATTATTAAGACAATAAATTCAATCAAAAACTAAATTAAAAATAAGAGAAATTAAACTAATAAAAATAAAAAAAGGTAAATAAGTATTCTATTTTAAATAAAGTTATATTGAGTACCAAGTAAAAATAATCTTATGATATTATGCAGGTACATTAATATCAAGGTTTAAAAAAAAAATGATTTGAAAGTAATGATATATTTTTTTTAAAGTAATACTTACCAAAAATTAACTAAAGTATATTTTTTATTACTTAAATTACTATAAAATATTCTTGTAGGTCCAATGATAGTGAAGTTTCTACCTTAAAAAATTTGACAAAATGATAAAAAATATTTTGAAAAGGTCTGCTTTGAATAGTCACTAACGACGTCCGAATCACCTGGGAAATTACAAGGGATGTGTGCATAGAAGGAAAAGCAGGCATATTTAGAAACCCATGGAACCTGACTAAAAGCTAGGACAGGAAATAGCCTGTAATGGTTGAAAATATTAAAATTAAAACATGTTTAAAAAAAATCGCCCAATTTTTTATTACGTTTTAACTTAGTTAATAATCCGAGCATTTTAAACTGTTCAAATCAGTAACTAAAAAAAATTATTTATCTTTTACGGAATCTCTTCGTTTTATAAATCACACTTCTCGCTATAAAACGAAAATAGTGACACGAAAAACGACACTGATAAACTAAACTAATTTAATAATAGTCTTACTCGAGATGGAACAAGGTAATAATTATCCATTAAAAGTAAATTTTTACCTCCATTCTGAAAATATTACAATTTTTTCATAGGTACACCCGGTTTATTAGAAAACACGACGCGGCCGGTTGTGATTAAAACACAAAGCGAGCCTTGCTCTGTACATGCCGTATAGTTTCCTTTACTGCGTTAATCCAATATCCTTGTTGCAGTTTGCAAACTTGCTTTACTTTGTCGGTGTTTGTTCTCTGATTATAAAACACAAAAAATTGTATTATCTTAGTTTTTGTGTCTATAAGTTTCATATCCTGAATATGAGTTTATGTAAGCCCCCTCCTCTTCCACGGGTGTCATGTGTAGTGACCAGGAGCTTCCTCTGTGCGAGGACCTTTATATCGCATCTACTCTCAAAAGTCAAACATTAATATGTTAAATGAACCAGCTTCTTTTTCCTCTAACATTGTAGGATTTGGTCAAGAAATCAGACAGCAAAACGGCGTGGCACGACAGTTTTATAAGCATTTACCTTACCTTACCTTACACTGCAATGCAACCCGTCGCTCCACCCTTCTGTTGCATTTGACAAAATAAACGAAGATATGACTAAGACATTTTTCGTTTTTCTTTTCGTGTTTAAAAGTCTCTTTCTCTCTTCTGAACGTGTTCCTAATTGCATTCTGACCTGTACTGTTTTAAATTTCACTAAACTTCATTTCGAAAGGTTTTGGGTCATAGGTAATTAGGTATAGTATTTATTTCATTTGGATATGGATTAGGTAATAGGTATGTCATCTCGTATATAGGCAATACCTATGTATCTATTATCTCTGATGAGATAAGTTTTAATAAAATGAAGAGAAAGCAAAACCAAGCTTAAATGCATCAAATATTTTACTAAAATATTTATTTGTGAAATAATTAGCGCCATTAAAATAACTTGTACTTTAAGCGAGAAAACATGAAATGCAAAAATAAAGTTCAGCATGCACTTTAAATTCAGGTAAATGGAGAATGAAAACACGCTTGTTGAGGTGCTTGCGAGCGAATTACCAGCAGCCGTCGAACTCAGTGCGTTATTGAGGCTGAACCATTTTGTTCACTTTTATAAGGATTTTAAATGAAAAATTCAGCATTTATAAGCAGTATTGGGTTTTTTAATAAATTATTTTTCTTTTAAGAAATATATTCCTATTTCAGGGTAAAAAACATTGAAAAAAGAACATACAACTGAATTTCCAACCTCTTTCTTTTCTGAAGTCATTTGAAAAGACATTGTTATATATTAGAAAAATAGATAAGTTGAACATAAAAAGCCACAATTAAAAAAAAAATATTTTTAAGTATACCTATCCACTTTCTTTAATTGATCTGCAAAATACTTAGGTAAGGTCAAAAAACGCACTCTTCTTGTTCGTACTTATTACAAGTTTTTTCAAACTTTGCCTTAAATGCGAATAAGTAGCAGAAGGAGCCGTTTCAATATTTTTATAAAAAATACTTGCTACTTGGAGGGTTGATTCCCCTTCAAACTCCGTTTAACTTAATATGGAGTCGGTTCGTTAAATCGTACACCTGTTTATATCGAACATGCGCTTGGAGCGCTCTACAAAGCGCCAAGCACAGCGCTGCACCGGCCCCGGGCAATCGTTTAATTAGATAACGAATTAACGTCTTGTCAGCAACTGAAGCGCTGTTTTCCTCATCAGGGATCCTTTGCTCGGGGTGTTTGGACAGTGCAAATTGATCCGACACGCGATGTTGCCATCGCTTTAATTACGATGTAGTTACTTTGGTAGTTAGTCGGGCGATTGAATGATGGAGCAGCGTGTGTGTGAGTCTGATTTGTACGGATGTGATTGGCAAGGGAAAACCAGTCAAAGTACTTTATAATTTTGCGGTAGTTAGTGTCTTAAGGATGTGTTTGTTACACATAATGCGATTAAGCGTTCTGTTTTTCCCGTTTTGCGTTTAAGTGTATGCTTTGGTAGACGGATTCAAATAATGCTAAACAACTAATGTAGAGCGTGTGACCGTTTCTTGTCTGATAGAAATCTTAAGGAAAATAATATTACGGAATAAGTAGAGACACTCTCTACTTGTAATGTCGATCATCAAATTAAATAAAATACTATAGTTTCTAGATACAGTTTTTCAATTAAAAAGCATTGACATTTACATCACAAGAGAGATACTCACTCTGCTTCTAATGGAATACACCATAGTAAAACTATTCTATTTTACTTTGGAAAATTAACTAGGTAATGCGTTGTAATTTTATTGAAAGATCTTGCACGCTGAAACCTTTCACGGATTTCCGATAATGTTCAATTGGTTCAATGCTTAATAATCCTCCGTCAAGATAGTCTAGACACAGGCGAGACTCTCAGGTAAGCTTGTGATAGGGATTTGTCGCGAGCTTCTTAGATCAGAGCTCGTGTACACATCGGATCAGAGCGTACACAGACACGTTAAGCTTCCAACAATGCGAGTACGTATTGTCTGGGTATCGTGCACCTTCAAGTTAATGGATTTATCTTAGCAATGTGAAATCTATTTATAAGATTACTTACATTAAACAAAGCTGCATGATATATAAAGTTTAGGTGCAGTTCATAAGTCATACATACTCATATATTTATCCTTTGGAGCGTAGATATAGAGGCCTAGGGCCATAATACTCAAAACCCACTCTTCATCACGATCATCAAAATAATAACAAGTTACTAGCCGTGTTGCTTACTGCCATGATAAAAATTCTTTCCCATTTCCTTGATCAGATTTTAAGATATGGTGATGAAAAACATCAAGTATGCATTTTACATTCTTATTTCGTTTTAAATAGTACATTACTGTAGAGGACGGGAAGGATGCCGTTGACGGACGAGTAGTTTTCAAGGCCGAGCATTAGCGAGGCCTTGACAGTAATTACGAGTCCGGCAATGCCATTTCCGCCGAGGCTTTTTCTCACATTTTTTGAGAAAAGCACTATACATTAGTGCTTTTCTCAAAAAATGTGAGGAAATCATTAAAGAAATAACCATATCTGCAATTAATGTTTGCTGCAAAGAGTATCTTCGTACTTTGAAAGAAAAGAAACTGCTTTCCCGCGTTTTGGTGCAAAGGAAACATAGCCCATACGGCCCGGTCATATTTTACGCAAAAAAAATTAATACCGTAGATTTTTTTCCATTGCAATGAAAATTAAGCTTATTTTCGTGTGATTTTATAACAACATTATTTTAATAAAATTATGGTCATTAGAATATAAATAACGATAAATAATGCTCAAAGAGTGCATTTTGTTATTATGTGCTTGCAATTGGCTGTATGACAAGTTATGGAATTAAACGCTTAATGTCTTTGCTAAATGTAAAAACAGAATTGTCATCTGAAACTTCAATGTCACTGTCTTGTCATTCTGAATACACTTTATTCGTCTTTTTGTTTTGAGCAGCGGCCAGGAATGAATTTTCATACTACTTTCCTGGCCTAGTCCAGCAAAGTAATGCACGAGCCAAGAATTACAAACTTAAAGTCTTCTTTTTACTACAATAATGCCTACATTTCCGAGCATGTTTGAGAAAAATAATATTACTTAGATTATAATGCCATTATCATATAAATACCTATTATTGGGTACAGTAAGTAATATCTAGGTATTTTATACTCTTTTCGGGCATATACATTTATGTGAATAATATTCAAAATAAATTCAAACTTTGTGAGGTAAAACATTATTTACTCATCAGCTATTCAAGTTATCAATGAAACGAACCAGGTTGTATAATCGAAAAGCAAGGAGATTAGGATGGAAGACTTTTCACATAAGTATGAATATTATAAAACGTGAACATTACGGCAAATGAAGCCATAAATTCGTCTTTTATCTTATAACTTAAGACATCTAGGCACATTTCCAAGAGCTGCATTACGTTAAGTTTTAATGGTGACGGTAAAACACACGCCCGAAGTTTCAAGCTGTGAGGGATTTTTACCCCACGTGAAATACCTAATTAGCTCAAGATTTAAATCTTTAAATAGCTATTTTAAAGTCTTTTATAAAGACCCGCTTTTCATCTTCCCGACACAAAAGGACGATTAAAAATTCTATCTGTTTTAATCAAAGAAATTAAATATTTTATATAGAGATAGCATCGCAAACTTTTTACAACGCAAGTGCTCTCGTATGAGAGTAATGTTAACGTTAATCTCGGCACATTATTGCTCAAATATATTTTTATCTTACTTTTTCTCCACATAATATCATGTATGACCTTAATAGTAACAAGATACAATTAATGGCCTTTTATATACGATTTTTATAACAATAAGCGGTGCTTATATTTCTACAGGGAAAAGTTTTGTCACGCAGTAACTATGTTACTCCCACAAGGTTTACACATTAGCGGTGGGTTTGATTGAAGTCCAGTAGATACCTCTTTATTTAACTTATTCTTGAACTTCTTTGGTTTAATCTAAATCGCGCCTGCTTTTGAGCTTGCAGTGAGATGCAGTCATTATGGCGATACCAGTTGTTACAAGACGACTTTCTTCGGAATAGCCTTTTGACCAAAGGACTTCGTGATTTAAATATTAAAAGAGTTTTTGCGGTGCTTTTTATTTTTATTTCCTTTAAAAAGTAACAATTGCAAGCGGGATGACAGGATAAAAGAAATAAGAATAAAGATAAAATTCAATTTTATCTTTGAAAATCAAAGAATGCAATGCAGTCCCACTGCAGGTGTCCGCTGTGGTAACTACTGCTCGCTCCATCGCGTGGTTTTGTTTGACAATAATAAAAATTATATTTTTCATTATTCAAGATGTAAAAGAAGGTTGTTTTCAACTCAAAATCCGAGTTGTAGCGCACTGGCCAATACGAAGGGCTGAATGCGCCAAAAAAGCAAGGCCATAAAAAATACAGGTTCGCGCGCTAAATTTTCTTGTTGAAATGTTAGTTACAAAAATTACAAAATTCATATTTACTTTTAAAATAAACGCACTGGCCTACTCGAATAGCTGAAAATGCTAGGAGCGCAAGGCTCGGTATGGCGTGCAAAATTCTCTTGTTAAAATATTTGTTGCAAAAATATTTTGATTTAAAAAAATATCACTAGTGTAAACGAAGATTTGGGTTTGACGCCTGAATCGGTAAAAACAGAGGCTGAGGCAGGCGATTTCAAAGGAATTTTCTTTTTATTTTTAAGAAAATAGTACTTCTTACATATCCAAATATGTATGTGTGTTTGTTTGTTTGTAAAAGCTTTATTGTACACATAAATACAAAATACTTATTATCTTATTCCAGATAGGGATCTCTACCAGTCAAATTTTTATTGAATGGAATAGGTTCTACAAAACAGGGTAGATAGTGGGTAGAATATGATTACATATAACTACATAATTCAATCTGCCAAAACACTATTTAAAACTAAGAACTACAGAATTAAATAACAAATTAATAATTACCGGTTAGGTTAATTAATTACTGATTAACATTAAAACATAATTAATTAATAATTAAATTACAGGAAATATTAAAACAGATTCATTGTTTTAAATTCAGAACTAGAAAACTTCTAGGAACGTGTGATTGAGGTTGATATATGCATGTAAGTAGTATATAACTTGTATATTTTTATGAAGTATTTAAAGTTTTTTTTAAGTATATGTGTGCTTAGTTTTTTTTATTTTAAGTTATAATTATTTTGTTATGTATGTGTATATATATATATATATATATATATAACTTAAAAAACTAAGCACTAAATTTAAAAGAATGAACCTGTTTTAATATTTCCTCGCTTTTATGATGAAAAGTAGAATGTTCAACTCGAGTTTAAGTGATCAATAACACACCGGACTATAAGCGCCCTCGCTCGCTTGGCTCGCTCGTGCGCCTTAATATCTCGGCTGTAATTGATCATTATTACTAGTCACCTTATATTTAACAGGTATTTACTTAAATAAATTGTATAGGCAAAGTTGCAAAGAAAACGTAATTTTAAATTTCGGATTCCCTAAGTTTTTATTACAAGAAAAGTCAATTTTATATACTATTTTAACCCTAATGAAGCGTGAAAAGCAAAAAGTACTAACAAAAGATTTTACCAACAAACTTACGTTAGTATATCGTTTGACAAGATTACATCCAACGACACAAGCTTCAAAATTACTAAGTACCCAAAACTTTACAACAAAAAGAGAGATAACAATAGAGCCTAGTCACTAGAAATCACTGCGGTAATATTTAACACAAGGGAAAATAAATTTTCCGGAATCAGGCAAAACTCATTGAATTCTCCGATTCGGAGGCGACATAAATCATCGTCAAGCGCACCTGTCGGGACGGGTGAGAAATAACGACACGTTTAAAGGCACGTCAACAGGCTTCGATGGGGAATTTCTTATGGTCCGTGTCTGGTCTGACTATTACTTAAAATACTCGAACTATCGGGATTTCGGGGTTGGCTGTACTTACCAATACACAAAACTTTTACTATGGGGGTTTCATTTATTTTATTAAAACAGACAATATTCAAAATAAATTTGTTTTGAATATTGTATACGGTTTACTCACTCATGTATTCCTTTCCAACTAAACTACGTGAGTAAATAATCTGTTGATACTAACTCTATATGCGTAGTTTTTAGTTTTTACGTATAAGTATTTTATTTTGCACCTATTTGAATACGTAATGTAAAACACGACGCAGAAGAAAAATAAGAATTATTCTTCCCGGTCCTACAACAAAAACACTTAGACAGACAGTTACTGTTTTATCAGAAAGACAAACTGTCTTCTTTCTAATACATTGAGTCCATTTGTCGGAGCTCACCTGTTTAATTAATTACTGCAAAGCTGCCGCCGTTCTTAATGCGATATCGTCGCCTAGAGCTACAGACAGTCAGACGGATATAAAGTTAGTAGTTATACCTAGTCATCTAAGTATTTTCCTATGAAATAAAATGAAAAATAGTTATTCAATCACTTACAATTACATTACATTTAATTTATTTATTTCGATACGAAATCGTTTGTGTTGAAATATAGTTTACAAATACCACACTGAAATTTACATAAAACAGTTTAATAAATACAAAGGTTACAACATGTGCCTGGAACCTCAGTTTAAGTATATATAATATGCTTGTGTTTGGATTTTCCGCTCTTCTTAAATTAACTAAACCTATGTGTTTGTATATCTGTTACAGTGCTTTTATTTTATTGTATCAGTAGACATCTTGTCGACTTTTTACCATGACTTTCTTAGCTTTCCCCTATTGCTAGACTTCGAGAGGAAGGATAAAATATGATATATGGATAAAAATAATGCAAAAATTTGTCTTGAAAAAGGCGAAAGGAAAATGGAAAAGAATCACATGCTGTTCCGACTCCATGTTATGTGGGATAGGGTGAGCAAGAAGGATCTAGACTTAGAAAAAAACTACCTACAGAAACTTATACTCCTCGTCGATGAAGAATGGGTGAATATAAAGACACTAAAAACCAAAAGGTACAATTTTAATATAAATAATAAAAAGGCGTCAGGACGTGACGACCCCATCGCCCACTGGATTCCCAGTGCAGTCAGTCAACGCAGGGCAGCTTGTGGCGAGCTGATGGTGAGTGGCGACACAACAAGCCCTACCTCCAGGGGAACCATACACACATGCGCTTACACACACACATACACACAGTTACACACCCCCCATCTCTGTCTTGCCTTAACTGGCCGGCCAGAGTGGAGTCGTTAGAGCAGAACATACATTCCAGGGTGGAAGTGTATTGCACGTAATGACGTAATAACGGGAAACCCGCTCCTGGGCGTAGTCCTGGCCGCATTTTCGTGGCTAGTTAGGGTGCCCACAGGCTGTGTAGCCAAGAAGCTGTCACCATCTACCAGGCTAAAATTGTTGTGAGAGATTTTTAGATAGATGTCCGCATCTCACTCAATAACCCAGTTATCCGGTCCACTAACATCCCATCCACATAGCCCAAACCAAGTTAATCCCCCCTGGCAATAGTTCGGCAGCTATGGAGGACTGTCTGTTAGTGCACCTCAATGGTACATTAAGGGATAGAATTTACTTACTTAAATTAAATAAAGTGCTGAACTAAATAGAAAACGACGCTCTTAGGGGCCCACGTCTATCTATCTCTCTCTATCGAATTGATATATCTCTTTTCAGCTATTATTTTGGCAGGACAATCTGTATCACCAGTTTTGTGGTTGGACAGCTTCTTAAAATGAATTCATGTTGCACATTTCGGGGGCTCTGTCTTTTTTTATCAGTTTTATTTCGTGACCTACTGTGCCACTGTAACCGCACGTGACGTCATCCGTTCTGCATGACTTGGCCGCGTGTCCATATTGCTTGTAACACCTAGGTACAAGTGTAAAATCTCTGACTGGGCACGATGACAATTTAATGAATACTCTGTTTTGCATTATTATGGCCTTACGTACATTCAGCGTCACTTCGATTACATAATTGCAGGTCTCGGAGTCTTTTTTCCCTGATTTGTGGCTTAGTTTTGAGAAACTTTTCAAATAAAATGTTATGAAGCTCGTCCGCTAAATCATTTTGAAGGTAGAGATAGTTCAGTACATCCTTTTCCTGCATCGCGGAAGGCACTCCAATGATCCCAATTCTGGGCCTACGTTTTGTGGTTCATCAATAGTAAAGCCCGAGGTCGTAAGTTGCTCCGATTTCTTTAACTTCTCGATCCGTGCTCGATAACTCCTCCATTTTAGTCTTCCTTAATCCTCTTATGTGTAGTTTCAACTCATATGCCCATGTCGCACTTTTTTGAATAAATTACTAATGCGGACTTTTTGTCTGAAGAATGTTAATATGTTGTCGTAATAAATATGAGAGATCGCAAAAGTTGCGAGTTGTCATTGAATTAAAAACAGACATGACTTTTTAGGTCAAGAAATTATCAAAATTAGGCAAATATCAGTTACTTAATGCACATGCTTCATAAAAACACTTCATAGAAAGCATACCAACTCACGTATTAACTTATTGTTCGTATATGTCTCTTATGCTTGCTATTATCTATTATCCCGAATATTTGGATTTCGTGTAGTTATCGCGCGGCTGGCGATACATCAAACGATTTAACCACGCTAACAATTCGCTCTGCGTGGTCGCACTTGCGTTGTTCATTTTGACGTTTGTTTTCAACTTGTTTAGACGCGTGCTGTGCGACGGTGCCACGGTTGTTAATGCGTAAAAATGGAGTGGAACGATAAAATGGTGTTAAAATTTTTAGCTTTTTCTTTCTAGGTTTCTTTTTAGGTTTCAATAAATGCATTATGTTGTTAGCACACATGTTAAAGAAAAGAAGAACGTAAATGACGCCATCTTGGATTATTGCCAGATAGTTCGTGAAAAATAACGAAGCCGTACAAAACGTACGAAGATTCGCCGCGAATTGCTTCGGGACGATAGGCACAAGTGCGGCCGAAGCATTACCCGAATAGGTCTTATACCCAAATAGAATATTATATAACATTGAAACATATCCTTATATAACATTTCTAAAATTCATAATCTATATTTATAATCATAATATATTGTTATACATACATTGCACCGTAAAGAAGAAATAAAAGGGAATGTTGTAATTGCGATACGCGAAAAACGATATTACCCCTTAC
Source organism: Acrobasis suavella (assembly GCA_943193695.1). NCBI lineage: Eukaryota > Metazoa > Arthropoda > Insecta > Lepidoptera > Pyralidae > Acrobasis > Acrobasis suavella. Next base: position 9,552,225 of record OW971939.1, read on the forward strand.
GTGCTACTTAAAAACTTTTAAACGACGCGATCCTAACAAGATTGATTGAAGCCGTAAAATGGCCGTAACCATAACAGCGAACATGTTTATTTTTATAAGAATATGTGTGTACACATGACGGAAAAATTCTGAAATATATTGCGTGACAAGTTTTTTTTAAGCGCAAGCTTTTATTGTGAGTATATTCCGGATTCAGCAGCATATCGTATATATCAAAGTTTGTCTGGAAGAGATTGCATTTAGGCAATAAGTCCCCATTTGTTCTTATATTTTCTCTAGTATGTAATTTTTGTGGGTTTATGACGGGGAATAAAGTTTATTTATATTTTATTATAACAAATGCCAGTTATCATGTCAAATTAAACAATACCAAATTCGTTGGGGTAGCAATAGTTCCGTTACTAGGTTTCAATTGTTATCTTCCAGTTAAATTGTCAGACACCTCTATTATTAAATTGCCATCAAATCTTAATTGTATGTTTGTGTGAACCGTTACAAAATTTGAGCTCAATCGAAAAAAATGGAAAGACGTTGAAAAGTTTCTCGTACGAGGCAAAACATACGCACAATCGATTTTATGAAAACCTTTAAAAATAAAATAAAAAATTCGAAGTACGTAGTACGGATTACTGCAGTAGATAAAGCTGCAACCTAGGTTCATACGAGACCTTAATAGAGCAAAATGTATACTATCATACACACCGATTAATAATTGTCAAGAAATATACACAAAAACATCCACACTTAATAAATAGTCAGTACAGAGAGACATTCCATTTTTCCTCCGGTGTCATGTATGAATAGAAGCGAAAATATACAAAACGCTGTTGAAACTCCCGTGAGGGTGCAAAACAAATGTTAGTTGGCTGTCAGGATTGAGATCCAATATTTTAGGCGTAAAATGTGAACAATGTTGTATTTTTCCAAATATTTGCGATATTTTGTTATTGTTCCTACTTGCATTTCATATTTGTATAAGTATATAATATTATATTACATTAATTTATATTATATTTTTTAATGAATAAAAAGGCATGTCTTCAACGCATATCAAGCGTAACATGACTTTTTAGGGTTATATTCCCAAAGGGTAAAAACGGGGCCCTATTACTAAGACTCCACTGTCTTTCTGTCTGTCTGTCTGTCATCAGGCTGTATCTCATGAACCGTGATATCTAGACAGTTGAAATTTTCACAGATGATGTATGTCTATTGCCGCTATAACAGCAAATACTAAAACAGAGTAAAGTAAATATTTAAGTATGACATACAACAAATGGGATTTTTATAGATAATGGTACGGAACCCTTCTTGCGCGATTCAGACTCGCACTTGGCCGGTTTTCTTATTATACATATATAATTTCAGGATAGTGTCTTTATAATTAATTGCTAATAAATTCTTTTGACGAATTACGGAACAAATTTTTCCTGTTCCATTGCGCACAATATGTGACTGAACTATTCTGTGTCTACGACGTAACCTTCCTACGTTGCTACGCCGTAGACTAATAGCCAGCTTTGTAGCCAAAATTCGCTTTTATATGCTATGCGGTGTATTCGGCTTTCATATAAATAAACAGAGTTTTTTACATCGTATTCTTTTTACGTGCTGTTTCTTATTTTTAGTTCTGTTTGTTGTTTGTTTCTTAAGTGTGCAGTAGCTAACACTGTTGTCTCATGTTTGGGATGCTGTTTTTGAGCAATTTATTTTGCAGATTTAATTTTCATTTTAAACCTGATGTGGCTCCTCAATCTATGCGGACATGTAGGTTTATGGGGAAAGTTAACTAACTATTACGGACACGATCTGCCTAAAATAATATCCGTACATGATACTCCCAAAACATCCAAGCATGATTGTTAACATTAATCATAGACAATCATATTTCGCGCCCATCCAACGCGAATCTTCAAGATTTGGGTTCGTCACTAAAATACGAGCGTCTAGTACAGGGCGTTGTTTTATTGCAGGGCCCCGATCGTAAATCTCTAGGAGACCTCTAGCGGAGGCCTGGCGACGGACTGGGGGCCCTCGAACGAATTCCAAAACAGTCTCTATGGAGACAAATGTGGGTCAGACGTTGACCTTTGCTTATGTCCTTCTAATTTAAGGAGGGTGTGGAAGTGATTTAATAAGGAAATAGAGGTCCTTGCCTGTTGGCAAGGACCTCTATTTCCACATATTCCACATAAACATACTAATCTCGCCTTTTTTGATGAAACGTGTATATAAAAATGCCTTATTTATTCTTTTTAAGGCGTTTTTTAATTTTATTAATATTCGTTTTCTCAGTACCTATGTGAATCATGCTTATATATTATTTTTAAATGAAAATTCGCAGTATTCAAGTAGCGTATGTTACACCACTTAAATACATTCTAGAACTCTTTTTTTTATTATACCTGGCTAAGTATTTCGTAGCTGTTAAGAAATATTTATAGAACAATATTAAATAAAATTGTTGATTGCGTGAATTGCACCCGAAAGCGAATTAACTATAAAGGCTTAATTTTTAGAAGATATAGAAAGAACTATACCTTCATTATTACGAGGACAAAGTTGCGAAAAATATAAGTATATCTAATAAATTACTTTATCTCACCCTTCAAAGATTCAGCAAGATCAAGCAGAAAATCATACGTTTATAGTTACCATTATACATGATAGTCGTATATATAGTATACTTTCATATGTAGATGAAAGGACAGACATTCAATCACAAGCCTTGCGCGCACCATTCCGGCTGTCTTGACTTCCAAACTAGCGCACAATTAGGCGTGTACTTCGAAATGGATCCATCCATCTCCGTAAACTTACTAGTGAAAACATTTAATGCACACAGATCTAAGATTACCCTGGAAAAGATATGCAGCGATTAAACTAAAATAGTTTATTATTGAAAATTTTATTTTGTAGATATACTACCTCTACTAATCTATCTATACACTTTCAAAGATTTTTTTACAATTAAATACTTACAACATAATGTTAAACGCGAGTTAAAACTGGCGATAGTATAAAGATGAGTAAAATAAATAAATAATCTTTTATAGTAAGACTAGGTTTTATTTTAAGGTTCAGTTTCTAGTTTTTTTAACCCTAAATTGTACGTTTAAGTATATTTATTAACTTCCCCTAAAGAAACATTCATATTAAAATACACAAAATAACATTAAAATTAAACAAAATTTTAACCAAGAGAAATGTATAAATTAAAATTTGAAAAAATAAATAAAAACACAAAGTAAAGGAAAAATGATGAAGATGAACAGAACAGTAATTAAAAATATATATATGTTACGGCTAAAAGCCGAAATGAGGCTACAATTTAGCCAGCTAGAACTATGTGTAGTGCAGCTGATCTAAGATAGGTACTCTTAGATGTATTATCTTCGACTAGAACTAGGCGCAGACGGCCACAGGTGGTGTAAGATTAGGTTTGCCATATTTTACGTTATAACGGTGATAGATACAATAAATGACCAAGATGTTGAATTGACGTTTATATTGTTCTATTGATACAACATACGAGTATCTTTGCTCTGAAGGTTATCATGGAGAATTACAGAAAGAATACGCCTCCGGTTTTTCGATATGGAAAAGGGCTTTGATTGTATTCATTGCAAGAAGATCTGGTGGACATTGAGGTCAAAAGGAGTGCAAGAGATATATTGACATAATCCGCGATATGTACCGCGATTCTTACGAATTCCACGTGGTTAACTCGCAGTAAGGTCAAGCCTTTTTTCAAAATGAGTGAGCTGTTTATATGGAAGATTTCGATTTCATGTCACTATATATATATATATTTTAGGGACAAATTACACTGACTAAGCTAGCCCCAAAGTAAGTTCGAGACTTGTGTTATGGGATACTAACTCAACGATACTATATTTTGTAACAAATACATATATAGATAAACATCCACTCTATATGGATAAACTATCTGTATCTCTTTCAATAAGTCAATAACAGAATGCTATTTTTCTTTGTCATTTTTGAGTTTGCATAAAGTTGTTTTGGTACCGTTTATCTACTGATGCTTGTGCAAAAGATATGGCAACAAACGTACTGTACCATCTCCATTGACGTCTAAGTATTTTGTACTGTCCGATCTAGTTGTCTATATCCTCTTGAACAACTTTGGAAACATTTTGATTGCGGTCCACCGCCGGCCGCGCTCGTAAACCGACCAACTTTACTGGGATAACGACGCAACGTAATTAGAGCATTTCTTTATTGCCACAAAAACACCACTTGTCTAACTGTACTCTAAAATCAAATGAAATAAACATGCGCTATCCACAGTAATGGGTTGGGGTTAGCGTAACCATCGTCGTATTACAGTCATACCTCAATATTTTTTTTCATCATCGTCATCATTATTTCAGCTGCATAATTTCCACTGCAGGACATAGGCCTCTCCCAAGGATTTCCAAATTGACAGATCTAGAGCGGCCTGCATCCAGCGCTTTCCAGTGACTTTAGTCAGGTCGTCAGACCACCCCTAAGCTTCGCTTGCCAGTACGTGGTCGCCATTCGAGAACATTTTTTAAAATAATTATTTTAGAAATTTACATTTAAAATTTCTCCCTTTCTCTCTTTTTTGGTTTTATCTCTCTATTCTATGTCTCACTTTTTAGCTTTTGATCCACGAATATTTTTTTGGACTATAAATAAGTCTTGTCAGAAATAAGGTACATACACGATACCTAGAAAGTTATACATTAATAGATACCTAAACCGCGACTGAACGGTGCAATAAGAAAAGTCTAAGATCACACATGAATTAATTAGCCAGTCCAGGTCCAGGATGGCCTTAAAATATTGAAACTAGGTACTCTAATTTAAATAAATTCTAATTTATCTAAACTACTTACTACGTACTCTACATTTATTAAAGTAGAATAAAAAAATATATCCAGAATTTTACACTATTCAGTTATCTAATTCTTATAAATACCCTTTAAACATGAGTATTGGTATTGTTGTTCTTAAAAATAGGTATTGATTCGAATTAGCCCAAAAGAAAAACCTACAACGATACTAATAGGTACTATGCAAGTTAACTAATGAATCACGCCCCGCCTTAAACCTGCTACAATGTCATGTTTGAACAGCAGCAATAAATTCACTATTCAAATATGCATTATACTTTCCGCATACCCACTGTAAAACACAGATAACCAAGGTATAGCCGTAGGGTCCCCTACCTATTGCGCATTTATTATTAAACATTTGCAAACATCATTGCGTACACAGTTCGTTTACGCACCCCTTATTGTAAAGCATATTACACACTGAACCATAGCTCGGGGCTCTGGAGGATTAACATGAACAAGCCGCAACGAGGAAGAAATGAACACGTGTCAAGTCCTCCTCACTCCTTACTAACCACAGGCGTAAACCATCCACCACGTCGTAACTCCAAGGAGCATTATTGCGAGGCAGCCAGTGTACTCCAGCCTTATTGCCTCACCGCATCGCCCTTCAAGCTCAAGTGCAACCACAAATAACGCCGCGGCAGGGACGCATTATGTTTTATTATACCCGTTTTATAACCGCGCGAAGAAAGCAATCCCCTTACTTAACAAGGAAACGAAAACGGATTACTTGAAGAAAAACAAAAATATTAATACGGGTTTTGAGTCGTAAATCTAATGACGGTCGCGGATGAGAGTGTTTATTTAAGGCTTTCAGAAGCTTGGAATTGTATTCTTTTTGTATGACCGGCCATTGAGTTGGGGAAACAAATTTCATCATAATATAACGAAACCGTCTCTTAAATAGCATGCCTAAGTAACGTAAAATGCAAGAAAAGCGTTGAAGAAAATTTCCTCGACACCTATTCAGAAACGTTCCATTAGTAGCGACGTCTAATTTTGCGCAGTTTTTTAAAGCGCTCGTTTTAAAAGGCTAGCATAGTTCTCACCTGGCTCGCGAGTCGCGCAGTCAAAAGATCATTGTTACGCCGGAGTGTCAAACACTCTGCAAACTGAAAAACTGCGAAACGACGTAAAAAGACTAAAAAGTGCATAAAACAGAGAGATTGACAGATGTGGTACTACATATATATTAATTTCAATACTTAAGTACTTATAGTAATAGAGCCACTCGTGAAACCCGAGCAAGCACACTTAAGAATACCCTTACCTTGGGTAAATTGCGTATATCTAGGCATATAACTAGTTTTCGACAGGCAAATATGAACTTGAAAGAAAATATGAGAGTGTAAAAGTTTTCCATACTGATGGTCAAATATGATATGATACACTATATTCTCTTTTAAGTTAATATTTTGACTTTGAAAATGAGTCATATGCCTTAATTAATGCAAGTTCCTTGAAATTACATCCTTTTGCCAATATCTGACATGCTGTTTCAAAATAAAAGCTAGACTACGTTTGTATGAATAAGTCTGATTCTGCCTAGGGTAAGGGGACTCTTAAGCCCTAACCTAGATTTTATATTAATATTTTTTAATCTACTCATCTTGCTTATTGAGTGGAATAAATAACATTATTTGAATGGATTAAATGCGGAACAAACGCCTCATTTAGTCCAATCAGTCAACTCAAAAAACAAGACAAAAAGTCTCCCTAGCCCAGTCAATTCAACTTACGTGAATATTTTCTTCCAAGTACATTCAATTGAACTTGTTCTTCTTTTAGTGTAAAAGGAAACGTTTTGTAGTTATTTTCTTTTTATATTTTGAGCCTCCCCTCTAGCCTTCCAAGTCTTGCGGTTAGGGCTCTGGAGGTCAATATCATCCCACCATCTCTTACTGGGTCTACCCGGCTTTCGATTTCTATTGAATGGAGTCCACATTGTTGTGGTCCTAGCTCACAGATAATAGCGCCTGTGGCAGATATGGCCTGAACAATTCCACTTGTGGCTGGGAGCTTTCTGTCCAACATCTTCAAATCGTGTTCGTGCGCAGAATAAATAATTATAGTCTGACAGTCGGACTCCTAATATAATTCGTACGTATAAATAACCGGCCAAGTGCGAGACGGACTTGAGCATGAAGGATTCCGTACCATTAATTATCTATAAAAAATCATGTTGGTTGTGTGGGAGCCCCAATTAAATATTTATTTTTCTCTGTTTTTAGTATTTGTTGTTAAAGCGGCAAAAGAAATAAGTCATCTGTGAAAATTTAATCTGTCTAGCTATCACGGTTCATAAGATACAGTCTGGTGACCAACAGACGGACAGACGGACAGATGGACAGCGGAGTCTTAGTAAGTCGGTCCCGTTTTTAGTCTTTAGGTATGAAACCCTAAAACACTAAAATTTACCCTTCTCTTTTTTTCTTATTTTGTAGTGCTGAAGTCAGGCAGCAATGGTGCCCTTTTAGAACGAGCATGTAGGTAGGTACTTACGCGGTGTGTTTCATTACGACTGTTTTTTATGACGCGTGGAAATAAAACTTTGTATTTGAGACTCGCCAACTGTGCTCTCTTGATTAAGAAGAATTGTGACAAATATAATTAAAGCAAATATTTATTTCATGTCTACCGTATGTTATTTTTATCTATTTGTATTCGCAAAATGTTTGTCGTGTATAATAAAGTCTTATTTTATATGTTTACATTTCTGTTTTATCACTTTCATCTTACTTTGAAGGGTCTAGCTGGTATTTTTTTAAACAAATAATAATATTGGTAAGATGGATAAGAAGATAAGAAGATCCGCTACAATCCATACTTAAGTCATCTAGCAAAATAAATAATGCCACAAAAACTCTGGATAGGTATACATGGGCCACCCAACCACTCCGAAAATTATATCTAAAGCTTTATATAAGTTAACGAAGAGCGTTGTTTAGAGAGCTAAATTGCAAACATTAATGGATGGAAACTAAAAGAGGAATCACTCAATTTCAGTGCAAACTGAATGGAGTTAAACGGGACGGTATTGAGCCGCTCGGAATTGAGACAAATTGGCTCGCCGTGTTTAGCGGCGGGCGCGGCGGCAGCGTAGGCTACTACTTTACAATTCTGTTTTTAGCTAAACGATAAACGATCCTGTTAATTACTTTAAGTAACTTACCTGTTTTTTTTTTTTGTAACTTACTTTGGGTGCGAGCCTTTACAGATGATAATATCTGAGCAACAGTAAGAACATTTTGTTTTCGTCCTCAAAATATAGTGATCCAAATACAAATGTAATAAATCCCCATTAATTTATGAGAACAGTCCAAAGTCGAAAGCGCATTAAAATTCCGAGGATGTTTTAATGAAATCAAATTGGATCCTTTTATGCGCATATTTATACGAAGAATTTAAAAAAATAAATCTGCGCATCCCGCAGCTGGTTGCATACGTGTCAGGAACATACTGTGTCGACGGTACGAGCAAAAAATACCGATTTTAAAACAGTACATTTACCCAGTTTTAAGCTTGAATACGAATGTTAATTGTCGTATGCTAGTGTTTAAAAAGATAACGTACTTAGTGGTTTTAATTTTTACAAGCTTTTATTTAACTTTCAATTTACCTTGTAAGTTTATAAAGGTCAAATCTAGCAACTCATTTTTTTCTTAACCGATTGAGCTGAAATTTTGGTAGGCACTTTGTGATAGACGATGGCTAGGGTCTGATCACGGAGATGTAAAGGTGAACAATGAAACTCAGTATAAAATGACGCAACTCCATCGAGTTTGGACAATGCAATTTTTCCAAAAAACTTTTTCTTTTAGATAAATACTTTTGGCGTACCATGTAATGACCATTCCAGTACCACTATACTATTACAGGAAACATTTTTATTCTTCCATGCTGGTCTAGGAGAAAGGAAAAGACTTAAATGTACCAGCTGCTTCTCTTCCCGCGCAGATCGTAAAAACCGATTAAGGGAATGGATGAGATTTGAATCGTGTTAATAGGCGATGCGGCTAGCAAACTACTATTTCGATTCCTTTTTCCAACGCTAAGAGTGGCCTTTGGGTCTTACGGCCCTAGGCTTTGTCTACCCCGTCATATATAAAGACGTTAAGATGTATCTTTATCTGTATAATATTTTTAAATACGGCTGCAGTTTTTTGGTTCAAAAAAGAAGTATTAAAAAAATATATTCCTAAAGTTTTTGCGAACAGTATTTACGCCCGACAAAATGGAGGGGTCTTATTTGTTTAACGTCAGTGTCTGTCTATTTGTCTGTCTGTGGCGTCGTAGCTCTCGAAAGCATAGGATAAACCAATATCGATGCGTTTTTTACGTGAAAGCGAGTTTGATGGAAATCGTTTCAGCAATTCACAAGTTATGGAAGGTGAACGCTTGAATGTAGGTATTTTTTAGCTAGCCTGGCAAATAAACTAGTGACTGCACTAGCTAGTAAATGTTGACTTCATTAGTAAGTTTAGTTTACGACAGCATTATTAACTAGCATAATAAACAGGAGCAAATGAATGTCACTTTTATTATGATTGTTGTCAGAGTTGTTGATTCGGAACAGCAGTAGAGCGCTGCTATAAAACTTTATGTGACAGAATAGCAACAGATAATAATATAAAAACATATATTGTGTTGTATAAACAAAGGTCAATATTACTGGTTTCAATGTTCTCTGAGATATGTGTTATATTATAATACATGTATGTTAGATATAATAATAATTATTATAAACAATTAATATATATGTTACAGATAAGAGAAAGCCAAAAGAGTGTGATTTTTTCTTTCCTACTTGTTCCTTTTATCTATAATCTGTACACGAAAAAAAAATTAAAGTTATTACACAAATTGAAATAGTCACATTATATACATTGATTGGGAAAAGTTCAAAATGATGGACTGAATCACCTTACAAAATAGACACGTATATCATAACACACTTTACCAAAGCACTTTATGTAACACGTCATGTAAAACGTGTACCATGACACATAGGTACCTAAGAGCTACCAATAATCTACAATAACCTATGCTGACAATCAGCCTACTAGACAGATTTTATTTAATTATTTATTTTAAAAAAATTGTACTCAATAATTACACAACCATTAATTACACATAATTTTAAATATAGCGATATAAATGATGGACTTATCCCAGAAGGGATATCTTCCAGTCGTAGAAGTACGTACAGAAGGCCGAAATACAATAAGTTTAAATAAAAGCAGATTTACGCACCGCCGTGGGACTTCAATTTATGAACTAGTAAACCTAAAGAAATTGCAGTTTTATACAACTTATTTTGTACAACCAGACGTGGTATAAGAGGTAAAAAATATACTGTATATATACATTCCTTTTAGGCCTATGTCCAGCAGTGGACTTCCTGTGGCTAAATATGATGAAAATGATGATCTTCTTTAATAATAAGACATATAAATATATGTTTAAATCGAAAAATATTTGCAAAAAGCGGGAAGAATCTCGTAAAATTATGCTTCCAACAAGAACAATAATTTCGCGGTTCGTCCTCCTCTCTACCTCTGGAACGTTCCTTTCTATTTTACTAGAATTTTCTCCAAGAATCTCCACAATTTCCAACTTATTTTTTATTACTACCTCGCAACATCAAATATTGGTGAAAATGCTACAAACATTCTTCGAAATGTTTGTTCAGTAACAGAGAACTTTCTTGAAAAATACCGGTTGTCAAATAGTTAGAGATTTTTTTTCAGGCTACGAATATAGTACCAAGCTAGTATTTTCCCTGATTTCTATCTCGTTAATCAACTTCTTATATGTTTCAATCTTTTTACAGATCCAACATTTTGCTAAGCTAAATAAAAACAGCCTCGTACAATCTATCCCAGCTTTTTTTTACTTTAAAAATTCGTTTGATCACAAGTGTAATACTGAAAATTATTTTCATTCTTACTACATAAGACGATTATATTGCTAGATGCTTACATTCAGTGACACATCGTTAAACTTTTCAAAACTTCATACTTTCGTTACGTGCTACAACGTTTGTACATGCACTAATGTGACAGTCATCGACACATTAAACCGTATAATCCACAGATGAAACACCAAAAATAGTGCGTATTAGTGAAATAGTTGGATTAAGGGGTGCACACCCTAGCAAGATTAAGAACTATGATCGATGTTTCGACATGTACAGTGGGGTTCTTACACATCATTTATTAACTTTGGCTGCGACCGAATTGTGTTTTTGTTACTTTTCCGATTTATTTGTTGAAGTACAATATAGTTAATAGATTCAGGTGTTACTTTGCGGAAGTCAAAGTTACATACTACATGATTTGAATTACTTTGTGCAATTCCGCCACCAGTTAGTTCATGCAAACTATTGCCGGCCGGCGCCCACCCACTACTGTTAGTCCCAGCATACCTGCCACCAACAGCCCGTGTGCACCCGCCACCAACAGCTGATGCATGCTCCCTCCGATACTGCTGCATCCGCTGCGGCTGCAGCAATATCGGACACCGCATACGCGACACGTGTTTCGCCTCTCCACGAGGCATCTTCAGGCACCAAACAAGTTGTTGATCGTTCGGCAGTCAAGCGTCGAATGATAAAACTACACCGTATTGCCATCCTTTTATACTATTAGAGAAGAGGGTGGGGGAGCGGAGTTGCCCGAACTTTCTATAGTAAAAATATTTAATAAAGGGGAATTATTTACCTCAAGCTGTTTATTTATTAATTGAATATTAGATTTTTTAAATTTATTTATTTCTAGTTGCTCCCAAATACTCAATTTTAGCCCTTTTTCTTCGGTGTGTAATATTTTGTACGTATTATTTGATGATAAATTATGATTTTTATCAAGAAGGTGTTCTGCAAAATTTGACCTTTCTGGGTGTTTGTTCTTATACGCATTTATGTGTTCATTATATCGAGTTTTAAAATTACGGCCGGTTTGTCCAATATAAACTTGTTGACAATCATCGCAAGTTAATTTGTATATACCAGATTTTTTGTCTGACTCAATTTTATCTTTTACGTTACAAAGAGAAAACAAAAAATTCGTTAAGATCTCTTTGTAACGTAAAAGATAAAATTGAGTCAGACAAAAAATCTGGTATATACAAATTAACTTGCGATGATTGTCAACAAGTTTATATTGGACAAACCGGCCGTAATTTTAAAACTCGATATAATGAACACATAAATGCGTATAAGAACAAACACCCAGAAAGGTCAAATTTTGCAGAACACCTTCTTGATAAAAATCATAATTTATCATCAAATAATACGTACAAAATATTACACACCGAAGAAAAAGGGCTAAAATTGAGTATTTGGGAGCAACTAGAAATAAATAAATTTAAAAAATCTAATATTCAATTAATAAATAAACAGCTTGAGGTAAATAATTCCCCTTTATTAAATATTTTTACTATAGAAAGTTCGGGCAACTCCGCTCCCCCACCCTCTTCTCTAATAGTATAAAAGGATGGCAATACGGTGTAGTTTTATCGCTGCTGCTAGTAGTATAAAAATATAGGAAGCCGGGCCTCTGGCCCGCTCCTCAAACCTTGTCCGGGTGAAATAGGAAATGCCGTCCGAGGCAACCTATGTCTGTCATATCAAAAAAAAAAAAAAAAAAAAAAAAAAATGTAGTTTTATCATTCGACGCTTGACTGCCGAACGATCAACAACTTGTTTGGTGACTGAAGATGCCTCGTGGAGAGGCGAAACACGTGTCGCGTATGCGGTGTCCGATATTGCTGCAGCCGCAGCGGATGCAGCAGTATCGGAGGGAGCATGCATCAGCTGTTGGTGGCGGGTGCACACGGGCTGTTGGTGGCAGGTATGCTGGGACTAACAGTAGTGGGTGGGCGCCGGCCGGCAATAGTTTGCATGAACTAACTGGTGGCGGAATTGCACAAAGTAATTCAAATCATGTAGTATGAAGTACAATATCTTGTTTTTTCTGCCACGCAGACGTTATAAGTGTCCCGGTGGTTTGAGAAATTAGATCTGAATATCCGTGGCTTTATTAGTCATCAAAAATGTCGCAGTGCACTTTATAAATGTATTGATTGGCACAGTTACACAAGAAAGCGCTATCAACAGGATACGAGTTGTCAAAATAGTCGACACGTTTAATATCTACTTAGTATTTTTTTTAAATACGGTTCAGATTTTATATCCGGCTAGGTCATCAATCTTAGTAAGTAGAGTCGATCTCAAAACGCAGAGTTATTTACTCAATGATACATTACCATTTTTCGGGACAGTTATAGCTATTAGCCCACTGTTGGACTATGGACATAGGCCTTCACCACGGAATAAGTACCTACAAGTGCTCACGTACAGAAGTCTTTCTCAGAAAAGAAATATTTACTAAATTTGGTAAGCGCTATGGTTTAATTAAGCTCGTACCCAAAACTCCTCACCTCGTCGTTTAGATACCTAGACATCCATTGCAAGCCAATTTCATTCTTATTACTCTCGACAAACGATTCATGTAAATTATTTTTTCCCATTCGAAGTGGTCGCCGCGCGCATAGTTATAATATAGGTATATTTTCGATACCTAAACGGGGAGAGTGACACAGGTCTGCTTTCATCGATCTTTAAATATTTAATTTTATAGCGTCTGGCTGAGTGCAAGGTGTTAAAAAATATTTTAACCTCTTATAATTTGATATTATATTCGGTTTTGTGAAAGAGCATGGCAAATATCCAAACGCAAACAAATATTGCCGGCTCCTTCAAATATTAGTTCCGCCGCCACTTTAACCGAATTCAGAAGCTACAATACAATGTATTATATTCGGCATTTCATCGCTTCACCGCTTACACGTTTGTCGGAACCGTATCAGGATCTCAATATGATTATGAGGGTATGGAGGGTAATATGTACAAAACTGTGTAAATTTAGAATTAGTTGACGTTTCAATAAATGTCACCTCATAATATATGTCTTAATATATAACGTGTATGTGTACTTAAGAGTTTATACAGATACGAAGCTAAAGGCACGATTGTAAGATATCATTATCATTTCAACCACACGATGTCCAGTACTGGCCATATGCCTCTCCCAATAATTTTCAAAATGACGTCGAGAAACACCGAGCATAACCCTCTTCATAGCCTGTTGAGCGTCCTTGTGCTTTTTGGATCTCATAAGATCCATAGGAAGGTTCAAGTTTTTATCACCATATATCCTTTAGTCGTGAGGTACTGAGGTATTTGGGTTGAAAAACACTGCGTATCTTCTCGAATGATGCCAGAACCGAGCCTAGTCAAATACGTCGAAAAACCTCTTCCTCGAATCTGGAACTTTCAGCCTGAATCAATTAACGGCAAAACGCGGCTGTCTATTTTTAATACTCCTAATTCTTTTTAAAAAATAGCAATCGTCCCGAGAACCCTTCAGGCAGTTTGCTACCGTCGTCGGTTCAAAAATTCCTACCTTCCATAAATACAATACTGCCCCTCAATAAGGTATTTCAGTAAATCAAGACAGCACTCGTAGTTCCCTACAACCCATTAGAAATAAGTGGCACTTGTCGATTGAACGCGCAAAATATAGAAAATGCAGAATGGCCACAAAATCATCTTCCTCTTAGGTTCTGACTTTTATATATTTACTAAGAGTTATTTTTACTTGCCAAGTTTAAAGATTTAATTTATTTGAACAAAGTCAGCGACAAAAATTGCAGTGGCTAAAAAACTAGGTTGAGTCAAAAAAAAGAAAGTTTTACATTCATCTGTCACGTGATGTGGTTAATATAAAAGTAAAATACTCTATTCGTATTTCAATAATTGTTTACTGGGAAAAGTTGTTCAGTATATTCATTGAACTTACATAGAAACTTAAAATACTTGCATAGAAATACAAAATTAATCAAATTTTACAAACAAAGAGTGTAATATTTTCAGGGTATAAGTATCGCGTATCACTCGATTACATTACCCGAGATTACTGAAAGGTATGTTTTTTTTTTCAATACAACTTTTCATTTTATTGAAAGATGAAAAACGAAAGGGATTCATGGGATTTATTGACAGTCGCATTCGATATTAGCATCATATACTTTTACACACTTATTAATTTACCTGAACGCAACCTGAAGTTAATTGAGAGAAAATTGAAACCAGATATTTGTTGAGGGTGTCAAACTTCCTCCACTTGAGAAAAATTGTGGGACGGAGATGAAAGGGAGGTGCTCGATTGTCTAGAGGTTTTTTTGCGTAAATGTAGCATTAAAAACAATTAGGGAAGCTTTTATTCAGTAAAAAGTTTGTGATCGTATATGAGTAACTTAATATTTTAGCGTATCCCAGAATCAAACGTAGTTTAAGACTCAGATATCATAGCCTACGGCTCAGTTGGCTAGTTCTAGTCCTTTGAGACTTTCTTCTTTCATCGCCTTCAAATTAAACATTAAAACAATTTAAAGAAAAAAAGAATTAAAGACTTTTTTGTTGTTGGTATTATTTTTATTACATTTTCACAGAAGAGGCTTACATAGGTGCAAGGGTATCAGTAGATATAAATGAATATGAAAACAAAGAGCAACTTTCTTGCATTGTTTATTATTCTGAACAAAGTTTCCTACAAGTTTATTTTGACAGTAACCCGTGGTCTCGTTACGCTCCTCGTGATCGGTCCTCCAATGATTTCTTGTAATATCAATAAAAATCTCCATTCATTTCTCAAAACTTTTTCGTAAAAACTTTTTGGTCAGTTTGCAACTTTGTGACATCGTTTTCTTCCGATACTTTGTTAAAGTCTTACTTCCATTACTATTTTTGACGGTCAATCACTTGAACTGTTGAGGTTAAGCTATTCGAGTTCAGCGTATTTGTTTGATATTGTTAATACATGGTCTCGCAGGAATGTAACGCTCCTAAGTTGGCCAAAAAAATGACAAAGTCTGGTCAAAAACTATTCACGAAATTAAAGAAACTGGTGTACCCTATTGATAAATCTATAGAGTTTTAAAAACGAGGTCACACATCAACTAAAATAAAACGATAAAAATGTTTATTTTACATTTTGGTTCTAAAGAACTGGCTAGAAATGGTAATTGCAAGAACACCTAATAAGTAGTAATGCAAAAATCAGCCTCATACGATCCTCTATTGCGTAGTTTTCAATCTCCAGGGCACGCAAAACATATTTTTAACTCATTTCCTTTCAATACATTGTTTCAAGTCGGAACACTTAAAATGTATTAGACAATACTTACTTCGCTTAATTAGTAAGCGTTTCATAATGCCGTTGCCTGGAAGGCGGCCAAACTGTTTAAAAAGTAAATTAAATTGGCCCGGGATCCCTTTAGACAATGAGGTTACAGTGGAGAATCTAAAGCTCATTAAATTTCAAGATGTAACTCTGTTATTGTACGTTAATAAAGTTAGTGAAGATAGAATTTATTACCTAATGAGTTTGCTTTGACTTATGGTTAATAAATTTTCTATTACTAGTCTGGTAGCTGGGAGAAAAATACATGCTTACTAGGTACTTATAACTTAATTATTTAATACTTAATCTAGAATATCTCGCTACTTAAACAACTACGTTAGCAAAATGTAGGTAAATATCATCTGCAATGCAGTCCGTTGCGTGTTATCGCAAAGAGTGGATGATGTTGTTGCCTTAATTGCATTTCAGAAGCGGCCAGTGCTTATTACTTCGCCGTTTTCGTTTTCACATCCCACTGGCCAATTACTGGCGCTATTCTATTTATTTGCCAGTTCCCAAATTCCATTATTCGTCATGCTTTTAAAAGAATTTCGGATGCAATCGTCACAGCCATTTTATATGTCACAGTTATTTATATCCGACTGCTGGGCAGAAGATAGCACTTCCAATCATCTCTCTTGTTCGCTTCCTTTTTCCAATCCCTTTCAAGATTTCTCAACTTGCCCGACCACCTCGTTTTTGATCTGCCACTCTTTTTTTACAAATACTTTTACCATTTTAACTATATTGTTCTAGCGGTAAGTAGAAAATGAAATCAAAAATACATTAACCCCGGTTAAGGTATAGGTACTCCTTTTAGAATATCTCGCTACTTATAACACTACGTTAGCAAAATGTAGGTAAATATCATCTGCAATGCAGTCCGTTGTGTGTTATCGCAAAGAGTGGATGATGTTGTTGCTCTAATTGCATTCCGGAAGCGGCCAGTGCGTGCTTCGCCGTTTTTGTTTTCACATCCCACTGGCCAATTACTGGCGCTATTCAATTATTTGCCAGTTCCCAGATTCAATAGTATGCTTCTGCTATGCATTCTCATGAGTTTCGATTGCAAAACCATTTCGAAAATATTTAATCTGTAGTATTTTCATACAATTAAGTGACTTAAGTATTTTCAGATAGTGATACTCATTATGCATAAAATTAGTACGTAGTAAAAAACACTACCTATAAAAATCCATAACCAAAATTATTAGTAAAGTAAATAGGCACAAGTTATAATTAAATCATAGGTAGGCAAAAATGTATTTGAAGCAAGATAATTATACTAAAATTACCGAAGACATTAGTGACCAAGGAAATAACAGTTTTGTAATAGATGTATTACTATAATAATTATTTCCACTTGCCATCATTCATAGTAAAGTGATTCATTTATAAATTAGACAAATAGTTGATGACGTAACACCCTATCAGTATTTCTAATTCCGATTTTCCACTTTTACCTAAGCCCTCCATATCCTTTGATGTATTAAATTGTGACAGAAATGCGACAAGTATTTCTCAATAGGACGTAAATACAAACCTACTCGTACCAATATTCCATACGACATACTCAAATAGGTAAACAATGAAAAATGCTACTACAAAGAGGAAAACAAAGTAATACTTTACAAAAAAGTTGATTTCATCACTTTGTGCATTCCGATCTGAGTATTGTTTTCATTCTAAGAACACTAATTTGTTTAATAACTACCATCTAAATTAATAGGCCAATTAACAACAGGTAATCTAATGACAAATACCCACAAGGGACAATTATGCCAGCATTCGTATCAGTCGGTAGAAGGGCGTCATGGTTAACGTCTGAGTGTCAATAATATCAAGATGATTAAGTGGTCTTCCCGTAGTCTCATTGTGTTGACTTTGCTATTCCACGTTGAAGCACGCAAAGGTAAGGTTTTCAATTTTAATTATGAGTCTGAGGGGAATTCCCAACTAAAATTTAATACAAATGGTGGTCGTCAGTCCACTACAAATATGATAGGACTATTTTTTGGGAGACCACATGCGTGAACACACTTTTTCCCATCTTAGGGGATCAGTCTTGAGAGACGATTCAGCTGCTGAAGATGCTAAGGTAGACAAGCGACCCCAATATCTTATTACTTTAAACGACTCATTCTTGTAAATATACCTACTTAAAGAGTCTAACAAAATGTACTAAAACTATTTTAAGGGTGAAGTTTATCCATGATATCAAAAAACTTTAATTACTTATAATTAACGCATATACAAAATTTATATTCAACCCAATTAACATAATAATATTCGAATTATTATGAAAAATAATTGATTGGCCTCCTACACAAGTTGACCGATCGCCTGATCCGAGTTTAAATAAAAAGCAAAACAAAATATTTTTCATATTTCTGTATCGTATTACTTCATTTTTGTATCGTATGGTGTGGAATTTTGGACCTACGATCTAGTAGCCCTGGAGCGACAATTCTCATATTGGTTAAACAAAACACGAAGGGTTCCCTACCACTATCTATAAATAAATCACGTATATTGTACCGGAGGCCCGTTTAATATTTATTTTATTTAATTTAATTATTTATTTCTTGGTGAATATACATTTATTACACTAAATATTCTGTGAATATTTCAAGAGTCTACCTGTTGGCGTTGCCGTTATTAATATCGAGCAAAAAACGGCAACAACATCACGTTTGTTGTATGGTATGGGAGCACCCTTAAATTTTAATTTTATTCCGTTTTTAGCAGGTTATAGCGGCAACAGAAATACATTATCTGTGAAAATTTTAAGTGTCTAGCTATTACGGTTCATGAGATTCAACCTGGTGACAGACGGACAGACAGACAGACGGATAGCGAAGTCTCAGTAATAGGGCACGAAACACTTAAAAAACACTCAATATAACAAACTAAATATTTATATTCAGACTTAAGTTGCTGTTTTGAAAGACTTGCATTATTTTTTGGTACATCCCGTCACATGCAGTTCCAATAATATAGAAAATATTCATGAGGCAGCTTTTGTTCCTAACTTCCCAGACACAAATTACTTCCACTCGCAAGACACAGCATACACTCTCAAAGAACATGCATTTAAATATCAGTAAAATAACTACTGATGTAAGACTTCATAACTTTGTATTGTTATTTGTTAGTAATATAATAAATAGGTCCTTATTGTCCTCTTTGGACGGCGGCAATAATAACCACATGTATAATTCCTAAGTTTTCCACTTCTATTTGTTAAAAAAGCGGATCTTTCAAAGTGCGAAGAATAAATCGTTTCAATTGATATTACATAACTAGCGATGAAGCTCGTTTATTACCCTAAAAGTTTCAAGCTTGCTTTAAATAAACCGCATCTAAAGTACAAAAGTTAAAAACCTCTCGTGTTTCTCTGGCCAAGTTTCCGCATGCTAATGTCCGTGTTAACAAGCTGGCTGGGCTTAGTGCTTGTACCAAGCTGCAGCGATAGTCCAGCTTGGCTTAAGACATAATATGTGAAGTAAAGTAAAGGACAACACCCTCCATATAATGTTCTCTATTTTTTTTACCAAACACTAATATATCAACGAAAAACAAAAGGAATTTAGTCACAAATTTATCTTTCAGTTTTGGGAAAGTTATATTTTTTTTTGTAATGAGAAAGGAAACATTCCTAGAATTTTTGTGGAATTTAGTTGCAAGTGACTGAATTTTAAGTATATTCTCTTCGTCTGTGAGCAGTTTATGTATTGTTTAACTTTTGTGTAGGGTATTTTGCACAAACATGGACTCTCATACTAACATTTGTTCATTTGTTCATGCATTCGTTGCGCCTTGCCGGGACGCATTTTCAGTATTTCTAACACTTTTTTAACTTATTTATTAATTGATTGATGAGACCTCCGTGGCGTAATGGTCAACACGGTAGACCGCCAATCAGGAGGTTCTGGGTTCGATCCCCAGCCAGGGCATGTGGGAAAATGGCCTTTTTCAAATTGTCCTGGGTCTTGAATGCCATATTTATCTATATATGTATTTATCATAAAATATAGTATCGTTGAGTTAGTATTCTGTAACTCAAGCTTAAGCTTACTTTGGGTCTGGCTCAATCTGTGTATCTTGTCCATATAGATTTAAAAAAATTGTTTCTTTTTATGTTATTTAATTTGTAACCGACTTCCAAACAGGAGGAGGAGGTTATCAATTCATCGTAATCTTTTTTTTTGTATAATCTCCGATAATTCAATGACACCTAGTTAAAAAACAGATTTGAGTTTGTTTTATTTTTTTGTTTGAAACGCATACGGTCCTATAGAAAGTTTGTCAAAATCGGTATTATGTATTGCTGATATCTTATTTTTTATATTCTCAACTACAAACTAAACAATTTTTTTTCAGAAAAATGTGACAAATGCGTTTTGGCACGCAGCTGTTCCTTTTTCGGGAACTTCAATAAGGAAGAACAGGAACGATGGATTGAAAGATTTGAGTGCGCCAAAAATAGTGAGGTGAACGTAGGACCTCTTTCTGGGTTCTCTTCTTCTGCTAAAGGCGATATGGTGAGTAAATAGAAAAATTAATAGAGACACAAATTATTTACAAAATGACAGGTCACTATGAGTATTTATTTATTATATACAGCGATCTCACACGCGATAAGGATGTCGTAAGAGATAAATCTTAAGATTTTCTAAGTGATACCTGACAGAAGGTACCATAAAAGTCATTAGTACAGCTAATACGGCAAGCGGCAAGCATAAACAAAATAATAAAACTACTCGGAAAGAAGAACAATCATTTTTACCAAGAATACTTGCTAAGTAACTCATAAAGTCTTAACTTAGTATAAGAAGTAACAAAGATAGAAACATTTTATGTACCTCGCCTGCGTAAAATACCTACGATTCAGGCAAACAAATTGTACAATAACATAAGCCAGGCGTCGCGTCGCGCTGTTTTTCCTCGCAAAGTTTATTTTGTAATTTCTCTTCGAGTAGGTAACTTGTGTGCAAGGGCGAATCTAGAGGAGAGAACTGGGGGGGTCATGAACCTCCCCTTCCTTCTATGGAACCTGGTATGACGAATGGAAAAATATTGTTGGCCCATCGGTAAGATTATTAAAAAATATTTTATGCGTATTTTTTCTTTTTTTCTGAGGAACAAAATAGAAAAAGATACAACGCATTGAAATTTCGGATTACATCACGGCTAGGTACGATTTTTACTTGCCTATGATGTCGCAAGCCCCACTCCGGAACTGTGATGGTTCGTATCTTTGTGAATATTTACTTATTTGGCAAACTGATAAATATATGGGTAATTATTAATTATTGGATAATCTAAAACACGGACTAATTACAATAATACTTTTCTGAACCTGTCATCACCCCTAACTTTCCACTAATCCAAGTGTACACTCATTAGCATCAAATTCCTAATCGGGGGGTTCAAGTATAAGTAGAAATTAAATACCCTCCAATTAAATATCCTCCAGGCAAAAGACTGGATCCGCCAATGCTCGCGTGCAGTGTGTTATTTATACAGAATCCATTTATCAAGTGGCATTTCAGTAGGAGTATAATGACACGTTCATTTTGTGATAAATTGCCGTTACAATGCTCCATTTCTGATAAACACAACGGATTCAAACAGTATCCAAAAGCAATTTGCATTATCGACGAAATTAATGAGGATAATAATGGGTAAATACTTTTTAGTTTACTGAACAATTGGATTGTCTCATCGGTGTAGGTAGGTAGGTTCATAATATATCTAATTTAAGCTCATTGGCTTCTGTGTAACTTTAAATATCTATCGATTAAGTATATAAGTGTATAAAAAAATATTTTACCTACTAATAATTATATAATATAAAAACAAAGTTATTTTAACAAAAGGTGAACCTAATGCTAGTTGCTGCCAACCATCTACCAACACATTTGTGTAACCAGAGAATATAAGACCACTAGCTGTACCCGTATGGTGTTCGCTTTCCGTTGGAATTTCGGGATTAAAATTATTATATGTCCTTACCTGGGTCTCAAACTATATCCATACCAAATTTTATCTGAATAGGTTCAGTGGTTGAAGCGTTACAAAAAAATATACAAACTCACTTTCGCGTTTATAATATTAGAATTTATTGCAGGTCTGCTGTTCAGACTTCATCTGGGGTACAAATGAAAATGACGGCGGACAAGAACCTAGAGGTCAGCGCAATTTAGACTATAACGCCCAATACAACGCCCAACCTGATTACAAACAACCATATCAAGGAGATAGCACATTTAATAACAGGCCAGTAGATAGCGGTTATTCTAATCGACCGAATAACAATTTTAACGGAAATGGTTATGACTCGGTCACTAATAGCCCATCCGATAGTAATTATAACCCTAATTATGATATTCATCGCTCACCACCTCATCATCATGGCAGACAATCTTACAACCAAGGAAACTGGGTACCCAGACCGGCAGGCAGTAATTGGCATAGAAACCCTCAAAACTATGGCGGCAACTCTAATTCCTTTGTAGCAAATGACAATTCTTTTGGTGGAAATGAAAATGGTTTTGGTGGAAACAGAAATACTTTTGGTGGCAACGGAAATACATTTGGTAGAAACGGAAACACTTATGGTGGAAACGAAATTGGTGGATCGAATCTCGGGAATCAATGTCCTGTGACTAGTTTCCCCCCGAACCCTGAGACTGGATGCTGTGGACGAGAGGCTTCTGACTTGGATAGGATCACAGGTAAAAAAAGTTCTTAGTTTATTAAAGTTGCACTATTACTTCATACATTAATACTTAATAATGTTACCTAAAAGTACTAACGGTTCTTTACCTCTAATAAGATAATCACGTTGAAGAAGTTTGTTAACATACAATTAAATTATTAATAAGAAACACCGGTAATCACTCACAACGACCATAACTACCTAATTTTATAATACTTTGCTAACTTTTATTAACTTATCGTGACGATGTCTTTCTGTAATAACGATGAATAGTTCGATGTTATGATTTAAGTACTTACTACGATAATTTTCATTTCTATGGGGCCATATTGAAAATGAATCATAATCAGATGTAAATCGTCATCTTCTTATTCATATTTCATTTTTCGGTATCCTGACCAACAAATTAATAATCTTTGAAAATGGATTCGATGAAAAATTTTATTTTAAAGTGCCTTATTCTTGCTGTTTTCTATTGACGACAGTTTTTAATTTCATTTATTGTAATATGTATGTAATTCACAGCTACTAGTACTCTATTTAAAAAAAAACGCGAGTGTCGTTGAAAACTCGTTTGAAACGAAGTTACTTTCGTAGTAAATTATTAATTAGCTATGAAAAAAATGGACGGCAGTATTTTTACACTTTTTAATAATAATAATAATAAATGTAACAATAAAATTAAGAAATATATTGGCGTGTGCTGGGTTTGAACCGGGAACATCGACCATCTCAGGCATTAGCTCTCCCAACTGAGCTATCGACGAGATAGTCAAACTTGTGAAATTACTTTAATAAAGGACGGAAAAATCTTACACTTTTTTTCGCTTAGTCCATACCGTCCGAAAAGGATCTTCGTTCAAAAAGGTATGCATTTAAAAAATAAAATGAAATAAAAAAAAATAATGTACTTAACATATACTTACTTTATATCGTTACTAATATACTAATGAGGGCTTAAATATCTTACCATTTAGTTATCTTTATACAAAATCACATTACTTTTAACTGCCATAATTGGTAGTTTCTTTTCCTGACAACTCAAGCTTACACAACTTTCCTATCACTAACAACATGCACCCTAAACCTCTTTTTGAAACAGTGCGACAACCATGGGCTGCTCGGAATGAAGGGCGTCGGGCAGCAAGACCATGGAAGTCACCAATGGATGAATTTCTTCAAATGAGGTATAAGCGCGAAGATGCCGTTAATGTTACGGTTGGCAATCGTATTGCTGGTAAGTTCAACATAGATAAGTAAATTAAATCTACCTCTTGATAACAATTAAAACTTATGATTTGACGTCATGTCTTACTCAATGTTAAGAATCTCGATATAAATAGTATCTGCGCACAACTAATAGTAATGCATAAAATTCTAATTTTATTTCGGATACATGCACCTAAAACCAGACCTGAGTAAATGTCTAGTTAGATAAAATCCAATAAGCAAAGTACTCCTCGATTCTGTTTACGCCAAAGATGATAAGAGCAGATTTTTTGGAATTTCAGCATTATATAATTGTTATGTGCCAACTGTCCAATGCGCTTGGAATTTGAAATTGTGTTTGTACATACGAGTATATACTCGTAAAAACACAATTTGACAAGTCTGCTGTGTATACAAAAAACAGACTATGTTGAAATGTCCAATAAGTGCGTATCCATTCGCATCAAATCCGCAACTGATAAATGATGCTTCTGCCAAAAAAATATTTTGTTAAACTATTGAGTAAACTCGATTCTTTTTAACGTCACAATTTTAATTTCGATGGTTTTAAAATAGTAACTTTTATTGTTAGAATTCGAATGTGATTAAACCATCAATGTTTTTATTAGGTGTACATACATACCTTGGCCACAGATTACTAATAAGTTACTACCTTGGCACATTAAAAAATGTATAATTAGCTACATCGATAATACAAAAACCCGTTTCAGTCTAGTATTGCGAGCAATAGTATAAAATATCGAAAGTCTATCGATACTATCGTGGCCTTGAGAAATAGTAACACTATCGATAGGAGTATCGATAGTATTGCGACGGATATCGATATTATAATACTATCGATAGTAATTTAGCTATCGATAGTTTTTCGTACAAAAAGTAGTTACAGAAAATAAAAATAAAAAATATATACATATAGGGACAATTAACACTGATTGAGCTAGCCCCAAAGTAAGTTCGAGACTTGTGTTATGGGATGCTAACTCAATGTTTCTATATTTTATAACATATACATACAAAGATAAACATCCAAGACCCAGGACAATTTGAAAAAGACCATTTTCCTACTTGGATGGCGGACTAGCATGGTGACCACTACACCACGGAGGTCGTCAAATACACATTAATACGTCTTTTTTTATTATACAGGTGGCAAGGAAACGGAACTAGAACAATTCCCATGGACAGTTCTCCTGAAGACAACTTTCGATTACGGCACTAATGAAGCTTCCTTCAACTGTGGAGGGTCTCTCATCAGCTCGTACTATGTTCTGACTGCTGGTCACTGTGTTGTTGACCAGGGCGCTAGGGTTAAAGAGTAAGTTATTATAAATTTTGATTGATATTATATTGTCCATGACCTACGGGTAAGCAAAATAAACATAAAATAAAGATATAAGTATTAATGCTCTGATTTTATTATTCAAATTAAAATATGTGATGAAAAATTTGAACAGTAGAAACGGTGAAAGGTGATAAAAACGGTAGCACAATCGGTAGTGCAGGGACGCGGGTTTGAATCCCACTCGTGGCAAAATTTTTCATCACATGTTTTAATTTGAACACTGATCCGAGCATTGTGATTCTGTTAAAAATCAATAATTATACCTCTGAATTATTTAATTAAAATTTTAATATAATTTCATATATGCTAGTGAATACGTAATTCAGTGAATAAGGAATTCACTCACGCAATATACTTATAGTCGGAAAGGCGATCGCCGTTCCTAACTCGCCCTAAAGATGTTCGTCTAAATTTATTGGCCTTTCCGATTCATTACATGAGTGAACCGTGTTTACTAGTATGTAATAATGACGGTAAGTTACCAAAAACCACTTCTGAGCTATCACTAACATCCCTCAGAGCCACTTTTTACACAAGCCAAAAGAATCTTTGAGCAGCAGGGATGAATTTTCCAGTTAGACTTACCGATGGAAGTTAATGATACCTATGTCTACTGGAAGGTGCATTCTTAAATTGTTGGTTTGGCTGAGTGGAAAAGAAAACAAAATAATGAACAAATAATAAATCGTAAAAAGAGTGGGTTTGTAATTAGAATATGCAAGTTGGAATATTATTCCTACTTCGGCCTGTTTTTTCTGATTAAATTTGTTTCAAGACCGTCTTAGATTTCCCTGAGGGCTGCCTGAACTTAGTTTCTGTGCGGCTGTATAATGTTGTGGTCGACACTCCTGATCTCGCCTATAAAACGAACAAGACGTTGTTTGAAACTACCCCTTCTTTAAGTTTTTTATAACTTTGTGAAACGTACTCAGTTCACAGCTAAGCTTATTTGAGAGTGCCGAGCTAGAAGGAAGGTTATCTTTACACAGAATAGAATAAGAACACAATAAACATAAAACTTCACTCTGCTAGATAGATATTTTTTAACTTCATTGTAACACGGAAACTGCATCTATATCTAAGCGCACGGTAGTGGGCAGGCCAAGTTCCAGCAACAGGCTGCGCGCATGCCGTGCACTATTTACACGAACCGTTTCGACCCACTTTTGACCCCCCTGTAGCTTAGTGCTTATTGCAAGTACAAAAATAAAATTGTATCTACGCAATCATATACTAGCACTAAAGCAGTATGTCAAATTTCATAGATATAGCTTCAGTAGATCCTGAAATATGACCCTGTGAAAATAGCTAATTTTGGCACTGACTGACTGACTGACTGACTCTCTGACCGGTAATCAAAACGTCTAGGCCACTTCCAATTGTCCTAGCGTTATGAAATTTTGCACGCAGGTCGTGTTTTATATGTAGATTAACAAAAAATGTTGAATTTTATGAAATCGGTCAAGCGTGCGTTGGCTTGATCGAATATCGAATTTTTAATAAAAATATTTATGAATCAGTGATACAATGAGAATACGATGAGGAGAGGGGAGGAGGAGAGGGGGGAAAAGAAGGGGGAGGAGAGGGGGGAGGAGAGGGGGAGGGGTATAAAATATTGTCATGTATACATAATGCATACTGTATAGCTTATTATTAAATACTGCTTATCTAAAAAATCAGGCTTCTATTATTATAAATTACTTTCTATAGATGGCGCTAGCGGTATAATTGAATAGCGATATAGAAAAAAAATTGGTGAATTAATTTCTTTAAAAAAAGTATTGAAATCCCGCCAAAAACATACCTGTTAAAAGAGGGCCAAGTTCCTATCGGCTAATTGTTCGGTTAAAAAGAGTTGAAATCCAATCCAATGAAAAGTTTAGATGCACTTTAAAATCGATCATAATCATCTTCATCAACAGCCTGATCCACTGGTAAACATTTGCCATTCCCAAGACTTGAACTTGGCAGGTTTTATTAAATAGGTTTATTAAATTATATTAATAATAAATTTTATCATACAATTAATCAAGTGTTACGTACAGCACGAAAACCTGCCAAGTTCAAGTCTTGGGAATGGCAAATGTTTACCAGTGGATCAGGCTGTTGATGAAGATGATTATGATCGATTTTAAAGTGCATCTAAACTTGGCATTGGATTGGATTTTAACTCTTTTTAACCGAACAATTAGCCGATAGGAACTTGGCCCTCTTTTAACAGGTATGTTTTTGGTGGGATAACGATAATACACCCTTCTTCTTGAACCATCAGGTCACGTTGTGATTGGTGTCGTTCGATGGGTTATTCACTTTAAATTCCTTTTTTTAGTATAGAAATCTACCTGGCGGAGTACGACAAACGTACGTTCCCGAGGGACTGCAAGAACGTGCTCGGGGAAGGGCAGAAATGCGTGGAGAACATTATCACGCGGCCTGAGAATATTATCCCGCATCCAAACTATGATAATGACAGACTGTTCAATGACATCGCTTTGATAAGACTGCGGCAACCGGCGCCTTACACTAGTAAGACAATAAAAAATATTTGAAAACATAAATCTGCCAATTTCCAAGAAATAATATACTATCCCACCAAAAACATAAATGTGAATAAATGGGAGCTAAGTTCAAAATCCGACAAAAGAATTGAGATCTAAATGGCTGTCAAGTTCTTAAGAGAATATTTAATTTATTTATAAGAATCTTAACATTTGACCTGGCTAGTTTTAGCAAGCTTACTTATATTTGTATATTGAATCATGAGATATTTAATCAGTTTGCTATTTTTTATTTATTCCACAGATTATATCCGCCCAATATGCCTACCGCCGATCAACGTTGACGAGCCGGACTTTTTCAATCTTCGCCTAGCAGTGGCCGGTTGGGGTCGGAACGGGAAGTACAAGTCCGACATCAAGCAGTCCACAATCGTCAACCTAGTGCCCAACAGGGAATGTAGCAGATACTACCCTAACCTCTCGAAGTCACATTTATGTGCTGCAGGTGAGAATAATTACCAAGACCAGGCCAGTTCTTCAAAAATTTCCGAGGGATAAGACAAAACAGGAAAAACATCCAGTCAACAATTTAGAGTACATAGGTAAACCAACTAAACGACGACAAAAAAAATGGGTAAAGCTTTTATATGATTCTGTTCGCCATGGGCCTTTGCTAATGCGAATCTGAAGCTCACGGGAATAAAAAATGGACAAACCACATCAAAATCCATGCAGTTATTAGAAGGAAACAGAGATTTTTTTGTGTTAGCGAACAAAGAGCCTTTTTTAAAGTATAAGATCAAGATCAGTTTATCCCTCTGACATGTATTCATATTTTATTTTTTAAAGTATTTTACGGCTCTGGATAAGTGTCCTCTAGAGCCTTTATTTATTTCGTAGTTTATTTATTCCTATCCCCTTAATCCAAATCAATCAAAGATTGGTGAAGGTCCTTGTGGTTATTGGACTTGTCAAGGGGTTTTCATAGCCGATTGAGTGGCGAACGGCGCCTAAAGACGACACACAGTCCGCAAGTAAATATCACTACAGCCGCACTATTGGCTGTCTACTTTAAACGTTTCACATATTGTCCATGACCACAAGCATTTATAACACCAAACTACACTAATTTTATATTATAAAGTTCACTATAATCAATTTGAAAAACAATTTATACCAAACCCTAACTGAACCCCTTGACTTCCCGCGAAAAACTCTCTGCCCCTCGTGTCGAGGCCCGCAAAATGTCACTTGCTTATTGACGTTAAACGACACTTCTAGCCATAAGAAGAAGTAACATTGTACCTTTATTAACACCTCAGGTGGTTAGAAATAAAACCTCAGAGGTTTTTCATTATGTATTTAAATTATTGGCGCCCTCGCCTTTGGCACGGTCCTGCCATTCGAGATATTCTTTATTTCAGCGCCACATTGTGTTTACCTATGAATGTAAAGTCATACAATCTATATTTTTTGCTTTTCAGGCTATTCCGGAGAAGATACTTGTAAAGGAGACTCCGGTGGCCCTCTTATGTTGCAATACGAAGGAAAATACTTCGTCTCGGGAGTGGTCAGTGGGAAAAGAGCCGACGCGCCTTGCGGCACGTCTGTGCCGTCCTTATACACGAACGTCTATCAGCATTTGGACTGGATACGGAGGAATATAAGAAATTGATCGGACTGATTTTATGACAATATGTATTGTGGAATATACGATTATTATCACGATAATAAACGAAAAATTATAGTTATGTAATGAGCGCTTGTTTAATTTTCCCTAGTCTTTTGATTCTTAGGCCCCCGTTTTTTGGATTACCGTTCTTAGAACCTATAGCTATGCTATTATCACCCAGTGTACTCAAACAATCATTTGTGCCATAGGCCATCCACTTACTGTATGACAAGGATTTACAAAATTACCTATTGGAAACGGTCTGTATCAAGCGTTTTTCTACTACCTTGCTTATATATGCCATCTGACCGAGTGTCATTCTGTTTTTCCGCAGTTAATTATTTCGACAGAGTCCCAATTTCAATAAACAATAATTCTATATCCATTATTTCGTGAAACCATTTATTCGACTACCATCAGTTTAGTGTTTTTCGAAGGTGTGTGTTGTGACCAACTAATAGGGTGCCTTTCCAACGCTGCCATTCCTGTACTGGCCTTTCGAAAACCTTCTTGTCCGAGCGGTCATCGGTTTGTTCCGCAACATGCCGTCCACTGCCACTTCAGTAAGCTAATCCCTTGGGACGAGTGACCTTCATTCTACAAACCATTGGTTATATTATCATTTGGAATATCAAGAGTCGCTAACCAAATTAACAATAAAATATTTGCATACCGGCGAGCAAATAAAGTTTTATATAGCGAAAAATATTGCATCTAAAATTCGAGGTTCAGATATTTTTGTTGCCGTTACGCGCAGTGCAGTTGGCAGGCCTGTTTTGTTGCCACGTAAATTGCCCGCGTAGTGCTACCAACTGCAGTATTGATGTGGTGTAACGACTTAGAAAAAAGTGGGTAGTTTACTTATAGACGTGCACAAAATGGTTTTTGATTGAGAGGTTGAAATGATAGGTGGTTTCAAATAAACATGTTAAATTCAATCGTTATACGAAGACACAGTAAATACGCTGTACATTATTTAAAAGAATAACCGCCAGTCTGACAAACAGCGGAACCTTCTTAGTATCACAGCTTAGTATCTTATAATATAACTATCGACACAGTATGCCTATTATACTTCTTCACTTTTGGGTGTCGGTGGTTGTGATAGGTATAACTACAGTGTGTCTTTCTGCTTATTATTTGACCGATTCATACAGTTATAAGAATGCCACTCAACAGTGCCCCATCACTAGTTATAAAAATTCGTGGGGAAGCCAAATAAAAGTCGTTATACATTTAAAATGGATGCTGTTGACTGCAGAACCGTCGCAGCTCTCGAGCTAAGGGCATCATTCCCCCACCATTAAGCATGGAACACAATACGGTGGGAGACACTCAAATGAACAAACACTATTATCAGATGGGGGAAAGCGTGTAGATTTCCCTAGAGTGTGCTTTTCCTTAAAAGTGTCGGACCAATGACCGCAATTCAACGCACGGCTGCGAACGTTTTCCTTAAAAAGATGTGACAGGAAAGGCAAAAATCTTCGGATTTAAGAAGCTCTACTTTTGGAAAATAGGAGTCGCGCCAAAAATCGATTTGTAAGATTTTACTTTTAAAAAAATATTAACACAAAACGTTTTTAAATATACAAAAATAAATGTCCAAATGCAAAGCCAAATTATTTTATTTTCAGTATCTCAGGTAGACTATGCCAAAGATTAGCGGCTGAAGATCAGCGACTAAAATTCAGCGGCTAAAATTCGATGGGGTGACATTCAGCCGCAGAAATTCTGTGGAAACGCTGGAGTTGAAGGGTTGTCAGGTTATGTTTTTTATTTTTCCAGCTGAGACCAGTTTTTGAACACAGGAGTCATACAACGAATGATTTGCTTTTGAGCTTTTCTAAAGTTTTTTCTGGTGCATTTTTTCATCATCATCATCATCATATCAGCCACAGGAAGTCCACTGCTGGACATAGGCCTCCCCCAAGGATTTCCAAAACGACCGATCGGAAGCGGCCTGCATCCAGCGCCTCCCTGCAACCTTGCTCAGGTCATCTGACCATCTAGCAGGTGGGTGTCATACGCTGCGCTTGCCGGTACGTGGCCGCCATTCGAGAACCTTTCTGCCCCATCGGCCATCGGTTCTTCGCGCTATGTGCCCCGCCCACTGCCACTTCAATGAGCTAATCCGCTTGGCTATGTCGGTGACCTTCGTTCTCCTACGAATTTCCTCATTTCTGATTCGATCGCGTAGAGAAACACCAAGCATAGTCCTCTCGATAGCCCGTTGAGCGACCTTGAGCCTTCTTATGAGACCCATAGTAAGGGACCACGTTTCAGAGCCATAAGTCATCACTGGTAACACACATTGATTAAACACTTTCGTCTTGAGGCACTGAGGTATTTTAGACGATAAAACACTGCGTAATTTCCCGAACGCTGCCCAGCCGAATCGGATTCGCCGAAAGACTTCTTCCTCGAAGCTGGAACTTCCTGCCTGGATCAATTGACCCAGGTAGACATACTGGTCTACAACTTCGAGGGTGGAGCTCCCAACAGAAACTGGTAAAGGCGCAACGTGCATATTTGACATGACCTTCGTCTTCGACCTGACGTCTTGTCAATATTCATGTATAGGCCGACCTGTTGGGAGACTCGATTTAGGTCTTCAAGCATCGTACTTAAGTCCTCCATCGATTCTGCCATGACAACGATATCGTCGGCAAATCGAAGGTGAGTAATAAACTCGCCATTGATGTTGATGCCCAGTCCTTCCCATTCCAGGAGCTTGAAGGCATCTTCCAGAGCGGCGGTGAACAGTTTTGGAGATATGACATCTCCCTGTCTCACGCCTCTATTCAATGGAATATCCTTCGTACTGTACTCTTGTACTCGGACCGACATAGTGGCTTTGTTATATAGACACTTCAACACCTCGATATACCGACAGTCAATGCGGCACCGCTGGAGAGACTGAAGCACGACCCATGTTTCGATCGAATCGAAGGCTTTTTCGTAGTCCACGAACCCCAAGCACAGCGGCCGGTTATACTCCCTCGTCTTCTCTATAACCTGCCGCAAAGTATGGATGTGGTCCATGGTACTGTAGCCTTTTCGGAATCCGGCTTGTTCGGGAGGTTGGAAGGCATCAAATCTGTTAGCGAGACGATTCGTGATGACCCTCGAAAACAACTTATAGACGTGACTCAGAAGCGTGATGGGCCTATAATTCTTTAATAGAGAATTGTCACCCTTTTTAAAGAAAAGGACCACCACGCCTCTGTTCCACGCCTCCGGCGTTACGCCCTCGAGCAGAACGGAATTAAAGAGCCTCTGAAAGACTTTCAGTACTGGCGTTCCGCCCGCTTTCAGAAGCTCTGCTGTGATTCCATCCTCACCCGGCGCCTTGTTGTTTTTGAGCTGTTTGAGGGCCATCCTAATCTCGTACAGACTGATGTCCGGGATATCTTCGGTATAGTGTCGGGTTAGCTTGGCTCTTGGATCTGTAGCCATATCCACGCTAGGTTTTGCAACGGATGTATATAACTGCCCATAAAATCTCTCGATCTCTGCCAGCACCCCATCTTTGGTCGACACCATGTTACCGCCCTGCGTCTTCAGCTTAGTCAGTCGGCTTTGCCCAGTAGACATAGTCCTTGCAAACACTTTGGAACCTTTATTTCGTTCTATCGTCTCCTCAATACAATTCGTATTAAAGGAGCGAATGTCGTGTCGCAAGGACTTTTGAATTCTTCTGTTGAGCCGCCGATACGACTCAGCGTCTTCGGAAGTTTGCAGCGTCATGGATCGTCATTCTGCCATCAAGACTAGGGTCTGAGCAGAGATTTTTTGAGGTTTCTTTTTAGGGCGGGATTTAAAAAACTTGGAACCCACGGCTTGGACAGTTTCTACAAACCCGTTGTTTAACTCGTCCACTGAAACGCAATCCTCGAGGCCTTCAAAGCGATTGGAGAGCTCGACTTGAAAGCTCTCGGGGTTTTGGATTTGGCTCTGCGATGGTCGGAGCGTAGACTTCATCAGTTTTGACCTTTCGAGTCGGAGACTGATATTCATGATGCCTCTTAAAATTCGGTGATCGCTGCCTGTTTTAATTCTGTTAATCACGGAGACATCATTGAATATCTGCTTCTTCGTCGTCAGGAAGAAGTCTATCTCATTCTTGACTGGAGGCTGGTCGTTTTTACTAGGACCCATCCAAGTCCACTTCCTGTGTGGTGGCTTTTTGAAGAAAGAGTTCATCGCAAAGAGTCCCTCTTCCTCCAGAAAATCAGCCAACCTATGCCCCCTGTCGTTGCGTTCGCCATATCCAAATTGCCCCACCCTAATCTCTCCATCGCGTCCCTTGCCCAGTTTTGCGTTGAAGTCTCCCATAATAACCGTAAACTGGGTTTTGGAGGCGTGTATGGCCCTACTAATGTCCTCATACACAACCTCAACCTCTGCATCTGAGTGTTTTCCGGTCGGCATGTACACCTGTATAACCTTCAGCAAGTATCTTTTCGATACTCTGAGAATCAGGTATATTACCCTGCTGGAAACACTATCGATGGTAACTAAGTTATTTACGAGGGACCTGTGAACGAGAAACCCAACACCATGCTAAGACTTTATTTCGTCTCCCTCCCGGTGATATAGTAGGTTACCGGACTCTAGGGTTGTCGTGCCCTCGCCCTCTCTTCGGACTTCAGACAACCCCACAATGTCCCAACGTAACCTACTTATTTCCTCTTCCACCTCAGCCAGTTTTTCGTCCAACCTCAAAGTGCGGACGTTGTGTGTTACCAGGGCCAGTTTCCGCCGAGGGTGGTAGCCCGATCTCATCCGGAGATTCTTAGCACTCCCTGCCCCGCCGTTACCATGACGGCTACCGGAGTCAGGAATAGCGGGGCCGCTATTCCTGACTCCGGTAGCTTGTGTCACGATTTAGCTTCCGACGCTGCTGCCCATCGGAAGCCTGTTTTGGTGATCGTGATGAATGTATCCTTTAGTCGCCTTTTACGACATCCACAGGAAGAATTGGAGTGGTTCTATTCTACTCTGCCGGAAACCACACGGCATTTTTTAACCGCACATAAATTTTTAACAGCAGGATTTTTTCCGTCCTCCCAGACCAACATGAAATAAAATAGTGAAAACTACATTTAAATTGGTTCAGACATTATAAAATATAATATTGCGAACAGATAGCCTTAGTTATCCATTTTTATTTATTTATTAGTCTTATAGACTAGTTTCATGACTCCCATATTCAAAATCAGCGGAACTTTAGCCTCAGCATAGTGTGTTAAGTTCCGATTCAGCCAAAACGCATCGGAAGTTCAGCATAGTGTGTTGCTGGTAATGAAAATTACATTGCAGGCATGCTTTGGGTGAACTTCAGCCGCTAAACTTCGGCATAGTGTGCTGAGACACTCAGGATATTATTTGGGTAGTAATTTTGAAAAATCAACCAAGTGGGAATTGGACTCGCGCAAGAAGAGTTCCATACCATTATATATTTAAAAATTCACGTTTGTTGTTTGGGAGCCCCCCATAAATATAAAGTTTATTTTAATTTAACAATTATTTTTTTAGCTACAAAGCTAAAATGGGATTGGACGGGTCATGTCAGCAGAATGCCTCCCGACAAATGGGCGTATAAATTAACTTCTTGGATACCGGAGGATGGCCGGCGTCGCAGGGGAAGGCCGAGAAAGAGAAGGCGCGACCTAGATAGACACTTTCCAGCGTGGATGGTAAAATATACAACTAAATATTTTGTGAATATTTCAAGCGTCTACGTGTTGCCCTTATTAATATCGAGCAACAAAACGGCAAAAAAGTCACGTTTGTTGTATGGGAGCCCCCCTTCAATCTTTATTTCTGTTTTTAGTATTTGTTGTCATAACGGCAAAAAAATGCATCATCTGTGAAAATTTCAACTGTCTAGCTATCACGGTTCATGAGATACAGCCTGGTGACAGACAGACGGACAGACAAAAAGACAGTGGAGTCTTAAAATAAGGTTCCGTTTTTACCCTTTGCGTACGGAACCCTAAAAATACCAAGGTTCCTAATTTTACTAATTCAATATGAGGTAAGTAAGTAAGTACCTATATCAAATATGATGAAAACCATTATAATTTCCTCAATTTAAACAGGCCCTTAATCATATTGGCTGGCAAACAGCTTATTTTTAGCGTGAAGGAAACTCCTAAAAAACTAAAATAAAGTGATTGTTAGATTTTATGACATGGCCATACTGGCCATGAATCAAAATTTTGGTCGTATTCACAAAACACGGGCCTGTCTGTCCTCACGGTTGGAAATTTATGTAAAATCAATGGAACAAAAACTATGCATGGGATATATTACCCTCTCCACCGCACACCGTTGGGGCAGACGTCATTATGTACTTCGCTATTCTTTTGCCATCCCTAGTTGTTGGTTTTTTTAACGGCGATAAACAAACGCATAGTTGAGAGTGAACGTGGCAAGCTAAACTCTAAGGGTGATCAACTTTTAATTTGTCCTTGGAAAATTGCAAACCCTTCACAACCCCATATCACAGCAACATCTTGAAGTCCTAATCTTCATTCTAGTCTTCATGCTAGTCCGCCACCCAGAGGTCTAGGGTTCGATCCCCGGTCAGGGCAAGTTGGAAAAAGACCTTTTTCAAATTGTCCTGGGTCTTGGATGTTTATCTATATATGTATTTGTTATAAAATATAGTATCGTTGAGTTAGTATCCCATAACACAAGTCTCGAACTTACTTTGGGGCTAGCTCAATCAGTGTTATTTGTCCCTATATATTTATTTATTTATTTATTTATTCTGATTCGATCAACATACAACAAAAACCATGTCTACAAAGAAAATTCCGGATAGTCTAAATCGATTAGGAGAACATTGCTTACTTTGCTCGCTCGTACAAATATCGGTCACATGGGTCCTGTCTGTCACTTCATACGATTTACGAATGATAAATGTAAAAAGATCGCCACAAAAATTGATACAGCAGTAAAAATAGGTATTTATCCACATCAATGCACATCACAATTACAGAGTCCCGCTGGGGCAGACGCAATTATAAAATTCGATATTCTTTTGCATGGATTTCATTCTAGTGTTTCATTTGTTTTTCATGTGTGTAAGTTGCAAACACTGGTTTCAGATTTTTCAAGCTGCCTAAAGACATCTGACATAGCTTAACGACTGCCATACAATGATGACAGCCGAGGAGCTCTAGAATTTTTTATACCGCTTGTGGTCACCCATCCATGTGCGGACCACACCCGGTGTCGCCTTACTTGCGAAAGCGCTAATAATGTGCACTCCCGCCGGGCCACCGAATCGTTGTTCGTTTCGTTCTAGTTGACCGTGCTTTGGCGGGGAGTAAATAGTAAATACATATTTATCCACCTCTTTACTCTGCAAGGTGAGGCAACTTAGGGAAGTTAGTATACAGGTAAAAGAAAAAACTATTGCATGGTGATTATGGTCATATCCTCCCTATTTTTGAAGAGGCCTTTACTCCAGCAGTGCAATGGATAGATATAGGCCGACAGTCTACTTTTGTTGATTGACCAAAATTTTATCAAATTAACGCCCAAAACTTGATCACATTGTGCGAAACTGGAAACGATTTTTGCGTCAATGATCAATAGGATAGAAAGGGTTCGCGTTCCGATTCACATTACCGAACTTGCCGATTTATCCACGCTCAATTGGGAAATATAAAAAGTGCATCACATAGCTCTCTATACGAGTCTACATCTCTGGAGATATATTATCAAGAATTTTATGATATATTAGATATGCAATAGTTACCATGTACCTTCTTGATGAATTAAATTTTATTATAGCTTGACGCATGACGAGAACTACTTTGTCCAACCAATTCATCCAATAGTGAACAATGGGCCTTTTATCAAAGTCATATAGTATTTATTGCCCTATATTCGGTATCGTATTCAGCTAGATAAAGAATTTTGTAATGTTTTTCATCCTTTCGATTAATAATTCCTTTGAAGGCTTCGACGCATGGGGACAGAAGGGTTATTTGTGAAACACAACACTTTAACTCGACTGATCGGATCCTGAACGAAGTCAACCAGAAATACAAGATTGTTTCCGTCCAATAGGTCTAATCTCTCAGATGGGTATTCGTGCTGAAACGATCCTGTTTTATTGGCGTCTCTCTATCGAAGTGTTCGACATTTTCATTCCTTTTTCGCGCGATTATAATGTTTGCCGATACTTCGTCGAATTATCTCGATTTACAGGTAGCACAGACCGTTTAGGAGGCCCTTTAGAACGAAGTATCTCGTTATTTACTTTTTTTATTTTGCGTTTTTGAGAAGAATTAGTAGCCTATAGGGTTGAAAATTACCGAAAGATTCGGTAAAAAAAGTAAGTCTTGAGGTGTTATTGTTTTTCGTGTCTGTAAGTGGCACTATACTTGTGTCAGATTTTTTAATCTGCCTTAAGGCATCTGACATAGCTTGACAACTAACATACAACTATGACAGCTGCTACTAACGGGTTATACGTGCCTTTCGAAGCACGGAGGAGCTCAAGACATTTTTGTGCCATTTGTGGTCACCCATCTAAGTGCGGACTGAGCTCCTCAAGGCACAGAATAAGTACTGGTACACACGTACAGAAGTCTTACCCAAAAAATAAATTCAAAAAAATATCTACTTAATGTGGTTAGCGCTATGGTTAAGTTAGCTCTTGTCAAAACTCCTCTCCTCTTTGTTTTGATACCTTTGATAGATTTGATACATCCAGTGCAAGCCAATTCTTATTACTCTAGACATACGACTCATGTAACTGAATTTTCCATCTGGAGTAGTGGCCGCGCCTTAGTAATTATGTAGGTATATTTTCAAACGGGGAGTGACAAAGGCCTGCTCAAGGTTACTTACGGGGGAGTTTCGAGGTAACTTACGGGAAAGTTTCATGAAACTTACCAAATTAAGGTAATTCAGGTTATTTCAAAAATTATAATTTTTCTTAAAAATATGGACAATATGGCAATTTTTATGGAAGGAAATATTTTAAAGCTTTATCTTGTTGTTTTAACGCTCCTAGTGATCCATAATCTAATCATTAGAGGTGGAACGATGTGTGTAGATTTTCTTGGCCAAACCGTGGAACCGATTGTGGTGAAATTTAATATGGATTTAGTTTGAAGCCTAAGGTAGGACATTAAGGCAATATTTTATAAGATTTAAAAATCAATAAATTCTATGATTATAAATTAAAATAACCGGCCAAGTGCGAGTTGAGGGTTGCGTACAATGCCGAAGATTTTCCGTAAGTGAACGTATTGAGTTAACCACTTTATTTTCGATTTATAAAATTCTAATAGGTTTTCTGAACTATAACTATATTTTGCATATTTTTTCAAAATGTTTGTTTCAGTTGTTTCAGAGATCAGGTTGGGCGGGTTGTAAATTTTCGTCTTTTTAATTTTTTTTCTATTATACAATATTAACAAAAATATATTTGAGATCATAACTAGCCCATTCATTTGATATATATGATATGACACAGTAAGAATTGCAAAACTTTATTTTCAATTTCCTTATTTCCTTTGAAAATGAACCTTATTTTATAAAAATATATATTTTCTGTTCATATCTGTATTTTGGTCATAGGATTACACCATCCTACCAAATTTCACTAGATTTGGTCCAGTAGATTCGGAGAAAATTGGCTGTGGCAGACGGACAGACAGACAGACGCACGCAGAAGGGTAAAAACTGTACCCTATTACTCCACTGTGTCTGTCTGTCACCACCATGTATCTCATGAACCGTGATAGCTAGACAGCTGAAATTTTCACAGATGAATTATTTTTGTTGCCGCTATAACAGCAAATACAAAAAAAATCATAAAATAAATATTTAAGTAACATACAACAAACGTGATTTTTTTAACAGATTTTGGTACGGAACCCTTAGTGTGCGAGTCCGACTCTCACTAGTCCGGTTTTAATTATTTTTGTAAACAACCCTAAAAACGAAGAAAATAGAACAATACGAAGGTTGTTTTAATACGTGTGTACTTCGAAGTGTAGGTATTTTCTTTTTAATATAAGTGCCAGCCTTTTGTTGGACCATGGAAGGAAAAAAAAGTGCAAACAAAGACCATTTTTAGGCAAGCGTAGTAATCCTTACATCAATCCGAGTAACATAGGCATAATTTTTTTTTTAAATCTAAGCGCATTCATTATTTTTAAATTTATTTCAATAATACGTACTAAGCACATAAGGGAACACCATCTAAGGTTACAAAACCCTAAGAAATCAATGAATTATAAAATTTAATTTATTTACTTTTTTATTTTTGTTTATTTAAACTTTGTAGCACAAAAAAGTGTACAAATGACGGACTTAACGCCAAATGGCGTTCTCTGCGCCAGTCAACCATTGGACCAAGTGGAAAATAATTTGGGTGGTGCAAAAGAATGTGTAAACTAAATAGAAAAGAATAAATCAAATATCTAAAAGAATACAATAATATTATAACATATGTATATGTATATACGATTATTATAGATAGAATAAACATATAATAAATATCAAATAATACATAAATACCTAAAATAATATATATGCATAAATAATTATCATATGGATGACCACTAGTTACTGCACAGATTACTACACTACTAATGGATTCCGGAAGAGCATTCCAGAAAAGAATGGCTTTAATTTGGAAAGATTTATTCATGTAATCAGAATGATAAGCAGGTACAGATAAAGTTAAAAGATTAGAAGACCGGAGATTTCGCGAATGTGTAGAGCTAAGAAGAGAAAATTGAGACTTAAGATAAGCTGGGGAGTTAGGGTCATTGAGGATAGCATAAAACATGCATAGGATTCTGGCGTTTCGACGCTGGGGATAGGGAGCCAGGCCAACTGTGAACGAAAAGAGGAGACATGGTCGTATTTACGAAACCCATAGATAAATCTTATGCAGTTGTTAACTAGTTTCTAGTTGATGGAGAAGAAATTGGTTTAGATTTGTATAGCAAACATCGGCATAGTCTATTTTAGGAATAATAAGGGATTGCGTCAAAGTTATTTTAGTTTTTAATGGAAGAAAATTCTTATATCTATAAAGGCAGCGCAGTGTTCCTGTGACCTTACGACTAACCTCAGCGATGTGATAAGTCCAGCTCAAAATTGAGTCAATGTGCAGCCCAAGATCTTTGACACTGGAACAGAATGGTATGGTAACACTGTTTAGTTGTATTGGGGAGACGGTTTCAATGTCAATGTTGCAAAGTTGTCGAGAGCTTCCCACAATTATTGCTTGACATTTGCTAGGATTGACAGCAACGCCATACTGTCCTGACCATTCGGCGATGAACCGCAGATCATTGTTTAGAAGAGAGATTGCGGAGTCTATACCACTGCGATCACAAGAATGATAGAGTTGAAGGTCATCAGCATAAAGATGATGAGAGGAAGAAAGAAGAGAAGTAAGAGAGTCAATAAAGATAGAAAATAGTAAGGGAGAAATTTGATACCTGAAGAAACCTGTTTGGTGCCTGGTTCATACTCAAATAGCATTTTTCTTAACAAATCCTTCTTCTTACGCTTTTATGTTACAAAAATGGTAAGGCTCCATAAAATCCACTAGAAAGTCTCACGCCAAATACCTACCTACTAGATTTCGCTTACCACCACGTTATGTATAGATGGATGGAGGCGAATCGTATTTTCTATTTTACTGAGAGAAACCTAGAAAACAAATCATTTAAACGGTTTGTTTACAAAGGTAAGCTAAGAATGTATAAAACATTTTTAGAATGATTCTCATTATTATCAATATTAACGAAATACTTACTTTGAAATTAAAAATTCAGCAAAGTTAGAATTGATCACATAATGATATGGCCGAACATTTTATGAACAGTTGTTTGTTTCTGTGGTCATCTGATCTCATCGTTAAACATATATATTGTTCATAGTTCATAGTTCAAACATATTTCTATATGTCTAGAGTCAGTCACACAAGTCAGTCCATAAAATTTCAAATTAAGTAAAATCCCGATTGAACATATACCTACCTAGATAAACATACACAAGCAAAAAATGCCTTATTGGGCAGACAGTGTTTTTTGGGTCTTGCGGCTTTAAGCATTAGGGCTGCAAGATCCAAAGGCCAATTTTAGCTTGACAGTGGGCTAGAAGATGGAAAAAACGATCAAAATATTGATGGGTTGACAACCCATCACTTTTTTGATCGCAAATGCATTTTGCCTATTCCCTCTCATTTTTTACTATCTGCGCTGGAAAAGAAGCAGCTGTTAGGTACATTCAAAGTTTTTCTTTTCTCCCAGAATAGCATGGAACAACTGAAAGTATCGTTCAAACTGTGATAAGGTACTTTTTAAATGCCTGACCTTAAAATGTCTGTAAAACCATTTTTGAATCAAAGAACACGAAAACACATGAAAAAATAAGTATATATTTAAATCCGAACGTAGTGACGTCTTCACAGATGTTATTGGCCGTCAAGTTGTGAATCTAAAATATAAACATGAAATTCATTGTAAATATGCAACGAAATCCGAAACCCGTTTCATATGCAACAAGTCGACCGGTCTCCAGTGTCCCTCCGGCCGCGTGGTGGTCAGGACTTCTCGGGCTCGGGGGCTTTTGATAGGTAAGTTTCTAAGTTCTTCTCTTCCTATATTTTAGAGTTGGGCTCTTGTCGGTGGAGTGCTTTCCATGTCTCTTTTTCTTCCGCTAAGTTTCTTAAATTCCTAATATGTTTTCACGTTTAATTTTTCTTATATTTGATCGAAAAAAATCGGACAAAACTTAAAAGTAGTTTTCGTCCATGTCCTGAGGATGCTACGATGGACCGTACAGTAGATACATAAATATCACACACATAGACTACTAAAATCATAACCCATCCTTTTGGCTTTGCCGTAGTCGACTAAAAATAAATTAAATCGAATCATATCTTGTAGGGTAACAAATGACAAGGCTTTATTAAAAATATAAACGTAGGTATATTATTACCGGTTACTTCCTGCTTTTCTCGCTATAACTGAATAAACCCACTTTTCAGTAAGATTTTTCCGTAGTAGGGTTTCTTTTTTAAATATGTCATACATAGACTCCATGGTCCTACCTAAGATTTCAATCCTAAACTGCTCAAATATCTCCGAGGCATACCTACATACTTGCGCCCAAAGAGATAAGGGCCAGAGGCGGCGTGACGTGTTGGTCAATGCTTAGGCCACCTTACGGCGTTTGAGGTATTTCGCGGCAGCTGCAGCCAAATTTGCCTTCCCACTTTTGCCTAAGGTCGCCATCTTCTGAAATAAAGAAGCCTGACTTTGCGCTGAATAAGGCCGAATATTAAGCCCTAAAAGCCGGTCACGGGTACAGTAGCGAAGCAAGATAGTTATGGCGAGGTTTAAAAAAGGCTCATCCGCTTTGCGAAAAAGCCTGTAAAGCTGGACAGGCTCACAGACAAGTCCACATTCATATTTCGCAGTATATTTAGGTATTCCGCGAATCCGGAGGTTCTGGGTTCGATCTTTAGTCAAGACAAGTTGGAAAACGGCCTTTTTCAAATTGTCATAACAGCAGCTTAAGCTTACTTTGAGGCGAACTTAATATTTTTATTTAGTTTTTTGAAAATAACGTTGATTTAAATATCTGGATATACGAGTATGAAGATCTTTCAATACGGCTTCGCTAATATTGTTCTACGATTGGGTGTAGTTTGGCACTTTGAGTGTAGCAGTATAAGCACGGGTCAGATGCCCCTGGGAAAATTTATGTTAAAAATATTGATAATGAAATCACCGTCTTAAGAGAAATATTTTCCTAAGCTATCACATCACACCTCTGAATGCGTCAGGTTTAAAAAAAAACCTTTTTTTAAAATTTTGTAAAAAAAAAATTTTTTTTTCTTACAACTTAATATTTATTTGTGATTTTTCTTACAAACATTAGATACACCAAAGAAGCATTGAATAAGGCATTTTCGAAGTCTCTGCAGTGATTTATATATCAGAATATCACAAATTCAAAATTTTAAAATTCAAAATTTCACGTGTTTTAAGAGACACTATTACGATTTTTTTTTTATAACTAGCCCTTACTATGCTCTACAACATATATTTTTTTCAAAATTTTATCCAGGGTAGAACAGTCTTAAAAAAATATTATTACTATTCTGATATGAATATTTGAGCATCTGAGCAAGTAATTCTGCTTTGATTTTGTAAATGCATTTAAATTTAAAATTTTAATAATTACGATGTTCAATAATTATAACAGTAAGAAATTGAAACGCGCTTTTTGTTTATCATGTTTACAATTTTACTGATAATGTGTAACTCTTAATGATAATTTTTTATCTATTTTATGCATTCAGTCGTATTTCTACTCAAGTGGCAGGAAAATTAAGAGAGTATTTTGGCTTTGTTTAAAAAAAATATTTTAGTTTTTGCTTTATTTGGATATATTTTATATGAAGTTAATTTATATGTATATTGTTGCTATTCTAGTTATCACTTTTTTGTTACATTAGTTTCAAGTGAGCATCTAGTCGTAGCCCCGAATACGCGACATGTTGATGCGTGTTTGTTTAGTTTGTTGTTTTCTTGAATCCATGGTCTTAACGTATCTTTCTTTTGCTTGCTAATACAAAATCATGTTATTACAA
This sequence comes from Acrobasis suavella, assembly GCA_943193695.1. Classification (NCBI taxonomy): domain Eukaryota; kingdom Metazoa; phylum Arthropoda; class Insecta; order Lepidoptera; family Pyralidae; genus Acrobasis; species Acrobasis suavella. The sequence goes on from OW971939.1 coordinate 9,596,482, forward strand.
AGTTGGCTCTTATACAGTTCAGTATTAGTGATTCTCATATAGATGTTTGCACTGTTATCATGAATAAATATATTTTTAAATAATCAAATAGTTTAAAAATATATTGATTTTTGTCCAACAGTGATGAATATTAACTATTATTATATTATTAAAAATTACATTAAAAAATAAAAGCAGAATTACTTGCTCAGATGCTCAAATATTCATATCAGAATAGTAATAATAATTTTTTAAGACTGTTCTATCCTGGATAAAATTTTGAAAAAAATATATGTTGTAGAGCATTGTAAGGGCTATTTATAAAAAAAAAATCGTAATAGTGTCTCTTAAAATACGTGAAATTTTGAATTTTAAAATTTTGGAATGGTGATATTCTGATATATAAATCACTGAAGAGACTTCGAAAATGCCTTATTCAATGCTTCTTTGGTGTATCTAATGTTAGTAAGAAAAATCAAAAAATAAATATTATGTTGTAAGAAAAAAAATTTTTTTTTTCAAAATTTGAAAAAAAATTTTTTTTTTAAAACCTGACGCATTCAGAAGTGTGGTAGCTTAGGAAAATATTTCTCTTAAGACGGTGATTTCATTAACAATATTTTTAACATAAATTTTCCCAGGGGCATCTGACCCGTGTTTATACTGCTACACTCTTTTAAGCAAGTATGTAATGTAAAATTTCGTCTTCGCGAACAGATAGCTAACGATTCAAACGATTTTTTAACATTATAATATTTATTTATTGCTATTAGTTACCTATTATTATCTTCACCCAAAACTAGTAATAATACTACCTAAAAGACTGCAGCCGATGACCCATCGATATACTATTTTTCAAAACGCCGTTACGCAACGCAAAAGTGAGAAAATCGTTCAATTTTGGAATTAAGAATATTTAACTGATGCAAAACTCGAGTTTCAAATTGTCATCCCCAATGAGGTAAACATAATTTTTAGCAATATTTTTTTACGTCAGATACCTTCACAATGTCTTTGACTCGAGTGGTGGTCATCACTGGGTGTGACTCTGGGCTGGGCTGGGCAATAGCAGCACGATCAGCCCGAGAAGGTCTCGTCACCGTGGCGGGCATGTACCGCGGTACAGAGACTAAGGCGGCACAAGCCTTGAAGAAGCTGTGCGCTCATCCGTACCCTCTAGACGTGACAGATACAAAGAGCGTCACCGGATTCAAGGACTACGTGATGTCGTTGGTTAACGACAATCCTAGATATAGTAAGTATTTACTCAGATTTCTTCACCAAGGTTTTACACCGCGTTATAGCATCATTGAATATGACTTTAGACAGGGCTGAGCGATATGTACGTGCTTACCTAAATTGGATAAAATAGTTAAATATACCTATCCTTTTTGTCTATGTTGAACTAGCGGCCATCCGCAACTTCACACAATAAGTTTTATACATGTAATCCTTTCCAGACAAACGGTTTTCGCTAACGTGTGTTATACACGTTAGCGAAAACCGCATCAAAAGGGGCAAGTTATTTAAATGTTCATGGAGTTCAGACATCCACATACACACGTCGGTACCTATCTCATTTTATAGGTTTGAATTCTGTTTATTCAGCCAATTTTTTTTTTTTGTTTACTCCTATTCTAAAACCCTGTTACTTTACATTGCTTCGCTTCGACACATTTTTATGAGAAAGAAAAACATATTTCTGAATTGTAATTTTACAGAATTGTATGCCGTTGTGAACAATGCAGGGATAATGACTATTGGGGAGTATGAGTGGCAAACACCTACCATGATAGAGAACACTATTAATGTCAACCTCTTAGGCGCCATGAGGATAGTGTCTGCTTTTCTTCCTGAGATCCGAAGATCTGTGGATGTGTATGTAAGTAGGTGCACGCCTGTAAGATTAATCAATCACTTGTTTGTGTTTGAAAAAATTTATTTTATTTTGACAAAACAACAAAAAGAAAACTATCATTAAAATTACTTAAGTTAACGTCGAATAAACTCACAAACATACAGACATCAGAATGCTAAAATAAGTACAATGCGACACAAATAAGTTGAACAAAAATGGCGGACTTCATGGCGGTTCAACGTAAACTGAACCAAAATGGCAGTCGTCGGCGCATTATTTGTACCTGTGCGGATAACCGTTTTGGTTCAACCTACGTGGCGAGAATTCGTAAAAAACAGCTTTGAAGTCCGCCATTTTTGCTCAACTTATTTGTGTCGTATTGTAGTCTCAAAGAATTTCGCTCGTTCTTTCAAAAATACTTATATCTACATAATATTTGCAATACAAGGGTAAAGGCTGCAAGATATGTTTATTAGTTCAATTCTATAAATTCCAATACCCATAACTAAATATTTGGCATTGGAATATTTCCTTTTTAATTTTCAGAGTTCTTCCAAGCCCCGTATAATAAACGTCGCCAGTCACTGTGGCCTCCAACCATTACCAGCATTCGGGCCCTACAGTGCTAGCAAGGCAGGCCTGCTAGCGTGGACACGAGCGCTGAGGTTTGAGCACAGGGCACACGGCCTGACAGCTGTGGCTTTTGTTCCAGGTACAACAAATTAAAATTAAAATGGTTATTCTGTAACTAGGCCTTTGCAAGAACTTTTACACGTCATTATGTTTAGTATACATACATTATCTACGAGTTACATTATTGACTTATATATATAATTAGTTTTTTTTAATAATTTTGAAGGAAAGATATCGATTCTAAAGTCTCGTATCGTAACCACCACTGCTGAGAAGGAACGCCGAAGGAAACACTTACACACTATATTGGATCTCCTACTCGCCTAAGGGATTTGTAGATGATTAGTATTTTACAAATATATTATTTATTTAAAGCCCACTGGATCCCATTATTGGGCAAAGGCCTCCCTCTCGGTTCTCCATTTTTCGCTCACTTATGTATTACACTGTGAAATTACATTAAATATAACATGTAAGAAGTACCTACAGATAGTCACGAGCGAACACGAACAATCATAAATAACTTAATAAGAAATACCTACCAAGTAGGTAGTCAAGAAGCAAAGGAATCAAAATAGAGACAGATTGCCGCTTTTTATTTAATCATTAATCCTTGATATTTTACCCCTTCATAGCCCAAATATTAATTTAACCCCATATCCTATACAATAAAGTTTGACGGGTATTATGACCTGCAATGTCAGTGTGTCTGTAGGTCCAAACTAACTGAAGTGCCAGTTTTGAAACGCGGAGTCACCTAAACGAATGGCCATACAAAAACAGTTTAATTATTAACTCCGCGTTTGAAAAATGCGGGTCCGTTACGTACGAGTAGGTAAAGATAATCCTAAAGGATAAACCGATTTTCTTGTTTGAATTCTCTAACTTTGTTGCTTGTTTATGTATTTTTCTTTTTTAGTAAGTAGCTACTTACTTAAAAAGTACCTAGGTACTTACTTTCTTACATATTTACTTATTTCCGCCAGGAACATCAATCAGTAGAAGTTTAAATGTCCTGTGCTTGCATCTGATTTAATACTTAGGTAGTAATTATTTAAGTGGAGCTAGTATTAAACAATTTAGTTAAGCTTAGATACATACTCGTATGAGGCATGCAGCCTCATAAGCGGAGCATTGAGGTTGTGCATTCCTCTCGAGTCTCGATATGTCAGGGTCAAGCATTTTTCTGGACTTAAACTGTGTTCGTCTTATTATAAAACCCTGACTAACTTTGTTACTAGGTTTAAACCATTATCCGACCGAATCAAGTTGACATCTAATAATAATCACACTATCTCACCTGTCAATGTCAACTTCATTTTGGGCCGATAATGGTTTAAACCTAGTAACAAAGTTAGTCCTTTTTTTATAATAAGACGGTCTACCTATATTATATTCATATTACACTATTACAATAATATAAGTCCAGACCAGAGATAGGTATAAAGAATAAGCCTTTTATAAACACATTTATTACTTGTACAAAATACTTGTCAAGCATAACATACAAAATAAACTAATGCAAAAAACTTATTGTTGGACGTCCGAATGTCTGTGTGTATGTATGCGCCACGATTACGCTCGAAATACCTAATTTAGTTATACTATTTTTTTATAAATTCCTCACATCACGAGAATGTTTCCTATTGAAAATTACTATGTTATTCAATGTCGTTTAATAATAATAATAATTAAAATACTCAAAAATTTGTTGGCATCTTGTAAAAAATTACAGAATGATCGTACGGAAATTTGAAGAGAAAGATTGAAGTTATTTTTATAAACTTTTATTGTTTCGGTCTTTTTTTACGTTTCGTTGATAGTATTTGAGATAAATAATTCACAAATCAATTAAGTAATACTTTGACGACTTATGCATATTAAAAGAAAGCAGTTTATTGAATATTTTCAAAAAATTTTAAAAGTCATAAATGCCCGTCCCAAGTTTTGATTTCTGAACGGTTGATTTGCTTGCCAGGAATGATAAATTGTCAAAGAAAATTTAATACTTGATCATCACTACTTGTATGTATAATTTCCAAATAATTTTTAAATCTTTGTTGACCATAGAATTTTACAATTGATTTTGTCAAATATTTGTAAGTGCGTACACCATTGTCAAATATTTATAGGAGCGTTCAAAAATTATGTTGTCTTTACCTTTTTTATGAGCCTTATTGATTTTCCAAACTTTTTTATTCTTGCAGGTGGATTTGTTGGTTCCAGCGGCATAATGACAAATCAAGTAGCATACGGCACCACTATGTTGGAACACCTAAATGAAGAACAGAAATCATTCTACGGGCCGCGAATCAAAGCCCTAACTAAATACTTAGGTTCAACATGCCAAACCAAGAGTTTCGATTCCTTGAGGGACCAAAACATCATCGAAACATTCATGAACGCGTTGCTAGATGAAACCCCAAAGGAACTGTACAAAGTGGAATCGTGGAGATACATGTTTTACTATAATCTGTTAAAGTTACCACTCCCTGAGGTGGTGCAGCATTGGTTAATAAAAAAGTTTGTTAATTTTCCTGAAGGTGAACAAGACTGAATTTGGGTAAAACTTATTTAGATAAAAACATTTTAGGTAGGAAATAATTAGATATGTCTACGGTAACTATTTATTCCTTAACCTTGTAAACGTTATCATACTAGTAGAAATATCTTGTAAGCACCTCTATATAGCACCAATTGTAACTTATAGTAAGTAGATACTGTAATTGGTAACAATAACAAACCATTTTATTCACTTTCAAAATAAATTTATCATAAAGTATTCAAACCACAGAAGACACAGCCCTCTTTCATATATTTTGCCGTGGGTTGAATCCAAAAGTACAGGTAGCGGCACGAAACTCTAGCGCTGACCTTGCTTGCGCAGAAGTCAAAAATTAGTACCGTACCCGTGTGCAGTATCCTCTCTACATGTCGCTCGGCGTTAAACTTACATGCCGCTATAAGTACCTATGTACAAAAACATCTGGCCCGTAGACTGTAAAACTATTTTACAGTTTAGGTAGTAATAAGCAATCCTATTATTTAGAGTTCGGTAGTAAACAAGGAACCCTTATAGTTTCGCCATGTCGGTCTGTCTGTCTGTCCGTCCGTCCGCGGTTTTACTCAGCGACTATAAGTACTAGAAAGCTTTTGTCATGGATATGTATATTAATTAGGCAGAAAAAGTGGTAAAATAAAATACTGAAAAAAGATTTTTTTACGGGTAGCACCCATACAAGTAAAGTGAAAAGCCAATTTTTTTTATCGACTTACCAAGCATGTGGGGTATCTTTGAATAGGACTTTCAAAAATATAATGAGCTTGTTAACAACGTTTTTCAATTTAGGGATCCGTTTTTGAAATATTTGGTTTTAAAGTGAACATTTTTGTTAGAGTCAAGAGATGCCATCTATCTGCTAAACGGTTATATATGGACACGTGAAAAAAAATCACAGCGATAGTATATATAACGAACTTTAAAGGAAAAATATCGCAGCTAAGTAGAGTTTACAAATTAAAAAGTTATAGGCGATCATCGTATAAAATGTACTCGGAAAAGGAAAATTTCGTACAAATTCAATAGAAAATTATTTTTTAGACGATTTTAGTAGCATGAACTCAAAGTTGGCATTCGTTACTACGGAACCCTACACTGCGCGTGGCCCGACACACTTGGCCAATTATTTTTTCCTTTATATGTTTGTCTAATTTAATCCATATTTATATTTCAAAATATTTTAAAATTATGTAATATTTCTGGTTTTTACGATTGTTTGTATAATTGTGGTTCCACGGAAGACCGGTGCTGCTGTTTGCCTTAATTGGCGATCAGCAGCTTATGCCTAGTTTTAGTTAATGCTTGAGTTAGTACTTTTGCAATATTCAAGATTTACTTGTTGGTTTGTAAGTGTAAGTATATTATCACTGAATAAAGATTTTTCTATTCTATTCCATTCTACTCCGATGCCTCCTATCTTGATCTTACAGAGAAGCAACTTAACAAGCTTAAGCTACTTCAAGATTTTTGTATAAGATTTATATTTAGTTTGCGCAAGTATTCTCATGTTTTCCACTTTAGATCTCAGCTCAAGTGCCATACGTTTTCGCAGGAATACTCATATTCTGTCTATACTATACGACCTCCCTGGCGTAGTGGTCACCATGCTAGTCCGCCACCCAGAGGTACCGGGTTCGATCCCCGGTCAGGGCAAGTTGGAAAATGGCCTTTTTCAAATTGTCCTGGGTCTTGGATGTTTATCTATATATGTTTTTGTTATAAAATATAGTATCGTTGAGTTAGTGTTCCATAACACAAGTCTCGAACTTACTTTGGGGCTAGCTCAATCAGTGTTATTTGTCCCTATATATTTATTTATTTTACTATAGATATAATGTATTTATATAGATATAAACGTATTCAGTTCCTACGCTGTAGCCATACACGTGACTTGAGGTCACGGAACAGAGAACTTGAGGTCATCAGATAGTCTGCATCATCGATCATCCTTCTACGACAATTCGTTCACAGTTCAAGCTGTACGTTTATGGAACAAACTGTTTGAGTCTAATAGACGAGCTCATTCTGTCTCTATCTTTAGAAAAAAGACTTAAAGAATTTTATCTAGTTCTATTCTAGGCAATAAAGTTATTACAAACAAACAAACACGGTCACATATACACACACATAAACACAACACTTTCAGCTACACAAATCATATAACTTCCTATCCCCCACTCAAAGCCCTTCACCTTAAAATAGATTAAGTTTAGGTAATGTAAAACTGTATCTAATATTGTATTTTTCTTACTTAGGTACCACTTATAAATTTTAATTAAATCACCGGGAATGAGACAATAATCAGTCCCAGCATGGTGTCGGGTTTCTCGCCTACAAGTTCCTCATTAACAAAGTCACAACCATCGAGAGTGTTTCTAGCAGGGTAATACCTGATACTCAGAGTATATAAAAGATACTCGCTGAAGGTCATACAGGTATATATGCCAACTGAGGATCACTCCGATGAAGAGGTGGATAAAATGTATGAGGACATCAGTAGGGCCATACATACTTCTGAAACCTATTTTACGGTTGTTATGGGGAATTTCAACGCAAAACTGGGCAAGCGAGGCGATGGAGAGTTTAGGCTGGGAAATTTCGGATACGAAGTGCGAAATAACAGGGGACGTAGGCTGGCTGATTATTTGGAGCTAGAGGGACTCTTTGCGATGAACTCGTTCTTCAAGAAGCCGCCGCATAGAAAGTGGATCTGGATAGGTCCAGCAAAGAAGAACCAGCCCCCTGTTAAGAACGAAATCAACTTCATCCTAACGACAAAGAGACGAATATTCAACGATGTCTCAGTGATCAAAACGGATCAAAACCGGGAGAGATCACCGAATAGTAAGGGGCATCGTTAATATTGTTCTTAAAGTCGAAAGGTCGCGGCTGATGAAGGTCCAAATTAAAAACTCTGAAGGCTTCCAGCTTGAACTGTCAAATCGCTTCGAAAGCCTTCAGGATTGCATTACAGTGGACGAGATAAACCAAGGGTTTATAGAAGCTGTCCAAGCGGTGGGATCGAAGGTGTTTAGCTCCCGCCCCAAACGAAAACCTCAAACGTCAGAACGACGATCAATGCCGCTGCAGACCTCCGGAGATGCTGTATCATATCGGCAGCTCAACAGACGTATACAAAAAACCCTTGCGACACGACATCCGCTCTTTTAATACTAAATGTATTAAGGAGACGATCGAGCAGAACAAAGGCTCCAAACTATTCGCAAGAGCTATGTCGGTTGGGCAAAGCCGATTGATAAAGCTGAAGACGGAGGACGGCGGCATGGTGTCGACCAAGGAAGGGGTTCTAGGGAGAACCGAAGATATTCCGGATATCAGCCTGTACGAGATTATGATCAAACAGCTCAATGTTGTTTTTGCACCGAGCGAGGGTGGAATTACAGCAGTGCTTCTGAAAGCGGGCGGAACGCTGGTACTGACAGTCCTTCCGAGGCTCTTTAATTCTGTTCTGCTCGAGGGCGTAACGCCAGAAGCGTGGAACACGGGCGTGGTGGTCCTGTTCTTTAAAAAGGGAGATAACATCCTATTGAAGAACTATAGACCTATCACGCTTCTAATTCATGTATACAAGTTGTTTTCGAGGGTCATCACGAATCGTCCCGCAAACAGGTTGCCTTCCAGCCCCCCGAACAAGCCGGTTTCCGTAGAGGCTTTAGTACCACGGACCACATTCACACCAATACGCCGGTTTCTGTAAAGGCTTTAGTACCACGGGCCACATTCACACGCTTCGGCAGGTTATAGAGAAGACGAAGAGTATAACCGGCCGTTATGCTTAGGGTTCGTGGACTATGAAAAAGCCTTTGATTCGATTGAAGCGTGAGCCGTGCTCCAGCGATGCCGTATTGACTATAGGTATATCGAAGTGTTAAAGTGCTTATATACAGTAACGCCCCTTAGTCAGTCCGAGTACAGGAGCTGTACACGATGGCTATTCCACTGAAAAGAGGTGTAAGACAGAGAACTGTTCACCGTTGTACTGGAAGATGCCTTCAAGCTTCTGGAATGGGAAGGATTTGGCTTCAATATCAATGGCGAGTATATCACTCACCTTCGATTTGCCGACGATATCGTTGTCATGGCAGAATCGATGGAAGACTTAAGTACTATGCTCGGAGACCACAATCGAGTTTCCCAACAAGTGGGCCTTCAAATGAACATGAACAAAACGAAAGTAATGTCGAATGTCCATGTCGCGCCCCTTCCTGTTTGTTTGTAGGGAGCCCATTCTCGAAGTTTTGTTAGTCCACAACTTGTTGGGAAAGATCCAGGCAGGAAGTTCCAGCTTCAAGGAAAAGGTCTTTCGACTAATCCGACTCGGCTGGGCAGCCTTCGGGAAGCTACGCAGTGTCTTCTCGTCCAAAATACCTCAGTGCCTCAAGACGAAAGAATGTGTGTTACCAGTGACTTATGGCTCTGAAACATGGTCCCTTACTATGGGTCTCATAAGAAGGCTCGAGGTCGCGGCACCCGCGTTGGACAGCTACGGTAGTATAGTTGGAAGCCAGTACACTCCCGTGAGTCGGTACAAGAGCTAGTACGCTCGCGCACGTGTGCTAAGCAGCTATGACAGGACAAGCTGGGAGCCAGTGAGCGTGCAGTGGGGCCCCGTAGGATGGGCCTGGTAGTGCAAGCAAGGCCGCTTTTCGTAGGGCATAGACTCCAAGCCGAGACCCAAAAGATGGAGTGGGAGACGTAAGATAAGATTCAGTCCTCTTCTATCAATCTTCCTGATTTTTTTTTGTCGCAGCGCTTGTCATCCACGCAATTGAAGTGGTTAGACCACTGTAGTTATATTACACACACATACATATGATTCTTCCCATATGCGCTCACGACCAATCGCAATCTACCTACCAAATGGGTAGAAGATACGGGTCATACGGGTATTTATCGGGTATTTACCCAATCTACCGGGTAAATATATGGTAAATGTGAGTCATGCCTATGGCAATACTTAATCTGCCCGCTAATGTCAAAGTCAGTCACGAGTCACAAAGGTAGGTATAGTAAAAATTTTTGCTCTTTGCAGAGTCAAGTCAAGAGTGACATAACAGATCATGGGGGTGAAAGTCCCATATATAGTGGATTTTTTGATTTGAACTACGTTATCTATTAATCTTACTCCGGACTAAATAACAAAACCACTTTTATTTATTAGTTTGTTAGAATTTGTGGAGTTGTCGCACTACATGTTTTCTCGTTTCTTATTCTACGGTTTTACGGTATAGTATAACCAATAATTTCGCACGATTATTGTGAAGCCTGTTTGGTGTAAGGGTTTACGCGTACGAAACTAATCAGGAGTCCACAGGTTCAAACCACCACAAAGTCTAACATACCTATTAAAAATCTTTTATTTGTTTTTCTTTTTATTTAGGGTTACAGTATAAGCGATAATTTCGCGCGCCTAGTACTAATACTTCGGCCACACCTGCGTCTATCGCCCCGAAGCAATGCGCGGCGAAGCTTCGTACGCTTTGTACACTAAAAAGTGATCGCGATAAAGCTGTGGTCACACTAGCGGCTTTGTTATCTTTATGAACTATCGGACAATAATCTAAGATAGCGTCATCTACGTGTTAAAACACGTAGATGACGCCATCTTGGAAAGTCGTCGTCGTTTTTACTTTTACATGTGTACTAACATTTACATAATGCATTTATTGAAACCTAAAAAGAAAAAGCTAAAAATTTTAACACCATTTTACGCATTATTAACCGTGGCACCGTCGCACAGCACGTGTCTGAACAAGTTGAAAACAAACGTCAAAATGAACAACGCTAGTCCAACCACGCAGAGCGAATAGTTAGCGCGCTAAAACCCTTTGATGTATCGCCACCCTCGCGATAACGGCATAGCAGTTAACGCAATGGACTCAACGTTCTTGAGATCTCAAGAATCGCAGGTTCAAATCCCACCTCACTGCAAATAAATGCCAAATATGCTCCCCTTGAATCAACATACATTTTTGTGCCAGTAGCTTTTGAGACCACGGGTGCTTGGGGGAACGAGGCTCGAACATTTATTAGGGATTTGGGCCGACGCATTTTTGAAAAGACAGGAGATAATCGCTCCATGTCGTTTCTTGCTCAGAGGATTTCAATCGCTATACAACGTGGAAATGCTGCTAGCATTATGGGAACCTTTGAGCCAGGGACGATTAGGGGCGGTTTATTAGATTGATAATTTTGACGAAGCATGTTGCGGATACTTATTTGTATTTAGGTAAGTACAACTTTTGACGAAGCATGTTGCGGATACTTATTTGTAATTTTTTGTATTGTATTTCAAATAAATTGTATGTTTGATATTTTATTTTGGAATAGCATTAATGGATGACACCATATTTACAGGTTTGCAGCTTAAATTGTTGGCATAAAAATTACGTGAGATGGCTCTCTATTTCAGTTATATTATAATACTCTATGCTCGTAATACACATGCCTGTAAATAGCATGCTAGGTGCTGGTAAAACAACATACAATGCCAGTTACTGGCATTCTATCAAGCAGCGATACACATGCCTGTGATTGGCATACCAATTTTTAAAGCTTCTTCGTACCAGTGACGTGTCACAAAATGAATAATAAATTAAATAGTGTAACAAATTACAATGCGACTTGCAATGTGTGTAGTGTGACGAATAATTAAGATTTTTCGTCGTCCCAACGAGGCATTTTTTCAATATTCCGAAGATCCAACGAAAACTATAAAAGTCAAAAGAATAAGTCTGCAAGCTACTGGCAAAGCAAACACGTTGAGACTTGCGCGTGCCTGGCAGCGAGTTTCCCGCTCCGCCACCCCGTGAAGGAAAAAATCGAACGTACTGCGATCTCCCGGCATGCTTTGTACTGGCATACGAACTACGGACTACAGGCAGAAGCTTGATACACATGCCAAGAGAGCTATTTTTCATTTAAGGACTCACTAAAACACAAAACGTGCAGTTTTCAAACTCACCGCTCGCGTTAAAATTCCTTTGGCCGTACTTTTGAAACCATCGTATCAGTTAAAAACAATATTATTGTACGCAGAAATAATCGAAAATATGTCTATGTTTTTCTAAGAATTACACCATGAATAAAAAAGCAGCATGAATCGGAACGGATTCTCCATGAAAGGTTTCTTTGACATATCTACGCCATAAATGTCAAAATTACGATTACCTATAACCACTAACTCTTTCAAAACTAAAAATCGACTTGTCCCCCGAACTACACAACCGATTTTTATATATTTTCTATGGGCCACCTCACAAAAATGTCAAGAACGCCATCTAGTGATGAATAGCGGAACTACCGACGATATGATATGATATCGTATCGATAGTTCCGCTATTATAGTGCCATCTATATTTTTTTAGGGAAAGCCCTTTCTTTCAAGTTGTAACTTCCAATAACTTTTAAGCGGCTGAACTGAATTTTCCTCAAAACCTAGCTAAGAACCACCACAAAAGAACTTCTTTGACCATATAGAGTTAAAGTATAAGCGATAATTTCGCGCGCCCAGTTCCAAGCCTAAATGGCGTAGCGATTAACGCTATGAACTCAAAGTCATTGAGATCTCAGAAATCTCTGGTTCCAATCCCACCTCACTGCAATTTTTTTTTTATTTTATTTTGGAATAACATTTATAGATGACACCACATTTGCAGGTTTGCAGCTTAAATTGTTGACAGAAAAATTACGCGAGATGGCTCTCTATTTCAGTTGTATTATAGTTTAATTAATACTCTATGTTTAAGTTGCTCGAGTTGAGTTATAGAAAAATAAGAATTTTATCAAATTGAATTGTTAATATTCATGTTTTGATAGTTTTTAACAAGTTTTAGATATTTGCCCATTTGATTAATAATGGAAGTACAATTTGGTCCTAATGCATTAGACGAACCGGTAACTATAACCTTTTATTTCTATTTTATTGATATTTTTAGAAATTTGCTGTGATCTTTCTTTTGTTTATTAATTTTAACATATATTAAGATTTACTTGAGTATATTTTATCAATAATTCCTACTGAATGTTTACAAAAAGATCCAAAAGAGAAAATTATTTAGTTCTAAATTTATGCAAATCAAAACAAAAATATTATTAAGTGCATTTTTTTGTAGAACTTGTTGTATAAACTACAGCGAAAAATAAAAGTGTTTGAGTGTAACGAGACTTTGCCAAGCCGCGGTTACAACCTTGTGGCCAGTACTAGCAAGTATGGAATTATTTTTGTGGCTTCACCAGATGGAACATTGTCAGGTAAGGTTATTTTGTACAATCACACAAAAGATGTGGAAAACTAGCTGTAAAATATTATGCCATCCTTCCAGGCCAAACTAGCCATTTTATCCTTACAAAGCATGAAAAGAATGCCACTTCTCTCTCCCAGGAAAAATATAAAATTGTGTACTTACCTCGGCATTACTTCTTTGTTATTCCCATTATCTCGAAAAACTTGTGTGTATAGTTTATTCAGATAGGTATTTCAATTGTGATAAGAACTTTCTTTACTTTACAGCATTCTACCTAAACCAGCTTCTTGACAAAGAGTGTGACCCCCAGTACCTGTCACTGAGACTTCCTGAGAAACCTTCGCATATTGCCATAAGCTGCAACCATGAACTGTTGGCTGTCACTGGTGGCCAGCTTCTGTGTGTCTACAATATTGCGGACTTTCAGAACCCAGTAACTATTTCTTTCTTCAATTATTGTTTATGGGATTACAATTTAGTTGATAAGTACCTGTCTCTATAACTGCCACTAGTCTGCTCTTCTTAGTGGGCACTCGATTGCATCCTTTGCTGCTTCAAAGCCTAGTGTGCATTTGTCAGATTTTGCTTTGCCAAAAAAGTTTTGCATCTCATTATCACCCAAGGTGCATTGTAAATTTCATTGAATAGCAAATTTTAAATGAAAATTATTAGCTGTCCTGTCCTATTCTAGACTGAAAACAACAAAAAAATTCTGGGACTTTTTCTGAGGTTTCTTGCCACGAAAGAACAAAAATGGAACCCATATAGGTTGTCAGTCTGTCTGTCAAATATCTTTTTATCTCGGGAACATGTATAGGTATTCAGTTGAAATTTAAACCATATACTTAGGTCTAGTCTTTTAAAGCTGTGAAAAAATCATACTTCTAAGTTAACCTTAAAAAATAGATACAGCCATTTATGCTTCAAAAACGTTTGTTAATTAAGGTAAACAAAATTCATAGGGTACTTTTCAGTTACCTAGAATAAACATAGAACTAGAAATATAAAATTTGGCAAGAATACTACAAGTATGGGAAAAAGTCTGAAAGCTATATGTGGTCCAAATTTTGAAATGAGTTAACAATGAAATGTGGGTGTGTACTTATTGTATTGCACTCCACAGTTAAATATTTACATTTTTTGTATTATATTGGGTTGCAGAAAACATATGTCATCATCATCCACAGCCTTGATCTTCCCGCTGCTGAGAAAAGGCCTCTCTCAATGAATACCATTTACCATGGTCCTCAGCTACTCTCATCCACGTTCGACCCGCGAATTTTTTGATGTTGTCGACCCATCTTGCTTACGGACGACCTACGCTGCGCTTACCATTCATGTATTTGTCCATATATATGTATTTGTCTCAATTATGTAAATTAATTTAACAGAATGTCCAGCCGGCAGTGTCCATGAAAACTGATGTCAATCAGGCTACCTTTGTGTCATCTCTTCAATGGAACCCATGTGTAGTTGACACTATAGCCATAGCATTCTATGATGGAACACTACTAGTTAGCCAGGTCACTACAGGACAAGTTAACAAAGTTCAGTCTAAGGCAAGGTAAGTTTTATAACAGTTTTGTCTGTAGCTTAAACAGTCTCAAGGGCAAATTACGTGATCTGAGAAAATAAATTACTAAACACATATGTAGTTACATAAAGAACATATTTTAATTTTTGTGATAAAGTTTTATGATCTACTAGTTGCAAAACATATTTGGCGTCATTGTTATATTTACATTCAGATTTAATTCCAAATCTGGAGATCAATATTTTATTAGGCCCTTTTACATATAAATCTCTGACCATTTAACTGAATAGACCAAAACATTAAACAATGTGTGTTTATATACAGCGTGGAAGGGACATACGCGTACTAAATCGAACCACGGGCTATACTAGATCTCTATAGTATAGGGAAATTAAAATAACAGCTAAAACACAAAAAATATATTTCGGCATTTCCATACAAAAGTGTGCAGCCGCCCAGGTAATTTGTATGGGAATGTAAATTTTTTTTTGGTGTTTTGGTTGTTATTATAATTTCATTCTATAATACTGATCTAGTATAGCCCGTGGTTCGATTTATTACGAGTATGTCCCTTCCATGTGTATAACTGAATGACACTTCTGAGAAAATCCATATTGAGGTGATTTTGCATGATGCAAATTGTAGAAGCCATATTAAAAATTATTAAAAAATTTCAGGTGCATATGCTGGAGCCCCAAAGGCAAGCAACTGGTTACAGGCAACAGTGATGGGACACTCTGTCAATATAAACCAAACTTAACGCCGGCCAAGTTGATTCCAGCACCTAACCTCTTTGAAGGGGCGCCGGTAGAAGCCCTCGCTGTGTACTGGATATCGACATTTCAGTTTGCTGTTGTTTACAAAAATGCGGCTGATAATAGCAGACCAGGTAGGTACTTAAAAAACCTAAATTATAGAACAAGCTTCAACTTTTCAATAGGCAGAGAAAAGAACATTTTGTATTTTATTTATTTATACTATACAGAGATCTGCCAGATATTGCCTGGATATGACTAAATAAGATTACACTCAACTTCCTTGTGTTTTTTTGTTAAACAAAGAAGTCAAATTGAGTGTAATCTTTTTATAAATAAAAAAAGATTGGAAGTTTTTTGTGTTATTAATTCTGTAATTAATTCTAATAATAATAAATTGATAATTTAATTTATTTCCAGCTGTTACAATTGTGAACACACCAAAAGCGGGGCAGCCATCTTGCTTGAATTATGAAGACATTTGTTACAGCACTGGTTCCATTAGGCCTTGGTATTATTATCTCCAAGGATTACCACAATGGTAAGGCATGCATGACGAGAATGATGAGTGTAGATAAAGCAAGAGAGTTCTGTCAGAATTGTATGAAAAGAAAGTCTCTGACTACCCCCATGGGAAGTGTGATGGTGTATTGGTCCTATTATTTATCATCTATACTTTGCAGGAACATTATACTGTCCTCGTCATCAAACAGTATGGAGATAGCAACGTTAGGGTCAGCAGATGGCGTTACATGGCTGCAATGGTGCCAGGTTCGTTTACTTTGTTTGTCTTATAATTTCAAATTCTTTCTAAAAATACAAAGAAAGCATAAATATTGTAAATGTAATGTTTATTATCATTTATATAGGAAATATGATGTTATTGTATTTGTCGTTTTTTACGTGCTATACTTTTTTTACCTTTCAACCCACATTTGGGTCATTCCATGTACATGTTTGGGTGTAACAGGTTGAACACTTTCAACTGGTAATTTTATAATATTTCGGAAGCATATTCATTTTGTAACTTAATTAAGAGCCTTTTAGCTTGTATTAATCTAATATTAATTTAATTTTTCTATAAGTTTTATAGTTTTCGAGGAAATCAGCTGCAAGTACCCATAACCACTTCCGGATGGCGTGATAGTTTTTCTAAACTCTGCGAATTGCCTTTCTTTTATGAATAAAAAATAACATTAAGACGAAGTGGTAGCTAAAGTGGCGCCCTCATTTGAAAGAAATTGTTTAAAACTAAATAAGGTGATAATTAAAAATTTGATTTGTATAAATGTCTAGAAAGACCTTTAAACTATTTTATGAATAACCTTTGAAAGTAATATTGGTAGTCCGTCTAGTTTTAAAACTGTTTTTCGCCAAAAGTGGCCACTTTTGGCGAAAAACAGTTTTAAAACTAGACGGACCATTAGTAATAATTTCAAAGGTTACTCATAAAATAGTTTAAAGGTCTTTCTAGACATTTATACAGATCAAATTTTTAATTATCATCTTATTTAGTTTTAAACAATTTATTTCAAATGAGGGCGCCACTTTAGCTACCACTTCGTCTTAAGCTGTAGCCAAATTAACAACGCACTATTTACAACATTTATTAAAGAAAACCTTACGACCTATAGTTTATAATACATTTTGTAATACAAAATAAAGTAAGTGATGTAGAAACTTGATCAATGTAGGTAATTAAATTTTAAATTTAACGGTTTACTTTTCAAAAATGTCATTACTTTATCAAAATTGTAGTATGTGCCGATACCTTTTTTGCTTAGCATTTGTCTGCCTAAATCGTGCTCTGTATGCTCGCATTTTATCCTTTGATCAAAGGCGTATTTAAAGATTTGACGCCTGGGCCCTTTAGCTTTGCCGCCCCATTAAGTCGCGATAAGGTATTTTATTTAAGAACAAAAAAGTCTGCAGTAGGTGCCTCTGTGGTTTGAAATTGAATTTGAAATTTATATACTAGGTAGGGATATATTTTCATTTTTTCTGTGTACAAATTGGCTGACAAAATTGTCAAAGTCAGTGTCATAACGTATGGTATTGAAAATAATTGGTTGGGTTTGAAACGTTCATTTGTATTTAATTGAAATTAAAATATAATAAAAAATATTGTGTGACAATAAAAGGCGCCCAGAGAAAAATTCGCAACCTTCCGCCCTGGGCCATGGCCGCCTTGGACGGTAAATACGCCCCTGCCTTGATTTTTCGCGTTATATTAATTTCGCTTTTGGACTTAACTTCATGGCCTCGCGTTTCTTGCGATTTCTCTTCTTTTCTTTTTGCAGGTGTTGGGCATGCTTCGCTAGATAAGTTTTGATTCTTTTTCATTATTTCTTTGGCTGAAACGCATAGTTTCGTGAACCTTGAATACCTACACCAAAGTATAAAATTATGCAAAACACCGAAAATGCAAACAAAGTTAAATCATAGCTACTAAAACTTATATCCGCCAAAATGGGTTAAAAATAAATAAAAAATACAAAGTGTTGCGAAATATTACTGAACTCGAGTCGACTAACATTATGAATTTTACAAAAGTCTCTCCAAAATAGTGTTATACCCGTTACGTAACGGGCGTAACGCAATTTGATTAGCGAAATTATCATAAATTTATAAAGTTCAGTATAAAATCTAAAATATTGGATATTTGTTTGCAAACTTATCCTTAGTTTCCTAAAGTCGTCAAGCTGTTAGTGCAATAAGTAGGCTACAGATTAAACTATTCCCTTATTTTCGTAACGGGTATTACATGCAATGTCCCCTTTAAAAAATTACAAAAAACAAAGGAAATTTACCGATTTACAGAGTTTTTTTTCGTGTATCAAGCAGTTCATGTATCACTACTCAACGTAGTACAAAGTTAGACAATTAACGTCGTATTCGTTTACAGCATTGTCATTTTATGTCATGCCATGTATATAGACTTACTTTAGCAGCTAATAATGTAAAAATAAGTAGGTACTTTACAAAAATTGGCATAATAGCGTTTGACATGGAATGACCCATTTAGGCTACCTGCATAACCCAAAGGTTGACTGGTAGGCAACGCTTATAGCTTTAAGTTCGCCTATCGTTCTGTACAATTCGTTTGATGAACAATAAAAATTAACCCTTTTATTCTATTCATATTTTTTTATGAATAGGGGGTAAATAAACAAGTTCTAGACTTAGTAACCACAATGTACTTGTTTTCTTTCCATAATTGTGCAGACAGATGAAGCGAGACCAGAACTTCCGCTAACAGATAAGAAAATAGAGAATTATCCAGTTGGGATATGCATCGACACAAGTGCCATACATCAGCTACCGTGGGGTTAGTACGATTTTTTTATGTTAATTATGTGTATCCAGTTGGGATATGCATCTACACAAGTGCCAAACATCAGCTACCGTGGGGTTAGCATGATTTTTTTATGTTAATTATGTGTATTCAGTTGGGATATGCATGAACAACTCATAAACACAGAACCCCTTAAAACAATACTGTTCAAAAAGTATTTGAGATGGAACTGACAAATAGGTTTGCTGACCTAGAAATACTTGAAGGCATAGATGAGAGCTGGGAAAAAGTAAAAAACATAGTGAATGAAACAGGCCTTAACATCTTAGGTAAACGGAATCGCGGTAAGAAATGGAAATGGTGGACACGCGAGTACGAAAATGCCTGTGAAGAGAAACAAAGATACAGGGTTTTAGCACTTCAAAGCTCGACATGGGTCGACTCCTACAAACAAGCACAGAAGTAATTGAATGCGTTACCCCAGCAAAATGTTGCGCCTTAGAGAAATGAGAGTATTGCAGATACTTGGTTCATAGTAAGCCTCAATATGTTCAAATATAGCAAAATTCGTTCATGTTGTATTTTCGAAGTTATTCGAGAAAAACTGATTTTGCTGGAGTAACGTTACCCCAGCAAGATGTTTTTCAAAAAAGCGTTTAGCCTAGAATCAAGTATATGAAAAGACAGCTCTTAATGGGTTGTAAATGTATACCGATAGGTTATATTTTCTTGTTTGTTTAATAACTTTTATTCCATCCGAGATTTAGAGCCGAAACTTTCAGGCACGTTTTGTAACAAAATGAACACATATGTTCACTATAGTTTATCTATTTGTGTTTTGAGAGAACTGCGTATTCGATGGCCAAAGTCACACCACAAGGAATTCGATGAAATTCTTTTATATCTTCATATCGCGTAATGTTTGTTCATCCGAATTTGTACACGTTAGAAGGGTATATCATACGTATATGTAACTGCTTTATATTTGTTAGTAAATGTACTAGTTCACGAGTAAACCGGAATTATCCGATTTTTTTAAATAATAAATTACTTCGATATTTGTTGATGTATCGGAATACTCATATTTAAACAAAGTTGAACAAACTTAAGGCCTATAAACAGTATTTTTTTCAAAATTCTGCTACTAACAGTTTTCGAGATATAGAAAATTGCAAAACGTTACCCTAGCAAAATCTTGAATATCTCAAAAAGTATAAGATGAACAAATTTTGCTATCGGTATACATTTACAACCCATTAAGAGCTGTCTTTTCATATACTTGATTCTAGGCTAAACGCTTTTTTGAAAAACATCTTGCTGGGGTAACGTTACTCCAGCAAAATCAGTTTTTCTAGAATAACTTCGAAAATACAACATGAACGAATTTTGCTATATTTGAACATATTGAGGCTTACTATGAACGAAGCATCTACAGATGCTTCGTTCATAGTAAGATATTATTTTTCCTTCTTAGTCAGTTGCACCACCGTCTTTGTCTTTCTCATATTCCTCTCCATCCACTGGCTGTCTGGAAGAGATTTAAGTTATTTATACACAAATTATATATATTTATTATATAATTTGTGTTACATTTTTTTTTGGTGTACAATAAAGAGTTATCTTTCCATCTATCTATCTAACCAATTATTTTTGCAGGAGAAAATGAGGTGTTACCTCACATGCCTCTCCTCCTGGTGGTTTCCCAAACCGGCCTCCTCACAATGTTCAACATCATCAACCTGAACAAACAGGCGCCGCCGCTGTGCTCTCCTCCTCAACAGTTGGCACTTCCAGCTCAGGCGATGGCCACGTTGGTGCCACCTGCACCTGCGCCTACGCCGGCTCCGGCTGTGGCTCAACCTAAGGTAAAATGAATCTTAAGCCAATGAAATAAGTTTTACATTGAACAAACTTGCGCCGCCACTGTGCCCGCCTCGTCAACAGTTGGCACTAATAGCTTATGCGAGGGCCACGTTACTACCAGCTGCACTTGCGTCTGCGTTGGACCTGACTATAGCTCAACCTTAGGTAAAATGAATCTTAAGCCAATAAAATAAGTTTTACATTGAACAAACAAGCGCAGCCGCTGTGCCCGCCTCGTTATCAGTTGGCACTAATAGCTTATGCGACGGCCACGTTACTACCAGCTGCACTTGCGTCTGCGTTGGATGTGACTGTAGCTCAACCTTAGGTAAAATTAATCTTAAGCCAATGAAATAAGTTTTACATTGAACAAACAAGCGCAGCCGCTGTGCCCGCCTTGTTATCAGTTGGCACTAATAGCTTATGCGACGGCCACGTTACTACCAGCTGCACTTGCTTTTGCGTTGGACCTGACTGTAGCTCAACCTTAGGTAAAATTAATCTTAAGCCAATGAAATAAGTTTTACATTGAACAAACAAGCGCAGCCGCTGTGCCCGCCTCGTTATCCGTTGGCACTAATAGCTTATGCGACGGCCTTGTTACTACCAGCTGCACTTGCGTCTGCGTTGGACCCATAGACTTAAAATAATTTTTACTACGTAAATAGACAGAACTAGCAAAGTGAGACAAAAAATACGTTAATGGTTGGCCTCACAAGAGCAATTAGATTGACGTGTGACCAACATTTGAATGAGTCGACTCCTAGAAACCAGACCTATATTGTGTCACACGAAAATTGGATTTTTCTAATTGTAAACTATGACCTGACTGTAGCTCAACCTAAGCTAAAATGAACCTTAAGCCATTGAAATAAGTTTTACATTGAACAAACAGGCGCAGCCGCTATGCTCGCCTCCTCAACAGTTGGCGCTACCAGCTGATGCGATGAAGTGCGTAATATAATTAATAATAACGGAAACAGATACTATAATTTCAATTGCAATAACGCTCAAATGATATATAAAAACAATTTATATAAAAAGGTACTACCTAATTTCATTTCACCGAACATTGTATATCATGTAACCATCGTGTGCTCTAATAACTTTTAGTTTAATGTTCATTTATATTATTATCACTTGTCCAAATGCTCTTTTTATATAAAGTTAATTTACTAAATTATAATAATAAAAAAATGGTTACTATAATAATATAAGGGTTTTTTTTTAAATAACGTGTTACGGAAAGGGGGTATCAACCCGAAAGGGAGTAAACATACAAATCAATGTGAACACCTAAATGAATGTGGGACCATCCCCGAAATCGCAAAAAAAAATCAGCATCTCCATACATTTTGGCACGGTAGGTATTTAATTTTGTATGAGTTTTTAGATTTTTTTAAAGAAATTATTGTTGTATTATCATTAGAGGATTTGTTGTTATTACATATATTACACACCCTATGCGATGGCTACGTTGGTACCAGCTGCTCTTGCGCCTGTACCGGCTCCAGCTGTGGCTCAACTTATGGTAAAATGAACCTTAAGCCATTATAATAAAGTTTAAATTGAACAGACAGGCGCCCCCACTATGCTCGCCTCGGCAACAGTCGGTGCCATTAAATTGTGTTTATTCAAAATTTAATGTATTGCAAATCAAAATAAAACATTTTAAATATAAATATATGTATTTTATGGATTATAAAAATGTATACAAAAATTTGTTTAAATGTAATTTGGAATGAGAAATGCAACATCTATACTATAATAAAAGAGTAAAAAAAATGTGTCTGTACATTGAAAATTTTTCAAAATAAAATATTTGGGGCGATGGGGATATAGTAATAGAGTAAGAAAATAAAAAAAAATGTCTGTCTGTTTGTCTGTTTGTCTGTTTGTACACGCTAATCTCCGGAAATACTGAACGGATTCGAATGAAACTTTTTTTGTTATATAGCTGTGAAGCCTGGGCAACATATAGGCTATAATTGATTTTGGAAAATGGAACACATGATGCAGAACTATAATGGTCCAGCTAAACTATAAGAAATATTAAAATGCCGCCTTAGCAAAACTTGTTAAGTCTGATGAGAACTTTTTGTTGAGTTATAATACAACTGGCCAAGCGCGAGTCGGACGCGCGCGAAGGGTTCCGTACCATAATCTATGAAAAATCACGTTTGTAGTATGGGAGCCCCCGATAAATACTTATTTTATTCGATTTTTAGGGTTCCATAGGGTAGGGTAGAAACGGGACCCTATTACTTAGACCGTCCGACTGTTTGTCTGTCTGTCTGTCACCAGGCTGTATCTCATTAACCATTATAACTAGACAGTTGAAATTTTTTTAGATGATGTTTTTTGTTGCCGCTGAACAAAAACATACTAAATGTATACTATAATAAAAGAGTAAAAAAAATGTGTCTGTACATTGAAATTTTTTCAAAAAAAAAGTTGTTTCGTCCGAAGTAGAACTTATAAGTTCAGTATTTGCGGACCTTCAGAGCATAACACACCAGAAAATTCTTGGTTATGTGAACGCGCCATATTGACACCAAAAAATTAAAAATCAATTAATAAAGAACTTATGACGCAAATTATTGTTAACTAGCTTGTGCCCGCGGCTTCGCTCGCGTTGGGGTGTAATTTATCAAAATCCTTTCTTAGGGGATGCCTACATCATAGTAGCTTTATGCATGCAAAGTCTCAGCCCGATCGGTTTAAAATTGACAAAGTTTCATACAAACTTTCATCCCCTATTTTATCCCCTTGGGGGTAGAATTGATCAAAATCCTTTCTTAGCGGATGCCTACGTCATAACATCTACCTGCATGCCAAATTTCAGCCCGATCCGTCCAGTGGTTTGGGCTGTGCGTTGATAGATCACTATGTCAGTCAGTCAGTCACCTTTGAGTTATATATATTTAGATATATAGATATATATTTAGATTTCTTGGATAGTGTTGTTGACGACGCCACCAATTATCCAGTTGAGTTTCTTAATTCACTTGCAGCAAATGGACTCACGGCTCACAAAATAAGTCTTAATGTCGGAGGGCCAATAATGCTGATGCGAAATTTGTCTCCGCCGAAACTGTGTAACGGAACCCAACTTAATGTCTCAGCACGGTATGCCGAAGTTCAGCGGCTGAATTTCAGCCAATGCATGCCTGCAATGTTATTTGCATTACTAGCAACACATAACGCCGAACTTCCGATGCTTTTGCCTGAATCGGACCCGTACCCGTACCC